>CM023943.1:25456769-25495562 GCA_013407115.1 Glycine latifolia
TATATATATATATATATATATATATATATATATATATATATATATATATTACACAATACATAGATTTAGAATTGTAATTAATATTCTTATTTGTATTGAAATTATTTTTAATATCTCATTTATCATTCCAACATTTCATATATCATTATTTCTCTAGTAATAATCAAATAATATTTTAGAATTTTAAAATAACAGGTAAATAGGACTAAAAAATTCTTCTAAAATGTTGACCAATAAAAAAAGTATATATGTAAGTCAATCCCGGTTGGTTATTCTTCATTCCATTCCTTGCGAGCACCATCCCAACTACAAGCATCTAACGTAGATGTTGGAGTCTTATATAGTCCAAACTAATTATAAGGCTATTTTTTTTTGTATGGAAGAAGCACTCACTTTAATTTGTATATTGGAGGACCTAGAAAAATTGGCAAATGATGCTAGTGATACAGAGTTCAATTATTTTCATTTGGGGTATCTTGGAAATTTAAAAATCTGGACAAACAAACAAATTCATAAACATGCATATTAATCACTCAGGAAACAATATTAGAAAAAGAAAATATCAGTAAGCGTAAAATGGAAAGTTGGCTTCCGAATTCACAAGAACCAAGGAGATACAGGAAATAATATTAGCATTTGCTTATGTTTCTTCAAGATCTTATCTCCAAAATCAAGGTAACAACAACGAAATTTTGTAGTTTCATAATGCACTTCAGTATATATAATTACACTAGCTTATCTGGTATGATGAAACAAATTAAGGTGAATGGGGAGACTTGAAGAAATGCAACAAGTATCATTATGAAACCAAAAAGTGCTTTGCCCAGAAAAATTCATTCTGAGAGACATGTTTTGTCTGTGCGTGAAGCATATATTTTAGTTGCATTAATTAATTACTCTCAGCAATATGCTCTCTCTCTCTCTCTCACTCTCTCTCTGCAAATATGTTCCTTTGCCCTCCAACCTAGGGATTACTTGTTTCCGAGAATTAAGAGTAACACTGTTCCATATAGGGTTTCTGAATTAATATATCAGTTACTTTGGGATTACCATATTCCCTGGCCTATTCCAAATATTTGCGAGTGTTCAAACCTATTTTATTTGACAAAGGAAAATAAATGTCAGAAAGGTATAGGTCACTATATCTTTTAGGTCAAAATTTAGGATATCTTCACTAGGTCCATAAACAAACCCAATTTAGCTCATACAAAAACCACAGTTTCATCACTAAGAATTATACTATTATTCTAATAAATACTAATATTACACTAGAATAAACAAAACAATACTAGGATATTCCATTCCAATTATACATATGAACATTTAGAGGCTACCTAAGGTTATTTAATTTATGGCAGCAAATTAAGTGCATGCTTCACAACATGTAGCATCAATTCAAAATTGATAAATTTGTCTTCACCAATTCTTTCACGCAGACTCTGATCTTTCATGAAGCTAGCTAGTTTGATTGTAACCAAAAGCCACTTACTGAAGGTTATCATCCTCTTCATGAAAGGCCCCACTGCCTTTGCATGTCATAGGACATAGAGTTACAACTCTCTTCAAAGCTAGAAAATGAGATGCTTTCTTCTACGGTTCCGGAATTTTCATAATTTCCAATAGGGCTTGGCTCCATGAGACTATTAGTGTTCCCATAATACTGTGTTGAGGGATTGGTGGACAAGTTAGGGAGAAATTGTGAAGCCATGTTGGAATTTTCCACTTGGAACCAACTTTGAAGATCTTGAGGGAAAGTAGTAGGTTTTCCAAGGAGTTTCTCATTAGGGTTTTCAGTGGCAGAGGCATTCAGATAGATCTGACCTGCTTGTTCCCTGAGATAAGCTAGCTGAGCTTGCAAATTCACCACCTACAAAGACAAAGAAAAAAAAGTGGCATAAATTAGTTAACTATAGTATAAGCAAAATCAGCTAGGGTTTTCAATTACAAAGCTATTAAGATCAATGCTTATGAGAGGGAAACAAACCTGTTGTTGGAGTGCAAAAATATGAGCAACACAGCCATAAATTGGATCCTGAAGTCTAGCTTGAGCTTCATAAGAGATTGTGACAGCGGCTTCGCAACGGTCACTCACAGGAAGGTGAGCAAGGAGCTTTGAGACATTGCTTGCACCAAAGACCTTATGAATGGCTGCAAAATGGGTAGCACCCTGTTCATGGCAAAAGTAAGGTGCAAAAACACAACCTCTCACACACTTTCTTCTCAAGAACTTGCAAGCTCCACAAGGAGAACCAGAACCAGTCATTTTGGGGGGTTAATTTGTGGTGTTTAGGGATTTTGGGGTTGTTTTTAGTCTATTCAGCTTTGTGCAAATCATAATCATTTATCACCATCTTTATATACACCACAGCAAGAGGAAAGGGTGGATTAGAGTAAGGAATATTTAATTAATCTAGGTCCCCTTAATGGCCTACAGTGTTCATTAATTTTTCCCCATATAAAACACTATCATCCCCCTCTACCGAAATTTTATTTGTCAGAAAAAATGAGATTCCATTCAACATGCTTATACGACAAAAGAGATAGCATTAACCAAACCCATATTTTTTTTATGATTGGATCTATCTGCTCTTGTCCTTTCTTTTCTGAATAAAATGTATTGGTACCATGGTCCTTGTATATATATGCAATAGAGTACTGATAGCCGCAAGTTCATTTGTAGGACTACTTATTTATATATACTTACTTGACTGTGAGAATATGGAAATGGAAGAAACAGAATTCGATGGGTTATTTAATAATTTTTTACTGATTAAGAATCAACAGTTACATGCTTACAGCTTTTAACTTATTAGTTAATTAATGTAGATGCCGATTTCTCTTGACCAAAGACATTTGATTGAAACTTGGACGCAAGAATTTTCTTCCATTATGCGACAAAACAAGAATGCCCAACTATTACTCAACGCAATTTTTTTCCTCCTCACGTTTCTTAATTATTTATACATCATATATATATGATTGGTGGAATTAACAAAAAGATCATGACACTATGAGGAGTGCTCTGTAGTCTACACTGTGATATGAGGCAGTGTCCTTTAGAATACACAAACACATCTGAAGTCGGGATCTGATCTAAGTTTTTATTGTCACTCTTAAAAATTTATTTTTATGAGCATAATCTTAAAACTCTACTTCTCATTGTTACGCTAAAAGGTACCCAATATATACCATGATAAATCGAAGGAAAACTGGGAAGAGTATAGAAATGATTTTTTTTTTATTGATAAATATTAATTATTAGTATTTTTTGTTGAAATTAATAAAAGAAATCAAACATGTGATCTTTCTATTTTTTATTCTTTCTTAATCATTTAACTAATATTATATTCTGGGAGGAGTATAGAAATGATTATATAACAACCAAGGAAAAAAAAAACTTAGTTTAATATTACACAAGCTCCCCCACATGCTACATATTGTCCAAAGGAAAGAGAAAGAAAACGTGCGTGTAAATATTTTTTTGACATTAAAAATGGGTTTATGTCTACATGTGTCCCTTTAGCAATTTACAGTTGTTCCATGGCTTAAGTAAGCACATCGCCTTATAAACCTAAGTTGAAAAAAACAGAGAAAGAATTAAGGGCTAGTAGATGTTTGGATTCACATTAAATATATCTAAAATCATATTTAAATATGAATTCAGATAAGTATTCATAGTTAATATATGTTAAAAAATAATTTTAAGTTCAAAATTGATTTTGAATTAATTTTGTATTGGTCGAATAAAATAAATTATATTAAATTTTACTAATAACTTTCATTTAGAATAAAAATATTAAAATATAAATCACTATCACTTTACTTTAAAATAAATTTATCAAAATAAATTTTTATAAATGCCCACCTTAACACACAGTCACACTCGATCAAATTAGTGTTCAATAATTTATTTATAGTGGCACATATTACTATGGTACTTGTATTGGCAATTTTTTTGGCAGAAAGAGCATAAGTGAATGAGGAGTATTTCATTTGAGCTCAACACTAGTTTAAACAAATAATTAATTATCCTAGCACACACTGCCAAAGTTCAATAATCTGGGGACAAGTTGCCTGTTCGAGGGGCTCTCTCTAATACGTTAGTGGGGATTAGTGTTTTTAATGAACAGTTCGACAGTGTTATTGGTTGTTAATAAGATTGATTAGAAATTAAATATGTGAAAAATTAATCATCAACATTAATTTCCTTGTTTTGGGAATAATCATTGTCCTCTAATTATACAGGTAATCAAAACGTAAAGCAGGCCAAAAAAAAGTTAAAACAGATGACACTGAAAAAAAAAAAAGAAGATTCCAAAAATGAATGAAACAAACGATTATGACACTAGTTGTGATCATCACATAGAAGCTAATCAAGACAGAGGGAGGGGCAAAGAGATGTGATTTGTTTGCCCTTTCCAGACTTGAAATTGTTTAAGCCTTCGAAGTCATGGTTTGTCGAGCAATACCGTATAAATAATTAATTATTATCACATATTGTACATATACTCTTTCAAAACTTTTAAACACTTTCTTGTGTCGAGTATAGGCACCAACATGTAGGCCCCTCCCATATTGCAATGGGCCCCGCATTCTATAGTAGCTAATCATGACGTTCTAACAAAAAGCGATTAAATAAAATAATAAAAATAACTGTTTAAAAAAGCATACCACTTGAGAGATAATTGAGAGAAAGTGTAAGGAAAGATTAAAATTTAGCTAATGGTAAAATATATGAGTTTTTTTGGCTCATTAAGGATATCTGTTACGTGACAATGAAAGCATCTAAATATGTTAGTCCACATATTTAAATTTTGTTCTAAGTTGTATTTTTCCTATTCTCATTAATGAAATAATATAAGTTTTTTGTGTGAAAAAAGTTGATAATGAGATATTGAACTTTTTAAAAGTATTAAAGTTATCGAAGTAGACATTATATTACACACACAAAAAATCTTTCTCATATTCATAAAACAAGAAATAAATTTTAATCAACATACTTAAGAAAGTCTATTATCGGATAATGCATAAGATATAAGGCTAGTACATCGGATGAATGGGTGCATTGGGCAGTATGATATCACCCTATATGTCGAGTTGATGTCTATTTTTAAGGGATTACATTCCGTGTGAAATCTAAGTTATAGGAGGATTATTGCCTATTCTGACTTTGCTCATGCTATCTCTTTAGTCAATGGCACTAATATTTTTCATAAGTTTATATCTTGTTATCACTATAAAAAATCAAGATCTTTTCAAACCTGATTGAGCAATGTTTCTTCAACATACTCTTAGAAATTAGGATGTTTACATGAGATGTTGGATTAAGTGAGATTTAATTAAATATATTATTCAATCCGATAAAATTTTGTGGATTGAGTTGAGTTAGATTTGTATAATTTTATTAAGAGACTTAATTATAAATAGATTGACACTATTATATATGTGATTTTCATAATATTTTTTATTTAATTTTAGTCAAAATGTTGGTAAATTTTTTTGAAAAGATTTTAAAAATATCGTTAAATATAAATAAATATTATTAATATATTTTTGTGATATTTTATCATATGTGTATAAATTCTGTAATTTAGAATATTTGCATCTAAATTTATTTTTTTAAGTCTTGGTTGTCCAATGAAAATGGCTCGAACGGCTTGCGAACAATGAAACTCAAATGATATGGAGGGTGAAATTTTATCCCTCAAAAAATTCCTCGAGTCAGAACTTTTCTTATATATACGTGTGCGGGCGTACTTACCTTCTTTATGTCTGAAAGGGTATTTCTTTGTACCCAGCTTATCAATATAATTTTTTTTTCCTGATAAAAATAACGTGTGTGCGCGTACACACGTATATAAAATCATTTATTCTATATCAATGACAAACAATTATTTTTAAAAAAATTAACGTTTAAAAGTATTTTATATGTATATATACATAATGAACACGAGGGTTATCTAAATTGAATCAAATAGCTGCTCTTATTAGTAAAAAAAGAAGTTAGAAAACATAGGGTAGATAAAGTATATCACTCTACCCTATATGGGTTCCATATTGCATGCGAGACAGATAGATGTGTACTCACCAACAAAGACATTTAAGTTTTAACCCTAAATATGCCTCAAT
The DNA here is from genome assembly GCA_013407115.1 of Glycine latifolia. NCBI lineage: Eukaryota > Viridiplantae > Streptophyta > Magnoliopsida > Fabales > Fabaceae > Glycine > Glycine latifolia. The sequence goes on from CM023943.1 coordinate 25,462,899, forward strand.
GAAAACCAATATCATCCTCAAATAGAGAGGAATAGTTGTATGATATCATCAGCCATATACTTGTTTGCCACTTCCGCATAATGGCCTAAGAGCGTTGGAGACAGCAGGCATATGTACACACAAGCCTGTTTTATTGTTAAAAATTATAATTATAATTATCCCCATGAGTCATCAATGAAGGTGTGGTTGAACTAATATATATACTTGACTTGGAAAAAATGAAAATAATAAATATAACTTATTCAATTTTACTTAAATAGTTAACATCAAAAGAGAAATGGCACCATGTTTTTTAAAATAGTCATATGACCACTAATAAACTTTTAAGCTTAATTATTTTTATACAGTCCAAGTTTATAGTTTTTAGATTATTTAAATGAGAAATGTTTTCATTATACATATAATAAAGAGAACAGTAGTACATACACTATTTGTCAATTTGCCTAAACACTGGATATTTGAATGTATCAAGTTTAAACAATATTCTTTAAATGAAATTAAGGACCATATGGTCTATTAAGTACTTTTAAATGTTATATATTATGTTGCTTTTCATCTTATGTATTTTATACCTGAACTTTTTCTTATTCGATCTTGCAAAACGCATCTTTATCATAACATAGTGTATGCTCTGGATTTTATGGTCCTCCCATATGGAGACACAAATTCAAAATGATTGATTTAATCCAACTGATTCTTCTGTTTCTTCTTTTTTCTCCAGGTCACGTAATCCAAAGTGGATCACCACAACACTCATTCAATAGACTATTAAGAGATCCCAGAAATAATTATTTATCCATGCATAATTTATTTAAGAGATAATATATTAGTTCACTATGGAGATAAACAGCAACCCGAAACAAAGGAGAAAGAGTAAACACCAAGAGACTGATAAAATAAGTTGCTTGCACAAAATTTTATAGTTAATGACTCATTTGAACATCAATTATGAAAAGAGATTTTAGAATTTCACCACAATATTTCTAGCCTATGACTTTACGTTAAGTTGTTATCAATTTTTTATTTAATAAAAAAAAAGTTCTCTTTTAACAATGGATTTTGAATCGTAATATATATAATTTTTTTTAAAATATTTACTAAATTTTCCTTTTACTCTTTTTTATACAAGACAGGAATTTATCATTATTATTTTTGCTTTCTTTTCACACATAAGGTAGGGTTTTATTATCTTTAATTTTTTACATAAAGGAGGTTTTTCTTATTTTTACCTTTAATTTTATTACATAAAATATTGAAAATAATCTATAATAATTTTATTTTGTTCTTATTATTATTTTTGTATAATTTTATATTACGATGTTCATTTAAACAATCAGACGATTTACAAGATTTATTTTATTACTCTAATAAATATTATTCTAGCATTATACTTCAATATATTGATATTGGTATATGATCGATTTACTTTATTATTATTATTTTTTTAAATGTTATACCATTTATTTTAACCATTACACTAATTCACATAATGAAAGTATGATGTCCACTTAAATGTTCTTTTTTTTTACTTTATTTTAAATTTGATTGAAAATACTTTAAGAAATATAGTATAAGATTAATAGAATAGAATACAAAATATAAAAAGATATAATCATTTAAACTAAAAATATAATTAAACAATTTATCTCTACATTAAAACTTAAAAGAGTTTAAATTTACTTAAAAAATTATAAATATCCAAAAATATATTTTTATTGATAAAATAAAATTAAAATTTATATAAAAGTATCATATCTAAACATGTCAGCTTCTATTATTTTATATTTATCATCAGTTATTTTAATAGATAATTTTACTAAATTCATAATTAAATAAATTAACTTAACAACTTTAATAAGCAATCGTTAACTTTTTACGCTTTAATTGGTTTTTCAGCTATTTTATCAAACATGGGTCACTATGCTTTCCATTTCGTTCCCAGCACCACCAAACCAAATAATTAAAGTTTCCACCCTTTAGAGCATCTTTAGTGGTAGATCTTAAATTGGAATTTTAAATCACTTTTTAGTGAATCTCATAGTGGCATGTAGGATTGAAGATCTCTTAAGATCTATGATATTTTTTCCTTTAGTGGTAGATCCCAAATTGAAATCTTAGATAATTTTAATTGTCCCACATGGACTCCACTTTTAAATATTTAAAATTTAATTTAATTAAATTAAGTAATTAATTTCAATTAATAAAGTATAGAAAAAATATATGAATATTAATAAATTATGTAATTAATTTTAATTTTTAATTTCATTTTATTTATTTTTTTGGTTTTTTTTATCCTGTCACATAAAAAATCATTTTTTTGAACTCTGTGCAGATCTTCAAGATTCTGGAGGAAGAACCGGATCTCCACGTGGAAATCTTAGTTCCCTCTTTAGTGATAGATATGTGAAAAGATATATCTTTAACTGAAGATCTCTCCCCAAAATTTACTATTAAAGTTGCTCTTATATAGCTTTTGTCCCATAAAAATACTATGTACGTGTACGAGTTTGTCAGTGTTTTCTGACAATAGATAGAAGAAAAAAAAGAATAAACTACTATTAGTCTCTCTAAAAAATTAATATGTAAAGAGTTATTATGGGTTGCCAATATACAGGTGCATACGTATATATGTCTTTAGTTAACATACATAATGCCCCACCACGACCTTCAGACAAAATGTAGTGTATGCTCTACACAAATTGTACGGGTGTTTTCATAGAATTTGAAATTGAGTGTGTATATACAAATATCGAACCTCTATTAGAGGTTTTGGTGTTTTTCTTCTTTTTTTCCTATTGTAGCAGTAGCTGGAAAGGCACAAAATGGAAACACTTTACAGGAGAAGATGTTCTCCAACTAATGTGCTTGGAAGAAGAATCCATTTTCTTTGATATATAATTAACTAATTAGCATCAAGACTCGAGACGGATCCGATTCTCCTTGCAACCAACCATTCTTTCCCACTTCATTAGATGATGTAATTTTTTATACGCAATTGCTAACTTATCTTTTAGCTTGTTTCTTATTTGTTTTATTGTTGGGGGAACTTTTGTTCATACAAGCAGTTTCTTCTTCTTCTTTTTTTTTTCACAGAACAGCTAGCAATCTAAGAGTGCACAAAGGGCACAAATACCAACTATATTCACCTGCATATATATGTAAACTGTTTGTTGCATTGGCGCAATTCCAGTGTTCTTTATTCTTTGGTCTGTCTAACAATTTCTTTTTTGTTTACTGTCAGTCCGGTTATCTGAAATTCACTGCACATAAGTACGGACGGATTCAAGGAAAATTTATTTATGTATGTATATTTAGTGGTGAGGGTTCGAAGGTTATTTATTTCAGTATATTTATATATTATCATTCTATTTATAATAGTGAATAAAAAAATCAATATTAACTATATAAAAGGCGAGCAAAATCACATTAAAATTCTCATCTCTAGATATTAACTAGTTTGAGAATGTTAAATCTGACATCAATTCTTTATTTTTAAGTCAAAATATGACACATAATCTGAAAGAAAATCTCAATTAAAAAAATGTCACACAAAAAATAGGACAAGACTCATTATAACTCACATTAAGAAATAAAGGAAAAATCTATAAGCAGAAAAATATCTTTCTAAAAAAAATATTCCTCCAATACATACAAAAATAACAAATCTCTCACTAAATAAAGTAAAATTGTAACCCATATATTACAAGAAATATTTAGAAAACAATATTTATGTTACCTTTAGGAAAAAAAATCAAATCAGGTGAATTTTTATATCCACACTTACAAACATTTGCTCCAACGTGGATTCTCCGGTGCATATAAGTATATAGAGTGGAACAATTTCAGTGTTCTTTAATTTTTGGTTTATTAATTTAATATTTAATAATTCTTTTATATTAAAAATTAAAATAATATGATAATAAAATATTATTCTTATATTTATTTTATGCTATTATACCAAAATAATCTCATATAACTTAAGTCTTAAAGCTAAATTAATGTATAAATATCATTCTCTCTTAATTTACCGAAATACTTTTTAAGGATAAAATTGTGAGATTAAGACTAACATTTCTTTCAAATCAATTTGGTCCTTTCATAATGAAAGTAAAATTTTTAAAACTTAAAAAATATCAGGTCTTAAATTTACCGGGCAACTTTCTCAAAACTATCCGTATTTTATCTATAAAATAAATAAATTATCTTCTGTTGATAAGATTAATAAATTCTAAACTGAAAGAATTATAACTATTAAATATTGGTGATGACTTGGTCTAATGAAAGATTTAACCGTCACTAAAAAATACTGAGACCGTTCATTACGAGGAATGTTTACTTTATTTCAAATTGTTGGATTAGTTAGCAATAGATAAGCATTAATTGTAAAAATTATTATGATGGAACTATAAATTTTGATTTTGTTTTAGATGACTCCTGATGAACTGTGTCACTTATGTAGTACGATCTATTCAAACTTCAAAGGTCCTTATAAAAAATTTCACAAATAATGTAGAATTGTATTAATTATACACACATTTAATTTATTCTCTCTCTTTATATCTTTTAATCGTAATATTCATCTAATCTCTTTTTTTATCTCTCTTAATTGTTAAAAAAATTAGAATTTCTCAATAATTTATGTGTTTGAAACTAAACGACAAGAAAACGAGTGAGGACAAAAGGTAAGCTGCAGCCGTTAGAATTCCTAGTGGTCAGTGGTTGCGGTGCACGTACGTGCCCAATAAGACACACTTTACCGAATTTCTTACATAATAATTGAATTAGTGTAAGAATAACTCCATCCACTTTTGTCTTCTTCGTCAATCAGAATTTTTTTCTGATATTGATAAATACAGTATATAATTTATAAAAAAATGTTTTTAAGAAGAAATGTAAGAGGAGGGTAAATTATTAAAATCCAATGTATGATGATACAAGAATTTACTAACAACGTGAATAAAAAATATACTTAATTATAAGTTTAAACAACTTTTTACATTTTTATTATCATTTTAATTATTATAACTTTTCACTAACATAATCAGTTTTTAAAATTAATCTTAAAAACTGATATAACCTTACCTTAGAAAAATTATATAATTCATGCGTGCAAATTAAGTTATTAGACTCAAAATTTTACATGGCTCCTTACATTATTAATCCAACTCCGCACGAATGGTGGTACTATTCTTTAATGTAAGTACCCGTGCTGTGGGGTCCATACTAGCCCATATCCACGTCACCACCAATCCTATAGCGGCTGTCCTAAAAAATTAGGATGAAGTTGCATATATAAATATAAGTATGATAAGTGAAATAATTTGATAAAGAAAAGATAGATAGAAAATAAAGTTAAATAGGTGTAAACTGTATATTATATATGGGTGTCCATATAAAATAATTACGCAAAAAATTACACTGTTATATATGCTTCGGAACAAATATGGGAATTAAGAAATGATCAAGTGAACTAAAAAAATGATGAAGTGCAGGCATATATGGATTAAATAAAACAAATCCTATCGGCATTCAGAAAGTAAGGGTCCGGTTCGAGTTCTTCAACACAAATCAACCAAACTGAAGATGACAAAACTGACACGATATATTGAAGGGCCAAGGATTAGAGAAATCAACATCCATCGTTTTTGGTCAGTCTTCTTTCTAAACAAATAATTTCCAACTCTGACGAAAATTACATTTGATTTAAGGCAAGTTTGGTGATTCCGAAAATTTTAAACATGAAAATTGAGCTATGTGTAATCTTTAATTTATTTATGCATTATAGATTCACATTTATCCATTTCAACCCTTGCATCAATGTGTTAGGTGACCTATCTTGATTTTAAATTTATATAATTATAAGAATCAAAACGAATTTTAAATTGATAAAACGAGTGATAGTTTGATAGATTTTACATTTCAAATGGATTTTTATATTTCATATTTTTTTATCGGTTAGTTTTATATATGATTTTTTGACACTAATAATTATAATTTTTACATTTCAAACATGATTCTTCATTTCTCAATAGGTCTTCAAACACATACTTATACATATTATGTGTCAATTAGAATTTAGAATTATTACTGAAGCAAAATATATCAAATCTTGAACTGGAAGTCAAGGTTCATTTGGCAGAAGCTATACATGGTCTAAGAAGATTGTTAATTTACAAGCTATACATTAACTCAATCTTATAAGCATTCTTAACCAAAAGTTGTGAAGATTGTTAAATGTCTGGTTTGCATTAATACAGGAAATTAAAGGCCAGGGAGATCAGTAAGATCACGTGTATATGGACAAAGGATAATGCTGACAAATGTCTAGCACGACCAGTCAAATTAAACCAACCCCAAGCGTTTAATATGGGGCCACTGCACGTGTATGGATGATTGCCAGATATCTAGGGAAGGAATTAGGAATATAATTATGATGATCTCTTATCTTGCACAGTATATATAGAAAAAAAAATACTATAAATTTCCACATGAAGTTCCTTTTTTTTTCTTCTTAATTCTAAGGTATGTGTTATTTGTTCTTGCTAATGGCCCTCTAATTAATGTTCTTTCGCATTATTGACTCTAAATATAGATTTATACAATAATATGCAACATGTTCAGTGAAACTTTTAAAATTATATTATCCACCAATTAGTCAATATATGAAAAACAATCCATAATGATGCAACCCAAAAGCAAACTCCCCGAATAATACCAACTACAAAAGAACACGATGTTGCTTAATGATTGAGACACATCTGCAGAAAGTTTCATTTTCGATAGAATATATAAATACAGGATACACAAATGTAGCTAATTTTCAGTATAATTAAACACACTAGTTTATTCTCGAGTGACTTTAGGATTTTAAAATTAAATCAAATGTAGTTTGAACAGGGGGCAGTTGTTCAAAACTGAGCCATGATATAGGGACTGGTTTAATGTATTAATTCGTATAAATTACGAGAGCAATGAACTAGAGCTAGTTAATTGGTTGTCATTTTAATTTCAAAAGGTTTAACAATGACAGGGATAGAGTTTGTTTTTGTTGGGGGATTGTTGTTTTGTAGTTGACTGTTAAGAACGCGGTTAGGAGATACTTCCAATTTATATGACTAGAACTTATTAAACACTAGTGGAGACAACCTGGAATTCTTCAAAATGTAGTTTCAAGGCTCAAGTTAACTTAATTTGGATGGGAATTTGACTGAAATGACTGACATTGTTATGCGTACGTGAATGAGCTAGGAAGGGTTGGTCCTACAAAATTATCCCGGTATCTACGTGACAGAAACAGAAAGTGTAAGAGTAAAACTATATATAGTACTATCTCGTTTAGGTTTTGATTCATAGTTTCGAATAAGCTGCACCTACGTTATTTTTCGTTTTGGCATATATGGATTTCAATCTTGACACATTGTAATTTGCATGACCGACGCCCAAAAGTATACGAAATACTCGCATAACATCTTTCTTAGCCACTGATATGTCTCGTTGTCGGTTAATTAGAAAGGCTATATGCATCTTTGGCTACTGTCTAAATGGCTTAATTAATTTATTGAATTATAAGTTTTTAAGAAAATTATTTATTAAAGTAGTTGATAAAATAAAATGATTGGATGTGTTTGTATAATAAATTTAAATATCATTTTAAATTTTATTTTATGGATAAAGTATACTTTTAGGGGATTATAATTTTAGTTTTTCATTTACTTTGAACTCTTATAATTTTTATTTAAAGATGATTTATTTTAATTAAAAAATGTAGTTTACTTTGTTATATTTTTTTTTCATAGTGTATTTTATTATCAATTTTATTTTATACCTAGATAAACGTCATACTTCCATTATGTTGCAAGTGAAAAAAAAATCTAGTGCATGGCAAAATTGCATCAATCTCAAGTGTATTATATGTTGAGAATGTGAGAGAAAACAAGAAATCAAATAAGGAATTACCTAGAGCAATAAAAAAAATGAGAGAAGGGAGAAAAAGGGCGGTCACAAAGTTAAACATGTGAGTGAAAGTAAAGAAATCGAAAAACAAATAATAAAATTCTATCTAAGGATAAAACGTAAATTTAATAAATATGTTAAGGCTGAGACTATAAAACATAAGAAATAATATTTATTATTAATTAATAATTTATAAATATTTTTCTCTTTTTAAATCAGTCAAATCATAATAAAAAATATTGAAAAAAACATTTGAATACTACAATCATTTTACACGAAAATATAAATATTTTCTTGAATACCGATACTCCTATTCCTATACATAGTGGCATAGGCGCATAAGTAGGCCTAGACTTTACCTTCCTAAAAATAGAATTAATTTGCTTTATTTAGAAACCGGGTGGCAAATGTCATATCAATATGCTTTTGTCTGCTCTCAACCCTCAAATTGGTTTCGGCCGTCCACCTCACCAGTGACCTGAATTTTGAACCTCAAGTCTTTGGACAGGTAACATGTATTTTTGTTAACAGAAAATTGAACTTATTTTTTTTTTATCATTCAACTAATTTTATAATTCTGAACATCTAACATGTCTTTGGTTAAAAAAGAAAAAAAAAGAAAAAAAAAGAAAAAAGAGAAATAAAGTAAACAAATATGTGATAAATAAAAAAGTCATTTGACATTAATTTTATTAAATTGAATAAAATATTTAAAAAAAGTTGTAACTTTACTTTCTTTCATTTATTATTAAATAACCTAAAAATCATTAATTTTAATTATCTCTACTTGTTTTGTACTTTCTTTCCTGAATTAAACACATCCTTATTATTTGAGAATAGCATATTAATAATTAAGTATATGTTATGTTTAATAATATTTATGACAATTGATGCTAACTTAACATTGACTTTTCTTGTAAAAAAACATAGATTTTCAATTTACTAATTATTTTAATTACATTTAATTTATTACATTATATTATATAATTGATATGGAAATATGGCATATTTTCTCATTTTTAAATTTTTTATATTATTGCATGTATTCTTTGTGTATTTCGTAATCCCACTTATGCTCATTATGACATGTCCAATTACAAGTCATTTTTGCCAATATGGATTTGCGAGATCATACCAAATGTCGAACTACGTTAATATGCTGGGGTTTTAAGGAGAATTATGGGGGAAATTGTTATACATTTGTCTTTTATTTAATCAATTCAAGAAATATATTTGATTTACTATAAAAAGAAGAAAATTTATTCTACAAATAATCAATAACAAAAATAAACTGTCACGGAACTAATATAATTAATAAATTACATGATTTGGTTTTCTCATAAGTTGATCATAAGAAATTTCTAATAATATTGGTCGCGAATATCACAACATCAACAATCCTATTGACCTCCTGCTTTAATTAAGGGCCTATAGAATCGTAGGATTTGGATTAGCCCGGCCCAAACATTTTTTTTTATCATTCTCCCAGCCCAAGCAATTTGTGTGTGAGTGTGTTTTATCAGTGGCTATGTGTTTATTAAATTGAGTTCTACTCAAATATTTCAAAACATTTAGGACAGATAGTAAAATATTTTCAATCATGTCATACATATTTAGTTTACAATAAAAATATTTTTTTGGACCAAATATAAAAATTTTAGAATAGGGTATAATGAAAATCACAATCCAAATATGAAACTATAATTCCACACGCATTATCAATAAAATTTATGATGGTATCCATTACAGCAAAGTGTGTGTAATTTCACTGTTAATTTGGTCGATCATTGACTGCAAAAAGTACCCGTCATTTTTTAATAGTAAATAATCAACTCAAAAATAAAAAATAAAAAAGACAAATATTAATTAGTGTCCTAAGAACACTAATTAAAAAACTCAAAATAAAAATATTTTTATTGAAAAATAAAAAAATTGGTCATTCATTATTTTTTTACATTCTTTTATGATTTTTATACTAAACATTTTTTCTTTAATATTTTGTCCAGTGTCCTTGGGGCTAGCAAGACCCATAAAAAAAGCATAATCATGCTGGACATTTATATCATGCATCAGACATCAGATGAAATGCAAATTTATATTTCAAAATAAACGTTTCAAAATTTCCAAAATGTAATAGAAGGTACAAAGATGCAATTACCCATTATGCTGACATTTTATAAGATTGGAGTAACCGGTGTTTAAACTCGGTTTAAAAAGTTGATAAACGGAATAAACGCGTCCCATTGGGCTACGTCTGTCATTAATTGAGCCCATAGCCGCTGAAAGAGAGTCGCCTAACCAGACCGTTCCACGCATTTGCCAGATCGAAAAGACTATGCTACCCTTCCCTCACCCTTTTTTCAATTTGCGCTTCGCTCGCTGTTTCTCTTTCGTTCTCGCTCTGACCGGGAAAAGAAAAAACCAGCTTTCTTCAAGCACCCTAGATTTCCTCTCTCTCTCTCTAAAATGGCGTTCTCTTCTTTTCTCGGCAGAGTCCTCTTCGCCTCCGTTTTCATCCTCTCCGCTTACCAAGAGTTAGTTCATATTCCTCACTGATCCTTTTCTCTCCACTTCGAATCATGCATGGTTGTTATTTTCAGTGGTTGCAGTAATTTATTGTTTTTAACTGAGTTAATTTTTCAATTTCTGCTGAGTTGGTTGTTGTTGGTATTAGTTTCTCACCTTCTCCTGCTTGGATCTGTTACGCACAATTGACTTGTCAAAACGATTCAACAGATCTGTCTTTTCACTTAGTTCAATTGCATGGAACCGGAACTTTTTCTTATTTTTTTTGGTTTTTTTTTTATTTTTGACTTTTTGCAATTCGTTATGCGTCGTGCTGTCAGATTTGTTTAATGCGTGCATGCATTTCTTTGGTAGGGTAGTTAGATCTTCTTGCGTGATTGGATTATAATTGTTATCACTGTGGTGTAGTTGCCAGCTTTTATTATTGTGCTGAGGTTATGGAATCGTTTTAATTCATTAAAAGTTAGCATTAACGGTTTCTGGTTTTGGCAAGCTAACTTTTGTGTAGTTTATGAATGAATTTGACTATGTATTGTTACGAGTTACCAGTTAGCAATTAAGAAGTAGTGTGGGCGCGGGGTACTTTTTGCTGGTAGTTAAGCAACTTGTGTGTTGTGATGTTGTAGAGGGTGTTATTATTTTTTTTTGTCCGTTTATAATGTGTTACTTTGAAACTGGGAAATTTATTCGTGGAAAATTTGGTAATCTTAGGTGATTAATGTCAGTTAATTTTTTTTATTTTTTTTTTGTAAAAATGAGGGTATAAATATTTGGTCTTCATTAGTTAACCCTTGACCCTAACCTCTTCCCAGAGTGTTGGGGCACGGTGATGAGATTTATCTTGTATCAAGTTATGGTTCAATTGCATGTCTTTATATTGAAGTTAAGGCATAGCCATAAATTGAGGGAGACAAATCTATGATCTCTATTTCACACTGTAACTGAATTTCTGATTGCCGTTGCTAGTTTTTTTTTCTTGGTGGATCCTGGCCTTCTGATTGAAGTGGAATAATGTGCCCCTTTCTTTTCTATACTTTCCCATGTTTAATTGCTAATTAAATTTGATGCTTGCATTCAATAATGACCCGGTTTCTCATCCGTTATATTTTTTAACAAGTTTATGGTGTTGCTTGATATTGCTCCCTGTTTACATTTAATCAGGCATTAGAAGCGATAAATTCTTTCCATTTGACATTTTGATTCTGGAAGCAGAGCACTCAATTGTTACTTATTTTTCTTTTAATTTTTATGGCTTTTCTTTATTTATCCTCCCTCCTTTTTTATTCTTGTACAGATTTAATTCTTATGGAGTTGATGGGGGACCCGCAGCAAAAGCACTCAGACCGAAGTTTGATGCCTTTGCACATCAAGTACATTCTAAAGTTGGCTTTCAACTTCCAGATATTGATGTTAGTCTCTCGGTCTCTTTTATTCTATCATTTAAGGAAAGCGTGATTAAAACACAACTAAACAGATAAACAAGTTCTTTGATAGGAACAAAAGAAGGAAAAGGTGGTTAAGTTTGACAGGAGTGTGACATGGAGTTGGACACCGCTTGTGAATTCATGCATTTTTCTGTCATTAAGTGTAGGACTAGTGTCTAATTAATTCTTGATAAAATGAAACTATACATGGTATTTAATAATGATTTTGTCTTTATAACTGCACATGTTTAAATAAGACTATGTAATATGGACGAAGTATTAACTTATGTAGGGCTTCTTATTTTGGTCTTGACACTTATTGCTTGACTGTTTGCAGCACATACCCAATTTTGAGTTCTAAGCAGGCAATAGGATTGTCGTTGTGTTGGACATGAATCATAAATATAAACTGAAAATTAGTTTTTGTCTTAAAAAAAGGATTAATGTTCTAAAAAATGAAATGGGTGCAGGCAGGAGGTGGGGAAGTTATGAAACATTTTAGTGGAAAATAATTGAACTTTCTTGCATTGTTATAGCTGTCATGCATCTAGTGCATTCTTGTGTCAGCATGTTCCTGCATCCAATCAAGTACTGCATTCATATTACGATGTTTTGTTTCTAGCACATGTATTTATTTGATTGATATCATTAACAGATGAAATTTTTAGTTGCTGGGGCTATTACTCTCAAGGGCCTTGGAGGGATTCTTTTCATACTCAGCAGCTCTTTTGGAGCTTTCCTTTTGGTTTGTAGCTTGACTTTTCTCTATGAAGTTGAAGTTGGCTTTTCAAGTGCTCAATTTTTTCAAGCCTTAGTTCTTTTCTCCTTGTAGCTTTTGCATCAAGTGATCGCTACTCCAATACTGTATGATTTCTACAATTATGACAGTGAGGACAGAGAATTTGTCCAACTTTTCATCAAATTTACTCAGGTAAGAACAGGTTTTTTTCCCTATATTGAAACTTGGAATGATCAAACTTGAGCTGTTGTCACAACGATTCTCCACCTATTGTTGCAATTGTTTATCGAATATTGTACTCGCAGAATATGGCTCTCTTCGGGGCATTGTTGTTTTTCATTGGGATGAAAAACTCTATTCCTAGAAGGCAACCCAAGAAGAAGGCTCCCAAAACAAAAACATATTAGAAGAAAGGACTTCTCGGATTGTTCCTGGTTGCTCATTATACCATTTTCCATTTCTCCAGGATTTGGCTTAGGTCTCTGTCTGGTTCAGAACGAATGTACCTTCTGTCTCATGGATTATGTATAATTTATAATTATTTATATATGTATGCTAGTTTTTTCGTTTGCTTGATATTAGGAACTGTCTTTCGATTACTAAACTTGTATACGAAGAGCGGGAAAAATGATCATAGCCTGTTCATTCAGACTGAGTGTCAATTTCGTTCTGTCTAACGGATTTGATCGAAAGGTGAAGTCTGGCACTTGCAGTTGCTATTGAACTAAGCTTGATCTTCACGTTGGCTCATGGATTTGTGTTTCCTATTTTTTATTCCTTTGGTTCTTTACTTGGTATGGTAATGAAAATGTATGCTCGAGTTTTTCACCTGATTATGGTTAAACATAAAAAAGACCTTCAACACTCAACAGGGCACTGCAAATTTTGACAGGATGTTAAGTATATGATTGAATAACTTTTAGAAAATAAGGTAATTCTCATAAATCAATTTATAAATTTCAATGTTTATAAAAGTGTTCGTATTTAGCTTTTTCATAAGTTGATTTAATTTATGTCTAAATTAATTTTATCTTATGGGAGAAATTTAATTTGTTTTATTTCCTTGTTTTTCTTTTTCTATTAGTGTTCATTGAACAGGACTTAACTCTTGTTTAGATTCGTAATATCTATTTTTTTCTTCAACAAAGATATATTCTCGTTTGGATTCTGTATAGGAAAGTAGGAAACTAAAGACACCAATTGCCAATATTCTTATTAATGACTTGGATAGTAATCCTCGATTTTCTTCCTATTATTTTGACTGGTTTACGGAATTCCAAGTTATCTTCCATTGACGTCAAATTATAACACCTTGTGAGTTCAATTTGTTGAGTCAGGGTATGAGTTATAAGTTTTTTTTATTTGTTTTTTATTTCTATGAATTAAAAAATTATAGCACCTTGGACTTCAAACATAACTCTTGGTTTAATGGTTTCCGTTTATAAGTTCTACTATGCACCAAGCATTTGATGCAATGATGCAAGTGATCTGGACCATTAATTAAAATGAATTTAATAGAAAATAAGTGAATGGTTTAGTAAATAGTTTTGCCCTTCACCCATTCTCCACCACCTCACTGTTACCATACACGAGTAACACGACTATCACCGCCTTAGAGGTATATATGACCTGAGTTTAAATACATAAAAGTTTTAAGTTCGTATTGAAAAAAGAAAATGGTCATCAAATTTGGCTTATTTTTTATTTGAAACAAGCTAAATGCAAAGCTTAGACAGAGTTTGTTAAATAAAGATATGAAGTCCTGACTACTTGAGGTTAATTAATAGTTTTTTTGGGTAGGTAATTTATATATTTAATTTATAACTTGACAATTTTAAAATCAATATGCACTTGGAGTATTTATCAATTATTTAATATTCTCTCCGTCTTATTATAATTGCATTTTAAATTATTTTATCCAGATAAAAAAAAACTAATAAACGAATGAAAAGAGAATAACAATTTTATAAAATTAATCTTATTATTAATTTATTTTTAGTTTTTATAGTCATATCATTAATTAATTTTAAGAAATATAAGTGAAAAATTTAACTAATGTTACATTAAAATTAAAATGACAATTATTTTAAGATATTTTTTTTTCTTACGTAACAACTTTATAGGACGAAGGGAGTAAGAAAAAAAACCATTTAATAGTTTTTTTAAGAAAAAGTTATAATTTCTTTTGCCCATAAAATAAATAATTAATATTTTTTATCAGTATATATAGGCACACATGAATTATTTATGAGCGTTTAATATTTTAAAGTTTATAAATTCTTGAACTTGGTTCATGTACATAAATAGGTTAAAGTGAATCTTGAAGTTGTTTATTTTTAAGGAGTGGAAGTTAATCTGTTTGTTTGTGCTTGCTTACATACGTAAGCTTTACTTAAAAAGACGTACAGATTTTTCTAGCTTCAATTAACTAACACAAGTCTAATTTTGAAGAACGCCAAATCAAACACGCATATTCTCTACATTGGATAGTGTGAATATATGTTTAACACTTCTTCAAACGTGAATTCAAACACACTCCTTTATTTTACAAGAATCATGCATTCCAAGGCACTTCAACACAATTTCTGAGAGGAAGCTTTGGCATTCAATGTGATTGAATGCCAAACCAAACATATTGAAGTCTGAGACATGAAAAGAGTAACACTAATATTATTATTTTTTTGGAAGGCAAGAGTGACACTGATATACGTTCAACGTATTGTGCTATTTTCAATGTCAAACATAAACAATGACAATCACACATTTCAATCATTTCAAACACACACATAACCACAACCTATGTCTTAACACACTAAAAAAGTGAGCATCATTTCATTTAGATCATCAAGAATGAGTTACACTTGCCAATGAGTGGCCACATAGTTCCCAAAAACCAACAAGTTATTATTGCGAATACACCGTGCTCTTGGATTGCAGTATTTGAACAAGCTGGCACAAGATATCCAATCTGTGTACATTTTTGTTATTTTGACCCTGTGACACATAGTTTACTCATCAACAACAATCAATGGAGTTAATATGTTTTGTTCTTAAAATAGTAATTTGTGTTGACTTTGTTCTTAAAAGTACCCATCTATACAAAATGGTTCCTCAACATGAACTTGTCAACAAGCTTATCGAGTGTTCGACTTGCAAATAATTTATGCTTGGGAGGATTAGCTTGTACTTTGTATAGATGAAAACTTACAAAGATTAAAGCAAAACAAGTTGTCACTTTCAGAAGCCACATTGTTCAATAACTTGCAGATTATAAAGACTTACAATCATGACTCAAAACACCGCAAATTTCTACTCAACTAAAATTCATATATTATGTACAATATTTTGAATTTCAGTAATTAAGGAATGCAAATGGCTTATATAAAGTTTCCATTGAAATTTGAATTTGAATTATTATCAAATATATTGTTATACTGAAGCCTAATGCCATGAATTATGATATTACAACAGCTTCAATTAGCATTTTTTTTTTATTATAATTAATATTATGAACTAGGTGCCTTCATCTGCAAGGGTCATTCCATGTAATTGAACGAACTGGTTAAAATGGAGAAATGAAACTACATTTTTCTGTGGTCATGGGGCACCTTTCTATACACAGGTTTTATTAGTGAAGAGGAATGAGTGACAGCTAAGTAGATTAGAATTTATCAGGTAAGCTTACACTATTTACACTGGAAAGAGATATGAAAAAACAATAAAGATCATATATCAAAAAATGGAAGACACAAATCCACTTAAAAGTTTCAATTATAAAGGTATATATTTTATCCAATCAAATGCAATAAAATTAGGACTAAGATAGACTGGTGGAGCTAGTTGAATAATTGAATTTAAGCATACAATGTGCTAGTAGATAATGCAGTTTAATTTATCACAATAGAATATCAGACCTAATCTTAAAGCCTGCTAATTGAATTTTATTGTCTCTCCATGAATTTGATTTGATGTTTTCAACTATGAATTAATCTACAATAATTGGTATTCTGAATTTTTTGCAATATATTTAATTAAATTATAGACCAAGATTCCAGAAATTTTATGTCAGTTCTTTAGTCTTGTGTAAAAGAAAATGGTGTAATAAAAAGGGGTTAATTGCATAAAAATTAAAGCTAACTTTTTGAGCTGTGAAATTACCTCGATGACAAAGCATATCCATATCTTTTCACCATGAGCTTTTGTTGCACCCTTTAAAATGGTAAGGCCAAAACTTCTTATGGCTTCTGCTATTTCAAGAAAATGGCTGCACTCCTCACAGAGCATCTACATCATAAGGGCATAATTAGAGTAGAACAAACGCAATAACTGACTATATTGACAACATAGCAATATCTTATACCTTCAACCAAGTGCCACTAACCTCCATTTCTCTTAGGAGTTTTCTCATGTATTATAATTTTTAATTAATCACCGATAGAATAAATCAAAATGTCACTTTCAAGGCATATGTACCTCAACAAGCATTTGTCCATCCTTACTAAGATTCTCCACTAATATTGAATGAACATTCAGATGACCCCCTACCTCCATGGCCCAGCTTGAGCCCTGCTCATAACTAGAGGATCCAAGAATGTCTGCTTCCTTGTGACGCAACTGCAAAATTGCGGTAGTGTTAAACAATGGAGATAAGTCCACATGCAGAAAATGTTGGAACTTGGAACTAAATCAACAATCTCTGAATGGGTGGCACTAAAAAGCTTGCTATCCTAAATAACAATTAAATAAATAAAATCTTATGGTTCAATAGAACTGTGCCCTAAAGGAACATGTCAAGGGGAGGTAAATATTATTGTTTTAAACCACATGACTCATTTATGCATATCTTGAAGTTCGATCAT
This sequence comes from Glycine latifolia, assembly GCA_013407115.1. Taxonomy (NCBI): domain Eukaryota; kingdom Viridiplantae; phylum Streptophyta; class Magnoliopsida; order Fabales; family Fabaceae; genus Glycine; species Glycine latifolia. The sequence goes on from CM023943.1 coordinate 25,480,400, forward strand.
CAATCTCTAGTTGACCAGAAATATAGTGTAATTTATTTATTATAGATTTATAGACCATGGACCATCGGACAAATCTCTAAAATTGCCTAATACCTTACCTTTGACTTTGTATCAGCAAAGTCAGTTAGCTTGTCAGCATGTTTAGTTATGCTTTGGAGAAAGAGCATGTGCTTTATTGCACGCTCCAGGAGTGAATCAATACTGCACTGTTGAAGTTACGATAAAAGTTTTAGCCACATGAACCAGATCTGAGATCATCACTCAACTCAAAAAACAATTAGCAAACAGATTCCAGCAAGATACCTTTGCTCCATTTGGCACCAGCTCTCTCAACTCCTTGATTCGATCTTGGATCAGTTGCCTGTCCCTTGGCCGAGGCCTACAACTTTCCCCTGGCCTGGCCCTTTTTTTGCTGTTCTTGGATGGTTCAGATGACCTATCAAGCAGTCCACTATTTGAACTATGAAATGTAGATGAAACACCTTTTGAGGACATTACAACACATATCCCTGACGATGAACTCAGAGAATGGTGTTTGTCCTCTCTGACAAGAGAGAGCTGATCCATCGAATAGCCTTCTGAATTAATAGTATGCACATTGTTAATAGAAGCTTCATGATTTTTTGCAGAAGCCATTGCAGATTGCTTTGATGTACAAAATGATAATTCACTATTAACATCATTATTACTATGGTTAATGTTGGCCAGCATTTCTTCCAAAAGATGTTCTGGACGAGATTCAGAAGTCAATTGGCTAGTGCTAATCTCATCTGACATTTCAACAGTTTTCATTTGTTGATTAACCTGTGTTGGCTGATCAAAACATTTACCCCCTATCGAAAAAGCTGGTCCAAGTGCTTCATGTAGCTCACAGCCAGCAGGAAAATTCAAAATGTGTGAGGCATCCTTATAACAAGGTACAGTTTGAAAGTCTGAGATACCCTTGTAACAAGGCTTAGTATGAAACTTTGACTTTTCAATATGTTGCTGGGAGTTTGCTTCTGAAGGTTGGGCAAAATTCAATGCCCCTTTTTGGTTTATATCCGCATAATGCAATTTATCACTTTCACAAACAACTGTATCAAGAAAAACTGAAGGAAAGCATGCAGAATCAACTCTGACTTTTTCTGATGGACATATTAAATCATTGAAGTTAGCATTATCTGTAACAAAATCATTTAAAAATGATGAGACATTTTTTTCTGATTCCAATCCCATATCTTTGCAGTCGCCACTACTTCCACCTTCATACTTCGTCACATATAGAGGTTTCATCTCTTCAAATTCCTGACAGTCCATATTCATCATATTGGATATCGACTGAAGCAAAATGGAACTTTCATCATTGTATAATTCAGGCCCCTCTTGCTTGGCCACATTATCAGACATTTTCTCACGAGCAGGTGTATAGTTCCTCCCAGTCCCAGAACATTGAAAGGTCATTAAAACATCTGCTGTTTCACTTTTCATAGATTTCTGTGCATTGTAAAAGCAAGTAGGCATAATATCTGAAGACAAATTTTCCTTCAATGTATCCAGCTGGAAAAAGCAAGAAATATAAACCTCATGATAATGATCAACACATCTGGGTTAAAAAATAACTATGATATGACACAGTTCCACTTGCTTGCTATATTATTAGCGTGTTTAAAAATGCCATTTTAACAGTCACACAAACCCCTTTACCCACTCAAATATGCACATTCATGCAGCATGAAGACACATGAATGTAGAGAAGTGAAGACAGAAGCTTACCTGAGATGAACTCTTCAAACTACCCTGTATTTGACTAGGACATGGGATTGAGTAATTTTGAGTAGACAAAAAAAGATTTCTGATGTGAGTTACAAACCCCATATCTTCAATCACCTGCTACCAGGAATGTCAAAAGAGAAGAAAACTATGAAAAAAATCAATAATAAATGGATTGTCATATCCAGGAAATATTCTGAGTCATCAAAATCATAGAACAGCCCATGCCAAGACAAAATAAAATTCAAATATTATAGACAGGAAACTAATAAACAAGACTGATCTGATTTTCTAACTAAACTTGCATTTTAAGTTCATAATAGCATTTCAGGGAGAAAGAGAAGTAATTGGGCACAGATCCCCCCCCCCCCCCCCAAAGCATGGTTTTTCCAATGTGATATCTCATAGTGTATACTTGTAAGACAGCATTTAAGTAGATAACTGATTCTCAACTATAACCTAGGTCAAGGGAATCATTTGTGGTGTTATTGTCGACTAAATCAGCACTAAAAAATGCCTCATAATCTGATTTTCATGCCAAATCATCTAGTTTTGGTAGTTAGTTTAGTAAATTATAATTTTGTATACATGTAGCCAAACATTGAGGGCGAGCCCTGACACAACGATAAAGTTGTGTCTTGGTGATTTGTTGGTCATGGGTTTGAATCTGGAAACAGTCTCTTTGCATATGCAAGGATAAGGCTGCTTATAATATCTCTCTCCCTTACCTTCGCATAGCGAGGAACTTCTGGACAATGGGGTACGTAGTTTTTTACGTAGTTTATACATGTAGCCAGACATAACTGCATATTGCCTAAGTCCTCTAGTGACAAACTAAGGGATGAGTTGTTATTGTGAATAAATTTTCATCCATTTATTTTTTTGTTTTCACTAAATTACATATGCATATTTACCTAGCACATAAAATCAGGATTATAGAAGTATTTAACCAATATCTCAATGAAGAACCAGCAATAACCAAAATTAGTTGGAAAAGAATTAAAGAAATATAAGCAAGTCATGTTATCTGACTAGTTACAATACATCCAAACAAAAGAGTGCAAATATATTTTTTTGCTACAATAGTGAAAATGAAGTTTGAACCTACGATCTCAAGCAAACTACCCAAGCCCCTTGCCACTAGCCCAATCCTGGTGACTTGAGTGCAAAAAAAGTTTGAAATCCTAAATACATCGTCTGTTTCAAACAACACTATAAAGAGATAGATGCCTTCTGAAACCACGTCAGTAACCACATTATCCAGCAGTATGGTGCTGAAGCAAAGCAAATAAAGATTAAAAAGAAAAAACCATCTTACTTTATCTAGAGAGCCAAGCTGAACAACACCAAGTGGGACTACAGCAACAACAGCAATAGTCTACAAGGAAAAGTAAAAGCTTTACTAATGAAAATTCTTAATGCAATCAAAGTACAATAGTGCAGACTAGGAAATTATTTTCTAAAAGATAATCAATATTTTTCTAACATAAAGTACCCTAGAACGGAATGCAACATAGTTTGGTTGCAGTACAGTTCGGTTGCATCTTGCATGTAGTGAATAACTTGTAGTGGCTCAATAATTTATCATATTGATCCTATTATCATATTGTTGAGAAAAACTCAAGTCCACATCGGCTAGAGATATAAGGCCACAATAGAACAAATAAGTGGGACACAACCCTCACCCTTGGAGCTAGCTTTTGGGGTTGAGTTAGGCCCAACCCACATTCTAAAACATATTAACCACAATATTCCAAATATACAGTTAAAATTAAATTTAATTCTCCTTAGTAATGTTGAGAAGCTGTGAAAAAATAATAAAGCAGTTAGCTAACCCTGATTCCGGCAGAAAACTGAGACTGCCACCCATCCGCAAACTAAATCAAACGAAAAAGAGGGAAAGGAAAGAAGAATGATTAGAAGATTAGTTAGATATTGACATGATACTTCCAAGGTTGAAAGATCCTTCATGATAACCTTAAATAACAACAATCCTCACCTCAAAAGACAAGCCAGAACCTGCAATTAGATTATCTGCACAGATCCACCTATGTTTTCCAGTAACAGCTACCTGTCCAACAGTACTGTGAAGAAAGAATCTTAGGACAAGAGCTACACAAAGAAAATCAAATTGTAAATAGTATCAATTTTATATTTAATTAGTCATACCCTTCTCCTAATGAATATGCATGATATGACATCTTAGCCACCGCTAACTCTAATGCACTGTGTGAAAATTTCCCACAACCAATCTGTTCCAAGGTCTTCTGGCAGTGCTTATTTTCTGAAGAGTCGTAATCATCAGGATTGTTATAATATGCATCCTCCCATGTCAAGATCCTGCAAGCAAGTACCACATCCAGAAAATTAAACGGACAGCATTATGGAATTCACACACTTTGTGCAAAGTGCATTTGTAACCAAAGAATGAATCACAAAAATTGTGTGCAAAATCATATCACTAAACAGTAATTAGCTTACTGCCAACTACACTATACAAAAAGACAACAACAACAAATGCTATGCTTATCCCATTTCAAACACACTAAAATGAAAGCAACATAAAACATTTCAAATAACAGAAGGATTGCAATCACCCAAACAAGATAACAACAACAACAATTTTCTTTAAACCAAATTGGACAACTACCAAGAGCAAAAAACCTGAAAACACAACACATGCCCTTCTTAGGGAAAAACTCTAAATTCTAACCAAGCATGGAAATCACATAACTTGGAAGAAGAACAAACCACAGGGAGGAATATCAACGAAAATCTTTCATTATAAAATCATAACATCATTAGGCAAAAACCCGGCAAGTAAAATTTCAGACCAAACGATTCAAACATTCAAAACCACAACTTCACCTAATTTACCATATTCTAAGTTGCCAACATCTACAACGAGGGAACATGGTTTTAAATAGTGTTCCACAACCGCAATTGCGTCCGCAATGTCAAGGTATTTTGAGTCACCGCAACCAAAATTGCGGCCGCATCAGCCGCATTTTCCCGCAATATAAAGATTTTCTAACTCACCGCATGGCAACAGCAATTTAAAAGCATGGCAGGTTCAAAGACACACCAAGTGACCAAACCAAAGAATAGGCACAACACACACACACACAAGACACAAAAAGAAGGAATAACACCAACAACAAAAGTAGTAGTAGAAGCATACATTCGAGCACGATGTTTGAGCTTCCAAAAGATGGCGTAGTTCCAATGAGTATTCAAACAGAGGCTTCTTAGTACTTGGGGCAAGATGGTACCCATGTTGTCCCCCCCTTAACAAGTCAGAAACTTTAACACCCCCGAGAATCTGAATCCTCCAAAAAACAGAACAAAACCCCTCCAAAAACACCACACACTCACTCACTCACACCTAGCTCCCTCTGTATGACCCTCTTCCAGCCTGCTTCCTCCGCAATCCCGCTCGCCGTTTTAATGGCGGTCCTACTGTTGGCAGTATCAGACGATCCGCACCCATCACAATTCCCACCACCCCACCAACCAAAGCTTCCAACTTTCTTTTCCCGTCACTAAAACATAACCACATTTAACGCTAAAACTGCAACACTGGACTGAACAACACAACAACAAAACCAGCAACTAGCCATTGAAGGACAAATAAGTGAATAATCCTGTAAGATTCCAAAAGGGGTGTGCGAAGATTGAAAGAAGGGAAGCAAATGGGTGGCTAATAAGCTAGCTTATGTCCGACGACATGTGAAGAAGGTAAAATTTTTTTCTCTGGAAATAATGCAATTGTGAACGAATGAAGTCTTTTACTTTACCCTTTGCTGCAGAGTGAATGTTGCCAAATGCTGAGGAAAGAGTGCGAGTGAGAATGTCAATGGTGGGAAAAGGAAGTGTGACTCTTCTTCTATATTGGAGTCACGTTAGCACGCTGTTCCATCTAGCTTTTTCACTCGGGGAATCTCCACCATTGATTCATGCAATCATGCTAACCATAGCGTAACCCACCATTGATTATCCACTCCTATCATGGCAAAAGAACCTAAATATTACATTTTTAATAAAAAATTATGAATTTGACGTTGTTTTAAAACATATTATTAATCTGGTGTTTGAGTCACGCTCAAAATTAGGTCGAACCAGTCACGCTCAAAATTAGGCAGCACCAGTCACACCCAAATGTAGGCGTGTTCCACCAGATGACGACACGTGGCATGCACAGATGGAGCGATACGTATATAAACTTCGGACGGTCATAACTTTTGACTGGAATGTCCGATTGAGACGTATGATATGTTAAACGATCGTAATTAAGAGGAGAAGCCGATGGAGAGTGATACATATATAAATCTATTATCATTTAAATTTAAATTTTAAGATTTAAAAGAAAAGATAGAACTATACTTAATAAAAAAATGGGGTGTAATTAGGCATTTTAAATTTTATGCATGAACTTATCAAAAACTGGGGTGCATTTAGCAATTGTTAGGTTTTAAATTTGATTATGCATATAACTTTGAACAGTCATAAATTTTGATAGAAATATCCGATGGAGACGTATTTTATGTCAAAACGCTCGAAATTAACAGAAGTAACTAAAAAAATAAAAAATATCATGCAATTCACTAATTGAATAAATAAAAAATTAGAAAAGAAGAAATTTTTTGGAGGTTGGAAGATTAAATCGCAATTTTGAGACACTTAGAGGCCTCTTTTGGGAAAAATTTTTGGGCAAGTCCCCTGTAAGAACTTGCCAGGGCTTCTCCTCTCAATTACGATCGTTTGACATATCATACGCCTCAATCAGACATTCCAGTCAAAAGTTATGACCGTCCGAAGTTTATATACGCATCACTCCATCTGTGCATGCCACGTGTCACCATCTGGTGGAACACGCCTACATTTGGGCATGACTGGTTCTGTCTAATTTTGGGCGTGACCCAAACACCAGATTGATAATATGTTTCAAAACAGTGCCAAATTTGTAATTTTTTTATTAAAAATGTAATATTTAGGTTCTTTTACCCTCCTATCATATCACTAATCACACCATGCATTTTAGCAATTTTGGTGTAATTGACATAACAAAAGAGATTAGTATTTTTAATTTTATAACATGACAAATTAAGGCCTAAGTTTTTATTAGATGATGTCTAGTCTCATATTTACTATAACACATCTTTTTTCAGAAAATAAAACAAAAAATGAAAATATGGTAAATGAAGACTAAAACACTTGACAAAGTGCAAAAGCCCCAAGGGAACCCTATGAAGGGTTAGGGGCTAATTAGGACTTCATATTTAACGTTAACAACCCTCCAAGGACAATGAAAAAACAATCCAATTGGGATATGAGTACACTTTATGGTGGTGTCAATTGATGGCCAACAGCATCATACCAAATTGAGGACATGCTTCCTTATTTTCCCCTCAAGTTTTCAATCCTTTCTTTGAAATCCTAGAGAACGTACCCTGCCACCCCCTCTTAAGGTCCTTTTCAACAATGAAATTGTGACACCTTCAACCTCCCATTTCTTCAAACCCCTTCCTACTTTGTCACATTAATAATTAAATCTTTTAGAATGCCAACCTTTGCTTAGCACATTGGTGGCCATGCTCCCCTTTATCATCATGCCTTGGGCACCGATTTACAGCTTCTTTCTGTTTTACCCTTTACAAGGCTTGGAAAATGGAGTTCGGGGAAAGGAAAAAAAAAATTGACTCTCGCATAATTACCTAGGAACATGTTCTATTGTATAAGTAAGACATGTTTATGATCATATTAAATTTAATCTAGATTTTATATGAAAACTTTATTTTGGAGTTTAAAGAATATGTTATCTATTAATTTAGTCGGTAAAATGCAAAATTTAATAGAACCTTACTAGATAATACAATAAAGATTAATTATAAATTTTCTTAGCTAAGAAAATATTTATATATATCATATTAAATATTTTAATTTTTTATTAAATTTTTTCTTTTTAGTAATTTATTGAGTAAGTTTGTTTAAATTTATTTTTTGGAAAAAATATTTATTTTAATAAAATAAAAAACTATCTATTTACTTAGTGTGTTTGTCTAAATTATTTTTTTAAAATATTTTTTGCTTATTTTAAAAAAATATTATCTACTTATTAAAAAAATTCTTATTTAAAAATACTTACTTTAAATTTAAACAAACTAGCACATTACGTGAATTATTTAGCTTATTTTAAATAATTATTGTGTAACTATTTTTAGGAAAAAAAATATTTTTTTGTAAGATTTATTTATTATAAAAAAACAGGAAATTACTGTGTAAAATTTTAAATCTTTAATTTTTCATCTCTCACTTATTTAATTTAATACTATTAAATTTTTATTTTTTTATAACTTTTAAAAAATAGACGTTTTAACACATTCAAAAAATTAATATTAGGTGACATTTTACATTTTTAATGAAACATTAAATATTTAATTTAAATTTCCCCCAAAATAAATAACTAATGTGATGGAATCAGTTATATGACAGAATAAATAATAAGGATAATTTAATAAAATCTTTTCACTCAATAAATTATTTATTATTTTTAATTTTTATAAAAACCTTAAATTTACTTATTTTGAAATGAATAGAGTAGCATAATATATGTACCTAAATTAATTAAGTTAAAAAAAGATCATTTTGCAAAAACACAAATTTATTTTAGCGTAGAATAACGATAATGAAGATCAAAATTAAGTCATCATACATATTATCGTATATTCCATTAGGTTGACCCTGTTTTTTTTTTTTTTTACACCACCCTAAGTAGTGGGTTTGCCAAACACAATTGTTTTAGTTTAATTGATTAAGTTAAACATATTATGTCATTTTTAAAACTAAACTGGAAATAATTTTTTTAAGAATTTAATAAGCATACATTTTCTATAAAAGTTTTTACACCATCAATAAATAAGAAAGCCTTTTCAGTATGAATTTTAATAAAGTTACTAATATATATATATATATATATATATATATATATATATATTATTTTTAAAATATCAAAATCCTAAATACATTTCTTGTCTTGCTTTTTTTTTCAGTGAAAATGGAAGGGAAGAAATAACATCTTTAATTCACTGGATGAGGCAATAATAATATGTTTAGAAAACCAACATAAACGACATAATCAGTTACTACTTACGATATAGACCAATAGACATACTAAATCGCAGGTAATTTGATCAAGCGTTCTTAATCATCAATTAATTCTTAATTAGGATGCCAAAAAATGGTTTTAGGAGGGGATATTCATCAAGTAAGATTTTAATCACTTCAAGAAATTTTGAAACGGCACGGCACCACCTTGAAATGTGTAAATTTCCCTGTGTTCACCTCAACTCAACGTTATTTCCGTTAGTGCATGTTAAGTGGCATAGTTGAGAGTGATTATGGTTATTGATTTCAATGATCTATCTTCAATCACTTTTAAAACAATTTACAGCGTTAAGTAATTCATTAATCTCTGTGTTGTGGGATGCTAGAGTGCGAAATTCATAAAAACAAAAACATGTACAGACCAGTTACAGTTTAAACAGTAAAAGGAAACGATATATTATTCCACTATGCTAATGGCAAAAGTTGTTTTGTTCATGTAAAGATTCAAATCGTCGGAAGTAGTTAACAGCAATTACATGGTTTCCTGAAGTATCGGGAGGCATAATCATTATTCATATTTGTTTCTGTTGCTAATTGGTTAGGTTTACATCTACGAAATCAATTAATTATATCTCTCTAAGTTTCCTCAATTATCGATCATCCATCATAATAATTATGATCTATCATCCAAAATTGGACCACAAGAGGAAAACGTAGCTAGGTAGTAGTCAAATGGGTTATAGGTTCCATAAGCATATTTATCTAGGATCAATTTTTCATTGTGTATATGAAACATATTTTATTAAAAAAAATAAGTTTTACATATGTCTGAAATAGTTTTGATTGTCCGCTGAAAAATATTATACAAGTATATAAAATATAGAGAAAATGTAAACAAGATAAGAAAAATATTACTGACAACAAAAAAAGATAAGAAAAAACATTACTACCATGATGTTCAGTGGTGGAACGAATTATGAAAACTCTTTGAATAACCATTATTGTTTTTGGCAATAAATTTAATTATAGGGTTATCAAAAGCTTTGCACAGGTGGTGGTCATCATAGGACAAAGTCAACTGGGCTATGCATGAAATATGCTAAGTCAGTGATTCTAATGATATAGTGTAAGGAATGATTATTATGATGAAGGCAGACAAGAGACGCACGCCACAACAATGATATCTCTCTCCATTTTTTAATTACTTTAAATTAATTTGTTTTTTTCTTAAGTTTTTACTAGGTAGTTGTTAAAAAATTTAGCGAGTCGACAAAATTACTAAAGTAAAAAATGCAAAATAAAGTGTCAATTGAGTACTACTACTTAATCCCTAATTTAGATTTAAGCAGCGGATAACAAGCTTATAAAAGAAATATTAATAACATATTGAACACACTTTTTAATATATTTTTTCTGAATTAACTAAGATTTATTAAAAATTACAAAATTATGTATTTTTAACTTTTATTTAATGTGATTTATTTATTATTTTATAGTTTCTAATAAATTTTATTAAAATATATAGTATATTAATTACAACTTAGTGTCTTAAAGAGATTAGTGTCATATAGAGTGTGCTTTTATACTCCTTTAGACAATAAACTATAAAATATATTTTTTATTTAGTTTAATCCTTTAATTATATTTTGTTTTAGTCCCTATAGAATTTGTTTAGTTTCTCCTTAAAAGTAATAACTTTAACCGGAGATATAACAATGATACTGACAACTATTAACTTATCATATTATTATTAATGAGACAAAATAATTATGTATAAATTTTTTTCAATAAAATATGTTTTAAAATTTTATATCAAGAAGTTTGTATGATGTACTGTTTTGAATTGATAAAGATATACAAAAATAATTTATATAAGAAAATTAACATGATTCTCCTATCAAATTTGTTAATAATATGTATGATGTCAATATCTTTATTACGTGATTATCATCGTTATTATTGTTTGAGAGTATGAACTAAAATAATTTTGTTTCTCCAAGTACTAAAATCAAATCAAAATTGTTTAAAAAATTACAATAAAAACCTGTTAATTTATAAGAATTAAAACGTTATTTAAATCTTGCTAAAAAAAGTATTTAAACCAATATAAAATAAAGAGAATTAATATGAATAGAAACTATTTCACTTATGCTCTCTAACTCATGATAGGAAAAACCCTAATTTCTTGTTGTCGACATCTAACTTTTGTTTTTGTGGCTATAACACATTATTTTTTAAGGTTATTTTTCAAATTTTTTGGTCAAGAAAGGATATAGTTGGTTTAATATTTAAATAGGTTGTGATAATGAGTTCAAGTATGACCATATTTTCATATTTTATAAATTAAAGAGATATATCAATAAATTTATAATAATTTATACATCCTTACACAAAATATATATATATATATATATATATATATATATATATAGATATAGATATAGATATATATGTAATCAAATATAGATTCAAGGAATATTTTTATAAAATTTACTTATATATAATACCCTGTTCATACTTATGTTATGAATGCCATTCCAATTTATAAGGTATTTAACATTTTAATTATTGAGAAATATAATTTTATGAGTAAATTACAATTTCATCTTTAGTGTTTTATGTGAATTACTTATGATACATTTCATTATTTGATTTTATTAACTACCTCTATTCTCGGAGAGGGGAGTCTTACCCTGGAATACTCTTATTCGAGAGATGAAATTGTAAATATGTTTCAAAACTTTGTCATTGAGAGCTACTAACTGCCATTATTCCGAAGCTTATGATATGAGTGTAATCTAATCAATAAATTACATACTATATTTATATAAATATTATTTTAATAAAATCAATTAAATACTACCTTAATACTTTTCTTATCACCATTCTACTACCCTTATATTAACACACATTTTAAATTTTTATTTTAAAATATATTTTATAATTATTATAATATTTTAAGAAATTAATTAAATGAATGCATTAAATTTTATATATATAATTAAAATAATGATAAATTTAATATACATGTATTAAATAAATATAATAATTAATACTATATAAGAAAAATATCAATATATTTATATAAATATGATATTAATAAAACAAATAGAGGAAGTTTAATCCTATATAGAAAATATAAGGATGCCAATATAATCATAAATCCTTTCCTATTGATAGTTTTAACAATGTTTGGTGGAAGTGTACTTGGTCATGAACAATAATTAGGATTTGTTTTGAGGGTCATATAGAATTATCAAGCAAAATTCGTTAAAAATATAAAGAATATAAGTATAATTTACTCTTTTTCTATGTCTATCTTTTTTACCTTAAAAAGTATAATGAGAACATATTATGAAAATATCTTTTTCATTTTCGTATAGATTCCAAAGGTCACTTTTTATAATGTTATATGGTCGAGTTCCTTTTCATTGCTTTCCCTTTTTCTCTTAATTAACATGGTTCGGGGCCAAAATCATCCCAAATAGATCTTGTAGCTGAGCTTTTTGTTAACACGTAATCTAATGAAGAAAGGATGACTCCTTGGCCTTCAAAGTCATGAGTAGAGTGTTCGATCTCACTGTTGCTCACTCTTCGATCTCTCCCTCACTTAGTCAATATCGATGGGCGATTGCCCGGCATGAAAATTGAACACCCCTAAGACATAAAATTTTAAATATGTTCAATAATTGCTCTAGTACGTGGCCACTACCTGAATAAACTATCTTTAAGCAACAATAGATATCTGGAGTTTTTCTTTTTCTTTTTTCATGTATTTTTCGATTGGAAAATCTGCCAAGATACATTAGAGATTTTGTTTCCATTTCCTGAATGATCATTAAGTCATGCCCCAAGCCAGTGTTAAAACAGGCATAAGGAATCCAATGATAATCACTCGCTCGAAACTCTTCTTTTTTAGCCCTTAATTTGTTCATGTATAATTTTATTCTACCAAAGCAATAATGTTTCAGTCCTTGAGTGTAAAAAAAGAAAAAGAAATTCTTGTCATCTTGTGAATAATGGGTAGAATATTAAATTTCTTACTTTGTTAGGGAATATCATAATTATTTTTGCAAAAATGTTGTCCAATCTTCAATCACTAATAATGTTATATGATAACTACAACGGTTAATATGGTGCAAGTCCATGTTGTCACTTTCTGGAAAGGCTCTCATTCGACCCTTCGGGTGGGGGAAATGGAATTGCTATTGATTTCTCTTGGGATCTGCACAAAGTAGACTTTGTGCTTTGTAATCTTAAAATGGTACTATTGCAAGTAAAGTCAAGCATTATGTGTTTTAAAATTGATAAACTTTGTCCTAAAGAAAGTCATTCCTACCACCATGAAAGGTACAAATACTTTTCTAACCACAAGTAAGTTTACCATGATAAAAGTGCTTAATCCAATATGTGCTATTCCAAGATAAGATTGGATTAGTGGGATTTGTATTTAATAGAGATGAGAACTCTCACGAATATTGTGTGCAATGGCGTCTCTTGTTCTTTGTTTTCTCACATGTATCCATCCTTCTCATTTATCTCCACTGAAATTGAATTTAATGCCAATGACTATTGAAAGGAAGATCTTCTCATAAAAATGTAATGTGAGGGATCAGGTGGTAAAATTTTCCACAAGATAAAATGATAACTTTGGCCACCTAGAATGATTTTGATTGAATACAATCTATCATTCAAACCACTACGTGAATTTAAAGGGTATATCTAGGCTGCTGTAGCCATTAAAAAATTGTGATTATTTATGGGAGGTTCTGCATAACGTTCAACACATGCTGAAAAAAGAAAGGCTTTGATTTATACAAATAGAGCACTATTTATTGTTGAACGAAACAAGGAAAAACAGGATGAGATTTGTCTTCACGTGGAGGCATATTTTAGTCAAGATAAGATAGTGAGTGTTGCCATCTCTCTGAGTCTTAGTAGAGAGAAAAATAAATTGACAAAATACATATCTAAAAGGCTAAATGCAAGGCATATTATGAAGCAGAAAAATATTAATGGTTTATTCTTGGTTAAATTTATTAAAAAATATTAAATTTAGTTAGTTTCACTTTTTTTATATAGAATTTCACTTCTTATTTGATGAACTTAATTTATTCATAATTTTGTACTTTCTAATAAAATTTGAATAATAAACATAATGTGTTAAAAATATATTACTGGCACTTTCTTAAGGAGAATGATGAATTACCAATTTTCATCATTTTATTTTCGCCTTGCATTAACCAAACACACTCTACATTCAGCAAGTATATAAACATTATTTACTCTATTGAAGTGAAAAGTTTAAATATGTCCAGAATGAACACTTCACAATTAGATTTCCTTCAAAGCATAGAAGATACTTTTTTGTACCAAACTAATTAAAGCCAAGGGAGTAAAGCACTAAAGATTTCAGGGACAAGTGCTCTTTACATTTTTACCCTCTTGTGTGTGAGAATGTGATTGGAAGTGGGACACAATTTTGATTTTGACAAAACAACTAGTAGACCTTGAAATTAAAGTCATTGGTGTTATATATAGCTTGGTAGCATTTTTCTTCCCTTATTTGGGTGGTGCTGGATTCATCATCCTTGCGTAGGACCAAACTCACAAACATATTTATCAGCTTAATATTCTTTCAGTGGATGTGAACTGCTCATAGTGAGGATTCAGCTATTGTGCTGTCCTCAAACTATTCAACATTCTTTGCGTATGCAATCATGTAAATGGGAAAATGTTCAGGACAATACACCTGCCAAGCACTAGCAGCCAAGCTAGGATATGGAGATTCACCATTGATTATTATTATTATTATTATTATTATTATTATTATTATTATTATTATTATTTTATTTTAACAAATTAATGATGGTAAAATTGAAATTGATTTGGCCTTAAAAACCCAAAGACAAAAATGTTGGAGGGGGTGAATGCAAAAAATGAGTTGTCCAGTGTCTGTCCTTTAGAACTGATTACTTTATAATATCTACTCTTTAACTTAGATCACAATCTAAACATCACAGGAGGGGGAAAAATTGAAGTCATGTAGGCATGGTAAAGAATAGTTAGTTGAGTAAAAAAATTAGTTTTAAAAAGTTGCATATTGATCAGCTTTGGAGAAGTTACATTTAGTCATCTTAAATATTTAGATATGCTGACCATTTAAGTGTGAGAAACCTTTTATAATAAAACAAAACAAATATTGGACAGCCATGAAATTTATTTGATACCTATCAGAGGAAGAGAAAAATATAAATATGAAATACAAAGAAAAATATAAAGAGAAAATAATAAGTGTTAACAAGGA
>CM023943.1:25518295-25532785 GCA_013407115.1 Glycine latifolia
TTATTATTATTATTATTATTATTATTATTATTATTATTATTATTATTATTTTCATGGTTATTATAAACTCCATAAACTCAATAATTTAAATATCACCAACTTGAATGTAGTTTGATAATGGATTTAATAATAGATTTGTTAAACTTACTTTATGAATAAAATGAACTTAAGTTAAAAATTGAATTTGATAAATAAATGAGTTGAACTTAACCTATATATATTTTGACATGATGGATTCTTGAACAAAATCAATATATATTTATATTGATCTCTTTATATACATATGTATGTATGTTAAATAATATATGTTATATACTAAATGCATATAATTCACTTTGTTAATTAATTTCATTTTTTTTTGTATGAAATAAATAAATAAATGTTAAATTACAACATTTGATCCTCTTAGTTTTATAAATTGCGATTTTGGCCCCGATATATTATTAATAAATAATTATGATTAAATGAGTTATTAAGTTAATTATAATGTTTATTAAAAATTACTTATAAATTAATTATTAAAAACTTATTAAAAATCATTAATTATAAATTAGTGATCAGGATTAATAATATTTTATTAAATTTTTGAATGATTAATAATTTTCAAAATTTATAATTAATTTAATAACTCTATTAATCATAATTATTATGAATCAAAATCGTCAATTTATAAAATTAGAAAAATCAAGTGTTACCATTAAAAATCAAGAGACCAAAATTATTAATTTAAAAAATTAGGAGAACCAAAATTACAATTTAGTTATAATTATTATTTTTAATCAAATTAAACTAACATGTTGAACCGATTCGTTTACAATCTTGAATTAAGTTGAATTCAAACTAAAAAAAGATGTACATCAAATTTGAATTGGCCTTCAAACCAAGTTAATTTTTATCAAGTTGAATCAAGTTGGGTTCACTTGACTTAACTCAGTCTCAATTGTATTCTTAACGGTAAGAAGGGTTGAGGACACTTGAGCAATGACCCATATAATGCGCTGCAACAAATTCTAATCGCAAATCATTCATACCGGACAGACAATTCTACGTAAAGAGGGCGGCGCGGTTCACCCATTCGTCCAACCTTGGTCTACCATTGAATCGATTACTTCAATTCTTTGAAATTGCGTTATTTGACTCACGTGCGCAATGTATATAGTACGTACTACCCATAAACCTACGAACATTTAATGAGGACCATGTCCAATCATTTATTTATTTCAATTAGTCCATGTTGTTATAATTAAATCCAAAGACATCTTCCTTGTCCACTATTCTTAACCAAACACTTCTTTAATAAATTCAATCCCATTTTGAACACCGTTATTTTAAAAGCCACTTTGTTAATTCATGACCTCACAAATCCCATACGCTTTCCCTTCTCTTTTCATCGGATATATGAAGTTCAAGGCACTCAAACTTTCTACGTAGAAAGCGAAACTAAACATATATACACACAAAGAAGTTATTACATTACATACATATTTTTCATCTTAGAATGGATTTTAATTCTTCTCTATTTTCATACCAAAGTCTAGAATCCCATCTCAATTCATGGGAAGAGTTGTTTTCGTTCGATAACATTCCCTTGAATGCAACGAATGAATCGTCCTTGGACTCCAAATCTTCATCCTCCAATGAAGGAATAATGGAGTCACAAGAAATCACCTCCAATATTACATGTGACGGCCACATTGAAGAAAAATATTCACCACCACCGTCACTAGATGATTCTAAGCGAGAGAAGAGGCCCTATAGAGGAGTAAGAAGCAGGCCATGGGGAAAATTCGCTGCAGAAATAAGAGATCCTACAAGAAATGGGGTTCGTGTATGGATTGGAACATTTGACACTGCTGAAGAAGCTGCTTTGGCTTATGACCAAGCAGCTTTTTTGACAAGGGGTGTTCTGGCTACCCTTAACTTTTCGGTGCAAGTGGTGATGGAGTCCCTTCAAGACATGGGTTTCAAGGCATTGAAAAGTGATCTCTCACCCGTGTTGGCACTCAAGAGGTTGCACGTGACGAGAACAAAATCTAGGGCTAGTAGGAGTGGAAACAAAAAGGTTAAAAGGGCTTGCAGCAGCGAAGGGAAATGGGACACTAGTACTCAAAATGTGTTGGTGTTGGAGGATTTGGGTCCTGAATACCTAGACCAACTTTTGAGCTTCACTTGCCCTGGTTCTTGGTGCTGAAATTGGGGACCGTCTCCAGGAAAAGTTTGAAACAATAAAGCATTTATTGATTTAAACTCATTCACTGCTTGTGTTTATTCTTCAACTTGTCTCCATAATTTAATTCATTATTTTATTTTATTTTTTTTAACTTTTTCATATTTATTGTTGAATTTATCTACCACAGAGTTCAATTAATTTAGATTAAAGGTAATGTTAATATTAATGTTGAATAAGAATAACAAGGTTGACATTTTTACATCCTTAGTTTTTACACTTACCTTTTTTTTTTAACTTCTCAATACCAATGACAGATTATAAATTTTACATAGTGGGAACAATAAAATAGTCTATAATAACATGATTTTTTTCTTTTGACTTATTTTGCTAGTTCAATATGGTATTCTTATTATTTGTATGTTCAATTAGGTCATGTATTTTTTATAAAAATAATTAATTTATAAAATGTTCAATTAGATACTTTATTTTTTAAAATGGATTTAATTCGGTATTATTTAAAATTAATTTAAGTTCTACTTATTAAAACTTTTGAGTAAATGAAAGAATAATAAGACTAAATTAAATCAATTTTACAAAGTAAAAGATCTAATTGAATCCTTTTAAAAGTAAAGGACTATATTGAACTATTTTTTAAAAAATCACATGATTTAACTGATTCAAGGAATAGTCACAAGTGGTGACAATTTTTCTTTTTCACTATCTATTTGGGTTGCGTTAAGGTGTATTTTAGTGTTACTGACTTACTACCTATTTAGTACCAGAGATGTGAAAATGGTAAAAATTAAAATTATAAAGTGGTAAACTTAATATCATCATATTTTCTTTTTATCTTATAATTTTCTTTACTCATTTTTTTATATTATATTATATTATATTATATTATATATATACATATATATATATATATATATATTATGGGGGCAAAAAAAATCTTCAATATTTAAAAAATAAAAATAAAAATCTTGTGGGACAACAGCTCCTAACATCCATCCGAGAGTGCTCTATACTACCTTCATTTCTATCTATAACACCAGTTGGAAGGGATGTTTATTTCTTTTTTATAAGATGTAATTCATAATGTTTCTTTTGTATTAATTATTTTTATACTAAAATATCCTTAATTAAAACAAGAGAGAGATTGTATCGGTAAACATTTAAAAAATGAGAAGAAGATTAATGACAATGATAATTTTGAAAAAATATGTAAATTTAGAAGTAAGTTATTATTATCAACTAAATTGATCATTTTTAAAATTTTGATGAATTAGATGAGTGAATCTTATAAATAAGAACAAATATAGTATAAGAGAATAGACTTATGCAATAAAGGTAGTATGAGACCCACACCCATTCTTGTTATTAAATATTTCAGAGGGGGGAAAATATTAGTTTATAATATTTTCAAAGAAAGTATTAATTTTAAGATTTTACAAAATACATAATCATGGTAAAAAAATTTAAATTATTTAAACTTCTAGAAATTACAATTGGATTAATGTGTGTGTTTGTGTTACATGTTTTTCTAAATGATAAAGTGATAAAATTAATATTAATTTATTGTCTCTTTTATCTCTTATATTTTTTATAAAGACAATTTCATATTATGCAAGCCACATATATTTTTTATGGGATAATTTTTTTTATCAAATATATTTAAGTAAAAAAAATATCTTAAGGTAGATTTTCGTTCTTGTTTGTCATCCAAAAACTACTAGGATAGTGGGTTATAGTTTGATTACACATAATTGTGATGTTGATTTTTTATGATTGACAAGTCAATGAATTACAAATATTATTATTATGTCATTCATTAACATTGTTATATGATAATAAAAACTAAAAAAAATTATTGAAACTAAACCAAAAGTCATTTAAGTCAAATGTTATTGAATAAGTATTTTTTTTCTTTAAATTGTCATAAAAGTTTTCATTAGCAGTTTTGTAAGAAATATTGATAACAAGTATCAATTTTTGCCAATAAAGATTGGTTCAATGTGTAAGAATCGAACTAGTATCTCATAATGATCTTAATTTGAATATTTATCTTATTGTTGATGTGAAGATTTTATTAATAAATAATATGTAAATATTTTTTGTAAATACTCGATAAATTTTAACATATGTTCTAATCTTGATGAGTCTTCAAAATTCAAACTCACCTAAACTTTTAAGTAAGGGAAAAAAAGCATCAATTTGTATGTCACCGCTATCACTGCATCACTATTTATTTAATTCGCTAACATTTTTCATTTAAAATCACTAAGGTTTCTTTTGGTGACAATGAGTGTTAACGAAAGTGACGTAAGAATAATACAACTTTGTTCTATTTCAGTTTTTAACATTTTAAATTAAGCCAGAAAATTTGTACAGAAAAAGAGTAAAAAAATATACCTGGAATTTGTACATTGGGATGTTTACCTGAACGCGGGATTAACTATGGAGTACAAAAAACATGGTTAATTTTGTCTAACAAGTAAGAGAAATGCTAAGGCATGCGAACGGAGGACTCCGAAATATCTGTCGACCCATTTAAAATTGACGCGTGTCCATGAATTTATTTTGAAAAAAATTATATAATTCAACCTTTTGTGATTTCTTCGCTTTCCAAGATTACCCTTCTCCAAACGGAGGTTGGCCATTCCCTTCAATGTCATGTTGACATTGGCGAAACGGAGGATCTCCGGCGGAGCTACAACCTTCATCCTCCAATGGCGCAGCGGCATCTCCAATCGTCTCTTTGTAGATGGTTTCACAACAATCGTAACCTTCTCCCCTTTCTCCTCTCTCTCATAATTCTCACTCTCATTCTGACTGTCTTTGCAAGTAATCACTTACTCCAATCAACCCTTTACTCAAATGAGAAATCACTTACTACAATCAAATCAATCTCCTCTGTAGGGTTTCTCTAAGTCTTTGTCTCTCTCTTTCTTCTGTTTTCTCTTTGATCCATACAAAGCTTTTCTTTTTCTTTTTCTATGTGCTCAATTCAGCATAGATCTTCTTCTCCCCCTTTTTCCTTCGTTCTACTGTTCTCGCTGAACCACTCAGAGAAAACAGTGGTAAAAAAAGGGGTTTCAAGTTTGAACAACCCTTTTCACATTGGGTTCTCTGATTCTTTTTTTTTTTTGTATAAATCTTTGATCTGTCGCGGGTTTCCCGTTTTGTGCCTTCCTCTGCCATTGCTTTAATGCTAGATATGAATGGGTTTGGAGGTGGGCGGCGCACTGGCTTCCGTCGACGGTGTAGAGGGAGGAGAGGGCGGTGGCCACCGCTGATTTGCCTATTCGATGCAATCATGCAGATATGATTTTATAAAGAAAGGGAATAAAAGGGAAGAAACTTTAATGGCTAAAATTAATCAATATTTTTTTATATAAATATAAATTGATTGATAACTGACATGTTTTTAATAGATTGGATGAATTTTCGGAAGAAAACATTCGGTTGCTGTAGCATTTCTCCCGTGAGAAATCACCTTTCCTCTTTTCTTTCTTTATTCACACAAAATATCACCTGTGAAGAAACTTAAAAGAAAATAATTGTTGAAAAATTGGAAGAAAAAAGATGGAAGACAAAAGTTAAAATTCAAACAACAATTGAAAATGAGAACAAGTGAAAAATTTGTTGGAAATTTGAAAGAGAAAAGATGGGGAATCTGAAAAAGTACTAAGATGAACAATTATGCAGCAATTTAGCAACACCCGAGTCATCTCTAGAGCCTCCCAGTACACACCATCAAGAGGTTTCGACCAAGTCATCTCCATAGCCACATCCGAGGCACTAAACAGCAGGAGAAGTTGAGGTTATTTGGGTGTTTTATCAAACAATTTGTGGGCACTAAATGCCATACACGTGGTGTACTTACCCTTGTAAAGGTGCCAACAAAGTTGACATTTACTACACAGGAGGTGAGGCATTCAGAGAATCAGAGGGGTCGTGGCATTAGTAGCTTGGTGTTGTTCTTCTTATTTTCTTATCTGAAACTGTGATGAGCATAGGGATTTCAGATCCAGCACATGTAGAAAAAAAGGAGGAAAATTGAAATCTAGGTATTTACGAGCATAGAGGAGTCTTTGAGCTCGTTGCAGTGGAACTACCATGGACAACGGCGGCGGAGGAAACAGATTGGAGGCGGAGCGGTGGCTGTAACGGCGGGCAAGTAGCTGAGAGCTCGCGTTCCTTCGTGATTCGCACGAGTGAGTCGAACTCGCTCTTGGCAGGCGAGTTGCGGACCAACGACCACCACAGGCGACGTGGGGAACGTCAACACGCGAGAAGAATCCTCCGGAGACAACGACGAGGGGCAGTCCGTGTATTCCTTTGATATTCCAATAGGTGTGATGTCGTGGGTCAAAGTGCAATTTAGAAAACATGCGAATTTTAAAATATTAAATTAATCCTTCGGTTTCTTTTGTTCATCTTCTTTAGCATTTTTCTTAAATATAACATAATCAAATAACATATAACATGTCAAGAGAAATAACAATTGAATGGATCTCGTGTGCATTATGTTGAAACTAATTCGGTTTTGCAGCTGAAGCTAGTTGGGTGGTACATGTGTATCGGGCAGTTGATATCGGACGTTTATACTTTGCTTCTTCTTTTATGTAGCTTTGTTGTATATTAAGATGCAACTCTCTTTAAAGATCTCCGCAAAATAGTTCCGTAACTTCGAGAGAAGGGGTGCCTCTTCAAAAAGTGGATCGCATTAATCAGATTCAGACTATTATTTACCAAAAATACAAGTTTTCGCAAAGTTGTAAGACCATGTATGGGGTTGACACCTACCCAGAGTCGAAAGATCGAGGAAGTTGGTGATCTAATGACAGGGGAGTCAACAACCGAATCCTTGAAGAACGGCGGCCGTAACTATAAAGGTCCTAAGGTAGCAAAATTTATTGTCGGGTAAGTTTCAACCTGCACAAAAGGCGTAACAATCTGGACACTGCCTCGAAGAAAGATTCGACGAAATAGACATGTATGTGAAGATGCGGACTACCTGCATCCGGATAAAAAGACCCTATGAAGCTTCACTATTTTCTAGGATTGACCTTTGAAGCGAAATTTATTGATCTTAGCAATAGGGGTTGGCTACAGGGATATGCAGTGGATGATGATTGTGCTTTTGTACTTTCACTTTCATGCACTTCTTGTGCTGTTTTATCATATATATTAGTTTTTTGCTGATAAAAATAAAAGTCCTATAATCGTTAATTACTCAATATATTTGAAATTCAAACTTTCTCC
This sequence comes from Glycine latifolia, assembly GCA_013407115.1. Classification (NCBI taxonomy): domain Eukaryota; kingdom Viridiplantae; phylum Streptophyta; class Magnoliopsida; order Fabales; family Fabaceae; genus Glycine; species Glycine latifolia. Next base: position 25,525,734 of record CM023943.1, read on the forward strand.
TTTTCAAATCCTTGCTAGGTTGTTCAATTCCTCTATATCCTAATTAAAAATAAACAAGTTCTATGAAATCAGCAACAAAATAATGTTATATATAAAGTACATGGTATACATATATGGCATTTGATTTGCCTCCTCGCCATGTTTTTATCCTTCCACATAGACCTCACTGCTACAAACCACTAAGCATTTTTTTTCTGTTTTGCCTATGACTGCATAACATAACAGTGTTGCAGAAAATGATTCTTAATATCATTGAGCAACTCTCTTACAGTATGTTTGGATGAACCATTTAAACTAGGGAAAGTAATTTAAATAAGAATTTAAAATTTTTTAAGATAAAATTTCATGTTTAGATATTTTATTTGAAAAATTTTAAAATTCAAGAAATTTTAATCAGAAATTCAGTTACCTAAAATAAAGGAATTTTTATTTCTCAACTAAAAAGACAGAATTTGAAAATTCTCTCTCTTCCTCTCTCAGTTCTACACGTTCTCTCCTCTCTCACAGGTTCCTTCGCACGTTCCTCTCTCAATTCCTTCGCGTGTTCCTCTCTCAGCTCATTCCTCTCTCGCTCGACCCTCCCTCACTATCACTTTGCAAATTCGTAGCTCTCTGGTTCGTTAATTTCTCATCTCTGTTTTTTTCTTTTTCTCTGATCTAGGGTTTCTTGATTCAAATTTTGTTAGTGATTTGTGTTTTTTATTTTTTTTCTTAATCTCGATTTCAATTCATTGATTTGTGTTTTGGCACTAATTTTGTTCTTGTTATTGTCTCTTTGGTGTAATAACATGTTTTAGATTCAAAATATTCTCCCTATGTTCTTGTTCTCGTTATTGTCTTTTTATCCACAAAATCTTATAGCAATCCATGAAAAATTAGTCTGAAACTACATTCCAAAAACAGAGTAAAATTCCAACTAGGTACCAGCAAACCAACCTTGATAATGCATGACAACAAGAATTTTCAAATAAAACCAAGAGTAGAATAAAGGCTAGCAGGAAAGAGAAAGGGATGGAGTCTTTGAAGTTATAATATATCATGTATCCACTAGCAAGTTTTAACAAGTTTAAATTAGAATGACCCATTAATGTGAGCAGTTTTAAAGTAAATCATAATCTAGGTTTTGTTCTTTGTTTCATCACTTTTTGTTTTGAGTTTGAATTGGCAATTTGTGTTTTGAGTTTTGTATGTGACCTGTTTGTCTTGACTGAGGTTATTTTCTTCTAGCTCCTCAAACCCCTTTTATCAACCATTTCTACTTTAAAATAGAAACCCCTTTTATCGAGCTTATAATTATAAGAAACATTATTGAGACATGGCTAATGCTTGACTCGTATTGGTAAGAAAATTCAGGATAATGAGAAATATTTGTCATTTTATTTGATTATTTTTATCTTCCCTTTTCGTGGATCCCTCTTCTTTGATAGGTGAAGAGATAAGTTAATAACAGAGCCTGAGCAATTTTGCTTTCTAATAACAGAGCCTAACTTGGAGAGTCCTCTAAACAGGTATGTTGTAGCTAGCACATGCATTTGAATGATGGGGAAGGTTGAATATTTATAAATTGCCAAATATTCTTATTAGTATTGCTCCTAAGTTTCCTTTGATTTAGACTTACTATATATTCCTAGCTTTTGCTTGAATTGATTTGTTATGATGACACACAAGCTAGCTTGAATATCTTGGTTCGTTCATTAGTTGAATGACCAGACATAAGTATATCTTTCAAAAGAAATCTAAAACTAAATGAAGTTCACTTTAATGTGTCAGCCAATGGTGTGTCTCTCATTAAAAAAAACCAGAAATAAGTATATCTTTTCAAAAGCTGGAATCTTAATTGTTATTGTGATATTAAATCTTAATGGTAAGGTGGATGAAGCTGAGGGAAGTGACTATGAAGATTATAATAAAACTGCAGAGAGAGGCTTGGATATGGATGCATTGTCTGTTATAGGAATGGGTGCAGAAACAAGCTATTTGGGTTCAGAAGATAAGTCATCTAAGGGGGGTTTATAAGCTTCTCCAGGAGAGAGAGAGAGAGATTAGCTGGCACTAGTTTTTAGCAAAGAGAGATTTTCTTATGATCATTTAGATGCAGTAGAGATTTGAAGTAGGATTAAGGTTGCAGTGCTTACTTGGTGGCTCACACAGGGCTTAATTGTGAGTTCTGTCGTTTTAATTAATGTTTTAATTTAAGGTGTTCATGTTGGCTTCATGCTATATTGCTATTGTACATCTGGCATGCTGACATGGATGATATGATGGTAACTTGTTAATTAGGCCTTTGGGAGCAGTGGATACTAGGGAGTCCGTTCTTCCTATGTTAAATTATTGTTATTGTTATTACTAATAAGTGTTAGGAGTGTATATAGCACCACATCAACTAGAAATAATTTTAAGTTTTAACCATATTATGAATTAGCCAACTTTATAACATTTTTGTAATAGTCATTAGGCTGATTTCCTTGCAATCCATACTGTGATCCATCTCTTCCTGAATATCTTCCCACACCCCAAAAGTCCTGAAACTGCATAAAATTTAGACTTAGCTGATATATGTAAAACAGTTTGCAGCTTCCACCACTTTAAAACACCATTCCAAACTCCTTTTGCTATATCACACTCAAAGATTTAGTGTTGTCCATCTTCATTTTCTTGACCACACACCTTGCATAACATTTCCCCTTCCATCAAAATATTTCTCCTTCCTAAGTTCTTCAATGTAGGCAATCTGTTTTGAGATAATTTCCAGACATAAAACAGAACCTTAGGTGGCATACCTCTGACCCATAGATTCTGAAAGAACTCCTCCTTGCCCACACTCCACACCCACCTATCCTCTTCACCTAACTGTCCCCTTATACGCCACACATCATCTTCTTATTCTATCAACATCTCTTGTTCCCATTGGAATAGAGGTCTCCTCTACCTCCATGAAAAATGCCATTGATCATACTGCCAAGAACAACATTTGCCATTGTTTCTTCCTTATCCACTGTTATATGAACTGAGGAAAGTGATATTGAATTAGCATCTCTTCATTCTATGTAGTGTACTTGTTTGGTGTAGAGGTGGTGAATGGTATTCTAGGGGAATTAATTTTGGAATTATCAGTTTTGGAAGAATGAGCTTTATTACGTTAGAAAATATAGCAGCTATGTCTGTTCTGTTTTGCTACGCAATCTGTCTCATGTTGCACGTGTATGGATTCACCGTTCATGAACTATAGTCCATTTGAAATTGATGAGATTATATATTATGTATATATAGGATATGCTTCCAGATAATACTAATATAGTAGGAAGTAGGAACTAGAAGCCAATAACAACCCACGTCCTCCAATTTTGTTTTTTTTTTTTTATATATAGTTTGTATATTTTGTGCCCCCAATATTTAATGCTACATCAAGACAAAGCAGTATATTCTATTCCAAAGGGAATAAGTAAATTGTAATATGTAGAGTGTTGATTTAGGAGTGGATTTTGAGAGGTGTTCCAAGTTGCAAGTTGCAAGGTTAATGTGGAATCCTATGGATCAGTATATTCTATTTCCTTATTTGTTCCTTGAAATACCTATCTTCCCGTGTTTGTATGTCACCCCTAAAATATCTATGAATACTATGAAAATGCTTAAAAAACACTGTTTTGTTCTTCCAAACACATATAGAGAGCTATCTTTATATGCCTAGTGCAAAGTCTCTTGTTTTGAAATTAAAATATGGTTTAAACTATTTTGGTAGCTAATATGAATATATTATTGTAACTGTACTCCCTTCATCTCAATATTGTTGGGAATCTTTTCATTACTTCCTTTCATGATGATAAGCTTATATAAAAGCAACTTTGTCATATGATACATGAAGTGATATGATTCTAATTGTGGTAGGCATATTCATCGTGCATTTTTTGGGTCATTTGGAAAGCAATGGTTTGATTATTATATGATAAATAAGTTCATATATCTTCTCATATATCTTGAATATAAGTCCTTATATTTTTTTCTTATGGTTAATTATGTGTCTATGTTTGAAAATTCTATATCAATCATTACTAATACAATGATATTTTGTTGATGTGCAGGGATAGATCGTGAGAATGTCTTTTGGCTTATGTAGGAACTACTTTTTTTTAATTATGCTTTTCAAACTATTTTGATGTCTTAGGTTGTATGTCGGACTTAGTAATGTTCAAACTATTCTCATTTTATATTTTTAATGACAATAATGATGATTAAATGTAGATGAAGTATTTTATATATGCTTTCTTTTGTTTTAATTTTTCTTGTTGGAATATTTTTTTATGCTTTAATTCTAAATTTATATTTTAAAAATATAATTGGACAATAATATATATAGATTTTTAAAGCAATTATTATAAAAATAATAATTTTTTATTTATATGACCATTTATATTTTAAAAATATAATTGGATCCAAAAAAATAAAATATAATAAATTGAAATTATTTAATTCAAACAAAGAATTCAAAATATAAGAAATTTAAATTGTTTTATCCAAACAAGAAATTTCAAATTAAAGGAATTTAAATTGGTTTATCCAAAGAAGAAATTTTAAAAATTCAAGAATTTTAATTGATGCATTTTAATTTTCCTGAATTTTAAATTCTCTGAAATTTTAAAATGATCCGTCCAAACACACTCTTAAATAAATTCGTTCTTAATTATGAGAATAATTTACTCTTCTTATATATGTTGAATCTTCTCTCATGCTTCCTATTCTTTTCTTTACAACACCATTTCATGGCCTTTGATCCCTTTAAAGTTCATTTAATATGCAATACCTTAAAAGGGAAAACCCAAGGCACAGATGGAAAGGTTTTCAACAAAATTGATCGTTTATATACCGTGGAGTTTAAAAAATTTAAAGATAATTGTCTGTTGCGAGTCCTAGAGAATTAATTGATCTCTTAAACTCATGCACTCAAGGCCTAGAGAAATGGAGTCCAACAAACTTTTGCCCTAAAACAAAGAGGAAAGAAAGAACAAAATATAGAGAAAAGGAAGCAAAAGACTTTTCGGGGTATCATCTACACTCTTAGGCTCCGTATAATTGGAGACCCATATATATCACAAAGAGAAGGGAGAAAATTGTAGGTTCAAATCATATAAATAGTCTCGTTATTTACAGAGATAAAGTTACACACATCTATGTAATTAAAAAAAAAAGTTACATACATCTACTTCTATTATCTGAGTCTCAGGAATTTAATTGTCCTTACTTTATACTTCATGCACTTTTTTGCGGCCTAAAGAAGCATAAAACTAGCTAGCTGGCATGTCACTAACGAAAAAAAAGAAGAAAAAAGAAGCTAATTAATGGCAACAATATCAAAGACGAACCTTAAACAAAAGAACAGTTATGCGCGATGCAAAAGTGCAATTAGTTCATTATCTTTGTAGCAGCTCCTCCATTTCTCTGGCAAAAACAATGTATTTTGAATCAAAATCATCATACTCTCTCTAATCATGAAATAATTAATGAAATAATAAGAACATGAGTATTTACTATTTAAGCACCATATGATTAAAAGTAGCAGATCGATCAAAGAACGATTTGACTAAACAAAGACATGAAGAGAAGACTAACAAATGTGTGTGTAGATTTCCCTACTCGTATATGCTGCCGTATTTGCATACATTTTTTTCCAACAAAAAGAAATTTCAATTTGACGAATAATTCGAGTACAGAATTTTTTTTTTTAAAATTCCCAATCTAAACAATATGATAATACGTACATATAGTAAATGATAATGCATAGTAACACCAAATAAATGTGTTGTTTACCTCTAATTCCATTTGATCCTTCTTTGGAAACATATATAGGAAAAGACACATCGCATTTGAAAGCAAACTAAATAAATTAAAGAACGTTTTAACATTGAAAATTTATACTGCTCCTCAAAGTCTCCTTTTCAATTCTCCTACTTCTCACGAAATATTTGAAATAGTGTACGTGCTTGTTTTGGGAATGCATGGATTGTGTTTTAATTTAGCGGTAAAGTTGAAAACTTTTGCAAATCAAATATTTACAGTTAGGACACAATCAATAATATGAGCAACTCCTATACCAAAAATGTGATTTTATAGTATATATAAGCCAGAAACAATTGTGTATGCCTGAATACAAAATAAAGGGTGGGAATTTCAGATAAATGCTTGTTATATGGCGGCCCATGAAATCTTAAAATTAGTGGTAAATTAACCTAAGTTTTGCAGTTAAATGAAAAGATCTATATAATGTTTTTTGTATAACAAACTGCTATATGTATATAATTTCAAGCTGATGCTTTGAGAAATTCCTTTAAGCTGATTCTCTAAACTTGCAATCATATTAGTTTTAAAAAAAAATGGTAATTAAAATATCATAGTTAATCTTCCAAGTTCCAAACCTGTTTTAATTTTATTAAATTAGTCCATAAAAAATTTAAAATATCATTATATTCTTATCCTTATTGTTAAAAAGTAAATACGAATAATTATAATAAAATATCATCTCATTCTCATTTTTTTCCCCTCAACTTGAGATTCATATATATATAAAAAGTAGTATAACAACCTACTAATTAACAACAATAACAAACTATTCTAATCCTAATACTCATGTTCTTATTATATAGGAAAGTCTCCGACTGCTGCTATAAATTAAATGTGTCACAAAAACTTACATTGTGCAATTACCTGGATATAAAAATCACAAAAACCATAAGAAAAATATATAAATTAAACAAAAGCCCAAAGTACAAATAAGTACATGCCAAATGTCCAAAACTAGCTATGCAACATTAGCTTTTTGTTAAACTAAAACAATTAGAGACATTGAAATCCATAATTAAAGTTAAGTTTATCAATTACACATCTAAGTATATGGCAAAGGCATCAACGATTCCCTATCCCCCCCAAAACAAAAACCCCAGCCCAACCCCTTCTCCAAAAAAATCCTTTCGATGATAAATTTGCTGGCAACACTATGTCAAATATACCAAAACAATATATATATATATATATATATATATATATATATATATATATATATA
>CM023943.1:25533185-25558872 GCA_013407115.1 Glycine latifolia
TATATATATATATATATATATATATATATATATATATATATATATATTACATGTACTAAAAAGGACAATTAGAGCTCAATATTCACTCAAACTTATTGATCATACCATGTTTATCCTCCTCTTATTAAGAACGATGAGATGGCGTCGAACCCAGATCTACGATAATCACACTTCACAGAAAAGCTTACCACTATAGGTGGTGAATTAATCAGTGGCATATTGTGAATTCAAATTTCAGAAATAAAAACTTAATTAAACCAAAAAAAGTTAATACACGTAGACTGTTATTCCCTGTGGCCAAAAAGAAATTTAACTGCAGACACATAAACCCAATAAATGTAGGTATATAGCCCTACCCACCAGCTTATAGAGATTCTCATTTGAATCAGTATTGCAATTCACTACCTTTATTAGCAAGAAAATTAATAATAATAAATGCAGCATCAATGCCTAATAATAAATTTTCTAATTAAGACAAACAATTAAATACACATATGTATATATACCTGTGTGTGCTTATATATATATATATATATATATATATATATATATATACTGTATCCTTTATGCACCATCTTTCCTGAAAATCTTCCTTCTGCTGAAAAACAGCTAAAAACTGCAATCTAGTAACTTCGGAACTGTATAAAGTGCACAAAAATTAGTACGGCATTGTCAAGTAAAGGGAAAAAGACATAGGAGGGGATTTTCTATGTGCAGAAGATAGGGTTAAAGACACAAAGGGGCAATAAGAGAGAGATGCAAGTTCGTGTCAGATCGGAAGAATCGGTATAATATTATTCAATGTTAACCATGTCTGTAGTAATAGGTAATAACTACAAACCCATATAATGAGGAAGAAGGGGATAGAATCAATAAATAGGCTTTTCTATTGAAGATCATTTTTAATGATTCCCTACTCATACCTATAGTACGGAAAATTCAAGACGAACTCAATTTCTCGAATCTTAATTATGAAATAATTAAAAATCAAAGGACCAAAACTATATTAAATAATTAATTATACATTTTTTTCCAATTTTATCCTTTATATTTCCGAAAATGTTGTTCTACAATTTAATTTGGTTTAAATAGTTAACTATTAATCCTTAAAAGTATGTCATATTTTTGTTTAATCTCTATAAAAAGTTTATTCAGTTTTAAATTGAAATTAAGAGTAAATCAAATCTAATCAAAATCAACTAGTAGATTCTTATCCTTATTTCTACTTTCTTATAAATAGGAAAAACTCGGAAGAATTTTGGCTGTCAAGCCCACAATATAGATACGTCACGTACGTATTCAACATGTACAATAGATTTCACCAAAAAAAAAATGTACAATAGATATATAGTAGTAGCAGAAAGGGTCAACCAGGTGGGAGGGAATTTTAGGAAAACGTTAAAATTAATCATGGGAGTTAATTAAGCAATAAACCAAACAACTAACGGCAAAACAAAAAAATATGCAAGATGATGTGAGAAACTGAAACAACCAAACAAAAAAGCTAAAGAAATAAAAAACTTGTTGCTTATTAATAGGTACTTACATGTATGCCCTTTTCTCAGTGAAGCCACTCCTGCTTTTTAGATGCAGAGCATGGTCAATATCCACTAGTTAGAAAATGCAGAGATGATAGAGAGTTTGTGGCATGATCGGGATCTCTCATATACTAGGTGCGTCAAAGTGAAAAGAAATTCTAAATTTTCAGATATCACTCAATTGATTAAGGTAGCTACTAGCTAGTAGCCTTTTGTGAGTTAGCCAGACAGAACATTACTAATTACACTATGGTACGTTTGTATGAATTTAAAATTGGCAAGTGGGAGATGGATGCATGAATGTATCTATTGAGTGAAAAATGAACAAAATGCATGAAATGATAGAGTGGCACTATTGTAGGACTTTTGTGTGTCCAGGTACATTTTTTGGCCCATGGTTCGGTACGCGAGCTCACGTATTGCAATCCCAGCAAAGCAACTTGCTTTCTAAATTTATCTATGAAAAATGACAAATAAAAAATAAATCCCTATTGAGTATTGTTAATTAGTGGAAGTTAGCATCAAGCCCGGTACCGTGCATGTACCATAATCGATGAACCACGTGCCAATATGAAGCGATTCTTGTATGGGGCGTTATTTCCTGCGGTGAGAAATAAGAATCATCGTTTCCTTTTTGGATCTTTGTGTCGCATCCAATAAATTTATCTAGAATCTGGAAATATTAATGGGTTAAAAACCCAAAACAGGGTATTAATAAACCTCGCCACATTATTTAGAATTCAATCATTATATATAGTTATTGTTGTAGGATTGAGTCGATATGCAATTAGTTGAAAATTCTGGTTGGAAATATTAGATTCAAGAGGCATTGACATTGGCCCTTGGAGATGTGAGAATATTCAGTGTAGTCTGGCCATGGAGATGATAATACTAAATTTACGGACTAATTAAATTTTTGTAGCTAATTTTATAACGACAACTAAACAAAATTATTCAATTAAAAAATAAATATAAGTTCAATATCCAATTGAAAAATAAAAAAGATAAATTAAAAATTATCAAATAGTTCAAAAACTTTAATAATTGCTACATATATTTGCATTCAATTTGCAGTATCTTTGGTGTAATTATTTGACACATCTTTTGTTTTTGGGTTATGTTATGCTCAATTTAGTTAAATTTGAATAAATTCTTTTTTAATTAGAATTTTATTTCTATTACTTTTTACACTTTCTTTGTGTTTGTTTTGAAGAAATTTTTTTAATGATCCATTTGGAGAGAAGTTTGGAGCAGTACTGCCACCAACAATAGATTGGAAAAAGATGAAGTCTCATGAGTTGATTAACCTCCCTTAAGTGGTACTGTTTTTGGGACCGTCTAACCGAGCCTCTAAGAGATAATCTTTAGATTCATTGACCTTGACCTTGCTTAAGCTGCACCATTTTGGGACGGCTTAAGCGAGCCTCTGGAGCAAGGCTTGGCTACCAATGTGCTCCTTAAGTGAGTCCAATTTGTGAATGCTTAAACGAGCTTTAATAAAGAAACTCACATCTAAAATATTCAACTACTATAAAAGGGAACCTCTAACACATGAAGAAGGTTTTGATTTTTGTGTTTTAAAGGCATACATGCTCAAGGCTTCTCCTAGGATCAATTCTTCATCAATCTTTGTTTCCCCAAGGCCATGAGTAGTTAATTCAATTTTCGTTGGGTTTAATGTAATTAGATTTACTTTCATGTAACTTATAAACGTTTCTATTTAATAAAGTTGTGTCATTGTTCTTCTTCCATGTTGAATGTTTGTTTTAGCCTAATCGATTATTTATATGATTCTATAATTTTAATTGTTATTGGGAAATTCAATTGGTTTGTGAATTGAAGAAGATAACTATTTTTTATGTCTAGGAATATGATAAAATAATTAGTCATTGTCAAACCCTTAATCAATTTATGTTTAAGGGATTGATAGTATAATCAAGAGACTTAGATTCTTTTGCATAAAGAATTATAAAGTTTGAATAACTTTGTAGGTTGATAATAACACATACTTAATTGCCTTCCAAAAAAAAATAACACATATTTAATTGAATAGGAATAAATAATATGTGCATGTTAAGAATGACTAATGAAATTAAACCCTAATTATCTCATTCATATGATTTTAACCATTTTTTTTTGTTTATTCCAAAACCCAAATTTCGTACTTTACTCTTTTTTATTTTATTGCAATTGTCTTTAATTCTCTCAATAGTGATAGTCTATAAATCATACTATTAGCTATCTATTTATCGCACAATTAATCTATATGGAAGTGATATTTTATGCACTATTTTCGGTCATATTTATAAGAAATAAATTTTAGTACATTTTGCTCTAAAAATTATTTTTTATAATAAAAAAAAGAAGATAAAAGTAATATTATGTTATATGAGTAATTTGAATAATTTAGCCTGAAAATAATTATCATTGAGAAGTTACTAACATTTAGTATACTGGAAATAGCTCAAGTCAATATTTGGGTTTTTGGCCTAACCTATTGACTTATCGTAGTCTTTTTTTATTATGAAGTTTATTTTTAATTAAACTTGTAAAATTCAATGAAATTTGTATAGCATGCTTATAACAGATAACTATTATATTTATTATATTCATAATTTATAATTTATAGACTTAAATAATCTCCTGGCTCTTTATTATTGTATTCTAATTGAATTTTAAATTTATTCTTTTTTAGACCAGAGGTGTTTTATATTTAAAATAATTTTATTTGAATTCGATAAGATATAAATAATAAAATTTTACTTATGAACATATAAGGCAACTGCTACAGGAAAATTGTATATAAATTATATTTTTATGAATATTAATTTTTTTAATTATTATTTTACATAAAATACATTTTAAAGTAACCTAATTATAAAACTAAAAATAGATGTATGTGCATACATAAAAAATTTACTTAACTGCGTATTTATAAAATAATTAATTTTAATTATTTTTTTCATAAAATATATTTTAATAAATAAATTAAGAAATAAAATTTATAGTAATAAAAACTTTAATGTTTTGTGTGAGTATTATAAATATGAAAAGTCTCTATAATTTTACTTTATTATTTCATTTTAATGTCATTTTATATTATTTTTATTCATTGATAATATTTAATATACTTTTTTATGCTAGCATGGATAATTGTTCTTTTAACTCATGTTGTTATTATTTTTTATGTTTATCAATTATCATCATTTAAAATTATACTATCTCTATTTTTGAAACAAATGGTAGGTTTTTATTTTTAATTATAAAAAACATATATAATCATTTTTAAATATATTACTCCTTGTTTAAAAAAGTATACTCTTTATTTATTATAAAGTCTATTATAATATCACTCATTTCCCATAAAAGTAGATGCCTTTATTGAATTATTATCAATATAAACTCATTTATTATATCTATGAATATTTTTATATGATGCTGTTTTTTAAAAAGGAATGTTTTTTATGGTGCTATGCATTATACCTAATGACCACTTAAATCAAATAATTCTACAAGTAATTTTAGAATAAAATTTAAATTTATGTTAATATTATTTAAAATAAATTAATTTAACTATTTTTATTGGTGTTGATGAATTATATATATATATATATATATATATATAAGAGCAAAGAGAATATATTTGAGTGAAAAGTTACACTATCTATTGGGTTAAACATCCATAGCATCATAAGTTTTAGACTAGAAAATATGTTTAATCTTATTACTAAAAGTCCTCAAATAATTAATCATTGATCGTGTCTATGAAGCACGGACACGTGAAAATGTAAGGAGAATCGTGTCCGACATGCTTCAACACCTTGACACGCGCCGACACGCTTCGACATCGTGTCTGACATGCGATCAACAATCCTAACACGTTGACCATTTCTGACACGCAAATTTGACTGTGTCCGACGCATTGATCATCTGTTCTCAGGTACAGTGGGTTGTACCACTGTTGCACTGCGACGGATCTCACCGCGCCGGCGTCGCCTCCGATATCGTGGAAGAGGAAGCAGAAGCATTGAAGTGGAAGAGGAAGAGGAAGGAGGAAGCGGAAGGCACACGCACGTAAGCAAAATGAGGCCTAGCAAAAGCAAATCTTAAGCAAAAAAAATAGCAAGCACAAAGGTAAATCATAAATGCACACGCACGTAAGCAAAGACGCAGCAACAACAAGCAATGCGGTGCAGCAACAGTAAGCAATGCGAGCAGCGGCAGCTAATTTGAAGAGGAAGAAGACATGTTTTTATATATAGAGGGATTAGGTTTTTCTTTTTGGGCCGGATTTGCTTCTTGCACCTCTTTTTTGCTTACTATACTCCTTTGGCTATTTTTTTTAATTATAAACTAGATTGTGTTTTAATTTAATTAGTTGCTATTTACACATTTTTTTTATTAATACACTTTACTTGTGTTATCAAATTTAATACTTATATATAATATAATTTTAAATTTTTTAATATACATCGAGTCAAACCGGGCCAATTACTGACCCACCGGTTGGACTACTAATCCACTGACCCAGTACCTCAACCGGGTCAATGATCGGACCGGTTTTTATAACACTGGTCCTGCCTCTCCACCTCCAAGCAGAGCCTCTTCTTCATGTCATGATCCTTCACGACATGGATCTTGAACGAAAACTGCAATTCCCGTAACGGTTTTGCGATATCAGTGGCCTTGGACACCGTGAAGGCGTCGAAGTCATCCTTGAGCTTGCACTTGCTGTTGTGGTCATTGCTGTTATTGACGGCACCAATGACGTCCTTGTCGTAGTTGGGGTCAGTGTTGATGGAGAGGTCCGTGGGGAGGCGGGGTGGTAGATTTTTATCTGTTGGAGCTGCGGGGAGGAATCCACTGCAGGAGGGTTATGGTGGGGTTGCATTTTCTTTTTTCTTCTGACTTTCAAGAGGGTTCTAGAGAGGAACGGGTTTGTGCGTGTGTGTTTTTATTTATGAATAAATAAACATAGTGGAGGAGAGGGGAATAACAAATTAGTTGGGCTGGTCTATGGGTTGGGCTTACTTTTGATCTGAAAATTTATTTATGAAGTTTCAATTCAGCCAAGTATATTAAATGGAATATATATTATATAAATTAAAAATATTATTTAATATTAAAACGTGTCCCAATGTGTCAAAATTCATAATTTTTTAAGATTGACGAGTTAGAGAGTCAAGTTGTGTCATGTCATGTATCACATGTCAATGTCAGTGCTACGTAGGATCACGTTATCAAATGAGGTATTTCATATGATTACTTGTTGCAAATTTAAAGTAATTCATTTGAAACTACAATTTTATCATTAATGTAAACAAATGTCATTGATGTATTAGTACTTTTTTAATATTATTAAATATTAAAGTTAATAACATTAAAATTGTTGTATTTTGTTTGGTGCATTCATTATTTATATACAGTTCAACGAAAATTCTTTCTCTTTTTTATAAAATTCATTAATATTAAATAACATTTTAAATTATTATACTTTATTATTATATAATATAATAATATTGACGACCATGTATAATAATAACACTTTATTAACTTTCTTTACTATTATTGTATTTCAATTAAATTTTAGATTTTTTCCTTTGATATTACTTTCGGTGATATCATGAATATAGACGAGTACGACGACCAAATACCGTAAAGTTGTTCCCCGCGACTTATCCTAACGTAACTCTTCGAGCTTGTAGCTCAATACGGCAACCTTTTCAGGTTTTTTATTTTAATTATCCTTGTCGTGTCATTTTATTTGATTCATTTCATGAGAACAAAACAAAATTGATATGCAGTTCACTTCGTTGAACAGTATTCACGAGTTATTATGAATATTTTTATACTTCTTACAAATAAACTAAAAGATGATAGTATGTTATGGAAGAGATCACCGAGACCAACATCGAACAAAAGGAAGCAAATCATAAAAAGCGTGGATGTCATTAAGGTGTCTCTGCCTCCATCAGCGATTCTCACAACTTAAATTCCCACCGCATTGTTGGGTTGGTATCATACTTTATTTTCTTCCCACGTGAAAATAGGTTAAAATATGTAACTATTAATTTTATGTATCACTTGTGTTAAGTGAAAGTGAACAAAGGTTAAATTAAAACGGTTGGAAGAGAACCCATTCTTAAGAAAGAATTGAAGTCAACAAAAATTAAAAAAGTAAAAAAGAGATAGAGGGAGGGAAAGTCAAGTCAGTTACACACTGGGTAAATCACCGAAAATTTGTGGCCAGAAATTTTTCACTGCTGAACCAAGCTGAAATATTAATAGCAGGTTCAAAACATTTATTTCTTTAATTTCAACGGTCAGACTAGTTATTTGTGGCTTTATGCATAGCATGACACTTGCTCTCAAATTGTAAGTATTAATCAGTGTATCTAGTTAAACATAATAAATGTAATAGTTATTATAAATCTCTTGTTATCTTTAATTTTTAAGAATAAAAAATGTTAAGTATTAAAACAATTAATAAAAATGATGTGACAATTTATTATTACTATTGTCTGTGTAAAAACCTACTGTGCACAAATATTTTTCTCTTAAAATTTTAACATTTCTTGTTAATTTAAAAATATTCAGTATTTTGTTTATTGCTCCTTACAAATTTTTGTAATTGGGTAATTATGTAAATACACTGCATTCATTCCAGAACTATTTGCGACATTGAACGTTGAGATAGGAAAGTCATGACCATAATCACGACTTTAATTATGGCAAGTCATTCACTCATTGTACAGTATAAAATAATATTCAATAAATTTATCTCAACTCATTTACCAAAACGACTTACTAGTAAAATTAATACTCCTTATGGTTCATAAATGTACAATTTTAGGGAGTACTACTACTTATATTTAAATAAAATATAAAATTTTAATGAAAAATGTCAATAAATAAATAAAATTATTACAAAGTCGTCATTATGGTTCATATTACTACTGTAAGTTACATCATTTATAATAAAATTACATTGAATTGATAATATTACAATATAATTGTAAAAATGTCATTAAAAATTAAGCCGCCATTAGTCCATGAAAGACTGCACGATAATGCACCAGCAGGTTCCACGTGTCTTGTCTTCACCATAAATTTTTAAGCAACAAAAACGAAAATAGTAATCAGAAAAGGAAACGGTGACAAAGAACAAATAGTGATTCCATGTATATCTGCTCTATGTCCTGTAACTGAAATGCTACCCTTGGTACCGTGTTGAGGTAGCATTCCATGAGCCACATCACCATTTAAAGAATGCAAATTAACATCAGGAACAAAAGGAAAAAAATATCAAATGACAAAGACCATTTTCATATTGGGAAGAACTAGCTGAATTCATTTATTGTAATCTCTATGTCCTGTAACTGAAATGGCATCCTTACCGTGTTAATAAAATTTATCTTTTCATCGAAAGAAAAAAAAAACAAAGACCATTTTTAAAAAAAAGTTATAAGGACAAAATCTTAAAAATGACTATATTATACAAGGATAAAAATATATATATTAGTCGAAAACGAAAAACCAAATTTTCAAATCAAATACTAGCTAGTTGTGTGATCAATTTGGCTTGGTTTTTATATATTTTTTAAAAGTTAAAGATTCTTTTTACAGAATAATTTTAGAAGTTAAAAGTTATAATTGGAAAATATACCTTGAAATAGAATTAAATACATCGCTATTAAAAAAATGATTCTAATAATACCTTAATAATGATGATTTTTTAGTACCCTACCGATATAAAAAGGGTGTGGAGGCAAATAAAATAACATTAAGTGAATAACAGCTATAAAAGAAAGGGCCTAGAAAAACAGCTATAAAAGAAAGTGTTACAAAAGTATGGCCATTTTTTTTAAAAGTATGCCGTACCATTTAATGGTAGTTCAATGTACAACTACTATTAAAAGTACATGGAAATCCTTTAATAGTGATTGCATAATTTATAATTTTACATTAAGAATTAGATTAAATAGTCATTTTCATCTTTGAATGTATAAAACGTTGATAAATCTATCCCCAAAAGATAAAAATTTAAATTTCTATCCCTGAAAGTGAAAAAAGTGCGACAAACATTTAAGAACGAATTTGTCAGCGTTCTACAAATGCAAAGACGAATTTGTCAACTATCTGTCCAAAATATAATTTAATCTTTGTATTCTCTCATTTATAATTATTACAAGTATAAAATTATAATAAACGCTTAAAAATTAAGAAAGTAAGCATAAGTTAAAACAAACATAATAATAAACTTTACTAGAGACATACTATATATTAGTGCCTTGTTGCTACTGTTTCGTGTCTCTTATTGTATTTATTGGTGCATCATAAATTCGATCTCTGTTGATAGCCATGTGGTGGCAGCTGGGGTTTATAGTTTACTTTTCTCTTCGCCTTTTTATACTGGTTAAACCTTAAGACAGCTTAATTAGTGTTATATGGTTTTGTCTTTATCAATAAATTTATTTTGCTTATTAACAAAAAAAAAAGTTAAAAACCATCATCATGACTTTTTCTTTTCTTCTTATACCACAGCCCTATCTTCTACCAACATTTCACACATGATTGGAGAGTATAAGGGTTGTTTTGTTTTGTTTTAATTTGTTTTATTGATTAAGAGCAATGCTATTTAGTGCGAAAACTGATAGCACAAAGCAAACGAATTTCAAATAGGACACAAACTTTAAAAAGGCTTAGGTTTTAGGCATTACATTTTACATTTTAAAAAAAAAAATGAGCTGGGACTGTGTGATCAACTTAATAAGAGATGGATTGGAGTCTGTTTAAGAAAAAAAAAACAATATAAACTAAATAAAAACCTTCAAAGCACAAGATGAAGTGAAAATGGGTCACTGTTATTTTCTGATTTTTTTTTCTCAACCTGAAATTTAACCAAAAATATTCCCTGACAACAGGAATAAATTAACTAACCAAGGAAACAGCCTTAAGTATGGATTCTAATCATATAGTTTTCCGGAAAATCCATGCCTCCGTATGCCATCCAGCTTAATTATCTATCATGCACATTGCTTTTTGTCTAGCTTCACAGCCATCTCAAATCCATCTATAGCTCCCTTCGATCAGTCTATTAATTAAGAAAATGCTAAATGTGCATCTCATTTTTTGCATGTATAATTAGTGGGAGGAAGAAAGAAACAAAAAGAACAATTAAATAAAGAAAGAAAAAATTATAGATATGATCGATATATAAATGATGTGAAGAAAAATAAAAAGAGATAAGAAGAAAAATTGAATTGAAATAAGATGGAAAAAAATAATACATATATGATAATCTCTATTGTTTACCCGCGAATCGGTCCATAAGCTACAATAACATAATTTGAATTTAACATACCTTTAATTAGTAGTTGGAACATACTATCTAGGGGTAGGATCTAATTAGGTGGGTGAAATCATGGAATGACAAATGGCATTGAACACACCTTAGAAATTAATTTGGCCTATAGCCCAATAACTCAAAGCCAGAAAACAATCCTCGTTGCTGAATTCTGACCAGTGACCACCACTTTAGCATCGTCGAGCAAGCTAGAGTCATAGCCACGAACCCTAATTAATTAAAGGGCTACAATGTTGGATTGCTTCAGTAGCCCAAAGCATTTATAAGTAAGGTTAATTTAAATAACCTATTAATTAAAACATAACTGAATTCCAAAATAAGATATATTCTATATATGCCATAAACATACTAACAAATAATCCCAAGTTTGGTCGGACTATAATGCTAAGAATAATCCATTGCTCAAGATTAATGGAATTAATTTTGGACCAAATTCCCGTTAATTAGCCTTCATTCTATTGAAAAAAGAAAGGAGGCTGATCAGAGTTTTTTATACATACCCTCTGATCAGTATAGGTGGTGTTCATCAGAAATCAGTAACGTATATGTCATCCTAATAGGATAGGCCAGTACTTTCCACAAAACATTAAATATACTCTTTATTTGTGTGACCTAAATTCTAGAATTATGATAATAACCAATCTGAAGGTTTGAAATAGCTTTAACTTTGAGAAACATTAACAAAACAAAGATAGAAACCACACAGATGGCTTTAATTTGTTGCATGCCAATTTAATGCAAGTAGTTAAAGCAGGACCAATCTTCTGCAGCTATAACTAGTTAATTTGATCGATCAGTTGCCTGAACGATCAGGCGCCTGCTGAAGGAGTTCTTCCAACAACTTATTGTCCAAGCATTCCAATTCAAAAGTGTCATCATCATTTCCTTGTTGTTGTTGCGACGAACCCTCCCCATAGTAGGAAGGGAAAGAAGAAGAAGATGACGAAGACGATGACAAAGGAAGAGGCAATGAAGTTGAAGAATAATTGTTATTTGGATTAGGAGTAACATGACCATACTCATTTGGGAAGTTGAGTATGGCCTTATGACCCCTAAAATGAAAAGCAGCAGCATCATAAGCACGTGCAGCTTGTTCAGCAGTGTCAAAGGTTCCAAGCCATATGCGAGCCCCTTTTCTCGTGGGGTCACGAATCTCTGCTGCAAACTTGCCCCATGGCCTCCTACGAATCCCTCTGTACCGAACATCTGCGTTTGAAGGGTTTCCATTCACAACTCCTCTCCCTCCCTCCATTTGTTAGAGTTAGAAACGAAAACGAACTCAATTAGTTCAAACCTGTTTTGCTTCTTGCACTGAAGGTAGCTTAATTGAGATTGCAAAGTGGTAACTGGTTTAGGCTTAAGGGATAAGGAGTATTTATATGCATGATCGAGTCCGTGGTAAAGCTTGACCATGCATGTGGTCGCAAGAGACGGTTTGAATTCCCACCTCTTTTAAATTCTGTAATTAATTAAATATTAAGTAATGTTTGACACCCTAGGCGAATATATGCCTTCAAAAAACACTAAAGAAATAGATAAATATGTGTATATATTATAAAATAATATTTATAACTAATTAGTGTACATCTGATGCAAGTAATTGGGTAAATAATAAAATTTCTACGCCAATGGATCATCTAATAAATCACACAAATAAATTTCATATATTTTATTTTTATTTAATGTAAGATTTTATTTTAGAAACATTCTATCATACTAATTTTTAAAAACTATTTTAAATTTAGTAAAAAAAAAATTAATAGAATGTGTTGTAGTCAAAACTAATAGTGCAACATTAAGTTGTTATTAAAATTTTGTAAGTGGTGGAGTTGTGATTGCCTTTCACTAAGCATGTCACCCTGTAAACAAATAAGATAGATAGATTCATGCATGACGAATGCGCGATCCACGTACACGGGGCCCTCGAACCTAATTGTCCTGTTATGCCACTTCACGTCATCATGATGTGATTGGATCATGGCTGAAATTCATGGCCCAACACAGGGTTTTGGGCCCATGGCCCAATTAAACTCTTCATCATATATCCAACAACCTACCTATTGACCCATCCAAACCCAAATGTATATAGTCTAGTAGTACCCCCATAACATGCATAAAGTGCACCACCCCCATAACGAATAGTGGCGAGACATCACACCTTTAACCTTATACATAAGAAGGTAACTAGAACTGTTACAGACATGATTGAACTCTAGGTATGAGGTTGGAACTAAAATAATTGACTGATTAAAAATTCAAGGAACTCGAACGTAGTTTCATTTCTTTCAAAAAGACTGAAATGACCAGGTTTTTTTGACAGAAGAAATGACTAAATTATGATCTTTCAAATATCAAAATGCTAGTTTATTCTAAACTAATATGTCCATTATTTTCTTTTTCTTTTATTTCACTCTTTCGATGAATGCACGTTTTAAAATGAATTATCAGTTCATCACTTACTTTTTCAAAAATTTCCGCGAAAAACTCTGGCGCTATGTAATTATTTTTTAAAATAAGTTAAATTATACATACTTATAATGAAACAAAAATGTCTCACCTTTTCAATTTTATCACAGGTTCTATTCTTTTTTTTTAATAGACAAATCATTTTATACAATAACATTACAATTTTGTTACCACAATTAAATAGATACATAGAAAAGAAAGAAAAATGAAAGATGAATATGATAGAAAAAAACAAACATTTATATATTAAATGTAACTAATAATACGTTTGAAAAATAATTATTTACAAATATATATATATATATATGTAGTTTTTGTAAAAATAATAAGTTTTATTTTTTCATAAAAATGATTTTGATTTTTATAATTTTTTTAAAATTATCTATTATTAAGTTAATATCTACTCTAAAATAAAATGTCATATTATATATTTTGATGCGTGCCATGTTAGTAAAATATTTTATTTAAAAATTTAAAATTAATAGGAATAAATATTTTTAAAATAGTAAAATTGATCATATTTGCAATCATATAAAATAAATATATAAAAAAATTCCCTGTGTCTTATGTACTGTGTACGTCATGCAAGTTTTCCAAATTTGAGGGTACATTAACTACACCTGTGTCGGCTCATCCGTGCATCATCAATCATCGTCAGTCACGCTCAGCTTTCGGCTTAACCCAATTGGCATTATCATGGCCGCCACTTAATTACATCATTTAGGAAATAATCTTCAGGTAACAACGCAAATACACAATGCCATTCATGGTAAGAAAAAAAACACAATGCCATTCAAACCTAGTAATTAATTTGCCTCCTCATTCATGCTTACAAACTTGATGACTATTTATCTATGAGTATTTTAAATTTTTAAAAAAAATCACTAAAACTAAAAAAATTACTAGACAGTGCTAAAAGAAAAATATTCCAAATTATAAATAATATATAATTTAATTTAAAACAATCTTTTATAAATATAAATAGCGCAGTTAAGCCACTTTTTAAAATATATTTATATTTTAATAATTCTTACCATTCAGTAACATTATTTTTAATTTTCAAAATTTTTGTTTTGTCAAAATTATAGAAATTTCATTTTTAAATGAATTTGGAAAACTAAAAGTGCTCAAAATGCAATTTTCCATTCAGGGATTAAAAATTATTCATGTGTTTTTTCACTAATACCTAATTTTTCAGCATTTGAATTCCAGGCTATTCCAATTTCCAAACAGGAATTGCAGAGGATTCCCATTTCCTGTCAAAGACACTTTCTCATGCAGAAGCTTCCAAAACTGAGGGATTCGCATGCGCCAGCAGCCCATCAACAATTCTGCATTTTCACGAGGACATCTTTACCCTTTACTTTGATCAAACTGCATGTAAGTGTTTGATGGGTTTATTTGGATGTATTTATTACAATAAATGTTTCTGAAGTAATTAATGAACTATTCCTGTTTTAAAACAGATAGATTTATTAGAATAATTTTAGAAACTCAAATTACTTTAACCTTATCTTTGTTAGCTGGATATCGAATTATGAAAATAAGTTGTTAAAACTAAAATAAGAGAAACACTTTCAACATATTCTTTATTATTGGTTAAAAAATATTATTAGTTAAATTTTATTAAAAATTACAAATTATCGTGAGCACGTCTCACTTATTTGATTACTCTTTTTCTTAATTTTATCATTTTTAATAAATATTAATCAATAATGAAGTATTATGTGTTAGAAAATATAATGATAACCCTCTTCCTAAATAATTGAAGCAGCAAATAATTTATTTATTTATTAATTTTCACAATAAAAATTCAAAGGAACAATTGATTCATTTGTTTTTAGTTTTTTATAATGGCGACAAGGAAGATTAAAAATATAAATCTTTATGTATCTATCTAATTCTCACTATTAGGTAAACTCTAATGAGTTAAATTAGTTAATTTCAATGTTAGTATTAGCGATATTTCAAAGCCTTGAACTTTAAAAGAAAAAAAAAAGTGGACCAAATATAAATTTTGCCGATGTTGTTCAGTTCTAATTTGAATAAGGTAAATTATGTTAGTTTTATTAAAATTAATGGTCTGTTTAGTTTAGTATTTCTTCTAAATTTAATTTTAGATTGATTCGATTTTATAAATTTAAATTTGACTTGAGATCAATTGAAAATAAAAGTAATGTATATTTAAACATATTCTTCTATGTCTATCCAAATATATGCTTATTGGTTGTTATTACGACCTCACGAAGCATAATTATTAAACTCGTCTTAGATAGGTCAAGTCGACTTGTTGATCCTGGTCATCAAATCAATTTGAGTTATGTGTTGGATTGGTTTTGCATATGAAAACTGGTCCAACTCAATGTGATCTGATTTTGAACCAATATGGCTCGATGATCCAATTGACTCAATGAGTGCATTTTTTTTACAGTTGAACAACATCATTTACAATATATATATATATATATATATATATATATATATATATATATATATTACACTTGTGTCGTTTATAGATTTGTTTATATTTTTTACAAAGTACAACCACATCTTGAAATTTGAGCTAATAAAGTTGTTATCATTTTTAATTTTTTCTTGACTAATTTGCATGTATCTGTATTTGATTATGTTTGTCATTGTATGACAATAGTATATATTTTAAATTCTAACTTAAGGTTGTTTGTGTATACTGAATACTAAAAAAAAATGTTGTATGCTCAAAATTTCAAACAAGTTCATAGTTATGCTTTTAAATATGTTGAATTTTATTAAACTTTAAATTTTCAGTTTACAAGCTTACATATTTTTACTTTTTTAATATAAACTGGATCTTGTGGGTCAACTGGTGATTCACTAGATCAATCTCTAACCTAGTACCCCAATCAATTCGATTATTGGTTTGAGTTTAATAACATTGGGGTGTAAGTAAGTCAAGCTAAGCTTAACACTTAAAATTTAAACTTGGTTTGTAAAATAAATGAATTGCTTAAACTTGACTCATTTAATCATTTAAACGAGCTTAATTGAAAGTTTGAGCTTGATTGGTTTAAAAAATAAATAAAACATGAGAATGATGAGATTGACTTATCTAGTTTATTTATAACTTATATATTTTTGCTTTCATAAAAAATGTTTCTTAAATTAATTTTTAATTTCTTCAACATATATAGATTTTAATAAACATATATGTCAATACTAGAGTGACAATATAGTTCAGAACAGATAGGATCAATGTGAGTGACAAAACTCTTCCTTTAAATATTTAATGTAGTTGTATATCTAAGACTCAAATTGATCAAAACCTTTGGTTAAATTTAAATAATTCTGCTTTAATTGATGCACGCACTTAGTGATTTAAAATTTTTTGTATTGATAATTTATAAATGAGTGAAACTTTAAGAAATTAACAACAACTTTTTAATATATGTCATGTGCTTTTAAAAATAATTTTGATAAATATTTTAAATGTCTTTGTAATAATTTATTAATGACGGATACAGAAAATTTTAATTGAAAATAAATACATAAAATATATTTTTAGCTACAATACATAATTTAATATAGATTTTATAACTAAATATAAATTGAGTACAAATTTTAATTATATTTAATTATTTAAGTTTTTTTATCAAAATAATTTTCCTTATTTTTTTATATATACAACCATAAGTATATTTTATCAAGGCATTTTTATTTGAGCAAGACTATTAATTATAGTATGCAAAGATCTCTCTTTTAAGTATTTATCGTAGCTTCATGCCTGCATACCTATACTCAAATTTGAAATTAGTTTAGAACAATCCGTACCAAATATTAATCCACAGACGTTAGTAGTTTATCCAATATTAAAATAAACGAAACCTAATTAGTGTCATTGAAACACAATACTCTATAATATATTCTCAAACTAAATATGGTATTCAACAATGGCTTCTAGGTTATTCCTCTTGACTTTGAATTTTGAAAAGAAGTCCAGGCGATCTGATAGACCAACTGATTTTTGTCTTGAACCAAATACAAATGACGAAAATGTTAAGTCAGTGCTGATCATGAAAAGAAAGCGTCAAATATATGTTTCTAATTGGGACAGGTAACAGAGATACATGTATCTTCTTACGTCGTAAAAAAGCACGAGGCGTCCAGGCCTAAGCCTATAAATAATTGCATATATTTAATTTAATGTCGTGCAAGTAGCTTAGCTTGTAGTACTAACTTTATTACAAGTTGATAGTAATTAATGCCCACCCATAAAAATTTCAATCTTTCTTTCAAAGCTTTATTGTCTTCATTCTCTTTATCAACATAACGGTATCCCACCAACGATGTAGGAAATTGAACTTATCAGATGCTACTTTTTAACGATTTATCGAGACAAAACTTATGATACTATATAAAAGACTTTTTGTATATGCTATTAAATTAAATTAAATTATAAAAATATGTTCTTTTCTTTTTCATTTTATTTTTGAAAGTAAGTATATATTATTCCTCAATGTAAATTACTAAAAACTATTTTTTTAACGAGTGAAGATGAGATTTAAATTTTTAAAAAAATAATATTTTATCTTACTTAATTTAAATTACACTATTAATAAAATAGAAATTATCATAAATATGTTTTTAAAATAATTATTTCAAAATTTTAAAATTTATTTAACAAATAATTTTTAATTGGATAATACAATAAACTTTTAAGCTGTTAGTATATAGACTATTTTTCTTCAAAGTAATTGAGTCTTAGATCTTTTTAAAATAAATTGGTTTAATACCTTCATTGCTTGTTTACATTTTGTCACTATATACATCGTTACGAATTGTTAGCAGATATATGCGTGTACACGCATAAATGAAAGAGAGATATTTGAAGTTTTAATACTAAGAAGATATATTTTTAGGATTGAATCTTGGTTACTTGCAGGCTTGTAGCGTCGATTCATTTACTGTGGGTCTGATCGATGCTATTTTTTCACTTTAGAATTGACAATGACACGGAGGCATTAGCCTAGGTCAGTCGACATTACATTACACTAAAATAAAATGATTTTTGTAACTTTTTTTGTTTTAAAGATAATTAATATTTTTATGATTTTTACTGTTAACATTTTTTCATGTACTGTATATTTTGGATTTGCCATGAACATGATTTAAATTATGATATAAGATTGTTTTTATCTATTAATACGTTCTTATTTTTAAAAAAAATATGAACTTGCAAATTAAAACTATGCCTACATACAATGAAATCATTTATTTCCTATGTAATCTACTTTAAACTATTATTTTAATAAAAGCGTATATTCGAATTTACAAAAATTATGTTAATTAAATTTCAATTGGAAGTGACTTATTCTTTTTTAGTGTTAATTAAGTTTTTAATTCCTATTTTTTTTAAATTCGATTTTTAGTCCCTCAATTTTTATTTGATTAGTCAAGTTAAAAAAGTTAGTCTCTAAACTTTTGTTTGACTTATCAATATTTTTCAAATTTTTTTATTAAGATTTTTAATCCCAAACTTTTAAAAAGTTTAATTTATAGTGAAATCTTGTTAAATAAATAACAATAATAAGTTTAAATTTTTGTTTAGGGACTAAAAATTTAAATTTTTAAAAGTTTAGGAATTTTGGCCAGTTAATCAAACGTTTAAGGACTAAAATCTTAATAAAAAAAGTTAAGAGGCTTTGACCAATCAAACAAAAGTTTAAGAACTAAAAATCAAATTTTTAAAAATTTAGAGACTAAAATTTAGTTAACCCTTTACTTTATATTAAAAATAAAAAATATAGTTGAGCTGATATTTTTTTATTGAGAAAAAAATTATATATCAATTAATCATAAACTACCTATTTATGATTATTTTGTTGAATTTTAAAAATTATCTTAGAAATTATATCAATGATAATTTATAATTAAATAATAATTTAAAATTATTTTATATTATTGGTGTATCATCATTAAACTCTTTTTATTCATTCATTGTTAGAATTTGATTCTTTTTCTTGGATTTTGATAATTATACATTTCATGTTCACAATTTTTAAATCATTTATGCATTTTTCTCCATAATGCCTTTTCACTTAAAGCAAATAATAAAGTAGTTATGTGATAATAGTTCAAAACATATTAACTAAATTATAAAATTTAAGCCATAAAAAACAATTTAATGAGACAACAAATGAAAAACAAATTAAATATTAAAGATAACAATAAGTTAACCATATTAATAATAAGCTATAAGCTATAAGCTATAACGTTTTTTCTGAAAAAAAAAGCCTAAAAAGTATTATAAATTAGGGATATAATTTCATTTACTAAGCACATTTATTTTAATAAAATAAACTTATAATTAAACTAATTAAATAAACTAAAATTGAGTTAAAATAACTTGCCAAATACACTAAATTCAAAATCCCATAAAAAAAACATGATTTCTCCGAGAGCATATTCAGTAACTGTTGAGTAATAAGTACAATATATAGTTACTGGATTTATTTTGGAGGATAAATACGTTGCTACTTGCTATTTTTCTAGAAGAAGAACAAACAAAATTCAACAATGATTTATAGAATAAGATCCAATACAGTGTTAAGTTACATGGTCTTGAATTATTTATTTGCAAAGGAGAAGACACGCTGGCGGCTGATGTAACACTAGTACATATTCTACAACGTTAGAAGGTTAGGGTCTATAAGTTGGACAAAGATAGGTTATTGGAATGGAAAAATACAGTGTATTCAACCTCTTTTTCACTAGTGCCCGGTGGCCTAGGATAATCTTTTATTTATTTCCCAACTTTTATGTGAACTTAGCAAACACATTAAATACAACATGAGATATATTATGCCTATATATATATATATATATATGTATATTTCCGTGTGCAATTTTTTTAAAATTGAAATAAAGTAATTAAATAATATATATACACACGTTTTTATTAAAAACGTATAACAAAAAAACATTTTAAATACTCCACTTAATTTTATTTGCGATCTTACGCATGTAAAGAAAATAAAGACATATAAATATATTTTTAAGAACCTATTTAATAAAATAAGTCATATTTTAAGCATTTGAAAAAAAAATTATCTGATTACACACACACACACACAAAATATTTTAAAACTTATATTATAAACTAATTTGATTAATTTGAAAAGGTTAGTCCTTAATGCATCAATAAGTTTTTAGAAGATCATATAAAATTCTTAAAAAGATAAGTAAAATTTAAATAAAAACCTAATGTTATATAAATAACATGTCATATAACTAAATCCATATAAAATTTACTGGGCCTGACCTAAACTTTTGTCTATTTGAAATGATCGAGGTTTTATAATATAATTATTAATATCCGGGTTTGTCTTGCTCTATCTATGTTCAGCGTAGTAACGACGACAACAATGAATCTACCCTCAAAAAAATAAAAACGACAAAGTTGAAAGTGATTTTCAGAAAATGATAAAAAAAATATTAATTGGAGTGTATAACTATAAGTACAAGATATTATCAAATTTTCATTATGAAAAAAAAGACAAGGAATCAGACTTTGCGGTCCATCGAACAACTGAAGCGTATCTATCAGTTGTAGTGGATGACTAAGGCTAAGGATTCTTTATTTTACACGAAGAATTAATTTTTTGCATATTCCTATATTTTCACTAGAAAATAATTTAAATTAATTGAATTATATTTAATAATTTAAAACTATTTTTTATTCAATTTAAACATAAACGGAGGCAAAGCAGAGAAATGAAAATGTTGGGTGTTGTATGCGACGACGCAAGACAGATAAATGTCGGGAGCGCGACACGCTGATGCTGACACAATTCCTTTGCTAAACTGTTATGCGTGTGCGTATGGGATTGCGTTTGGTATGAATAAATAATTAATCATCAATTGAACATATTCATTATTCATGAGTAACACTGTAACAGTATTTTTTTATATTATGATATTGCTCAGAAGTATATATTAATTTTATTAATGATTAATTTGTTCTGAAAATTTTGACTGAAAACTATTTTTAATGAGATCTCCTATTTGAATTACTGATTTGTTGATAATAATATAAGTGTTCATGTTAAGTGTTCTTAACAAAAAAAAACACTTAAATCAGCAATGAAAATTAGCAAAAATATAAGTGTTCTTAAAATATTATTGACAAATAAAATATAAAATATAAAGGAAATATTTACTATATATTAACAATGCAAATATTTGTATGTAATTAAAAATATTTAATACTTTTAATCAACCTCTTTTATATACTCATCAAAAAGTCCGTTACAATATTTGCAAGTAACCTTTTATAAAAGTTAATAATCATATATACATATTTTCAAACAAAATTATGAAGGCAAGTACTATAATAATGTACCCAAATCTATTCACCCCCATTCCAAATGGCCATTGGCCAACTCAGTCCCACCTTCTTTTCCATTGGAGGAGGCCCACGTGACTTGATTGTTTGTTTGACTCACGTGCCTAAATTAATTTATATACATATCCTTTTTTATGTGCCGAAAAGGATTTACTGCTCGAATTTAGGCACTACCTCTTTTCTTTAATGCAAGCAAATGATGATAATTATAATTATTCAAAGACATCCATCCTCCTTGCCTAACAATATAAACTTCACTGTTTCACTATAACTAACTTATTAATATTTTAATTCAAATGATTTATCCATCCACAAATTTCAAGTCGTTTTCATTCCTTCTTTTCTACGGGTATATAAAGGAGGCAAGTGCAACCCCTTTAGATATATGCTCACTCAAACTTCAAAAACACACACAATTTAGTGACACTAAACTACTACAAAACTTCAAACTTCAAAATTCTTGTGTGCACTTCCATTCCAAGAGATGGATTTAGATTTTGATTCCACTTTTTTCCTAAACCAAAACCTTAGTTTCTTCCCAGAAAACTCCTCTATTTGTGGAGACACTTTTTCTTGGGACTACAACTTTGTTTTGGATGACATCTTCAACAACTTCAGCGACAATTCGTCACAATCACAAACCAAGGAAACATCCTCGGCGTCCAATGTTTCCATTTGTATTGGTAGCGTTGAGTTACAAGAAGTCTCATCTAACACGACTTACGAGGAAGTGAAAGAAGTACAACCACTACCATTACCATCACCGCCACCACCACTACCTTCACAACAAGTTGCGAAGGAGCCTAGGATATACAGAGGAGTGAGGAAGAGGCCGTGGGGGAAGTTCGCCGCCGAGATAAGAGATTCCACTCGAAACGGTGTTCGAGTGTGGATCGGAACCTTTGACACAGCCGAAGCTGCGGCTTTGGCTTATGATCAAGCCGCGTTTTCTACAAGAGGGTCTCTTGCTGTGCTGAATTTTCCAGAGGAAGTGGTGAGGGAGTCCCTTAAAGACATGCCAAGTAAGCCATGGGAAGAAGGTTCCTCCCCTGTTTTGGCTCTTAAGAGAAAACACACTATGAGAACAAAGTCCAATTCTAAGAAGAAGAGCAAGGTTAATCAGAGGGAACGATTAGAGTTCAGCAGCACTTCGCAAAATGTGCTGGTGTTCGAGGATTTGGGTGCTGAGTACCTAGAACAGCTTTTGACTTTGACTTCTTAATCAGCCTCTCTGTTTTCTAGTTCTCTGTTTTTGGAATTGTTCATAAACAATTTTTTACTTTGTAATTCTTTCATGACTAGGATCAAATGTTATATTCTGTTCCTACTTCTTCCTTTTTTGTCAGTCATATCCTTTTTTTTTTTTTTTTTTTTACTTTGTTTCACTTTCGTTCGGGAATGAAAAGGTAAATTTATTTAGTAGTGTATATATTGAAAAATGCTTCTTAAAATATTTTTAGATATCACTTTTGATTGGGTGTGGTGAATGAAATGTTATAAATTTTAGATATTTAACTTTAATTTAAACAGATAAAATCAAAATTAGATAGTAATCCTTTTCTTATTTAGTTTCTTTAGAAATAAAACTTTGTAAGAAAAACATTACTCAACTTTTGGTTTTTCATGAGTGACGTAAGATGGATGTAAAGGCATATTTTATTTGCCCAACGAAATGTCGTAATATTGTTATGTGGGTTGATAATAACTTTATTTGTTACGAATGTATGAATTTAGTTAAGGAGATCTGTACTGCCGGTTTATCAATTATATATTCTCTGTCTCTGAATAAATATATATTCTTTGACTATTAATAATTAAATCGCAATTAAGCAGTGTAAAAATAACGTACAAACTTTAATATAGAGCAGTTGCTTTCCTTGTATGGGATTCTTGAAATAAGAAAATATGCAATCTTATTTTAATGTAATAAATAAAGTCATAAAAATATAAGATGGAATGGATGGTACTAATAATTATTAAAAAAATGGTACTAATAACTTTTTAGTAGCTAGATAGAAAAGATAGGCAATAGTTGTCTAATAATATTGAATTTTCTTCTCTCATATTCTAATTGTGTCCTTTAAGACTTTGTCTAAGTGTTACTTCAACGATGAATACTAATAATATATTTTTTAATATATTCTTTCCAATAAATATTCTACTATTAGTTTAAATTTATCAAAAATTATAAAATAAAAAAAAGAGACTCATTAAATGAAAAATAAGAATTGTCAAAATTTGTAATTTTTAACAAATTTTAATTAATATTATAAAAATCATTCAAAGAATGTATTAGAAATGTGTTGGCAGTACTTCTTTATATTTTTAAATAATATAAGCAAGTATGTCTCAGAAGTTTTGGAGAAATTACATTACTCAACATATAAAGAGATGTGATAAATATTATTACTAATTGAAAAATGATTATTGACTAACGCTCCTAACACAAAAGTAGAAGCCAATGAGACAATTGTTCAGAGAAAATCATCGTATCAAATCACATAAGTAAAAATTACTAATTGAAAAATGATTATTGACTAACGCTCCTAACACAAAAGTAGAAGCCAATGAGACAATTGTTCAGAGAAAATCATCGTATCAAATCACATAAGTGAAAATTTCTAGCTAATGCATAGTCAAAGTACTAAAAGCACTAAGCAACACACTTTCATGTTTGATTATTCGGTTATACAAAAATAATGTTTAGTATCATATTTACTGAGGTCCAACATTCAAAATTAAATCTTTTTTCATTGGAACAAGAGTCTCTATTCAAGGACGAGGTCGAATGGATGGGGCCGGACCTTCCCCCTTCCCCACTCTCTCAAAAACCTTAATATATTTATATGAGAAAAAATAAAAATAAACATGAAAAGTATTAAGTTGATGTTTGCTTAATTTTTTTAGTAGTGCATCTTATTTATAGTTTTTTCATAAAACTAATAATAAATAGTTTTGTGAAACTCACTATTTATTAAATAAGTATTTATTAGAAATTAAATATTTAAATAATTGTGAAAAAAATTGGTCCCTTTTGATACATTATGATTTGTCCATGTTTATCTAGGACTAAAAATAATCTTCTCTTTTCTTTTAAGATAGAATTTTTTATCCCTAGAGTTATTGTCAATGTTTATTTCCAATATTCTTTTAGTAAACAAATATTTAGTTATTACTAAAAGAATTAATGTAACATTGGCAATAACTTTAAACTTATCTCATCAATAAGTGTAAATAGTACTTTGGTTGTGAAAAAAAAAAACATTGTTGGTTATCTTTGAGATAGTGAAATCTTGGTGAATACCAAGGATTTGATATAGTTTTTGTTGATGAGATAAATCAGTGTAAAAATCTTTTTGTATCTTTTCTTCTATCTCCTTACATGCAAATATTTTGTTATTACTAACTTTCATCATAAGGGAACTTAGCTTTGTGTTTACAACCAAAGTATTTTTTATTTTTATTTAAACTTTTGCTTTCATCATCGAACAATTCATAAGATATAGCCTACATCGTATTAAAACACTTCATAACAGTTTCCTTGGTCTTGTCTATTGCTTCATAGATATAGCCCCTAACTAGCTTTCCCTTACCATAAACAATTAGAAGTACTTTCATAAGAGAAGCAATGACTTTGAGTATACACACCACATTTTTTCAAAAGCTCGACATCAATTTGGTTTTATTTGCTCCTTTTCTCTTTTACTCATTTGACAAGTTGTTTGCATTCTACTTAATCAAGGTAGACATCTTTCTAAGATTTTCTTTTTCTTGGTAAAACATTTCCAAGAAAAGAAAAGATGATGCAAATCGGATGACTGCATGTCTCACTAATTCTAGGATTGTAAATAAAGTCAACAGGGCATATTGCCTGTTTAATTGTCTTGTTTATATTAAGGAAATAAATGAGACATGGGAGAAATATCCCCTTTCTAT
>CM023943.1:25561599-25919516 GCA_013407115.1 Glycine latifolia
TGGCAAAGATATATGCCATCAAGAGAATAGGCAACCTCCAATCTTAAAGGGGAGGTTGCCTATTCTCTTGATGGCATATATCTTTGCCAAAGGCAATTTTTGGGGTCTTAGGCTGTAAACTAGCCAACATTTGGATTCAGCATGATTCTAGTCCTCCTTATTTTGATGTTATATTGGCAGGATGCTCTATACCTGACCACCACTCACCCTAACATTGGTTATGTAATCCAATAACTAAGTCAATTTTTGTCCAAACCTATCATTGCATATGTCAAGATGTTCCACATATACCAATAAAGTATTGGTTTGAATGATACTGGAATAAATTTTTATGGTTTGAATGATACTGGAATAAATTTTTTAAAGTAAAGTTTTGGATTCAAATTTTATAGAAAAAAAAACACGATTGAGAGAAAAAATTTTATCAAAAATGATCAATCAAATTCTCAAATGAAAATTAATTATCAACAAAGATGGTAAATACTCTAGTATCTCATTACTTGAAAGACACATTTGTGAAAGGGTTATACTTCCCTCGATCTTCCTCTACAGCTCTAAGGGGCTTCACTAATTAACGTCTACTGAGGGGCTGAAATGACTCCAGAAGATCATTGAGTAGAGTCACTAGTTTTACCTTGGGAATTCCTTGAAATAAGTCACAGTAACACCTTATATATCGAAAGCAGAATTTAAAAAATGATGGCTTCTGCTACTTGAGAGTTGCATTCCAATGTAAGAGACAATCAGTGATTTATTATGACAATAAAAGTGCTCTATACAGAGCAGCTAATCCAGTAGTTCACAAACGAACGAAACACAGTGGACATTTTTACAAAGTACTGTATCCTAAGTCCAAACCACTTTCTACGTATGGTTTCTAAGCTTGAAATTGTAGATATCTACCAACCTGAATTGCCGAAGATGACAGATTAATACCCATAATATTTTGATCTTTTTTAGTTCTGTCAACTCTCAAGCTGTCTCTGATTCATTAGACTTCATTTTTTTTATAATGACGATAATAAAAATTGAATATAAGCCTTTATGCTATCTAAATTTTTTAACCGTTAAATCAACCTTAATGAATTGATTCATTAGACTTTAATTTACTAATTATTATTTTTCCATTATATTTCGTCTCTCTTTTTTTTTGTTATTATATAATTACTTTTTAAATAAAATAAAAACCTTTTTGTACTGACCATGTCTCTTTAACCAAATCATACGGAATTACGGATAGTAAGTCTTATTTAATTACTCATTTGTTTTCGTGTAGCTACAAAATTAGTGGTGGATCTACTTATTTAATTATTAATATTATTAGTTTTTATTAGGAAAGGAGATTGAAACTACAACTTTTTTCTCTTCTTTTCTACTTTAACCATGTAATTTATTTTGTATCTTCAATTTTGAGGAGTGCAAATCACTGTTGACTTTGAAAAAATGAAAATATATATTTAATATTGTTATCTTTTTACTCCTCTATATTTATATAATTTGAATCCACAACTCCAAATTTTTAGCCCTTATCAAATTTTATTCTTCATTGGCTAGTTTTTTTTTGTTATGTTTTTAACTCATTAGGCATTTTTACATTTTATTCAACTTGACATTTTATTTTCTTATATATGATAATTATTATTAATTTTAATTTTTATAAAATAAATTATTTCCACTTACCCAAGATACTCGGTCCATTATTGCGGAAAAAAATTCCTTTTTTAACTATATATATATATATATATATTAATCACTTTAGTCTTTATACATATCATTTTAATCATTTTTAATTCCTATGATGAAATTAGAAGAATAAAAAAAAATGTATTAGGACTAAAATAAAAAATTTGAAGTATAGGAACTAAAGAAATTTGTTGCTGTTATAAAAGCCAAATGAGTAATTAAACTTCATTTTCTTTTTCAAATCAAACGGATAGTGGTTTCCATACTTTTCTTCCAGTGTCCCATACCTCGCTGAAGAAATTGTATATGTACTTGTGGCTTGTATTTGAGAGCAAACTCGCGTGTGACACAACTACGTAAAGATGAACTTTTTGAATTTTTGGTAGGTGGAGAGAAGACCCTTGAGCAAAAGTAGGGCAGTGCAGAGAGTGCTCTCTACTGTTCTTGTTCTACTTCCATGAATCTAAGCTTGTCTTTTCTTTCCAAATCGGCTTTCTCTTCTTTCATAAATATCCCAGGTTGATTCCGCCTCCAATATGGACCGTGACCATTCTTTGTGCCATGGCATAACCGAATTCTCCAGGTACAAATTGAAGTTGTGGACAATTAGAAAATATTTATGATATTTGTGACTCGTTACCATATGTTTCAAAAATGACAAAACTTAAATGCAACTTTTTCAGTGCTTTTGTTTGTTAAGTGTTTTTAATTTTGTTCTTCAATTTTAAATTTTACACTAAAAAATATTTTTAAAAATTATATCTAAGTTTTATTCTTTTAAAAACAATTTATTTATGACTTATTTAACAAAATAATGTATAACTAATCCAGACGCATGTTTTTTTCAATATTTATTAATTTTAAAAAATGGTTTTATATATTACATTTTAATATTTTTATTTTTAAATAACGTAAAATCTAGGAATCGTCCCTTATATATAGACCTATGCTTAATTAACAAATTTTGGACCACTTAATCCAGTTGATTAGAAAATCCTAATTGTTGGGGTTAAAAAAATATAAGATTGTTTATTATATATCCAATAACAAATGTTAATATAGTTTAACTAAAGCATCAAGTTGTGTTTTTATAATTACATAAATTAATTGAATTTATACATAAATTAATTAGATGTTTAGTAAATAAATAAATAAAATTATCACCCCCACTTTAGAAGAAGTTCAATTGCAATCCACTTGGTAAGTAAATGGAGAAAAATAGCATGGCAGAATATATATACTTAATCATGTATATACTTTAATAGGTGGGTGTATGGTTTTTCTTTTAATCATGCTTGTATGTTTTCTCTCTTCATTATGCTTCCCACTAAGCCTCGGTTGGCTATGGTGGTCCACGTATGCAATATACAAAGGTAACTATACTAAATTACTAAGTTATGAAAGAATTAAAATCGTATTTAAGTCTTAATTTTACTGGTGGAATTATTTTTCTCCAAATATTTTTTACCAAATCACGAGATTCAAAGTAGAACCTAGAAATCTAGCTAGGGTTGGAAATGCAAACAGTCATTTGGCTTTGGGTAATAAATGAACAGGGAACAGCTTGGCACTTGAAGAATATGTAAAAGAAAGCATCGTTACGTTCCAGTTCCAGCCATTCATCTTCTTTCCATTCTCTTTTTGCCTTTGAATAGATTCTGTCAGGGAGGCCTGTGGCTATCCATGATGTACAATTCCACTATTTTAAGTGTCTTTTCAATTTATTTTATTTGTGTGTTTTGTTTTTTATTTTGCTGCGCTGAAATTATCATAACCGCAGAACTGTATAAGAATACAAAAGGCCAGTCTTCACTCGATACAATGTAAAACGGATCGAATATCTGCCATATGATGTGAGCTAAGTTGACAGCATCAAACAAAATTATTTCCAAAGTACAAACAGATTTTTTTTTTAAAAGACAAACAAAATTTTGTAACGTGGTAAACTGATCTTCAAAATTATTTCAGCATCAATTAATTATAAATTGTGTTCTCTAAACAGAAGTACAGAACAATGAAGTTTATATAATATATTTCTATATAAATACCAAATTTTACCTTGGAATTCCATTTGTGGACAAACGTTATACGCATGGTAGAAGATCATTAGACACATTTTCAGTGGTGGGTTGGTATACAAAATGCAAGGGAAATTGTCAAATTAATAGGATTGAATGACGACACATTGACACAGTTCGAAAATGATTGGATCAAACATTGGCTATGATAATTATTTTCTACCACACGCACACGTGCCCACAATTCCACTCCGAAGTGCAAACAAACTTACAAATGCGACCGTTGAAATTGTTGTTCTTTTCGGCGAAAAGATTTCAGAACGTACCACTGGCAAGATACCGATGGTTGCATTCTAATATCCACATGCTAACACCAAAGTCAAATAAAATTGTCATGGAATGTCTTAACGTATAGACAAGTTTGAGTGTGTAGAAAATTGGACACAACAACAAAATCTCACCCCACTAGGCCACTAGGATCACAGGACATTTTTTGATTTGGTTTTAAAAAACCAAAGCTTCATACGTTACCTGTCAAAAGAATAGAAATTTTATTGTTTGCATTTGGTTTGTTACAAATCACTCATATTTTGCAGAAGAAACATCCTACTTGAAGTGGGTAAAATCACTGTGCATGGACAGTGAAGTTTTCTTTTTTGCATGGTTCTCAAATGGAGGGAATTACATGGCCCCAACTGATTTTTCAATTAATTTTTTTTTGCAATTTGTTAAAGTTTTTGTTAATTTATGGGCACAATTTGTTCACCCTCCTAACTCTTTCTGATGATATTACCTGGTGTACAGTGAATTTGCAGTAATTCCCATTTTGAGACTGATGTTGAATCTTTTATCCCCAAGGAATTTTAGTGAAGACTTCTCCAAATAATCATGGACTAAAAGTGTAGCTGAGATTCTTAAGTTTATTTTTTTTTTGTTAGTCTACCATTGTTAATCTCTTTTATACATAGTTTTTTTTTCCAACTCTGATATAGACATGCATATAATGATCATATTTTTCCAACTCTGATATAGACATGCATATAAGGATATCATATTTTTTTCTAAAATATTCTATTTACTCTTACATTTACTCCGACCACTTTAACGTCTGCTTCCTCCTCTTAAATCAATTGCAATTGTTTCGATCTTGTTAATTATTGAGTTTTGAGTTTTCGAATTAGCAAATGTCCTTCTCATTACTCGTTTTTTTGTGTTTATCTGGCCTTGTGCAGTGCTATGATCAATTTGTTTGGTCAGAATAGGGGATTGTTAGAAATCAAACTCAATTTACATCTCTAGATTAGTCCACAATCTACAAGGGTCTGGAAGCTTCTAGAAACATATGGAAGCTTGAAGAAACTTCTAGAAGCTTATAGAAGCATGTAGAAACTTCTAGAAATATATGGAAGCTTGTAGAAGCTTATGGAAACTTCTGGAAGCTTATGAAAGACTGTAGAATCTTGTAGAAGCTTCTGGAAACATAAGGAAGATTGAAGAAACCTATAGAAGAATCTAGAGACATAGTGAAGCAAAGAGTAATGAAGAAGATAGGAGAAGAATCTAGAAATCTCACCAAGCAAGTATAAATAGGGGTAGAGGCTCTTGGCTAAATGCAAGTGTCTTGGTTGAAAGCAAGTGTGTAGATGTGAGTGTGGGTGTGGAAGAAGCAAGTAAGTGTAGAGTGAAAGTGAGCTTGAGAAAATAAGTAGCAAAAGTGAGTGAGTGAAACTCAAAGTAGTCCTTGTAAAGTTCAAGTGTGTGAAAGTATTTGTAACTTGAGTTTCTCTAAATAAAAGATGTATACTTTCATTTTCAACAAGTGGTATCAGAGCTGGTTGTCCAGGACTGAGTAATTCTCAAGGAGGCTAGTGATCAAGGATCACCATAACGAAATTCTGCACCGCACAATCTGGGATTGTGTAGCTATTTGATCTGGGATCAGGCTTGCTTGGTAGAGTGCGAGGCATCACCAAGTCACAATGGCAGATATTTCCAACTCAGCCAGCGGGATTGAGAAACTCAACAACAACAACTATAACAATTGGAGCGTCCGCGTGAAGTTCTACCTGCAGGGTCAGGATCTATGGGACATAGGAAATGGAGACACGACCACAGCACCCACGGAGGCGAATGAATTGAGAAAGTGGAAGTTGAAAGCTGAAAAAGCTATGTATGTTCTCGCAGTAACAATTGAAGATGAACTATTGCAACATATCAAAAGTGTAGAGACTCCGAAGCAAGCATGGGACACCTTATCGGCATTGTTTGCACGCAAAAATGATGCGAAGCTCCAACGCTTGGAGAATGAACTTCTATCAACATCTCAACAGGATAAAACAGTAAGTCAGTATTTCTCCAAAATTAAATCTATTTGTGAAGAAATTTCAAAGTTAGATCCTCAAAATGCAATATCAGAAACACGCATGAGGAGAATAATTATTCATGGGTTAAGGCCGGAATATAATGGAATTATTACGGCAACCCGTGGGTGGGCCAAAGAGCCAACTCTTACAGAGTTGGAAAACTTACTAGCCAATCAGGAAGCGTTAGACAAACAAATGTCTAATGTCTCCATAAATGAAGATGAGAAGGCCCTATTTAGCAAGAGGAAAGGATTCAAGACAAATGTTATCCGACCAAAACCAAGATTGGACTACAAAAATCAAGAAGGAAGAGATAAACAAAGGTAAGATAGAAGAAACTCACAGCACGGGGGAGTTCGACAAAGACGAGATGTCGGGCAAAAGAAAGATTATCGTCGAAATAATCTGTGTTACAACTGCGGCAAAAAAGGACACTTTGCACGAGACTGTTGGTTCAAAAAAAGAAGAAAGTAATATTGTAACCTCCGCCCAAAATGAAAACAACAGTGAAGAAGAATGGGATTTCCAAGCATCAATTGCAATAGAAGAATCCATGGAGCCCGCTACTTCTTGTGTTGCAGAACTAGAGGAGGAGATTGCACTTGCCATGGTAAGTGATAAATTAATTAATTATAATGATGATTGGATTGTGGACTCCGGGTGCTCCAATCATATGACTGGAGATGTGACGAAGTTAGAAGATGTGACTGAGTATAAAAAAGGGCGAGTAGTTGTTACAGCAAATAATGCAAAATTGCCCATCACTCACGTGGGAAAGGCAACAATAGTGCCTCGATTTAGTTGCAGCCAAACACCATTGGAAAATGTGTTCCATGTGCCAGGGATGAAGAAAAATTTACTCTCAGTCTCACAGCTCACAGCTTTGGGGAATTATGTGGTGTTCGGACCAGACAGTGTAAAGGTGTACAAAAATCTGAAGCAGATAGGCACACCACTCATGGAAGGAAGGCGCTTGGAGTCTGTCTATGTGATGTCCGTCCAAACGGCATATGTGGACAAGACTAGGAAGAACGAAACAACTGACCTGTGGCATGCACAACTCGGACATGTGAGTTATCATAAACTTAAGGTGATTATGAAGAAGACGATGTTGAAAGGTCTTCTCTCATTAGAAGTCCAGGAAAGTACGGTGTGTGCTGGATGCCAGTACGGAAAAGCACATCAACTACCATACGAGGAGTCACACTATAGAGCTAAGGAGCCGCTTGACCTGGTCCACTCAGACGTATTTGGGCCCATAAAGCAACCATCCATAAGTGGCTTCAAGTACATGATTACCTTCATTGATGATTTTTCAAGGTACGTGTGGCTGAACTTTATGAAGGAAAAATCAGAAGCTTTTTCCAAGTTTAAGAATTTCAAAGAGAAGGTAGAAAAGGAAGTAGGACGGAATATAAGTTGTTTTCGTACGGATAATGGGGGAGAATACACATCAAAAGAATTCACGGAATATTTACGAAATAGTAAGATACGAAGACAATTCACTTGTTCGAATACACCTCAACAAAATGGAGTTGCGGAAAGGAAGAACCGTCATTTGGCAGAGATATGTAGAAGCATGTTACACGCCAAGAACGTGCCACCTCAATTTTGGGCTGAGTGTATGAAGACAGCAGCACATATTATTAATAGACTACCCCAAGCAAGGCTTGAGTTCATTTCACCTCATGAGAAGTTGTGGAATGTGAAGCCTACGGTGAGTCATTTTCGAGTTTTCGGTTGTGTCTGCTACGTTTTCGTGCCTGATCATGCTAGAACAAAGTTCGATAAAAAGGCAATACGATGCATATTCGTCGGCTATGACAACGAAAGAAAGGGATGGAAGTGTTGTGATCCCTCAACAGGAAGGTGCTACACATCAATGAATGTAGTGTTCGATGAAGTGTCATCTTGGTGGCCAACAAAGGAGGTGGTGTTACCAAATACTAATGAAGTTGAAGAAAAATTGCAGCAAGATGGAGCTAAATCCCAAGAAGTACACAAAAAAGATCAATTTGTGTCTGCAGAAAAAGCAAAGAGCCCATGGCAAACTGGAGCGCTACAACAAGGTTTTGAAGAAGAAAGGCCAAGCCAAGTTGAAGAATTTGAAGAAATGGGAGATTCTTATCCAGCACTAAGAAGGTCTTCAAGACAAAGGAGGTCAAATCCTAAGTATGCTAATGCAGCACTAATTGAAGAGGAGATAATTCAAGAGCCAACTTCGTATGAAGAAACAAAACAGGTGAAAGAATGGAGAAAGGCCATGGACGAGGAGATTCAAGCACTACAACAAAATCAGACGTGGGAGTTAGTACCAAGGCCTGCAAATGTACAATCAATATCCTGTAAGTGGGTGTACAAAGTGAAGACTCGACCGGATGGATCGATAGAAAGGTACAAGGCACGATTGGTGGCTCGAGGGTTTTTGCAGAAATATGGCATAGACTACGATGAGACTTTTAGTCCTGTAGCAAAGATCACCACAGTACGTGTTTTAATTGCACTAGCAGCAAGTAAAACTTGGAAGCTTTGGCAAATGGATGTTAAAAATGCTTTCTTACATGGAGAGCTAGATCATGACATATACATGGAACAGCCCCAAGGATTCCAAAGCAAGAAGCATCCAACCTATGTCTGCAAGTTGAAGAAAGCACTTTATGGATTGAAACAGGCACCAAGGGCTTGGTATGGTAAAATAGGAGAGTTCCTTATCCAAAGCGGGTACTCTCTGGCACCAGCTGATTCAAGCTTATTTGTCAAAGCTAAGGGCGGAAAGTTGGCAATTATTTTGATATATGTGGATGACTTAATCATCACAGGAGATGATGAAGAAGAGATTCAACAAATAAGAGCTAATCTCTCAGTACGATTCCAAATGAAGGAACTTGGAGAACTGAAGCATTTCCTTGGTCTTGAAGTTGAAAGAACCAATAATGGAGTATTTTTGGGGCAACAAAAATATGTTAAGGAACTCCTGCAAAGATTTGGGATGATCGATTGCAAGCCAATATCTACACCAATCGAACCAAATACAAAATTGTGCACAGAAGAAGGCCAAGAACTGGAAGATTCAAGAATGTATAGAAAATTGGTGGGTAGTTTAATCTACCTAACACTAACACGACCTGACATTGCATTCGCAGTGGGAGTTGTAAGCCGATTTATGGAAAAGCCGAGGAAACCACACTTAGAGGTTGTACGACGTATACTAAGGTACGTAAAAGGAACCTTTGATCTCGGAATTTTCTACAAAAAGGAAGAAGATGGCAAAGTAGAAGGTTACTGCGATGCTGATTATGCTGGTGATCATGACACTCGACGCTCTACTAGTGGGTATGTGTTTTGTGTTGGATCTGGAGTTGTGTCTTGGTGTAGTAAAAGACAATCAACCGTGTCACTATCAACTACAGAAGCGGAATACAAAGCAGCAGCAATGGCAGCACAAGAGTGTACATGGTTGATGCAGCTTATGAAGGACTTACATCAACCTGTTGACTATGCAGTAGACCTCTATTGTGATAATCAATCAGCTATACGACTGGCGGAGAACCCAGTCTTCCACGCAAGGACCAAGCATGTGGAGGTGCATTATCACTTTATTTGAGAAAAGGTGTTACAAGGACATATTAAGATGAAATACATGAAAACCGAAGGCCAAGTTGCAGACTTATTCACTAAAGGACTCAACGGCGTGAAACTGCAAGAGTTTAGAAGGCAACTTGGTATGGTTGCTAGATCGACTTTAAGAGAGAATATAATTGGTATGCAAAGTTGAGTTTGAGGGGGAGTGTTAGAAATCAAACTCAATTTGCATCTCTAGATTAGTCCACAATCTACAAGGGTCTGGAAGCTTCTAGAAACATATGGAAGTTTGAAGAAACTTCTAGAAGCTTATAGAAGCATGTAGAAACTTCTAGAAATATATGGAAGCTTGTAGAAGCTTATGGAAACTTCTGGAAGCTTATGGAAGACTGTAGAATCTTGTGGAAGCTTCTGGAAACATAAGGAAGATTGAAGAAACCTATAGAAGAATCTAGAGACATAGTGAAGCAAAGAGTAATGAAGAAGATAGGAAAAGAATCTAGAAATCTCACCAAGCAAGTATAAATAGGGGTAGAGGCTCTTGGCTAAATGCAAGTGTGTAGATGTGAGTGTGGGTGTGGAAGAAGCAAGTAAGTGTAGAGTGAAAGTGAGCTTGAGAAAATAAGTAGCAAAAGTGAGTGAGTGAAACTCAAAGTAGTCCTTGTAAAGTTCAAGTGTGTGAAAGTATTTGTAACT
This sequence comes from Glycine latifolia, assembly GCA_013407115.1. NCBI lineage: Eukaryota > Viridiplantae > Streptophyta > Magnoliopsida > Fabales > Fabaceae > Glycine > Glycine latifolia. Next base: position 25,571,942 of record CM023943.1, read on the forward strand.
TGAGTTTCTCTAAATAAAAGATGTATACTTTCATTTTCAGCAGGGATCACGCGTGTATTAATTACAGCAAGATCAATTTCTGTTAGCGACACAATAGATATTGATCATATGGAACAGAACTAATAAGATCCAATCTGTATATAAGAGTTGACTTATGATTTGGTCCTATACTCTTGATTTATAGTTTATACAGTAACAACACATTACTTAGTGGACTGTGGCAATACTGATTAGCTATATGCCTGAACTGCAATGAAAGTATGAAACCTTAATTATGTTGTTCTGTGAAGTGTTTTAGATTTTAGAGCCTTTTCTTGTTGGAAACAAATTGATCAGATGCATCATACTTTTAAACTCAGGAACTGAAAATTTTATTTGTATTTTGGTGGCTCGTCACTTGATAAAGCTTGAAGCCGATAACTTATTTATAGAAATCAAACAAAATTTTCCTTATATTTAGAATTTAAATTTTTTGTGCCGTTGTTTTTCAATATTTTTTATTTTCACTTTAAATTAATTATGGCAAAAATGTAAATTGTGGAATTTTAGTTTCAAAGCTAGTGGCTTCATATGTTATACTTTTCAATCGCCGAAAGAAAGATACGAGGAAGTGTGGATCACAGAATTAGGCCATTTCATTTTCTTTTTTGCAATTGAATTAGCATCACCCACAATGGAAATGTTAATCATTCCGTTTCTACAATTCGAAAGGTTCATTTCAATCTCTCAAATAAAATATATTTTATTTTCAGTTAAGTTTTCTACCTGTCATCATCGATTCACCAAATTTGTTGTGATAAAATATATATATCATGAGTGGAGACATAGAGTGGGGGCATAGCTAGCCCGGATGGTCTAGTAAAATCATGAATCAATTCAAATAATTAAGTTGGAACATTAATTTATTCATAACATGATTCAGAATAAATAATCAGTCCCCTGATTTACCAATTCACCAAAATATGGAGCATAATTTTAAAGTAAATTTAAAATGAGGCTTGTGATATAAGACTGTGAGCAATATTTTGTAAGATGTGTGATTTCATATTGTTTTTATCTCTCTAATGAGATTTTTTATTTATTAGTCAATAGGTTATATAACTTCTAATATATATTTTAAGAGGTATTATTACCCCATTTCTTTCTGGAGTATATTTCATGTTTCCCTTACAAAGAACCAAGTTTTGTCAAACAATTTGCACATGCTTAATTTGTTCTAAAAAAATAGTGTTGACTATATATACAGGGACAGCAAGCCGCCCAATGGCGATTCATACGGATTTTGATACCTGCAATAGTAGCACGAAGGTTGACCTCCACGAATGGCATCATGGCCATGAATCATTCTCACAACTAAGAACTGATCCTTTTTAAAATACTAGGATGAAGTTCATATATGATCAAGAAACAAGAAATAAAGTTGCATTAAATTCAGTGTCTTTGTGTATTATCCACATCTTAAAGAAAATATCCAAACGGTTACGTCCTAGATATAAGCGAGAGATACCTGCAATCTTAAATTGGGGCAATTAAAAGGCAGGCTTCAGAGATTATGAATATGTTCAATTAATTATTACTAGTACTTATCTGGAAATAAACGATACTAGTACTCTACATGAAATACTAGTATAAAAAGGAATGACACGCGCACCACGTCATAAATAATTGTACTAATCATTGCTCTCCTAAATAGGGGCAACAAACCATGCGACCATTATTATTATTATTATTATTAACGTATAATATTTATTATTTTTATTGATAATTAATCTTTATAAAAAAAATTAACTAATTTCTTTTAGTGGACTCTTAACCATCGCTCAATCACATTTTTTATTCATAAAATATGAATATAAAATTTTACTTGAAATCAAATTCAATTTTACCGAAATTAACGACTTATTAACATGTCAGAAAGATTTATGAAAATGAGTCTATAAACTATACAGAAAATAATAAAAAAATGATGTTAAGTAATGTTAGTTCACATTATTTTTATATTTGTCAAACAAAAATAATTTTTTACTTTTTCTCTACTATAACACCAATGAGATCAAATTTAAGTCTTAATATATCTATTTCAGTCCTCTATCACTTGATTGACTCCAGTGGGTTAAAATTAAATTTTTGCTAAATATATTTTCTAAGAGAGTCTTCTTAACTAATGCTCTAAAAATATTAATTAAGAAACTAAAAAAAGAAAATATTTATTGTAAAAATTAAAGAAAGACGTAAAAGAAATTATAAACAACTTCAATAAAAAAAAAATTCTTTCCCCTTTTTAATGAGTATTTTAAGGACATTGGTTAATATTTTTCTTTCTATGATCAAAGAAGAGGATTACTAATAACGTCTTAGCGAGATGCACATGCGAATTGGTGAGGCCTCGGCAGGTGTGATGCACAAGAGGTTTCATATAGGCCAAGCTAACTGGTATGATGTTGCTGGTAGCAAGGCCAAGGTTAGGTTTATGGTATCGCATAGTATTTATTTGTCTTCATGGTACATCATTGTTCGCTCAAGAGTCTCAAACTCCTACATCGAGCAATGACGCGTATAATAATTAAAGGATTACTATATATTAAAAATAATGATTAATATAGGTCATTGTGAAAGCTAATGAGAAGGTTAGGATTATTTAGAAGAGAATCCTTGCCTTAGAGAAACAAACTTAGGTTATGATGGCGCGTATGGTTAGCTTTCAAGCACCCGCAAGGCTCTTGTAATGAAAGTAGGCTAGGATGCTTGGACATTATTAGCACTATTAAAATGACATGGGTAATCACCATTAGATAATGAGGAAGTCTAACTAATTAAAAAAAGAAAACATGTTTTCCTTTTTCTTTTTTCTTATACATTGTTAGAATCAAAGACATGAAAAATGACTAATTCCTTAAAATCTCAGTTTTAATAATAACAAAGATATTGAATTTTATGAACTAATAAGTTTGAATGAGTTATGCAGGACATGCGTCCAATTATGATATAAGTATTATCTTTCTTTACGTAGATACAAAAAATTATTTTAATTGAACCTGCATTCAATACCTGTCAAAATGTACTTCGCCCATTGATACATGAATAAAAAGTGATGTGACTTTGATTATGTACGTAAAATATTATCTTTTTAAAAGTTGTCCTCCTACCGTATTTTTAATATGAATTTTTTCTTTAATATAAAATAAAATTAAAATAAGAAGTTTATTATTTAACATTTCATTTAATGCACAGCCTTTTAAATTATATACAATATAAGTTTAATTCTATTAACATGTATTAGTAATTAGACAATAATATAAAAAAAATTATACCATCAATATATTTAATTAAATTATTAAAATATTAAAAATTGTATTTAATAGTTTTCGAATTTTGTTTACGTCTGACTTGCAACTAGAAAGAGGCGCGCAGATAAGTCAACGACAGGTGTTGCAAAAAAGTCAACGGATCAGCCAACGCAACCTAGAAATGTGAACCAATAATGTCATATTATATACTATTATATAGTACAGTTGAAAAAGGAGACCACATTTATGTGCTTTGGATTTTGTAAACTATTAAAGCTATCACTATGCTATACAATAATATTGTTTTTATGATGTGTTTGATAGAAAATTTGCAATCCACATTTTTTATATTTATTTTAATTATTTTTTTAATTTTTTCTACCAAATGGACTTTTAAAAATTTGGGTTTAATATGTTTTTAATAAGAATACATATAAAAAATATTTATTTTTAGACTTTTAAAAAAACTAACCCAATATTTTAAAAGTATAAAAGAGGTGCCTAAAATCATATATGAATGAACTATCCACCCAAATCTTACAAATAAGAGTTATAATATATTTATAGATACGATAAATATTATTTTTGGACTTATATATAAATAAAAATAACTAATTTTCATTAATTAAGAAATTTAATTCACACCATTTAATTTTACTAATTTTAAATAAAAAATAAAATTATTTCTAAAATATCTTTCTTTCGAACTTGTTATCATGAATAAAAGAATTATTAAAAATAAAGTTATAATTAAATGAAAGAAGTTTAATTGATTCTATTTATATTTGAGTTCAAGATATAATATAATTTTTTTTTGCTTATATACACGTACGTACATACATACATATATATATATATATATATATATATATGAGTTTATAGAGAATATATAATAGCTTAAATTATAGTTTTGATCCCTTACTTTTATAAACTCTCTATTTTTGTTCATTAGTAGATTATTAATAAAATTATTGAGTTAATTATAAATTAAATAAAAATTATCAATAGAGTTAATTTTTAATAAATAATGATTTTTAATTAACTTAAGAACCATGTTAATTATAATTATTAATTAAAAAATCTCTCAAGAGAACTAAAATCATAAATTTGAATGACAGGTCCACATTTTGAGGGGTGCAAATGCACCCCTTATATTTTAAAATTACACACACACACATATATATATATATATATATATATATATATATATATATTATATATATATATATATAATATGTTGAGTGTTTAGATATCCTCCTCATCCCTAATTTTATTTTATGTATTTGATCCTTTTTCTAAAACAAATTATGTATTTCACATTCATCTCATAAATTTTTTACCCCTTTCATGATATTATATTTTAAAAAAATATACCTCCTAAGTTAGCAGTTAGGATTCTAGATGATCAATTTATAAAATTAAAGAGATCAAACATTATAATTAAAAATTAGACTCATAAATTTGAAAAATAAAAAATAATAAAAGTCTAAAACTACAATTTAACATTTATACAATAACATGTTAGTCTGCTCCCGTAACCGTAACATAACTAAAAAATATATATAGACACATAGTAATAAATAACTCTTATTAATATTAGCAGTTAATTACTATTTTTGTAAAATACACCATATATATATTTAATGAAAAATGATAGCAATATTATTTCTTTTTTATACTCTTTTTAAAGGTTTTTTTATGAATAGTTAGAAATTTATTGAAAATCATATTTTTTTATAGGTTTTACTTTTTGTTTAATGATTATATTTCATGATTTATATTAAATGAGAAATAAAACCTATCAAAATTAATTATTTCAAATAAATTATAATCAATCATAAAGAAAATATTTTAGGGAAAGTATAAGAAAAAATGCCACTAACATTTCAGTAGAATTTTTTTATACATAAATCATCTCAAATTTCATAATCTTTTATTAAAGTGTAAAAGCCTCTCTAGATTTGCTTCCAAATTCTTCTGGTGAGTTTTATTAAAAAAGCAAATAAATCATGTTATTCATTCTTTAACAAAAGCATCAATATCTTATGTTAATGTTTAAATATTTGATTGTGTATCAACTTATATTTTTTATCAACACGAGATATTTATTAATTTTGTCAATAATTTATCTTTATAAAAAAAATCTAATTAACTACTTTTAATAAAATTATTTTCTCTCAAACACATTTTTTTATACACAAAACTTGAATACAAATCATAACTTAAAATAACCTAATCCAATACTATTCATACTAACAACTTGATATATCATCTTATATTTTGTCTCTTGTATATTATGAATGAAATAAAATAAATCAGTTTCTATATATAAAAAAATCATCTCAAGTTTATTCAAACTATAACTAACATTAAAAAAAATATAAAAATAATTAATGCGCCATCCTCAATTCAGGCACATTTCTAAACTACCCAACAATACGTCACATTCATTCAAAGTCTTCAACACACCAAGGTTCATCGTGACCCAAATAGTGGAAACCTTTATGACCATCTCTATCTCTTTTCTCTTTGCAAGTGTATGTGTAAGTGTAAGCGTACACACAATATTCGCAGTCAGCTCACCCATTTTGACGAATTTCTTTTCATACTTTCTTTTCTTTCCCACGTACGCCTTCTCCCCCAAAACAAAAATTAAAGATTTTTTTTATATAAAATTATGTAGATTTACTTTTTTTTAAATAAGTTTCCATGATACATTAGAATATAATGAACTATCATAACAAATATTAATATGAATATATCTATTGTTAATATTCTCCTTCAATCAATATCAACATTATGTTAATTATTACACTGTTTCTTTTATTTTTCAATAAAATATATTAATTAAGCTTTGTTGATAAAAATTCAAAATTATAAAGAAAAATGATGAGTTTTTCCAAACAATTTTATTTAAAATTAAATTACAAAAAAATTCAAAGAAAAAGAAAAAGAATTACTTGATTAAATTTTAATATATTTTTTAGAATGAAAATATTTCAAAATAAAAAAAAATTGTTAAAAAACTAAAAAAAACTTTGAAGAACTGAATAAAAAAACACCCTACTTTATTAGAACCAAAAGATTATTTAAACCTGAATTAAAATATAAAATATATAGTAATCAAAATTCAAGTTCTAATTGAATAATTTATTATGTTATTCACTATCATTTTACATTTATCAATTAATTTTAACTTGAAGGGGCATTCAGGAGGGATCGTGGCGAGCTGTGTTATTTGTTGGTAAACAAAAGGCAGTTTGCGCGAGGGTATATGCTGAAGGGTGGCCACTCATCAGAATGAATCAGGGGCTGCAATTGGGTGCTGGGTATTTATGCTCTGTGTTTCAAATTACTTGGATGTATCATGTTTGAGAGTACAAAGTTTTGGGTACAATTGTACTCAATGTTGCTCTCTTTTATTAATGAAATTCGACACATAAAAAAAGTTTTATCAAATGCTTTAAATTCTATCAACTAATTTATAAAGGATAAAATATAATCTTGGTTTCTAAAAATTGGTGAATTTTATATTGGTTCTTAATAATTTTTTACCAGTCGATATTTTAGTTCCTAAAAAAAATATTTTGAATTTGGTTCATGTTGTTACATTGGCCTTGTTAATTTGAATATTGACAGACATATCATCATCTAATGAAATATATATTGTCAGTTGTGGTGAAAAAATCCAGGGACCAAAAGAAAAATTCAAAAATGTTTTAGGAATAAAAGAAAAATCTAAACAGTTTCTGAGACAACTTAATAGTTAATAGAGTCGATGTTATTGCAGGGAAAAAATATAAAATAAAAAAACAAGACAAAATTCTTTTTATTAATGACCAAATATAAAATCTAAACAACTTTTTAGGATAAAACATATTTAAAATATTTATAAATTAGTTCCCAACTAGTTTTTTAGGCATTTAAATTGGCGTTAGTTTATCTGTTAGTTTTATGAAATACACCCATCGATTTTAGTTATCCACACACACACACACACACACACACACACACACACACACACACACACATATATATATATATATATATATATATAATCAAAATAGATGTTATTTTTAATCGAATAATAATAATACGTGCTTACTTCTAGATGCTTTGGAGTTTGGACAATTATTTGTTCCACACTTGTATTATTCTTTTCACACGCATTATTACATTTTATATCCCAGTGATTGAGCAAATTATCAGAGAAGTCTATGATATATCTATCTATATATACATAGGGAAGAGAATGACGACCGTTATGATTAAATGTATTTGAATTAATTAAAAGGGTTTATATATTTAATTGAGTAGGATGTCTGAGAATTATAATTTTTTTAGTATTGATTTCTATATATATATATATATAAAGAGTTTTAATTAATTGATTATTGTCAAATTATATATTTGAATTAATTAATTGATTATTATTATTATTTTATTTTATTTTTTTTAAGAAATGTTTATTTTGTTATTGTAGCCCATCACTCCAATACATACAATCCACCATTATAGAAAGATGAATTCCACTGATGACTGAACAATAGTTATAATTTAAGTAGGAACCATAATCGATGGGTATATAATATAAAAATGTGTAAAGCACTTATCAATTAATTTAATAATCATTATTAAGCACAAAATTATTTAAAATAAAAATGATTTTTTGACTTGACATTTAAAAATCACAACTAGTTGTTCATTATTCGACACACGACACATACAGTGCAATGGTATGAATTTGACTAGTTGAGTTCGTACAAAGAGGAGTCCAAGTTCTGGTGGTCCCATCCCATAGCCATGAGTTGAACAACAAATTAACGCACTTTTTCTATTGATGATGAAATCCATCCTAAGCAAAATAAATCACGAAAAACTTCATCATTTGTGTGTGAATGAAATTTCATTATTTCTAAAGCCAAAAAATAAACTAGTTTATTTATTTTATGAAAATTCAGTTTTAATATTTTTTTAAAATCATTATAAACATTTTTATATTATTAATTAATCAAAAATCATTTTAGATATAAATATTTTTTAATTAGATGCTATAATTAATTAAACACGAAAATACTTCATGAATTGTGTACGAATGAAATTTTAATTTTTTAAAGCTAAAATAAATTAAACTTTACTTTTTACCCCGTCAGTGTAACTTTTTTTTAAGTCATTGTACAAAATTATATGCAGTTAATTAATCAAAATCATTTTAGATATATTTTATAAATTAATTATTATACAAATCAATAAATATATCATAGTTGATAATTTTTAATTGGATTTGACTTCTCGTTCAAGAGGGAATCAATTTGAATCAATTCATTATTATTATATTTGATTTTACTATATTTTTCAACTATTGACTTTTAAATTAGAGTGTATTATATATTTTAAATTATATATACCTCTTCACTTTAAAAGAGACAAATTTTGGAGAAAAAGTTGTCGTGTGATTCTATCATGTTTGAAAAAAATTGTCTTTCATAAATGATACATATAATTTCGATTAAAAAATGATTAAACACTTATAATTTATCATATATAATGTTTTGTTTTTTTATGATAATTATTTTAAAATTTATATTAATGATGAATTAAGATTGGATGAGAACTGAGAAGGTAAGAGTGATTTATATTGAATGAATTAACTTATAGATGGAAATGATGTCGTGTGATAATGGGTGGCCATACCAAAAAGGCAACGGGTTCGGGGAAGCAACGACGTCGTAAAAGCCACAAGAGGGGGTTGACCGGGTAAAACGAGCCCGCAAAAATTGGGGTATATGCGAGTGGAATATTTGGTCGAAACTGTATTAAGTTTCACTTATGTGCTGTTTATTTTTTTTTTTTCTGTTCCGTTTCCTATAAATCCATGCCACACCCTTCACCTTATTTTCCGCACATCACAGTACACTTTCACATCATTTCTCTTCTCTTTTTTCTATAACCTTCTTTTCCTTGCACTCTCATCAGGTCAGTTTCACAACCCCTTCTCGTCCCTCTCTCAATATTGTTTTATTTTTTCACTTTGGCATCATTATCTTTCTCATGTGTCACCCCATGCACATGCATCTCGCGACTCCATCACACCGAATCCTCTATTTTCTTTTCATAAAAAAATACTGAGATATATAGTTATTAATATTATCATCCGAATTTACATTTGTTTATATGTTCTCCCTGAATAATCTTGTGCATGTTGGTGATTACTGATTTGATCTTAATTCGTACGACTTGTTAGAGCTATTGGTTAGTTCCAACATTTGTTTAAACCGTATATAAAACACTGGAAGCAGCTTATCAATACCATGCTTGTGTATGTGTGGCTTGATTCAGCATGGAAAATTCTAAAATGAGGTTTCACTAGTTGCATGCGTCGATGGGGTTAAACCGTATAAAATCATCGACCAGTTCTTATTTAATGTGTTCCTTATATAGGAGTCTAATGATTATCTGTCGTTATTAACCAGATTTTTCTTCTTCTTTTTCTTTCAGTCCTTTTGGGAACATGGCTGCCAGACTTTTGTGTATATTTTGTTTTGTTTTTCTATTTCCAAGGATTTTAGTTTCTAGAAATACCTAAGCCATGTTTGTTTACAGTTCTTAAACCATTTTTTGTTTTTTTTTTTTAAATTTGTTAATTTGTGTCTTGGACACATTTGAAAGTGTGTCCTTTGGATACATTTTTGTTTTCTGAAAGTTTGTCTTCTGAGCACTTAAGAGTACTTGAAGAAAACAAAAGAAGTGTTCTTTTGTTTTTAAAACACTTGATTTGAAACAACTTTCAAAACATAAAAAAATAATCGAGAAATTGATTGCAAATTAGTATTAAATTATTTTGGAAAACAGTTCTAGTGAGAAGGGAACCAAACAAGCCCTTATTTATTTTTTAGTTTTTTTTTTCAAATTCATATTCCGGGACTGAATTTAGATATTATGAATTCCTACGAGTTTTCTAATATTTGGGGTAACAAAAAGTGCGGTAGCTTGACAACTTTGCTAACTTGCTTGTATTGAGTAGAAGAGGTATAGAACGCTTGATCATCCTTATATTTTGGTCACTAGAGGCTCTGTACAAAATTTCAATTTCTCTGAGCCTTAATTACGAGTTTGAATTGTTCAATTAGTGGTATAATCATTATTGATGGGTACTTAACTTTTTAACTTGACAACTTTATCAAATCGATCGTCAATGCTTGAATTCTTAGTTCCTTAATTTAATCAAAGATCACACAATTGGTCAAATTCTGACTCTTGTTTCCACTTGTGCAGAGAAGGAAAGCTTTTGATAAAGAAAGAACAGAAAGAACCTTGTAACTTTTGGCTTGAAAAGCCATGGCCAGGGAGCAAATTCAGGTGTTAAACGCGCTTGATGTGGCGAAAACACAATGGTACCATTTCACTGCAATCATTATTGCTGGAATGGGCTTCTTCACCGATGCATATGATCTATTCTGCATATCCCTTGTTACAAAGTTGCTTGGCCGCATATACTATCACGTTGATGGTGCAGCAAAGCCCGGAACATTGCCTCCAAATGTTTCAGCTGCTGTAAATGGCGTGGCTTTCTGTGGAACACTCTCAGGCCAGCTTTTCTTTGGCTGGCTTGGTGATAAGATGGGAAGGAAAAAAGTCTATGGCATGACTCTGATGCTGATGGTAATATGCTCCATCGGTTCCGGCCTTTCATTCGGACATAGCGCGAAATCCGTGATTGCAAGTCTTTGCTTCTTCCGGTTCTGGCTTGGATTTGGTATTGGTGGAGACTATCCACTTTCTGCTACCATAATGTCTGAGTATTCTAACAAGAAGACTCGCGGTGCCTTCATTGCGGCCGTGTTTGCCATGCAGGGTTTTGGAATTTTGGCAGGTGGTATCTTTGCAATTATAATTTCAGCTGCATTCAAGGAAAGGTTTGATGCTCCACCGTATGAGGTTGATCCAGCTGGCTCAACTGTTGCACAAGCAGACTACATTTGGAGGATAATTGTTATGGTGGGAGCACTTCCAGCTGCATTAACTTACTACTGGAGGATGAAGATGCCGGAAACTGCCCGTTACACCGCTCTAGTCGCCAAGAACATGAAGCAGGCTGCAGCAGATATGTCTAAGGTTCTGCAGGTTGAGATTCAAGCTGAACCGCAGAAAGAAGAGCAGAAGGATAACTCATATGGCTTATTTTCAAAGGAGTTCCTCCATCGCCATGGACTGCATCTACTCGGTACAGCAAGCACATGGTTCTTGCTTGATATTGCATTCTATAGCCAAAATCTATTCCAGAAGGATATCTTCAGTGCAATTGGTTGGATACCTCCTGCAAAAACCATGAATGCCATTGAGGAGGTTTACAGAATTGCAAGGGCACAAACACTTATTGCCCTATGCAGTACAGTTCCTGGCTACTGGTTCACAGTGGCTTTCATTGACAGGATTGGACGATTTGCTATCCAATTGATGGGATTCTTCTTTATGACTGTCTTCATGTTTGCTCTTGCCATTCCTTATGATCATTGGACTCATAAGGATAACCGGATAGGATTCGTGGTGATTTATTCGTTGACCTTCTTCTTTGCAAATTTTGGACCTAATGCCACCACATTCGTCGTGCCGGCAGAGATTTTCCCGGCTAGATTCCGATCTACTTGCCATGGAATCTCATCAGCCTCCGGGAAGCTCGGGGCTATAGTTGGTGCATTTGGGTTCTTGTACTTGGCACAAAACAAGGATAAGAGCAAAGCAGATGCAGGGTACCCTGCAGGTATTGGTGTGAAGAATGCACTTATTGTCTTGGGTGTGGTTAACATTTTAGGCTTCTGCTTTACATTCTTGGTACCTGAGGCAAACGGGAAATCATTGGAGGAGATGTCAGGTGAGAATGATGAGGATGTTGGAACCCAGGAAGAGTCAGAGCAATCACATTCTCACAACAACAACAGAACTGTTCCATATGTTTAGGATATGTTTATCTGTAATCTTGTTATAAAAATAAAGTAGTGGCTTCAATTAGGCTTGGAAAGCACAAAAGCTTTCCTTGCTCCTCTCCAATATTTCTGTTAAATTTTGCCTGAACAACATTTAGCAGGAAGAACTAAGAGCTATTTGTTCTACGAATATTGGCAAATTTGAGTTACAATTGATGGTGTAATCATTATTGGAGTGTACAGTACTTTCAATAACCAGTTTCACAAACCGACTGTGTTCTGCATGCTATCTTTATTTCTTTTCCTTTTTGACTTGGTTGTTTCAATGTTTCTTTCCCTCAAGTCTAGGGAAAGCTATGGTATTACACAAGACGTGTCTATAATTGAAATATCTTTAAAAATTAAAGGCAACAGTTAAATAAGTGTTCGTGATGGAACTATATGAATATAAATAATATAAGAATCTTATTATTTGTCTGAAATTCTGAATTGTGTCCGTTTTCCTAGGTGCTCATATCAATACAGGTGAAGATTAGTTATGTTCAATGTTGAGTAGACGAAAAATTTGACCCTGAGGCTACTAGTTGCGGTTCCCGTCTGTTTACGGCACATATTTGACTTCTACACTTTAAAAATGTTCGCTAATCGAAACTTGAAAGCAAAATATCCAGTGGGGAGTTGGATTGGCGTTTTCAATCTCTCTAATTTCTTTCTACACTTGCCTACCTCCTACATCACTTTGTGGTCCACACAGATCAAGTTATTATTCTTTGATGGAATCTGTTTTCAACCATTCTTTAAATGACCAACAGACCTTTTGTACATGAGTTACAGCTAAACTTTTATATGCTTCATTTTACTAGTTTATATTTTTAATCACAACATCAGATATTAATATCATATTATCATATTCTCTCTGTTGAAAACTCCAAGCCAGGATGCCGACTTCATTGTGTGTATAAAACCTTGTCTTTCATAACTTATTTGGGGTGAATTTAGTTTTTATTTCTCCTAGTCAACATTGCTCCGACTCTTACTACATGGATGATAATCATATTCAATTCCTATTTCGTGAACTGTGCTTGACTTTTGGACAAACCTCGTCCTCAGGTCTAACACTAATCAGGCAGGCAATTAGCAAATCATATTTTATTAGTCTCTTTGGTCAATCTCAAATCCAACTTCAATATCAAGTAGGCAATTTTAGCAAATGACATCTATTAATCTGTCAAGATAGACATAGAGGAGGACTTTTTTAGTCTCTTCGTTTCCTTTATACTCGAGGCAAGGAAGTTGTGAATCATCCTGGATTTTTTGACTGACCTTAAGTTCCACAGCAACTGAATAGACAATTAACAAATCACATTTATTAACCCCTAATCCTTGAAGTAACCATTGCTAATGTCTTGAACTTTTTTTCTCACTAATTCTAGCTCGACCAATAACAACCTTTCTATGAGAAAACATCAGATAACTAGAAAAGGTATAACTCTAGGATCAATCTCCTTGAGTTTTAGCTTTGCCCGAAACACCTCTCATTCTCATATTTAAGACAACCTTAATCTTTTGATGTTTCACAACTTATAGTACATATCCCCGGAGATTAAAAAAAAATTTAAAATAAGGAAAACAATGTAATGGGGTTGAAATATACATATAAAAATATGTGACTTCTCCGCGTTTCTGCAGGCTCCGCTCTCCGAGTGATAGGAAGGAAGCAAGTAAAATTTAAAAGAGAAAAATTAAGAATTCAATTGGGGCATGGCTAACATACAAATTAGAAAATTTGTGTAAGGTGTCATTCAATCTGATTCTTTTTTTTTTCTTTTTTTTCAAAGATTATTCATTCAAAATACCCAAACAACACTTATAAAAGCATAAGATACTAATTAGATAGTTACAACAGTGCACAACAAAATAAAAAAATAACAATCGGACGTGCATGCTCAAATAAACAACAACAGTTAATTAGCATCTAATTCTTTCAAGACATTATAGGAGACTTTGGCGACGGAATATTTGCAATTGTATCAGTGGGCTTATGCCTATTTCAAGCCCCCATGTTATGGAGTTTATCCACAAATGGTTCAATGATCCATGTAGCCCATTATGCTGATGTTTGAGGCCCAACCTGCTGGTCTCAATACTGATATTGATTTTACAAACTATTATTATTATTATTTTTTCTTTTCAGAAGAGTACTTTCAATGCAATTGCAAAAACAGTTGACATAAATGATAACGTTCAGTGTCTTTTAATCAAATAATTCAGAGTTGAATCCTAGACCTAGATATGGAATAAACCATATTGAGAATTACTATTTCCAATGGAAACTACTTCGTACCAATATAATGATAAAAAAAAAAAACTCAAAACATTCAAGGTTCTATACAACACAACACTGTCCCGAGTTACTGGTTTTCAGTGACTAGATGACAAAAGGGAAAGATTTTCGTGTCAGCATGCAAGTTTATTAAGACTTAATGGTCTCATTAGCCTTTCTATATCCCTTATGAACTCAGAATATACCACTTTTTTGTTGGATTTTTAGTGCTATATTGATCAACTACAATAATTTTGGACCCAAAACCAACACATTTTCTTTGCAAGATTCCTTGTGTAAATATGTAGTTTGCCTAGCCCCTGGGAATCTTGGAGCTAGGTGGGTGCGGTTTCGCTCTTGTAACTAGCATAGAACCAAGATCCTGCCGAAACTGGCGCAAGTGTTTTTCAGAATTTGTAGTATTGGCGTTTAGAATTCACTCAATTGTCCATATTCATAGTTTTATAAAGTAGTTAGATTTCACAAGCAACTTGATGGTACCCGAACAGAAAGGAAAGAATCTAGAGGAAATGCCAAGGTTCAGTAGTGAAAGAGAAGCCAGAGATTTAGGATCAACCATTCGCTGATGCAGCATGGTTTTTTCATTCTATTTTAATTTTGTCATAATTTTTTTTATTAAGAAAATACTAGCCTCTATCAAATTAGACAAGATTCAATCCCTGTATTTCCCACACACGATCTTCATTTTCCTTTACCTTGTGTATAAAGGGCATATGCAAGTTCTTTGCCACATTGATGTACTCACGAAGTAACCATGATAGAGGCTTTCAAGAAGCAAACATTGATAAATGCAAGTTTTGAAATTTTCTATAGATACCTTGCCAAAGTTAGAACAAGGGACTTTTTCATCCAAGAAATCTATCTGGATCCATAGAGTCAGGCTCATACAATACAAGTCCAGCACACCGGAATTTACAACAATAACTGCCAAAAGCTTTAAACCCATCAGCCTTCAGATTCATATTATTGGATTGGAGTTATATATCTGTGGCAAGATGGGCTCTGCAGATGACAAAGCATGAAGAGGTAATTCATTAAAGGTAAAACCTAGTAGATTCTGATAAGAAAATAGATTTAAGTGCTTAAACATTTCAATGTGCACGGTCTCTCAGCACTTCAAGATCCATTTCTGTGGGGTCAGTAGCCTGGATTTCATAATGGACACCATCTAGCTCACGTCTAAACCTGTCTTTAGTAGTGGCATAGAGCATCTTGGCACGGATCCGAGACGTTGAAGGGGACCTAATCAATATCATGCAATGAATAACTAAGAGTGATATCTCTGGTAAAATCATAGAATGAGTAAATTAAGAAGCATGTTGTCGAGGATAGATAAGAAGGCTGGAATAAAAGAAGTCCAATCCAAGTTTGTTCTTCACAAGAACAAGAGAGGAAGACAAACTACAAGTAAGATATTGAGGAGATACTTCAAATAAATGATAGAAGAGTTTTAGGAAAGGATAACCAAGATGCCACTCAAACAAAATATGAATAATTAATGATCAGAGCGCGGACAATCATCTCCAAAAACACAATAAATTGAGCATGAAATCAATTCAACTAGAAAAGTAATTTGATATTTATATTTGTATTTTTTTTTTCCTGAGAAGCAAGGTAAATATACGAAGGCACGGCTTGCAGTTCTAGCAAATGAAGTAAGCAAACTATACATGATTACATGCTAATGGAGAAGACTACAATTTCCTTGAAGTCCATCATCTCATTTGAGGACACTCTGAAAATCGTAACCAAACAAAGCAATACTACAAAGCAAAGCACGCAAAACTTTACCTCATCAAGTTTTTTAAAATCTCTCAGAAAAAAAGATATTCAGGAAACTTATTGTTAATATGGTTGAACTAAAGCATCAAGCATGAAGATGTTTGTTATGTTTTATTAATGTCTCATTTCTTTCATATAAACGTAAGAACTTCTAGTTCTAGCTAGAAATTCTATTTCTGCAACTTAAAAATGCAACAACTGACAGAGAATGCCCCTGAAGTTGATATCATCCAGATTGGAAATGAGGTAATTTCAGATGTGGGGACAAAATCTCAAAATACCACATTTACTAACATAGTCTCATTCTACTAGGTGAGATTGACAGCTCAATCATGTAAAAAAATGTGTCCAAAGAATAAAACAAGAAATTTAACCCAAGACATCAAAACAATGAACATATAGCTCCATAATCAGAGAACAAGCAAAGAGTGACACTTAAGCAGTGCAATATTGACATGCGCTTAAAACAATTCCATGGCATGGTTATTTTGAAACTGCCAAACATATGATATGATCATATACGCCACAGCGTTTGCTTTTTGCACAAGAAAATGCCTATCATGTATCATGCCTCAAAAACATCTTGCTGGTTGGTGCAACGATGCTTTTAATTATGTAGACAAAGATATAGATCCTTTTTCTTTTACATATAAAAAAGAGAGAAACTAACTAACCATGCAATGAAGAAGATTTTGCTCTTTTGACAGTTCTCAGAAGTGACGAAATCATAGTCAAAGACAGCATATCTGCAATCATTCTCAGGCAAAGATGCAGCAAAATCGTCATAGCTCTCAGCCGGGCCACCAGTCTTCTCAACCACAACCTCCCTTTTCTTCTCATCGACCTTAAAGATCACATAGCGATGCACCTTCTTCTGCTTCAATTCCATGAAGGTGTTTTTGCTGTGATCAGCAACACCCATGCCTGATGTGGCATTTGGCTGCAATTCAAACGCATCTGGGTCAGAAGCCTTTTCATCCATAACTTGGTTTTGAATTTGAACACACAAACATTCACACGCGAAAGTTACAAGAATCAAAACTTACAAAGTAAATACTAAAATGGAGAAAAGAAACAAAAAAAAAAAACCATGAAGAATGTTTACTCGGCTGGGGCCTCTGAAAGACATGAGGAATTAAGCTTGGAGTTGAAGAAATAGCGACGACAGACAAAGGATTGAACTTTGAAGTGAATAATGCAATGTTAGAACTCAGAAGAGAAGAGAATATATATTTAAGAGTTGAGTGAATAAAAGAAAGGAAAATAGATAGGGGCGGTGCGTTGTAGTAACGCGAAGTGTTGAGTGGAATTGGGGACCATGAATACTGCACAAAAAGACAAGGATTTTCCACCGCCCATGGGACCCACTTTTGTTCACCTCTCGCCGCAACCGTTCGCCGCGTATATTTTATTGAGTTACGACTTACGACTTACGACTTACGAGTTCGCACAACCCCATGTTTATGTTTCTGACTTTCTATAAAAAAATTAAACATTTTCCTGTAAAAAAAAGTTAAATTTATATCCATCTATTAACCGTTTAAGTTTTAATGTTGACCATCACACATAATTACTCAGATGACATGATAACAGCTACTTTTTATTTTTCTATTTTTTTAAATATTAATTTTATTAAAAGTATAATTATTAAACTCAACTAAGACAAGTCATCAATTGGCTGGGAAATCAGGCATCCAATTGGTCAAAATCACATGTTGGATTGATTACACATTTGATTCAATATGATTTGATTCGATTAGGTGCAACTCAATCTATCTTGAATGGGTGACTTGTTTGATTTGATAATTTATGTATCTCTAAATTTTTTTAATTTATTCATTGTTTTCACACAATACTATTCATATTGAAAAAATAAATTTATACTTGCATTTTTGTTATTTATAGATTTGTTTATAACTTTTTATCAAATATAATCATATCTTGAAATTTGAAATGATAAAGTTATTATCATTTTCAATTTTCTCTTGACTAATTTTTTTATGTGTATTAGATTATGTTTGTCATTGTACAACAATGACATATTTTAAATTCTAACTTAAGATTGTTTATATATATTGAATTAAAAAAAATATGTTACACATCTAAAATTTTAAAGAAGTTTATAATTATGCTTATAAATATATTAAATTTAATTAAACTTTAAATCTTAAATATACAAGTTTATGTTATTAATTTTTTTAATATAAATTGGGTTATGCAGATCAATTAATAACTCGTTGGGTCAATTTTGACCCAGTAACCCAGTACTCTGACCGAATTGACAATTGGTCTAAATTTGATAACATTGATTAAAAAGGAGTTTATTTTTTTTCTCTTAACCATCCAATTCACTTTGTATTTCTCATCTTTTACTATTGACTAAATAATGTAGTTTAATTAAAACCAAATAATGAAAAAAATGACAAAAAGTAGTTGGGATTGTCATGTAACTTGTTTTTCCAAAATTTCCTAACCTTAAAACACTTTGCATAAACTCATTTATCTAAAACCTTTTCCAAAGCATCATTTGTGACACGACATAGGGTTGCAAGATCAATGGATGAGGTGAGAGTGAAATGAGTGCAACATCATTTAAATCTGACTTGATCGTAAAAACATCGCATTATGTGTCAGTGTAACATGGAGGCTCATTTAGTGACCTTTTAGCCAAAAAAAGAAGGAAATAGTTTTATGGCTATGAACTATTCAAGGAAGATAACCATGGAGGTTTGTAAGCTTCATATGTAACATTAATGTGAATTAAAATAAAAAAAAATCCTTTTATGTTTGTAGGTAACAAGAGAAAAGGTTGCAAGTTCTTTGAGTGGTATAATTCACTACTAAATGTTTGTAAGAAAAGAGTTATCACAACATTTGATGGAAGCAGATGGATTGAACATTAGAGAAAATGAATTGATGGCAAAGCTAAGTGAGATGAAAAGGAGGGAGAGATTTTTAGGGATTTGATTGGTATTTATAGGGAGGCATAAAAAAGTATCCGTTTTCATTTGAAGTTTTTTTTGCTTGTCCTTTTTAAAGAGAGAAAATGTTCATTGGGGCATTATCATTAAACGTCTTTCACCAATTGTTCATTTTAATTAGATAAAGCAATTTGTTATGTGTATCTCTCCTTTCTCATGTAGAAAATCTTGTAGTAGTGAGCATATTTTTATTAGAAAGTAGGTTCTTGTTCCTTTTCTCGCAAGTAGGCGTGTATTTTAGGAGTTAGGTAGATTGTACTCTCTTGACCTTGTTTTTTTGAACTTTTCGTGCATACTCTTGAGACACAGGATAATAAGTACTACTTCTTGCTAAGCCTATACATACTATACAACATATAAAATTAATGTTGCTTTTTGCTATCGTATCATATGACCATCTTATTAAGACATCGTTTTACTTATAAAAGATATGCATTTTAATCGTTGTTTTGAAAGCTTAACATATGTTTGTTTAAATCAAGCTTTGAGTGATCTTAATTTATCCTTTGTGTAATGATCTATTGTCATTATATGTCAAATAAAACTTATAGATTCAATTTTAAATAAAACTTATTAATTTAATTGTGAAATTTGGATGTAAACTTTTCTTTTAGAAGAGGGAAACTTATAGAATCCACATTATCTACCATTGGGAAAAGCTGTTAATTGGTCTATGGAAATGAATGAGTGACTTTGTCAGAATAAACATATAGATATATTTTGGTACTGACTTACCATGACTACAAGGATTGCAAATTACCTTGACCTCAACCTCATTGTGAAATTGTTGTCCATCGTATGTTTTAGACTTAAATATTATGTATAAATCTGACCTTCTTTGTGATGCATGCAGAAATAGAAAGTAAAACAAGGTGTGCTCCCTTACCTTGAAGATCCTAAAGTTTTTAAATGTTTAGAAGACGAAAAAACGAAAAAAATTGAAGCTTAAAAAAAACATCCACTACATAGAAAGTAGTATCCGTCACCACCATGTTTTTACAAAAGAAAAAGGGAAATAGGAGGTTAGAGATAGGGGATCATTACATGAAAAGTATGGGGGAAAATGTATAAGGGGAGAAGATCGTTAAACATAGGTTTCTTGATGTTCTTGGAGGAATGGGAACAAAAAAATAAATAAAATGAGAGAAAGAGAGAGCTATGGCTGGTTAGTGAAGAATAACCGTAGAAAGTTGTTGGTTTTTTTTTTTTTTTTTTTTTTTTTTTTTTTTTTTTTTTTGGTAACAAGGGATAATAGTAGAAGGTTAGATTTATACAAAATATTGAGTTGAAAAAATAAAACATTTTTCTTAAGTTCTTCCTTATTTCAAAAATATAATTTTTTGTTTTAAATAATAAAAATCTTATATTCAATACTACAATTTAAATCATTTACTATAAATTTAAAATTAATTTATATATTATAAATTGCATATATTAAAAAATATTTTTTACTATGAATTTTTATTTTGAAAAATAAAAATTATAGTTAATAATGAAAAATAAAAAATTAATAATTGAATTTAATATCCATGTAATATCAGTGTAAAAAATATTATACTATTCACCAATCAAGAACTATAATCGGTATTCTATGAAAATAATTACTACTATTATTCCCCTTTTACTAATTGAGTAGAAACCAAAAAAAAAACATTGTAAGCGCTGTAACAGCTGGTTTCGGAGGCTTTTGGGGTAGCCGGCGAGACACAGTGGATTCCTTAATTCTCCATGGATATGGTGCTTTCTTCTGTACCCATTATCTCTCTTTTCCTTTTTGGTTTATTAATGTGCCTTGAATTTGATTTTTGATAAGTACAGGAGATGAAAGAAGGTGAAGCTCCCGTGTTGTGGTTCGAAATCTCTAACTCTGTCTGTCGTCGGCACCAGTTTGAACCCGATGGTCAACTCTCCGTATGTTACTAAAAATTGTCTCTTTTTTGTTTTCTACTCTCCGTATGTAACTAACACGTTATGGCCTAAACCCTCATAACTGTGTCATTGATTAGCTGACCTTGTGTATTTAGGAATTTGTTCAACCTCAGTGCACTTCAGATGTTAAAGTTTATAATTTTGATGTTAGCACAAGTTGCAATGCTGTTGGTTTCTTTTTGTTGTATCAGCTCTTTGACTCTTAAAACTCAAAATTTGGGATATGTTATGTTTTGTAATGAAGCAAACTTTATTTAGTGTTCCAAAATTGATTGAGTTTTATTCTAAGTGTGTGTCTGTGTGGCTTTTTTCGCCCTAACCAGTGTTTTTGGTTTCTCTGCAGGTAGTGATTGTTGATGATTCCAGGCCCTTATACCAAAGGGTGGCTGGATCTTTCATGAATAAATTTTTCCCCTCAGGATATCCGTACAGGTTTTTTTCTTTTTCCTGAAAATATGTTATAGTTTATGGTGTAGAAACTTGAGAAACTTGTCCAGTGACTTACATTTTCCTTGTTTTTCTTGCAGTGTGAATGAAGGCTATCTTAGATACACGCAGTTTCGAGCTGTGCAACACGTTACCAGTGCAGCATTATCAGTTCTATCAACTCAGGTCTTCTTCTGGTAACATGTAAAACTCAGTTAAGGATGTAACCAGAAAAAAGTTCTTGTCTTTGACATTGGAAAATTAAACTTGCTTTCTTGGTAACTGGGATTTAAAATGCTCTTTATTCGTGTTTGATTATTTTTTGTTAAGTGCTATTATGTAATCTTTTTTTATGAAATAATTAAGTCGGTGTCCTTGGTCTCTTTGCTTATTTTTCTGCAGTCCTTGCTATTTGCTGCAGGGTTGAGGCCCACTCCTGCGCAAGCAACTGCTGTTAGTTGGGTAATTTCAAATGACAATTTCTCAAACCAGTAATAGTGGCATCTGTTTAATGCATAACGTTTTTGTCCTGCTTACATCCAGATTTTAAAGGATGGAATGCAACATGTAGGGAAGCTAATATGTAGCAATTGGGGAGCTAGAATGGATTCTGAACCTAAACGTTGGAGACTATTAGGTTTGCATTTGGGCTGGTGCTTTTCTTCACCACCTTCTCTTCTTGTTATATTAGCTCTTATTTGCTAAGTTCTCAAGTTGTCTGACTACGATTAGCTTTACATTTGTTGCAGCTGATGCGCTCTATGATATAGGCACTGGCTTGGAAGTGCTTTCTCCATTATGCCCACATCTTTTTCTTGAAATGGCAGGCTTAGGAAATTTTGCAAAGGTTTGTATGTTTTGATTTTTTTTTTTAAATAATTACACATTTTGGTATATGTGTGCAGTATAAAGTTGATTCAGTGCTCATAGTTCATTCAACCATGTGTTTGTCATGTTTGGGGTCTTTGCTTCTTTGCATCCTATACTAGATTTCCAGTAAAAGTAATATTTATTTTAGACTATTAACTTCTCTTTCTGTTATTATGGAGTTAACAGGGGATGGCAGTTGTTGCAGCAAGAGCAACAAGGTTGCCTATATATTCTTCATTTGCTAAAGAAGGAAATCTCAGTGACCTATTTGCTAAAGGAGAGGCTTTTTCAACTCTCTTTAATGTTATTGGAATTGGAGTTGGAATTCAATTAGTATCTACCATCTGTGCATCAATGCAGGGAAAGGTATAGAGTTTTTATTTGTTTGTTCATGGGCTCTAGTGTTCAATTAAATTTTCAGGTTCTGACTCTTACAATTACTTTGCGCTAACAATATATGAAATGTTTTTGGATGTGGTTGTTACTGAAATCCTTGAGAATTGAAAGAATTTACAGTATGTGAGAACTTGTGAAGTTGGTTTTGATGTTACATGCCAATCCACTCCCCCCAGAAAATAAAGTATGTTATTTCAATAGAATGGGTAAGAATAGGGCACAAAATGCACTTTTAGGAAGAGATCTTCCATGAAATTGGACTATTTATGACCTTTCAAAAGAACTCAATGAAATTGGACTATTTTCAGCTTGAGTCTAAGTCTTGCTGTAATCTTCTTAGCAAAACAAGTTTGTAGAATTTGGTTTATTAATTCTTAGGCTCTGTCTAAATTATAAGAATACATTATGCTTTACCCCTTGTACCTTAACTATTTCCAAATAACCTCCTCAACTTTTTTGTGTATAATTTAGTCACTTTCAATTTTGCTTAACTTGAAAATGTTAGCTTAATCCTCAAAAGCTTGAAAATGTGTAAAATAAACAGTAACTTTAAGGGAATAGATTGAATATTGTTAAACTGCTCTGGATGATGTGTAGAATAAATAGTACTAGTAGTAACTGGTGTTAAAGTTAACTGAAAAGTCAACATTCTCAATTTAAACCAAAAGTTATGGTAGGTGGCTAGATTATAAACCAAACATTGGTAGAATCATTATGGGTCGTATATATTTTTTATTTGGAATCAAAAGCATTATGGAAAATATGAAAGAAAGCACTTTCTAGAGGTAAGTATCCATTTTATTGGTTATTCCCAACGGATGATTATGAAAAAATTTTGGTCAGTTGGTTGTGGGTTCTCTCTCCTTTCAATCACTAGTCGTATATATATTGTTTACATGCACTCTTAATCATTACTCATAATGTGAAAGGAACTAGGAAGCAAGTATTTTTTTTTCCTTGTTTATCTTGTAGGGATATATATAATTGATCATGTTGCACATCTTAATGATGAATATATTTGTATTGATGATTCCAACTGATGGATTATGAATAATTTTATATCAGTTGGTTGCGGGTCCTCTCCTTTCAATTATACATTTATACAGTGTGTCTGAAGAAATGAGAGCAACTCCTATCAATACGTTGAATCCACGAAGAACTGCAATGGTTGTGGCTGATTTTCTCAAGGTCTGGTTTTAACTATTGTAGTAAATGAAAAATCTCTCGGCTTCTGTTCATTATTTGAAAAAATAACCAAATGAAATTCTGTCTAACTGTTTGTTGAATTCCAATGCAGGCAGGAATTGTATCAAGCCCTGCTGATCTAAGATATAGAGAAAATCTGCTGTTCAATGTGCATGTCAAAGAAGATGCCGGAAATGTAAGAGTGGGGAAGGATGTGCACAAGGTCATTAAGCCTACCATGCTTCTTGAATTAAAACAAGTGTTCCCTGAGGAGAAGTTTCTCTTAAATTTTGGAAATAAATGCATCGACATGGTATTGGAACAAGATGCTAGTGGTGAAGATGCATTGAGAGGGTGGCTAGTTGCTGCATATGCTGCACAAACACATAGTTTCTCTCATGAGCTCAGTGCTACTAGTGTCCTGCATGAGGCTTATGAGAAAATGAATGGTGTCTTTCCTGTATTCTTAATGGAATTGCAGAACAAAGGGTGGCACACTGATAGGTTTTTGGATGGAACTGGGAGCCGTTTTGCATTCTAGATAAATTTCATGTTGATTTAAGTAGGTTTTTATCCATTCTTTGAGAGAAATTTTGATGTGCTATGGGTGGAGTAAACTGTATATTTTACCTATTATTTTTTAAAAAGTAATGTTAGACATACCTTTCTTCAAAAAACATGAAGATGGAGGAAGGTATGACACGGACTTTGTGGCTAGTTTGAGGGATGCGGATGGAAGCTTCTGATAGCCAAATCTGGCCTTATTTTCAGCACGAGAAGGAGGGCCAATGCTATTTTGCAGACAATAATTTGGCTTTCACAACACAACAGAATTAATGTTATTTTTGAATCAGATTGTTGATCATATATACAATAAAGGGGAAGATACTACAGATTGTGGGATATTTCTTAACCATAATTTAGAGAGATCCTGAGATTAAATCCTTCTTATTCTATTAAATTTGTTAAAAGACAGGCTAATACGGTGGCTAGCACCTTAGCTAAAAATTCTATCTTTTTTTATTGTGAGAATATTTTCAATGTTATTCGTCTTTGTATTCATCACATTATATCAATGAAAAATATCTGATTCTGTATGCCTTCAAAAAACATGAAATCTTATAGAGAATGGACTAAATCCACATTTTTTTTAGTTCGAGGATTAAGTTCATTGGTGAGAAAATAAACTTTGACTATGTATGAGTGGATGTATAAATACAAAAACATACTATTTTTTTTATAAATTTTTTTATCTCATTATATATTTAGAATTAATATTTTTTTATCTTATATTTAAAACTCTTAACACTTTCACACTATCATCAAATAGTATCTTTTTGTTATATAAAACCATAAAAACTACCATATAAATTCATCTATATTATCTCATTTCATTTGATAGACATTTATAAATGAGAATAAGATTAAAAAATATAATCCTAATTTTTAAAGCAAATTTAATTATAAAAGTGATAAATATTTGAAATTTTTTTTTTTACTAAATTTTAACTTTATGACTAAATGTATATTTTTATGTTATATATATATATATATATATATATATATATATATATATATATTAACTAGTTCAACATTTAATTTATCAAATAATTTTAATTCGATTAGTTAGTTTATCAGTTTTTTTGACTTTTAGCTTCTAACATTTAATTTTGTTTGTCTAGTCACATATATGTACTAGAAAAAAAATCACACATGTAATCTTTGTGAAAGTCATTTTGGTTAATTTAACTTATTTGCTCACCAACTGAAGGTCCTTGATTCCTCATCGTCTCTGCCAGCTTGACATTTCAAAATATTGCTATTGACAAATCCCTTGCTTGTTTTTCTCTAGTTTGCACCGACTAATATTCTCAAATGTTAATTAACGCTTAATCAGGTATAGGATACACTTATAATTAAGGTTAGAAGATGCTGACGTTGGGGTCAAACTAAGAAGTAGTGACACATGAGAAACCAAATTCACGTGATAGTAAATTTAAGTAACGGGAGGTATAAAAAAGAACTAAAAAGATGCACCATGCCCAAAAAGTTAGTAGATAAGTTTATGATTTTGCTGACATTCAAACTCTAAAGCACGGGGACCTAAAGAATGGAGACGGCAAATGATCATTGAGATAATGCACAAAAGTAAGATCGTTTATCTAATATTTATCACTTTTTTTTTTAATTTAACTTATTACAAGTTTCTTCTTAAGGTGCCAACTGCCATTGAAACCACTTTTTTGGAGCTTTTGTATAAAAAAAATAAACGTCTCTCATGAGGCTAATTGCTAAACAAGGCGTTGGAGGTCATGTTTCCTATGTGTGTATGCTTGAGTATCCTTTCTACAGAGCTCAAAATGGCGTTTCCACAAAAGGCTCTAGAGCGTGTCTTTTGTGTTGGTCCGTTGGATCGATCTAGGAATGGTCAGCGTCCATATAACGGGAACTCAAACATGTCTCCACTCCTTTACCTACCTTTTAGGCATTACCTATGAAATTGATCTGTTAATCCCTGCTTCCATATAATATTCACTTAACTATTTTACCAACAACGCATGATTTATTGACCTTTTACTTAAGATCAAGTATAATAATATTTTCATAATAATCTGTTGAATGATTTGCAAACAATATTGAATAAAAAATAATCATGTTTAATCTCGCTTTATTTTTCATTTGCAATATTTATATAGAAAATGACAAAATTAATCATTGACTACTTACTTAAGAAACCTTGGCATGTCTATTAAGATAGATCAAATCACTCAATAAGAACTTAGTGTAACTTGCACTAGAACAATATCAATTTTTTTAGAATAAAAACCATGTCAAAACTTTTATTTAGTTATCTAGTTAAAAGTGTCATGTCTTAAGTCATTCAAAAAAAAAATATAGACCTAATAACTCAACTTATTTAAATGAGCAAATAATAATTATATTACATTAAAACTTCCATTTATTTTGTCTTTTTAAATGATTTACATAAATAATCAATTTAAAGCTTATAATTAACTTTATTGAAAAAGATAAATTTGTGTCTCGTTTAAAAGTTTCATTATATTTTAAATAAACTATCATTAAACCTGAAAAATATATTTATATAGTATAAAGAAGTTATATTCAATTTTGATAGAGTCTAAATATACATATTTTAATCTGTATTTTAATATTAAATGATCACAAAGTAGGTCCTTAAACATGTTTGTAGGTTAAATCAGATTTTCATTATGACAAATAAAGTCTTTAAGAAAGATCTTTAGCAGATAAATAAATAAGACTCAACCATGTATTTTTAATTAAAGGTCAAGCTTAAACCTAGCAAAATTAATCCAACATGATGTATTTTTACTAATAATCATTAGTGCTTCTGATTTTCTACTTAAAGTTTAATTTCATTCATTATTAGTGTTAAAAAATTAGCATGATCAATTAGTTAAAAATTATTATAAATATAATTTTTAAAATAATTGTTATAAAAGTATTGCAACTAAAAGAGGCAGAAATTGAGAAGGAAAGATTGAGTTCAAACTTCAGGCGAAAGAGAATTGCGGAATTGGATATAGCTGTAGATTCATGTTGAAAGGTTTGTCAACTTTGGTTGCCAAAGTATATTAGCTTTGACTAGTTTCTCTTTACTTCACTCACTCTCGCAAAATTGCCCAAATTATTACAAGAAAAAATGCCTCTAAGTCATTCATTCATTCATTTAAAGAAATAATTGGGCTACCGACTTGATTGCCACAAGTAGGTAGCACAAGCCTCTTTCTTTGACTCCTTTTCACAGGCTGATAACCCACTAGCATACCCCGCTTGAGTAATTTGTCTTCTACTTAGAAAATTTTCAAAATATAATAGTTTAACAGTACTTCATCTGATCTTCCAATCAATGATTGCCGTTGCCATTTTTCATATCTTAGATATATCCCAACAAAAATGTCCCTAATCATCAAGAAACATAATTGTCGAAATTAATGTATCAATTTGCCATGATGCTATACTAAACACTGCGTGATAAGTAAGCTACTTTAGGTATGTTGAGGTATAGTTGGTTGAGGAAAGTCTTAATCCGGTTCATTATGATAAAATGCGGATCTGCTTAAGCTTTTTTCACATTTGTACCGAGAGGTTTCAAAATCCACAACAAAGACTATTATTCATCTACCTGATCAAAGCAAAACGCATTACAGCGCTGACCCAAACTTTCAAACAAATGCTCAAGCGCATTTTTCAGTTTTTCGTTTCAAAAGTACTAAATCATAATACGCTAGACTATCATCAAATGAAGTGGAAAGAGAGAATGTTAGGCTTTGCCTCTTGTACTCTTAATTTCCTTTCAGCTTTATTTCTTGAGTATTTTTCTTTAACTGGAAATGACCATTTTAATGATAAAAATTTTCTTCTAAATATTTATCATATTTGCATATTGATCAAACTTGAACTCGAGACACGTATTATATATAAAAAATTAATTGGATTTTGTAATTGTATGATTTTATTTTTTTAGATTTCATTTGTGTTAACTGGATTTCCAAGGCATTACCATTGCGTGATTTTAATCTCTCAAGTATATATATATATATATATATATATATATATATATATATATATATATATATATATATATATATATATATATATATATATATATATATAAACATGTTTTGATCTATTAAATGGAAGGAATAAAATTGTGATACTTTGACACCTAATTGGTATAATTAAAAATTGAAAGACTAAAACTGTTCATTTATAATACGATCCAACTGAAATTTGGAAAGATTAAAATTGCACAATTACAATAATTAGTAGATAAAAAATAAGATTAAGCCAGTATAAAAGTTAAAATTTATTAAAACAAGATGATATAATATTTTTAAATTACTATTAAACTAGAATAAAAAATAAGCTGTCTTTGGTGCTATAAAATAGTAAAATATAATATAAAATTATAGAAATAAAATAGAGTACGTACATGGATCAACAATGAACAAGTTTTAGAAATTAAAAACAGAACTCTATGTACATAGAATATTATTAACCTTAAAATGGACATTAACAACACAACACTTATTTGTAACGACCCGTCTCATCGCTACTGTATTATACTCTTAATCATGCTGTTAATCATGATTTATAATTGAAAATTCCTTTAAGTTGATTATAAAGACAATAGTAATAAATTTTTTTCGCGTGAGCATAATTAATATCACGAATCAAAATATGAATATTCAATGATGTAATTCATCGTACTACTTATATATATAAGAACATAATTTGGTGATGATTACAAATGACCATGTCTGAAGTATACAAAATTTTCAAAAGAAACAAATGATTAAATAACTAAGAGTGAGTTGTCACAGTACAACTCTTGTTCGGGAACTAGCCCAATGTCATCCCGACAACAAAACATATCTATAAGCCGGGATCTACATTACCCCAGCTACTTGGCGGTTCCTTCAAAAGAAAGTATCTCCCAAACTACCTGTTACTGCCCGTCTGCTCACACGAACAAGGTTCGTGATCATCACAGGTACCAAAACCACATGGCACAAGAAAGCAAAGGTGAGTTCATCACGTAAATAACAAGTAATAGATAACATCAGTTAAGAAAAGACAATTCAGTCATCGTAATATTACAACAATATCAAAGTGTCTCATCACACAATCAATTATGGACAACCCGTCCAAAAACATTTCACAATCCATCTTATAATGACTAGTCATGATGCATGCTCCTGACTTTTCTCTCAGCATGCAATGTGGTACCATCCTGGAAATAGTCCATCTCGGTATACAAATGATGCAGTAGCTTGTCAGGGTCACTCTGTCGTGCACAGGTCGCTCCCCCCCGGTAGTGATCAGCATCCGGGTGTTAGAAGGAGTTTCTAATGGACGTGGCCCCCCAGTACCCTATAGCCATCATCCTATTTCCGTTGTGCAAATGCAGTATGTCACATGGGCTTCATCAATGCATGGTCTGCCCCGGGAACAACTCGTCTAGGCTAGGATAATGCCAAGCACCCCCCATGCACATACATAGGTCACATAGGCTCTATCAATGTATGACCCGACTAGGAACATTCCCTTCTCAACTAGGATCTTCCATACACCCCTCATGTACATATACGCTGACCCATTTACGGGGCCACTGATGCATTGACTGTGGTCCTCGTAAGGTTCACCATCCGGTCCCGGCATCACACGTGTCTATACATAGCATATCACCACGGCTCCATCAATGTATGGCCCGGCCTGGGATCAATTCGTCTTGGCTAGGATAATGCCATACACCCTCGTGGGTATTTATGTATATCCAACCGTATTCAGATTACCATGAGCTCCATCAATGTATGACCCGGCCCGGGATCAACTCATCCTGGCTAGGATAATGTCATACACCCCTCATGGTATTAATGCATACATTATATTAGCCATCTCATAGGCCGACCTCAACTATTACCAACATAATCACATATTTCCCTTACACGTCATTCACAAACATTACAAACAAGTGAATTGGTGTGAAATATTAGGTGTCCTGGTTGGCACCTAGCTATAACAACTTTGAGGTAAGAATCCGAACAAGGTCGAACTAGGGCGGACAAGGTCAGTAAAGATCGGACAAGGTCGATAAAGATCAGTCAAGGTTGGACAAGGGAAGACAAAGGTGAACAAGAGCGGACGAGATTGGAAAAGGTCGGACAAGGGCGGTCAAGGGAGTCCTTGGGTTTCTATAAAATACCAAGGACAGACTCAACACTATGCAATCGATTACATAAGTATTGTAATCGATTATAATAGATAGCACTTGTAAGACTCGATTTTGTATTATCACCAACCTACACAAGGTTGTCCAGGTAAGGAAACCCGATAGCTCACAAAGAAAAGGTATGAGCTCTATCGAGTAAGGAAACCCGGTAGCTTACAAAGAAAGACTTGAACTTAGCTTTTCTAAAGAGAATAGCCCATCCTAGGTGAGGAACCCAGTAGCTCTAAGGAGATGAGCTCAACAGCTCTAAAGAAACGACCCCAGGTAAATAACCCGGTCGTTCTAGAAGAAAGGACACAAGCTCAACCGAGTAGAGGACCCGATGACTCTTTTTCCGAGAAAGCACGAGCTCATCCGGATTAAGTAACCTGATGGCTCTTTTCCCGAAAAAGCACGAGCTCATCCGAATTAGGGAACCCGATAGCTCTCTTTCTCTCTCAAAGTAACTTGAGCTCAACAACTCTAAAGTATCACCCTGGGTAAGGAACCTGGTATACAGATGTCTGCCAACAAGGACTAAGTCACGTTCTGCATGCACACATGCATGCTACGTAAACAGCTCAGCTCGACATACTCATCCCGGTAGCCGACATCTCAAACACAAGAGATTAATACACATGTTTAACTCGGTCTACCCATTCTGGTAGCTGACATCACAAATACAAGGGGTTGATATATATGTGCAACTCGGCCAACCCATCCCGGTAGCCGACGACACAAACACAACAGTGTTTTAATTTATATGTATATGTAACATACTCAGCCCGACTTATCCAATCCGATAGTCTTCTTCTTCACAAACACATCACATAAAAAAAACATCAATTTATTTCACACAAAACACCAGAAAACATATACATACTTCATCTCAACCATGATATCTAAAATCATTATCAACACAATAAACTCCCCTTACCTAAACAAGAATTCTTTTCTTTTAACTAATGTGAGTTTTGTTCGAACGTAAGTTCTCACAGCAACCAAGAATGAAAAAGGTAAGCTCAATTCACGAGTTCCTTTTAACGTAGAGGTTTTTCTGCTGCAACTACGGTGGTTCTTGAGAGTTATATATGGTACAGAGGGTTGATGAAAAGAGGTTTTCTGGGTGCAAAAGAGTTTAGAGAGAAAAGAAGAGAAACACGCACAAAAATGAGAACGAACATGCTTCCGCTTCATGCGCTGCTATATATAGGCAGAGCTACTAAGGCAAGTTGCCAACATGCGTGAACGGTCAGTTACCATAGCCACCATAGTTACCAACTTGCATGTACGGACAACTATCTTAGCCAATAAAACTTGACTTACATCCCTCAAACACAAATACGAATGCTAAATACTTAACAACAATTTGCAAGAATTATTTTAAACAATTAAGCAACATAAAATATCTATCAACTTGTAAATTTTCAGAGTGTTACACTTATAATATTAAATTTATCATTTATAATTTTGCTAATTATAAAAAAAATGAGACCGATGAGCTGGCCCAACCCATGCATCAATGGATGCTAACTAATTCGATATAATAAACTACTAGTATATATTTGATATTTTTATAGTGATCAGGCTTATTTCCCATAGCTCTATTAATTGTTATGCCTGGTGGTCCTGTAATTAGGTCAAATCGAACAAGTAGCTTCTAACTTTGGTTTTACAACTGGTAACTGGATTAACGTTTGATACGTACGTTGAGCCTTGACCTTAAAATCATAGTCGAATGGCGAATTGGGAGTACGTCGAGATCTAGCTAGTAAATAATCTTAAATGATATAGACATTGGATCATATATTAATGCCTGTTTAACTACCTTATTTGAAAAAAAAATTGTCATAGCTTTTGATAAAAAATAATAATAATTTCTTAATTAAAAAAAAAAAGTTCCGGCGGCCCAAAAGGCCCCAAAACAATGCACTTAGTATTGTTCACGTCTCTTCAAGAAGGTCAGAACTCAGAAGTACTATACTCAAGCGTATGTGTGGATGCAAATCATACAAAAAAGAATATGCATTTTCCGACAACATATAGTTTCACACATTAATTGGGGAAGATCTTCGTCAACCCAATATGCAAGTCTATTTTTTCCTTCTACAATTTGTTAAAAAATAAAGAAAATTTTTCTCCAGTTTCAAAATGAGGTGCTAAGTGAATGATAAAATAAAAGAGAGAAGTGAAGTGTTAAAGAACACATTCTGTGAGACATTCCTTCAAAAACTCTTTTATTAGTAAATTTATTAAAAAAATATATTATTAAGATAAAAAATCATTAAATATGACATACAATTTATTATTTATTATTTATTATTTATAATAAAATTTAACCAACATAAATATGTGTTCAAAATAGTATAACAAAGAACATTTGCAATTGTCATACTTTTCACATGTTTATTATATATGTTAATTTTAAAATAAAAGCTAATATCGTACTTATATTCCTTCAATGAAATTTACAAATTTTATTTTAACCCTTTATTTTTCTTCTGATGTTAAAATTGAAAACCCTAATTCTTTAAAATTATATCGTCTAGCATCTTCAATTTCGTAACTGTGTCAGTGTCATTGCAAGATCATTCTTGGATTTTACTAATCAAATATAATTAATAAAAACACAATTAATTAGTCATCTAACATTCATCTTTAACAATAGTGCAAATAGTGAGTCCAAATATGGATACTTGGATACTTACACAATAGGATGAACATTCTATTGAATGTGGATATAAGTTCGGGAGATAGGTATTTTTGGTTTTTACATACAGCTATGGGAACATACATTCTATTTCCGTATCCAAACCTGACCTTAATTATAATATAATGACTTTCATGTGTGCTTATTGCAATATTACACCAGCATAATGAACTTTAAAAGAAAGGATGATATTGTAAGATGTTACAGCATGTTTATGCTGCATGTGCATTTGGTTCCATAATACATGCTTCACTTTCTTTCTTTCTTTGATTTGCAGGCAGGGCCTCATTTTTTTTGTATCAGGAGCTTGGAATTCCACCAACTTCAGCACACCTTATGTTGAGTTGGTCATTAATAAAAAAATTATTTATAAAAAAAAGAAACACGATGAACTTTATTCTAATAGGTCAAAAATAAATAAGCAGTCCTGTAACTGTTTTACTGATGTTCACAAATTCAGCATAATGAACTGTTTTAGTATTATAAAAATATCAATGTTTTGAGCCACAATTTTGAGATGAATATACAATTGCTACCCGGCCCCATATATAAGATTAATTGAATTTTTTGGTGTACAGCACACAATGATGTTCTCAACCATGTAGCTGATCATGGCTGTAATTTTTATTTTCTTCTTCTTTTGAATAAGGTTTATTTAGCTACTTACCACGTTGAATACCGAAATACTTTAGGACGAAGGACAGGCAGACAAAGTAGGAGTACAAATGATCAACGGCAAGAGCTTCAAACTTCAAAGTTATAAAAGCACTTTAATTAAATGTCATACTGTTGTACAGCCAAATATATTAGGCAACCCCCACGTTTTTATTTGACTATATAATAATCGTGTGAAAGAGAGTACACTTACACAAGTCGTCGAGAAGAGCGACAATATATTTAGAAAGAAAAAAAAATAATGGGCGAAGTAACATTATTTATTATTAATTATTTAATATAATTTGGACTTTGGTGCTTTTAATATTATGTACAACTCAGTTCCCCACTCGTGCTAATATAAAAGAGCAACTATCCCTCGTGTGAGATTTGAATCCACCTTGGTGTGTATATAAACAAGAGTTTCAACATCCAAAACAACAGATAGTTTTTGGGTTTAGAAGTTGGAGTAGTCTAAGTCATCAAAATGGGGAGAGCTCCATGCTGCGAGAAAATGGGGTTGAAGAGAGGGCCATGGACTCCAGAAGAAGATCAAATTCTCATCAATTATATCAACACTTATGACCATGCTAATTGGCGTGCACTGCCCAAACTAGCTGGTACGTGTGAAGGAGAATAATTAATTAACCCAATTCTACTGAACTAATTATTTGAAGAAAATAACATATATAGGAATTCAATTATGGTACGTTTCATGAATTATAATTAACCAAAAGTTTCTATATATCATTTTTTGATCGACAGGGCTGTTAAGGTGTGGAAAGAGTTGCAGACTCCGGTGGATAAATTATCTGAGACCGGACATCAAACGGGGCAACTTTACCAGAGAAGAAGAGGACACCATAATCAGTTTGCATGAAATGTTGGGAAACAGGTAATCAAACATTTTCCCTAGCTAGCTAGCATAACATTTCACATTATTTCTTTAAAGATAGATAACTTAGTCCAACTTAATGAAAAGAAATTAATCCTTAATGAAAGAGGTTAATTGAAAAGCCAAGACTCCACAAGGGATAGTCTCAATACATATAACCATATGTAGTACTCAGGCTCGAACAGTGAAGCAAATTAATTAAGATTCCCAGAATATCTTCATTTCTATATGTTGAGTCCTCTTCTATTCTGTTCCATGAAACTGATGGAGGAGGAGATGCATGTGACTTCATAAATTTCAACTCTTGGTAGTATATACAAATTCATATCAAACTCTTTCTCGACAGCCTCGTGTTTTATTTTATTATTATTATTACTATTATTATTTTAAAGAAAGTGAATAGTTTAGTTAATGCTGTTTTTTCAGATAATGGTTTGGGCCCATGAGCACTTTGTTTTTTTCTTCTTAGTTTTTAAGGCAAGCAAAATCATAATCAGTTGGATATATGTCGGTCTGCAAAGATTCTCTATTTCGCTGCAACATTTTCACGTGCTTTTTTAACATAATATTTAAGCACACCAATCAATATCCCATAACATTATTACCAATATTATTATTGTGACTCTGGAGCAGCAAGCTATACGCTATTTTATTAATTAATTTGTGCACTAATCTTGTGATAATTACACAATTGCGTGCAGATGGTCGGCTATAGCGGCAAGGTTGCCAGGGAGAACAGACAACGAGATAAAAAACGTGTGGCACACCCACTTGAAGAAGAGGCTGCCACAAAATTACAAACAAAGCCACGACCAAAAAAAACGAAGCAAAAAACAACCAAAGTTAGAGGTGGACGCCTCCAAATCAAACCAAGACGCCAAACTAGAACAACGACAAGATCCCGTGAATAATAATTTTCCCTTTCATGCATCGAACTCAGAGGACATGATGCCTCTATCTCCTCCACAATGTTCTAGCGACATGTCCTCCTCCTCCCTCACCACTAATGACAACAATGGTAGCATTAATAATAACCATGACATGTCCTTAAATGTTAATGATGATATCGACACGCCGGAGAATAATCTTGCATTGGACGAGGATTTCTGGTCGGAAGTGTTGTCGTCTGATAATTCCGGTGAGACAACAAGCGGATTTCCGACCATTGACTATGATCATCAGTTTCAACCGATGTCTTCTCTAGTGACCGAAGAAGGGTTCCTTGTAGATGCTAGTTCGTCGAGTGTGTGCGACGACGGCATGGACTTTTGGTGCAATGTTTATGCGAGAGCTGAGGAATTTACGCAGTTATTGGAATTGTGATGTTAGCTAATGTTGCTCTTAATTAGTAGAGACCAAGCCCTTCATTCAACGGAAAACAAAAGATCATGTCATTGTTCTTGTTTGGACTTGAATTAATTTTCTAGTTAGAAATTAATAGTGTCCATTAAGACTGTTACCCGACGTGATTATGTTTTA
This sequence comes from Glycine latifolia, assembly GCA_013407115.1. Classification (NCBI taxonomy): domain Eukaryota; kingdom Viridiplantae; phylum Streptophyta; class Magnoliopsida; order Fabales; family Fabaceae; genus Glycine; species Glycine latifolia. Next base: position 25,608,558 of record CM023943.1, read on the forward strand.
CCAAAAGCCTCGTTTGCAACAAAAATTTGTTTTCTAGTTTATATTTAACAAAATTAGTTTAACACTTATTGAAAACTTTGTTGAAAGTTGAAAAGTTAGTCAATAATCAAAAGTTGAAAGGTAGCTAATTAAATTAGAAGTATTTTATAAAATTAGTTGTTGAAGTAATTGAAAAATATAAAATGATAAAAAAATCACATTTATTTAAAAATATAATAAGAAAAATGAATAAATATATTAAAAATAAAAATATAAAAAATTAAAAGTTATCATTTTAAAAAATGTTATTTCAAGTAACATTTTAAAAAACGTTAAAAAATAATGAGAAATTATTAAAAAAAATTTGTTTATTAAACATAAACTTTTCAACCAGTAAAAAAGGTTAAAATATTCTGTGGAACATAAGATTAATACTTATGAATGTTTAAATAGTCCTAGGTTACTTAAAAAATAGACTCATATATCGCGCATGTTATAGATTTCGGAGATGATCCAAATCTGTTTGTCCAACTCTAATTTCTAGTATGATGCGTCATATAAAAATAATGTTTGATAAATACCTATAATGTTATCCAACATACACCTAACACGAAAAGAAAAAAAAATATGATAAGATTTATAAATAATAATAAGAAAGATAGAAATAAATAATAAATATGTATGAAATGTTTAAGATAATGAATTGTTCATGTATTATTATTCATATATAAAATAATTGTTTTGAATAACTATATAATTTTTTTGAAAGATAATCTTACTTGAATAAAATTATTATAGATGATTAAACTTTTTTTCTACTAAATACATACCTATAATTCGAGATCCGTTATTCGACATCAATAGTAATGAAACTTAAAAATTGTCTGTATAATGGGTCTAACGTAACACATAAATGGTATAATTGAGAAACATTGATTGTATCCTTCTCCATTATGTAATTTTTTTAATTAATACTGATGTGAAATAATAAAATTTTCATCAAGTATATATATAAACTTTCTATATAGATATAAGGTGTGAATGTCACAGTGTTGATATAGATATACATATAAATACTTTTTAATATCTATCATATATATTTATAATTTTCGATCTCTCTCTTATCTCTTATTTTTGTGAGTGTCAAATAACATAAAGAGTATAGGTTAATAATTTTTTTCATTGGCATATTCAAATTTATACTCACCTTTTCTCTTTTTCTATGCATAACTTGTAGGCTGTAGCTTCTATGTAATAAAAAAAAAATAATTCAAACTCTTTATTTTCCCCTCCTTTTTATGTTTTCTAATTATAATCACGCCGCCCGCCATTTTTTTAAACATAGTTCGTATCATATCTTACGAAGATCTGGAGTTAGGATCTATCCGATTTAAAAACTTAGATAGGCTTATCATATATAAATAGTAATGTTATTTTTTTGACAGCAGAAAAAAGTAATGTTATTAGACATATAAAAAGAGAATTAAAAGTGACAACAAAACGATCAAATGCTCTGTATGCGTGCAACGTCTCTCTTTTTAGTCTTTTATACCGATTAAGGCTGTGAGTAACATTAAAATCGCTTGTTTTGTTTTGTTTTTTTTATTGGGTCAACTATTATTTTAATCGTGAAAAATATATAGTGCTATTATGTTAGTTATTGAAATTCAGAACATTTTAAATTTTTTTATCAGTAAGAAAATTTTAAATGTCTATAAAATATAGTCAGTGATAAAGTTTATTTGATTTTTTATTGATTTTACAGACAAATATAACAACACATTACACTCTTATAGCCAAAACTCTTTTTTATAACTTGTTAAAACAGTACACTTTTTTATTTGATGTAAAAAACAGTACACTATTGCTTAACAAAAAGCCGAAAAGATGCAATGCCAGATTTTTAATTTTTTTTTTTCATCAATAGGGTGCAACGATATTTTTTTCACTTTTTTTTCAGTGTTGCAAAGAAAAACAAATAGCGAACAAAAAAGTGATCTACAATTAGCCCAAAGTCCACAATCTTTACAAAGCCTACAAATGAGCTTTCGAGGCCACATGTCCAATCTGAACCTACTGATTCCACACACACTGAATGATGGTGCTGGGTCAAAGCGAAATGCAAGTTGAGTATGATCTTGCTGGTAGAATTATTAAGGGCCAGGAAAGATATGCATTCTAAATCTTTACAGTGCAGCATTTGCAACTTGCATGAGTTTTTTTTTAGTTTCAGTTTTAAGGAGTCTTCTGCCTTATGGTTATTGCTCTTTTCCAAGATGATAGATTTAGTTGTTATTTATCTGATATTTCCAACAGGAAGCAGCACTCCCCAGGAGTAACTATGAAGAAAAAGTTTACATTAACAACCACACGACTGTTTGGAGCTTATACTGGAATGATAACCAATGGGCTATAAGTGCTGCAAGCAGACAATTCGTAATAGCTATTACAGTGGTGCTGCTGGAATTTTTTGTTAGTGTCATTCTTTGTGTCTTATTGTACACCCTGTGGATTTAATCATATTTTTGTGCCAATAACTTTGTTTACCTTAATTACCAAGTCTCTCTCTCTCTCTCTCTCTATATATATATATATATATATATATTAGTCAATATTTAATTATACTGGAATGCTGAAAGTACGGACTCTTGATATTAGCGTTACATGCCCCCTGACATTAGCTGTCTGGGGTTGAAGTGTGGACAAAAGCTCATTTTACTTTACATGCATGTGTTGTTTTGTATTTTTACTTTTGTTCTGCATCACAACCAGTTGAAATTGCATAGAAGAATTAGATTTTAGATTCGGGTTTTGAGCTTTTGTAACCAATCAAACAGAATATTAGATCCGGTCTTAGAAGTCCATTCCACCTGGAGTTTATTATTCAATACATTGGTCATGTGAAGGGATTTTAACGAATTTGGGATGTTAGCATCATTTACTTCCATGGATGTATATTGATATTGTTGTTGAACCACTTCATTTAGGCTTAGCCATATTGTTCTAATGATGTGTAGTATAGGGACTCTGATCTCTGTTACTTCAAACTAGTTTTATTGGAATTGCAAGTAACATTTTAAGTTCAAACTTGCTAAGTTAAAAAAATTGGGTTAAACATTGTTGTCTTAACTCTGCTTTCTAGCTTAAAGCAATGAGCATGGGACACATTTAAGCAAACACACTAGTATCTATCATGTCTTTACTCCTTAGCAACACAACGTTTTTTGAGGCAATTAAGTTCTTTCGTGCCAATAACAGAAAGAGAAAAAAAAAAAATCATATTAGAACTCATGATAATGCATAGTGTATTTTTGTCTTATAAAGTTTTAGAAATATTATTCACCTCTTTCTATTTTGTTTACTATCTCAATGAATGAGAAAATAACAAACAAAACAGCAAGTTGATAGAGTATCCACACATACTAGTCATCAACAAGCTAAAAAGATCTATACATGACAATTATTACACTACAACTTTACTAAGATCCTGGACTTTAGCAACTATAGCATAGTGAAACATGTCTTGCTAAAAATTTCTTGCTATCATCTCTTGCTCCGCCATCTCTTGTCTGAATCTAGTGATGAACTCCTCTGCTCGTTCATCGATTCCTTGCATTTGAGGTGAAGCTAAAGCCAAAGATTCCCACATGTCATCTGATTTTGAAGTGCAAGATCCACTACCCTTTGTTGTTCCCTCTCCCCCAGAGAGCCTTTCAGTTCGTGGTTTTTGTGCTGTCTGTGGCTTCAAATGCCCCACCAAGTCACATGAAGGCTCTCTAAAGAGCTTGTCAATATACACAGGTGCAGGCTTCTTGTGGAACCCGAAGATGAAGCTTCTCACTGTGGCTAAGGCTAATCTTTTGCGACGAAAACGTTTGGTAGCGAGGAACTTAGGAGGGGCCTTGATAACCTTTTTAGTAATGGTTTTTGAATAACGCTTTCTGGGTTTCTTCATGGCTTTGGATTTGGACCTATGAAGTTTACCAAGGGTGGAAGTGATGCTCTTCCATGCCTTTTTAGCAGGTGGAAGACTTAGCCTTAGCTTTAGGCTTACGCAGGATTTCATTGATAGGAGAATAGAGCAATGCTTCAAATAGAAGAGGAGGATATAATAATAGGTGGACTAAAGTTAAACTCAAGTTCAAATGGAAACTTGGGTCCTTTATAACATACATGGTAGCATGTGTTAGATTCTCTTTTTTCAGTGTCATGTTGTGGAATAGTATGTTACTGTATTCATATATGGTGGTTTTGCTGTGAGGGGTGGCGTAGTTATTAAGCGCTAAATATTGTTGACAATAAGAGCATAAAGCTGGAGTAGGTAAAGGCTGCCAAATTCTCCCGCACCAACAAACTACCTTGCTTAATTATTAAGCGGGCATTAACTTAAATCTAGAATCTACCTCTTTTTTTTTTTTTTTTACTTGATAATTTGTTAATGGTTTACACTATTTGTTTAGTAAGAGACAAGAGTCAGTCTATTTCAGAAAACATGTGATAGGCGTAGTAATACATGAATCAGCTTTTTCTGTTAAATGAAACTGAGATATATTCTATGGTTGCGTGAAATATTTTCGTGTCCACACCACAATATGTGCAGAAGATAATTGTTGTGACACAGGGTTTGAGAAATTTGTATGAGGTTGTAATCAAGTTAAAAATCCACTCTAAAAAAAAGTTAAAAATCCCACGATATATTGAATCCTTTGTTCTAGCTACGGTTTTAATTTCCTTCCTCCCCCTCGTAATCATGCGATGTATTACTATGATAAAAGGCTAACGCATTGATCTAAATGCGAATTTCATTTTTTTTGGTTAAATATGTTAAAATGAATAGTAAAAAAAGAGTTTTTAAAAATAAATTATAACTTTATGATTATCAAAGGTAAAGTAGTGTTTGAAGATTGTAAATAAAAAATATTGCCAGTGACTGACTTGCTTACAAATGTGCAAATCAATTAAGCCTAAAACAACTAAAGATTTAAATATGATTTAGTTTTGAATCAAGAATTAATTTCATAATTGACCAAAATATCAAAACTGATGGAAATATATTAGAATCTCACCAAAAAGTCAAAGATCTTAAATCGTATAAAATTTAATATATCATATATATGGAAAAAATATAAAATCTAATTTTAAAATCAAAATTCTAAATAAAAAATAATAATAAACATGCCAGAAGAATGAAAAACCTGAATCGATGTGTTCAAATATATAAAAATAAATACGACAAAATATAAAAATTCAAGATATTTACTTGTAATTTTATCACATTTAGTTCCATACTCTTATATCCACTAAACAATGAGTGAAATTATTACTTTAAATGAAAAGTTTATATATTAAATCTTTTTATTAACATATATGATCTTTATTACTTTATTAGTAAACAAATGAACCCAAAACTATGAAATTATTATTTTAAAATTTATATATTTATCTTTATATGTGATGATAATAATTATTAGTTATTAATTTTAAAATAAATTAACTGACTCATTGTCATGAATCTGCCACTAATTAGTGCTTACTATTTTAAATAATTTGTTGGTAACTATTTTTTTTGGAAAAACATAATTGACTATAATAGTAATTTACATCGCTACTGTTGTATAACGTAACAAGTGAATAGTCTATTCACTAACCGCATCATCATCAATGAATCTGATAGTATAGTTACATTTAATTTTTTTAATAAATTATTTTTAATTCATCATAAATTTGTTTGATATCAACACCTAATTTAAACAAATAAAGAATTAAAAAAATTTATGTGATTGGTCCCATTAACAGATCATTAGTATACTGTAAAACTGTTAAAAAAAAGTATTGGACTAAAAAAATCAATGACTAAAGGTGAAATTTGAAAGGAAAAAAAACAGATATAAATATAATTAACTCTTCTTAGTTTTACAAAACCACTTTAAAATCTTACTTTTCAAAATGTCACTCTATTTAATTTTAGTCAACAAGACATTTCCTTGAATTCTTATTGTTAGTGGAAAACATAGTTAAAAAAGAGTAGAGTGAATGGCAGGTTGTAACTTGTAAGGTAGTACTAAATAAAGATTTTATAAAGTTAAACACTAAATTAATCCGGACCTAATCATAATCTAAAAAAAAAGTGATGGTTTACTCAAGTTATTCTCTTTTTATAACATATTTTCTTAGAACCCTTTTTTTTTTAAATCTATTTTCTTCATGTCCCTCATTTTGTCTGACATTCACATTTCCCTTTGTTTTCTTCGCATCTCTCTACTGGTATAAAACATGAACAGGAAGTACTGTTCATGAGAAATTTATTTTAAAAAATAGCATGATCCTATATTTTTATTCTCTACTTTAATTCAAACATTTTTTTTATCAATTTTCTCTATTCATTTCTCTTCCAGATAAAACCAAACTCAGCCTTCAAAGTTGGACACCGCAATTCGCAAATGTATACATATCACACAATAACCGAAAGCTAATCCACCCATCACATAGAGACGTCTATGCCCTGTACTCTTTATAAATAGTTAAATACATCAACAAGCATGGATACAACTGACAAGAACAAAGAAGATTAAAGACAAATTAAAAAAGTATGGTGGCGAATAACACAAGTACAAAATCAGTACTAATTTAATTTCCTCCATTCCAATGATTCCACCATATCAACAATCACCCTTTCCAATATTCCAAATTCACGTCACAACGTAGTGATTCGAGTGTATCCAAGAAAAAACGCACAAAAAGACCTATGTAAAAAAGGGTAAAGCGAGTGGGACTTACCCAATAACACAACTAAAACATTACTGGATCATCATCATGAGTATATACTATATACTATACCAATACTGCTATATATATGATAACAAAGTTCTTGAATTGAGATTAGATTAGATTAGGATTCAGGAGCAAGCCTGATTAGCCAACAAGAAGTTCTTGGCTTGAGAAGCAGCTTCAGCGTGTGACACCAGTGCTTTTATGAACAAAGTCTTAACCTGCCAAGGCTTGTAAGGGAAACCCTCTCTGGCATAAGAGTTAAGCAATGCTGCGGTTCCCTCTTTGACCAATCCTCCGAAGGGGTTACTCTCCTCGTCGTTCCTCGCCGTTGCTTCCAACAATGTCAGATCCGATCTGTACCGTTCGTACACTCGTGAACCGAACACGTTCGACACCGTCGATGTCTCCGGTACCATCCTCGGCCACGCTTCCCTCCTCCCGCTCCAAAACCTAACCACATCGATTAGAGATAATGTCATATAAATATGAGACAATTCTTACTATATGAACTAACGGAATTAAGTAAAAAGATATTCAATTCTCACATTGCTCAGAGATATTATCAAAACAAAATATATAAATGCGAGACACCATCGTTCCTATATGAACTAACTTTATAGAGTTGAGTTAAGTCACCGACGCCGCAAGAAACACAAACATATGGTTGAGATCATTAACAAGGGAATAGAAGCATGTTTCTTACTGTGCCGTGCATCTGCCTCTGCTCCGAGTGTAGAGGAAGCCGGGTATACCATGTCTCTCTGCCTCTGCAACAAAGTGGGAAGATAGGGTTTGGAGGAGGAGACAAAAGAGAAGCGTGGTGCACAGTGAAGCCATTCTTGTCTTCTTCTTCTAACTCTGCTGGTTTTTTCACCTCTCATTTGCTAAAGATAATAAATTCTCTGATATTTCTTCGGATTTGGTCTACGCTAGTTTGAACGTTACACACTTACACTTGCACTGTGGATCTCTGCTTTCGAGGAACACGTGAGGTCGTTTCGAATTCGACAGTGGTTACAGGACAAAGTTACCCTTACTAGTTAGACTACTCTTATTCTTCAAATAAATTTTATATCTTCCGGTAATAATTCTTTCGTTTATTCTAAAAAAATGTTTAAGAAATTAATAATTAATTTGTTTTAACTTATTTAATAAAAAATATTTATTTTAATTAAATAAATAATTATCTGTTTTAATATAATGTTTGTCTAAATTTTTTTGTTTAAAAAATAATTTTTGTTTTAAAAAATATTTATTTTAAAATTATTTTTTTAATTTAAGCAAACTCATCCTACATATAGAAAAGGGAAATTATCAACCATTTGTGATAAAAAAGTATATATATATATATATATATATATTATTGTTCATTTCTCTATGTCTATTTTAATAAAAATATTCTTACATATTTATTTGATTAAATATTAAAATAATATTAATTATATTATTGTTTCTGTAAGTTATTGTTTTTTTATACATATTTTAAGACAATATAGTAATAAAGTTAAAATAATTTTAATATAACTAAAATATAAAGTTAAATTTCTTAATCTAACAAACAAACAAAAAACGTTAAGACTAAGTCCAACCATGGCTTATTTTTTTTGAAAAAATGACCTAAAAGTATTTGAAGTTTGTGGTGGCTGCCCACCCACATTCAAACCAAATGTACTCCTATCAGTTCGCTTTAAGATTGGGCCTCCACCTAGATAAATACCGGTAATTGCCATATGCATTACCTTTTTATTTATACATTTTTCTTTTAATTCTTAAAAAATATTTTTTTTTTCTTTCTAAAAGTACCCTTTTCGAAAACGCAGCGTTATGTACTTGTATCAACGATGACTACATGACAAATGTGAAAACAACATCACTAGGGTTTACAATATTTTGTTGTCTCACACTAAAGGTTTTTCTTATTTAAGTTTCGCATGCTTCGACAATGAGTCTAAAATTGCTTTAAAAAAAAAACAATGAGTCTAAAATGAGTCCAACATAATTTTTTTCTTTGACCTCCATAATATTTGACGTTGTGCTGTAAATATAATTACAAGTTTTAAACTTCAAAGAGCCAAACCCACCACAGAAGACTGCTAATTTACAAGACAAACAAGTAGCACTTTATGATCGGTATGAATTAACTAGAGATTATAGTTGGATAATCTGACAAGACAATTGAAAGTGCTCCATTCACCGAAAAATTAGAATTGTGTTGTATAAAGCCTTCAATTGTATCTGTCATCAAACTCCAAGCTTAAATAGGGGAGCAAAACTAGATATTGGGAAAGTAGAGAGAAGGTGAGAGGAATGCCATATCAACGTCTATGTAATGATAAAACCACAATCAACACAACATATTAACTTAAGATCCCAATACGAAAACAAGAACCAGTAAAATGTCATACCATTTAATTTCTTAAGAACCGGATATAAAAAATATGATTTCTTAATGTAATTTTTAAAATATCTATTATTGAACCTGCAATCCTGGTGTATAGTTGGTTGTCAAATCACCTTATTTATTCACTTCTGAAGGAAATAAGCATTTCACCTATTTGTCATGCGTGAGACAAAGAGGTTACACGTACATTATGTTAGTGATCGAGTGAATAAGTTTATATATGCTTACCCAAAGTTTGTAGCATTGGATCCATAATATGTTATTATTTTATTTGATAGTACAGTGCGTTTCTTTATAACATAAGTTTACAAAGTGGCAATGAGGGGATTTCGAGAGTGATGAGAAGCGGGGCTAGCCAAAACAGCTTCCTTCCTATTATTCTTGAGCTTGCTCACTTCATCCGGACTCAACCCAAAAACATTGGCGAACACTTCACCGGGAATGGCAGTGATGGCCGAAGTGGATCCCACCAGCGTCCCCATCATCGCCACCGCAAAGTTCTGCGGCACCACCACCAATCTGTTGGTCCCAGATGAACTCAAGAGGGGAGGTGAATTGAGTTTTATAAAATAATTCACAATTTAAAATCAAACTCAAAGCAATAATATAGAGATAAGAAATAAAGAAGACACAATCAATTTTAACGTGAAAAACCCAATTGGGAAAAAACCCGACGTCCAAATTGGATAATCAATCCAATGGACAATTTCACTATGATAATTTTGTATACAAGAGTTCCTAGTATCCTAGTTTCCTAGCCTACCCTTACACAACAATTATCCCAGCTGGTATCCTTGTTTCCCAGCAAAAAGCTATCATCTCAATTCACCAAGAATAGAGACAGACTCCCAGACTGGTATCCTAGTTTCCCAGCTAAAAGTCGCACGTCTCAATTCACCAAGAACAGAGACAGAACTGGTATCCTAGTTTTCCAGCTGCGACCTTTTCCAAAGTTAAGAAGAAGAATACTTACCTTTACGTTTCTATACCTTAAGCAAATAGGTACCTTTAAATCCTGATGGAGAGTTGAAGAATCAGACTTGCCAAGACACTTCTATATGATCTCACAACAACTCTTTCAATGATGCAAACATAAACTCTCTAAACTCTGATATTATTTGGAATGGAATGCATGCATAAAACACAAACATATGTTTCTATTTATACTAATTTAAAGATATGATTTTATCTAAATTTTGAATTTAATCTTTAAAAAATTATCTTATCATGCAATGCAATCTTAAAGATATTCTATTATATTATGCAATGTAATCTTAGAAATATTCTATCCTATTTTTGAATGCAATCTTAAAGATAATTATATTGGCAAGATCAATCTTCTAATCTCCTTACATAAAATCTAAAAAATAAATAGAAACAAATCTTCTTAATTTCATGTCATCTTGAATGATATCAATCTTCATGATTCTTCAAATAATTTTATCAATTATATTGATCTTCATAAATCCAAAATATCAGTAACTTCAAAATATCAAATCCAAAATATTAGTAACTTCAAAATATCAAATAATTATCATCAGTGCAATAAATCTAATAATGTAACATTCATTGTTTGTTATCATCAAAACTTTATAAATCTTTTTAAGCATAATAGGTTCAACAAATATCCAACACAATCGACCCTTTCGAACCTCGCCGCTGAACACCGACTTTTGCCCTGGGAGTTCACCACCTGAATCCACCCTCCGCCGCTCGTCACGTAGGCCACGCTGTTTGCGTTCATGCTCCACTGTGGCACGTAAATGCAACTCTGTAAAACACGACAATTAATTAACACCCTAACAAATACTAATAATACTAAAGACGGATAAAAACATAATAATTTCAATTTCAAAGAATATTTATGTGAACTTGTAAAGTTTAACCCATTGCGCGCTGAGACGGAGCAATTTGAGAACTGGAAGGGTTAAGCTGTTGATGACGCGAACTCGACCGGCTCTTGGGTTGAATATGTCTGCGTGTGAAGGGTCAGCGATGTTCTTGTGTAGCTTCAAATTGCACAAGCTTTCTTCCTACACATTACTACCTTCACCACGTTCCTTATATCTCTCTCGTGATTCTTCTTTTCCATGTTGTTGTCCTTTATGTTCATGCCACTCGCGACGTTCTTGTGTTCTAGTTTGCTCTTCCTCTTCTTTCTCTTCGCATTCATAACATCCCTGGTGTTCTCCTTTGTGGTGCTTGCGCTTTCTGATTTCTTTTTCTTCTACCACCTCTTCTTTCTTCTTGGGTCTTGGGTTTTTCTTCTACTTCTGCTTCTCTAATTTCGTGTTCCAAGGTGGCCTGATAATTCTAAGACCTCTTTCCAACTTTATGATTTGGTCACCTGCATGTGACTGAAGCTTCTTTGCGATCCCCACCTTCACGTTGGATGCTTCTGCCAAGAATCGTAGATCGAAGCCACCGAACATGTTTCTATTGTTACTTTCTTCTTGCTTGCACCCTCCACTACCAGGGTGCTCTTCTTTTGGGATCCCAGCAAGATAGAATCTCTGCAACATGCCACCAAATTAAATGAGTATAATAAAAAAAAGGTTTAATATGCATCACGAAATATATGATGAACATGTGAAGTTGGTAATGAATTTCTTACTCTGCATGTCTTCTAAACCCTTATTTCTTACACCTCATCAACTTTATTGGCCTTGCGGTGCCTCTTCACAGAATCATCCAACAATCACCCAAATTCTTCGTTTGTTTCCTCATTCATTAATTTCTGCTACCTTAACCTGTGCTTTATCAAGACCAACGAAATTTAGATATCTTGTAAGCCCTACCTAGTACCTACTGTTTCTATGCTCTATATCTTGTAACTGTACAAGATAATAGTTTTTGTTGTTCCTTTTTAATTGGTATTTTGAGCCTCTAGCGTATTTATCTTGGCCATCTCATTTAGCCTTAAAAAAAATTTGGTTTAGAAACATAAAGTATCGATCCCTTTATATTATAGGCTTATACACTATGCTTCCTAATAGTAATTTAGTTATAAAAAAAATAGCGTAACTCATAAATTTTAACATGTATAATTTCATTCTTAACTTAATTTGACAAATATAAATTTCATCACTTTAAAATTAAATTGAATCAAAATTAATTTCATCAATATTCATTCCAAACATGTACATGTAAATTTTAGATATATATTATTCGATTTATTTTCCCTTTTTTTAAGATTGTGTCCGTACATTAATTGTTGGATAGAATCGAGTTTCACATACATACATTCATGTCTATCTAGACTAGGTAGGAATGTAGGTACTGAATAAAAACAGCTGTTGTTAAATGAATAGATATGTTGTGCCCATAAGATCCAAATTACTTAAACCTTTGTTAGGGCAGGTGGCTGTGAACTATAGTCCAGGAAATACAGAGTGGTCCATTTTACTTGTGCCTTGTGTGCATCTGATTGGATATGGATATGGATAGATAAATGTTTTATGAAGATCAAATATGCTATTCAACACAAAAAAAGAAAAGGAAAAGAAAGAATAAAAATACAGGGTACAATTTATGATGTGATATAAAGAAAAAATAAATACAAAATGCTAAACATTCACACACACAAAAAATACGAAATATTAATGAGATATTTAACATAAATAAATGTTATGTAACATTATTCATATAAATATTCCCAGTAGCTCAATTTCTTTTTTATCTGTATCTCTTCGCATGCTGCAGAGTGGGGTCATTACAAGATTAAATAAATAAAAGAAAGGGGTTGGGACCATGTCCATGACTACAACCTGAGTTACCATTTCTTTTGACATTGAGATCTATATTTTGCTGCAGACGATGACATGGAGCCCGAAGAAAAGTACCACAAGCAATTACGGATACAAACTCACATGAAACCGATTAATTAAGGTTATTAAAGTATTTTTAGTGATAAATCTTAAATTGAAATCTTAGATATTTTTTGGTGGATCTTATAGTATTACATAGGATTAAGGATCTCTCAAAATTTCTCTAATTTTTTTTAATGATAGATCTCATTTTGAGATCTTAGGGAGATAAAAAGAAAAAAAAAATTATTCTTTTTTTAACAGTGGACATATGTTGAAAATTTTTCTACAATAACTTATTCTTCATGTTAGATATTTCTTCACCTCTTTTATTAAAAGATTTAGTGAAGATCAGATCTTGAATTCAAGATCTTTACTCAATATCTAGTACTAAATATGCTATAAAAAAAATTAGAGCAAATAGCATGGGACACTTGTTTATCATGAACTCAACTATATATATATATATAAAAGCACAATTTTTCTTTTAAGTTTACATACTCATATGTAAATTGGGCTTAAGTGAAAAGAAAAAACAAACGATAATTATTGAGGATCAAATTTGTTTTATGCCACAAAATTCTACAATAAAAACCATTTATTTATCTATTTGTATCTATTATACAAATATTTTCCGTTTCTATTTATGAATTTATTTATCAATATCTGCAGGTATAATTGCATTTTACGAAGAGTTATTTACAAGAAAATAAATGTATACACTATTTATATTACATTATTGTTATACTATTTTTTAAATAATATAATAACACATTTGAATTAAAATACATCTTTTACTTTTGCCTTTTTAAATTAAAAAATGATAACTATACTTTGTAAAATCAGAAAAATGTAAAAATAATGGAAAAATATTTAATGTTAAAAATATTGATTTCCTTATGGAAAAATTAAAATCGACTAATTGGCATGAATAATTATGAGAACAATATTATTAATATTGATATGTGTATCTAAAAAGAAGAAGAACCCTCTTTCTTGCGGGTGTGACACTTTCAATTTTAGTCTTCCATGCACATGATGTCCTGCGATCCCTTCCCAAAGATATCATCGGTCAAGCTACTATCACTTAGACCAAATTGTTATCAACAATATTTCCTTATTTTGTTCTGCAAGAAGGATAGGAAAGAATAAAAAGAAAAGAAAAGAGATTGGACAGAAAATTTATTGGAATTTCTTCTTTTATTTATGCTTTTCCCGCATAGGTACTTGTGTGACTCATTACACAAGGGTACATAGTTACATTACCCGTTATTCTACACTTAACAAAGGGCATCTAAGCCTTTGTTTCTTTTATTCATTCTTATTTACTGCTACCCACACTAGCTAGAGCCCAAAAGGACAAAAGTGTGGTAGCACATGCAAAAAGGGCTCTCTAAGCCACAACTCTCCTCTGAGACTCCTGAGGTGGAACCAGGAAGCTGAAAGGGTTGTTGTTCTTGACATGCCTGGCCTGCTGGCACTTTAGGTTAAAAGTGTGCGGAATCACTTCCTCTGGCAATGCGTTCAACAATGAGTTTGCACCTAAAAGGTAAAAAAAATATTCAAATTCATGAGTTCTGTGTTAAGAGACAAAATTATCTATTAATCATATCATGTAAGAAAAAATTAATAGTACATAATCACATCTCATGGAAAGATTAATTAGATTAGTAAAAATGATGAGAAACTCTGACTACTTAATAATTTATTGTATTTCTATAAAATAAAATAAAAAAAAAGACATGCAATAATGCATATGCAAGTGCTAAGATAACTTTGTCGTCATACATTTTAATTACTGTATATAACTATTACCATTTTTTAACATTTGTTGAGCTTAATTTATATTAAACAAAATAGCATACAGAATAATGATTCATCTATATTTCTCTTCCTCCATTGAGGTTAATATATACACAGATTGAGACTCTAAAAAAGGAAAATACAATCAATTACAGAAAATATTATTTGCACCCTTTCTGTACAAATCACCTATGATTGATACATCAAATTGGTTAATGATTATCAAGAACAAAAGCTTTCTAAATACATACAATTCAACACTCCCCCTCAAGTTGGAGCATAGATATCTATCATGCCCAACGTGTCAATTGCATTTTGGAACACTCTTCCGGACACAACTTTTGTGAGTATGTAAGCTAGTTGATCTTCAGATTTGACAAATGGAAAGTGAATAATCTTCTGATCTAGTTTTTCCTTAATGAAATGTCGATCAACCTCCATATGCTTGGTTCTATCATGTTGTACTGGATTATGTGTTATTTCAATAGCAGCTTTGTTATCACAATGAAGATTCATAGGCTAGTCATAACATCCCCAAGTCTTTTAGGACACTCTTGACCCATAGGAGTTCGCATACCCCTTGAGCCATATCGCAAAATTCAGCCTCCACGCTAGACCTGGCTACAGTCTTTTGTTTCTTGCTTTTCCAAGTCACTAGATTACCTTCCACAAAGGAGAAGTAGCCAGATGTGGATTGTCTTGTTGTTTGATCTCCAGCCCAATCAGAATCTGTGTAGCCCTCAATACAAGAGGTATTACTTTTTTAGAACAATATGCCTCGGCCAGGGGCACCTTTTAAATATCTAAGAATTCGATACACAACATTCATGTGATCAACACTTGGTGCATGCATGAAACGACTTACAACACTCACAACATAGGCAATATATGGCCTTGTGTGTGACAAATATATTAGTCTTCCAACCAACCTTTGGTATTGGCCAACATCTATTGCATTTTGATCTGGAAAGATTCCAAGCATATGATTCATCTCTATTGGCGTTTCCACTGGCTTACAGACAAGCATCCCTGTCTCAGTAAGAAGGTCTAGTACATATTTCCTTTGTGAAAGATAGATGCCTTGCTTTGACCTTGCAATCTCAATGCCTAAAAAATACTTCAAGTCTTCTAAGTCCTTCATTTCAAATTCAGTTAAGAGTCGCTCTTGTAGAAGCTTCATCTCCTGTTAGGACCATGTCATCTACATAGACAATTAGGACAGTCACCTTCCCTTCTTTGTGTTTAGTAAATAAGGTATGATCAACATTACTTTGCTTATATCCAAAAGACTTCATTGTAGAAGTAAATCTCCCGAACCAAGCTCTAGGGGATTGCTTAAGTCCATATAGGGTTTTCTTTAGTTTGCACACCTTATTTTCAACCATAGAACTTTGTTTAATACCGGGAGGTATCTCCATGTACACTTCATCTTCTAAATCTCCATTGAGGAAAGCATTTTTGACATCAAATTATCTTAAAATCCAATCTCCATTTGCAGTTGTAGACATGATGATTCAGATTGTATTGAGTTTAGCTATTGGTGCGAATGTCTCTCGATAGTTTACTCCATACTTCTGCATATATCCTTTGGCCACTAGTCTGGCTTTGTATCTATCTATACTCCCATATGCTTTTAGCTTCACAGTAAATACCCACCTACATCCAATGGTTCTTTTTCCTCTTGGTAGAGATACAAGTTCCCAAGTGGAGTTCTTTTGCAAAGCCTCCATCTCTTTCATTCATTGCTTTCTTCCAATTCAGGTCATCTAATGCATCCTGCACATTACTAGGAACAGATACACTGGACAATTGATCAAAAATAAGAGCATATAATTCTAACAACCTATGATTGGACACATAGTTACCAATAGGATATTTAACTTTTGCTTTAGGATCAGGTTCATACAACTTTTTTGGAATACCCTTACTAGTTCTATGTGATCGTCTAAGATTCATGTCTACATGATCAATCATAGTATCAAATGAATCAGTAGCATTTTCAAGGGGTACATGAGCATTTTGTGGGGCATAATCATACAAAGGAATAGGAATATAAGTTACCTCTACTAGAGTATTAGGACGTTCATGGACAAACTCATCGGTTTCTGGTGTTAGTCGAGGCATATCAATAGCTACTGGTGGTTCACATAGTGTGTCTTCTCCATATTCAAATTTTGCACTCTTAATTCCTTCACCTAGTAATTCTGCACTTCTAATTCCTTCATTCACTAATTCAATACCTAAGTCCTGCTCTTCATGATAACTGTCCCCCTGAAGAGGAGACTCAGAAGCTCCCCCTGAATAATAAGGTTCAGATTCCCTAAAGGAGACATCCAAAGTAACATGTAATTTATGTTGTTGGGGGTCATAACACCGATATCCTTTCTGAAAGTCTGAATAGCCAACAAAGACACATTTTTTTGCACAAGGATCTAATTTAGTGCTTAGCACCTTTGGGATATGGACATAGACAGTGCAACCAAACACCCGAGGCTCAAGGTTGGGAATATGAGGAACTGACAGGAGGCATTCAAGCTTTTGTTGGGGAGTAACAAAGTTGAGAACTATAGAAGGAGTGCGGTTAATAAGATACGCGGCAGATCGTACAGCTTCACCCCAGTAAAACCGAGGCATGTTCATGCCAAAGAGAGAGGCACGAACCACCTCCATCAATTGTCTATTTTTCCTTTCAGCCAAACCATTTTGTTGAGGTGTATAGGTGCAAGAAGTTTGGTGTCGAATCCCATGTTCAACCAGAAACTGTGTGAAGGATTTTTTTGTATGCTTTGTCCCATTATCAGATTGAAGAACTTGTATAGGATGTTGGTATTGTGTGGCGACCATACTACGGAAGGTTTGGAAAGCTGCAAAGACATCACTCTTCTTATGTAAAAGGGTGACCCAATTCATTCGAGTACATTCATCAATAAAAGTCACAAAGTAACAAACTTTAGATAGAGAAGGAACTGTAGCTGGTCCCCAAACATCAGAATGGGTTACGGTAAAAGGAATTGAACTTTTATTGCTACTTGGTAGATAAGGGATGCGATGGCTTTTGGCTAACTCACATGTAGTACAATGAAAATCAAAGTTATTCAAAACAGAAAATAACTGTGGATGAAGTTTTTTCAGATAACCAAAGGAAAGGTGTCCTAATCTCCTATGCCAAAGCCAAATTGATGCTCGAGCTTTATCTTCTCTACTGGTATGTTAGGCGTGCCCTAATTTCTGATTTCCACTATGTGTAACCTCCAGATAATAAAGTTTTCCTCGTCTAACACCATAGCCAAGAGTCGTCCGGGTGGAAATGTCCTGAAATACACAAAACGATGGCCAGAAAGTGACAGTGCAGTTCAAGGTGTTAGTGATTTGTCCTACGGAAAGCAGATTACACTCAAGGGAGGGAACTACTAACACAGAATTCAGAGTAAGATGTTCAGACAAGATAATAGAACCTTCACCGGTGATGAAGGAGAAAACGATTGCAACAAGCCAGAATCCCGAGTCATATGATTAGATGCTCTAGTGTCAATTATCTAGTTATTGTTTCTAGAAAATGTTGAGAAAGCAATAGTTGTATCAAGATTACCTGGAAGAGCAACATTTGTAGTGGGGGGCTGCTGTGGTACGTCGTCGGAGGTGGTGGTCAGAGCTTTCGCAGGGAGCTTCTTCTGGGGGCGCTTGGTGAAGTCCCACTACTCGGGATACCCAATAAGTTCATAGCAACGTTGCTTGGAATGTCCTACTTCACCACAATGAGAGCACGCCAAGTTATTGGGCTTACCAGAGTTATTTTCCTTGCGTGTTTTTCCAGTGCCAGAGAAGGACCCTTGGCATGGCTGGCTTGTTAACATAGTTGAATTTTTTGCAATTGTACGAGGCCCGCCCATAGTTTGTCTCTGTTGGTAGTCCCTGCGAACGTAAGCATATGTGCTTTCCAAATCAAGTTTTGGCTCTTTTCACAGAATTTCACCGCGAACCTGATCAAATTCAGGGTCCAATCCACTGAGAAAGATATGAACTTTGAGCCGAGCCATAGCAGAGTGCATTTGAATGACACCTTCAACTGAGTCTGCTTGAGAGTTTGATCGATGATCAATTTCCTGAAAAATTGCCAGAAGTTCATTGTAGTAAGTAGAAAGAGGTCGTCCATGCTGAGTGATGGTAAATGATCTTTGATTTAACTCAAAAAGACATGTTTCATTGGAGCCATCATAAAAGGTTTTTGAGATGGCTTCCTAGATTTCTTTTTCTGTGGACAGTCAAATGAAGCGGGCCATGAGATTAGGACTCATAGCATCAATAAGCCAGCTCTTCACACGCTGGTTTTCGGTGACCCACACTTCATAGTTTGGATCTTCCGACTTTGGCTTCTTCATTGCACCGGTGAGATAGCCACCCTTGTTACGTGCTCCAATTCACATCTCCATAAGTTGAGACCATAGATGGTAATTCAATTCGTCCAAGATTACGGTAATTGGAAAGGACGAATTGTCCTGCTCAATAATGACGTTGTGAGGGAGTTACGAGTGGGGTTGGGGGTGGTGTTGGGGGAAGATTGGGTGACAGAGTTTGCGTCAGCCATGAGTGTGGGCAAAGGTGGAAAAAAAAAGATGTTCTGTTTCAGAGTTGAGGAAGCAGAGATTGAGAAGTGGGTTATTTGTCTGGGTATTCAAAAAACAGTAGTGTCGAAGAAGAAAAAATAAAGCGACTGACGAGGAAGAGAAGAAATGGGTTTGAGTATTAGGGCAAGTTTAGTAATAGGAAAAAAGTTGCAACTGGTTGATACAGAAAAACAAAATGCGATATTAGTAAGTACGATGTGGGACTTTCGTAACCCCTACGTTGGATCGGAACCACGCTCTGGTGCCATGTTAAACAAAATAGCATACAGAATAATTATTCATCTATATTTCTTCCTCTATTGAGGTTAATATATACACAGGTTAAGACTCTAAAAAAGGAAAATACAATCAATTACAAAGAATACTATCTGCACCCTTTTTGCACAAATCTCCTATGATTGATACATCAAATTGGTCAATGATTATCAAGAATAAAAGCTTTCTAAATACATACAACTCAACAATTTATAACATGTATGATGTACATGCCTTGCGGAGTGATCCATACTGGGCACTGAGTTTGAGAAGCCAGAGGGCTAGGAAGTCAAGGCTGGTGGCAGTTGTGATGCTACCAGCTTGAGGGTTGTAGATGTCAGGTGATGAATTCTGACCGATGTTGTGGCGAAGTCTCATTGTGCAAATGGTCTCATCAACGCCATTTCTGCTCCTTTTGCTTTGGCATTGGCAACCTTTGTCTGTCTCCTAGCACTGTGGTTGTTCTTCCTCATCATCTTCATCTTGTTGTGGCTTCCTCATGGTTGGAGCTGTGACTCTGAGACCTCCTTTCACTGTCACAATGGCTCCACTCTCTTCCTCTTCGTTCTCACCTTGTAGGTTTCTCACTATCTGCCTGTTCACGCCAAACGCTTCTTTCAAGAATTCAGGGGCGAGCCACTCAATATGTTGCTTCCTTCGTTTTCTTCTTCTTCTTGTTGTTGCTTTCCTTTCTAGCTTTGGCCACCTCCTTGCTGCTGCTATTGTAGAAACTCTTGGTCTTGGTTCCCAGCAAGATAGAATCTCTGCCCAGTATTGTCAAAAACTCTTAATTATATGTCAATATGTAATTAGCACTTAAGAATTACAATCTAAATTAATTAAGTCCAGTTATTTTATATATATGACTTAAGCTCTAGGTAGATAATTTCTCTATAAATTAATTGAGAATAAAAAATAAAAATTCTTCATTTTTATAGGAGTTTTCTTATTTAACTAAGTAGATAAGTTAATTTTATCTTATAGAATAAGTGAATTTATTTGATATCTTAATTTTTTTTATAAATACTCATACAGAAGTATATTCAAATGTGATCATTTATATAGAAAACGAATTTTTTGCACTTATTTTGTCATTGTTACCAATATCTAAAAGTATATATTATAAAGGGCAGACAAAGAAAAGTGATTCGAGTTTCATTAATCACATCATTTTAATTATGTGATGTTTACGTGGAGCGGTAGTGAAAATGCATGCATGATGAGTATATATATATATATATATATATATATATATATGAGGATTGCGAAAGTGAATGAGTTGCTATAATGCTATATATAGGTGGCTCACGCACCCTGGGATTCTGGCCGAGCTGGTTCTCGATACTGTCGGTGTGAATAAGAGAAACGGCAACAACAGGAGTGTCTTCATTGTTGTACATCCACTATGCAACACCGATATATATATAGGCACTGCGATCAAATCACCCTCTCTGAAGCGATTTACCTTTTGGTGACGGTCTTGGGGCCTCTGGCTTCGTCCTCATTGCTGAGATTCTTGCGACAACTCAGGAATATCATGCCAAAAGTACCACTATCTATTCATATATATTACACAACAAACACAAAAAAAAAAAAAAAAAAAATTAAAAAAAACAATTTTTTTTCATATATATTAAAAAAAAAAAAAAAAAAAAAAAAAAAAAAACATTAGCATAACCATTTTCTTTTCAAAATGCATGGTTTCACAAAACTGACAAATTAAAACAAGTTATTGTTAATTTGAATAAATAAGATAATAGGTTGGATGGTTAAGAAAAAAAAAGGGTACAATTTTAATCACTTTTATTATAAAAAACTAATAATTAATAAATAATATTTGCTGATAAAAAAAATTAAACAAGATTATGGACCTTCTTGTTGTATGTAGATTTCCTGGGGAGCGTTGGTGTAGGAAGGTCTACGAAGGGCATTGCGGTTGAGAGTGCAGCGAGAGAGGGCAACACCGGCACACTGGAATGGCCTGTTGTTAGGGTCCCATGTCTCAGTGAACCCACCTTCCGACTCTATACGGTTATCCGGTTTGAGGACATTCAGCTTTTGGATCTGGCACTCATTTTGCTGTGCCTTCTCGATCTGTCAGAGCGAAGCAGCCACTGAAAAGAAGGAAACAAAGGGAAAGAACAAGCTTAGCCATGGTGATGAGTGTTCAAGGACTATGGAGAGAATGTTTGTGTTGTGAAGCGGAGAACCTGAGGCGTGGTTATTTACAGGGAAGAGAGGAAGGTGGGTGAGGGACACGTTACAGGAGTGGAGTGCTGAGCTTGAGACATTCTTCAGTATGCATGGCTATGGAAGCCTTCTGTGTTACACCTCATTAAGTTCATGGGTGTGAGGTGGCTTCGACAGTTCGACATCAACATTATGTGACACATACCAAGTGTGTTTATGAAATTATATGAATACACCGTGTGACAATGATGGGATCCTCAAAGTGGGAAGAAGGGCTGCCCAAAAATGACTTCACTCTAGGGATAGAGAAATTATTAGGTGTCATGAAATTATCACTATTTACGGTTTTGACAGATCTTTATGTGATACTAATTACTCAATTTTTTTTACGACCAAATAAATTGAAAGTTATACATGGAAGAACTATATTTTATATATAATGTTCCATTTTATTTATTAATGAAGTGACGAGATAGAGCAATCACCTTCATTTTATCACATTCACCCGTATAGTCCGAATAAACAATTTGAAACACCCCGATTGTGTCTTTTTATTTATTCGTATAGTGTGGGTTTGGTTCGAGCCTCTATCGGTCGGGTTTATGCTCAGCACTAGCTACTAGTAATCATTTAAAAAATAAGTTACAATTTGTGTCAGTTACAAAGCTGTTAGAATCAATTAAAACAAAAAATTAAAGAATTCATCCTCCTATTTTATTAAATCCATAAATTTGAATTTAAAATTAAGACAGTTAATTCTTCTCTTTTCTAAAATCAGGAAATTAAATCTTTCTGTCAAATTAGTTGTGTTGACCAAATGTTGACTGTTAAAATTTCCCTCCTTTTTCCTTTTCCTTTCGCATAAACCTCAGTCTTATTTGTTCAATGAACTATGCACATTTTGAGCCCACTGTCCAAGGCTGCCAAAAGTTTCTTGGTTATTAATAGAAAAAAATGCTCTCATGAAATGAAATATTTCTTTAAACCAATATCTATTTAGTGTGGACAATGGACATCATATGCAACGCCACCCTTGACTCTGGTAAAAATTAAAATCCCAGAAAAACACATTTTTTAGCTCTCATGTTAAATTTGGAGCGATGTGCTATGTTTTAAGACACAATGTACAAATATCCAAATACTCTTAAACTCAAATTCCAGCGATGTTCTATGTTTGAAGACACAAAGCACAATGGTCCAAAAACTCTTAGACTTTCCAAGTTGGGTTGAGCTCCAAGTCATGAAGAACCTGATAAGACGTCTTAATTCTTAAAGTTACTCTTCAACTCTTTTTATTGGGTCTGCAATACTTTCAATTTTAGTCTGCTACATCATGTCCTGTCCTGCCAACATTTCCTAAAGATATCATCGATCAAGCTAACTATCATTGGACCAATCGATATTGTTTGCCTTTTGTTTTGCAAGAAGACGCAGAAGAAAGGAAAAAAGAGAGAGAGAGAGAGAGAGAAGAAGATTTGACAGAAAACTCGGTGGAATTTCTCCTTTTATTCCCGCAAAAGTTTAGTGACTCATTAGAGAGAGTACTTACATCATTATTTTACAGTGAACAAAAGGCAAGCTAAAGCCTTTATTTTCTTATTCATTATTATTATTATTTATTGCTTGCTTGCACTAGTGCCAAAAAGACAAAAGTGGGGTAGCACATACAAAAAGGGCTCTAAGCCACAGCTCTCTTCTGAGACTCCTGAGGTGGAACCAGGAACTTGAAAAGGTTGTTGTTCTTTATCTGCCTGGCCTGCTGGCTCTTTAGGTTAAAAGTGTGCTGAATCACTTCCTCTGGTAATGCGTTCAACAATGAGTTTGCGCCAGCAAGAGTGCCGATCATGGGTGTATCATTGGTCTTGAATGACACATACTCGAAGTTGTCGCTCTGTGATCTTGCAGCCACCGCAAAGTTTTGTGGCACGATCAGCACCCGTCCCTCTTGCAGCTCTCCATCAAACACTCTCTCACCGTTGCAATTCACGACTTGTACCAATGCCCGTCCATTCAATACGTATATTATGCTGTTCGCGTTCAGGTTGTAGTGTGGCACGAACATTGCATTCTGCATCGTACATCAATGCATGCAAGAGTCACAACAAATTCATCCAATATTTTTATAATAATACTATTTTTTGTTTTGATCTTTTCATCAATCTTTTCTTTTTTTTCTCTCTATTTCTATATATAAAGACAGAAAAGATAGAATCCATGCAAGTGTTAAGATAACTTCGTTACACATTTTATACCTATGTAATACTATTATTAATCAACAAATCATTAGTGTGAGTAAAAATAATGTAATTAGAATGAAATTTTCATTAAAAGTGGTCAGAGAGATTTTCTAAAAAAAATTAACTAAAACTGGTGAATATTTGGTAACAAATATTAGTTTAATATATAAATATATGTTGATCTTTGATGAATGATGTTGGTACCTTGCGGAGAGATCCAAACTCAGCACTGAGTCTGAGCCACGAGAGGGCTGGGAAGTCAAGGCTGGTGGCGGTTGTGACGCTACCGGCTTGAGGGTTGAAGATGTCAGGTGATGAAGTCTGGCCAATGTTGTGGCGAAGTCTCATTGTGCATAAGGTCTCATCAATGCCATTTCTGCTGCTTTTGTTTTTGCCTTGGCTTCCTCGGGGGCGTTGGCAGTGTTTGTCTTTACCCTCGCACCGTGGCTTCTCATCCTCTTCTTCTTCTTCCTCTTCCGTGGGTGGTTTTATCACGCTCAGACCTCCTTTCACTGTCACAATGGCTCCCTTCTCTTCGTCTTCGTTCTCTCCTTGTAGTTTCTTCACTATCTGCTTGTCCACGCTGAATGCATGTTCCAAGAATTCCCGGGTGAAGCCACTCAATATGCTGCCTGCTTCGTTTTCTTCTTCTTGCTGCTGCTTTCCTTTCTTGCTTTGACGATCTCCTTGCTGTTGCTGATATTGTAGAAACTCTTGCTCTTGGTTCCCAGCAAGATAGAATCTCTGCCAAGAATTGTCACAACAAATAGTTGTCAATCAGTAACCAGCTAGTATTAGAACTTAAGTATTCTAATCTTAACATTACAATTTAGTCCAGTTTCCTTTTTTTTATCAGCTACAATGTTGTCCAGTTATTTCAAGACAAGAACCAAATTGGATAAAAAAACACAACTATAAGGATCCAACTGGCATATTTTAATCTATAGGTACTAAATGAGAAAGTGCAACTCCACGAACCAAAATGATATTTAAACCTTTAAAGAATTATAATATCTAATATTGCTATGTGGCTCACCCTAGGCATCTGGTCGAGCTGGTTCTCCAAGCTGTTGGTGTCCATAAGAGAAACGGCAACAACAGGAGTGTCTTCACTGTTGTACATCCAGTAAGCAAAACCGGTTGGCACTGCAATCAAATCACCCTCTCTGAAGTGATAGATCTTCTGGTGACGGTCTTGTGGTCTGCTGCTTTGTCCTCTTTGTTGAGGCTCTTCAAATGTGCTAGGACAACCCGGGAATATCATGCCAAAAATACCCTTACCTATTCATATTACAAAACAACAAACACACACAAAAAAAATAAAATTAGGAATCCAACATATCATCAATGACTGTGATCATGTTATGTTATCAAGAACTCAAAATAACAAAAAATATTATTAGAAATATTACTAGAATAAAATCCAGTCATTTATTAAACCCTTAAACATATTTAAGTTTATTATATATTTATATATCAAGTTTAGACAAGATGGACCTTGTTGGATGTAGATTTCCTCGGGAGTGTTGGTGTAGGAAGGTCTACGAAGGGCGTTGCGGTTGAGGGTGAAGCGATAGACGGCAACACCGGCACACTGGAATGGCCTGTTGTTAGGGCTCCATGTCTCAATGAAGCCACCTTCTGACTCTATACGGTTATCCGGTTTGAGGGCATTGAGTTTTTGGATCTGGCACTTGTTTTGCTGAGGCTGCTCTCTGAAACTGAAAGCGAAGCAGCAGCCACTGAAAAGCAGAAAACAAAGGGAAAGAACAAGCTTGGCCATGTTGATGAGTGTTTAAGGACCAATGAAGAGAATGTTTGTGGTGTGAAGCGGAGAACCTGAGGCGTGGTTATTTATAGGGAAGAGAGGAAGGTGAATGAGGGACACGTCACAGAAGTAGGGTGCTGAGCTTGAGACACTCTTCAGTATGCATGGCTATGGAAGCCTTGGGTGCTACACCTCATTAAGTTCATGGTGTGAGGTGGCTTCGGCATCTCAGTTACGTGACAAAGAGAAAGGTGTTTCAGTGTTTCTATTGCAAATGGCAGAAACCCGTAATGACGAGGGGACCATGCATGGTTTCATTTCTTTCTTTCTTTCCTTTTATATATGCAGGTTCATAATTTATAAATCAGACTCAAGTTTCAATTTCTTAATTTCTCATTTTCCTCTTATATTACTGAACTAATGTTAACCACGTACACTTATATTTTTTTAATTTAATTTTGATAGATTGTGTTGATTTAAATATATTAACATTTTCAACCAAATAAAAATCATTTTAGTAGATACAGATTTTTAAAAAATTATTTAAAAAATTAACTATTTGATCCTAAATGGCACATTTTAATTATAAAAAATCCGGTGTTGTAAGTGTTTTATTAATTTGTTGGCATTATCAAAGCAATTTTCTTTATTATTTGTTGACATTTTGATTACGTACTTAGGCTACCTCCTATATGAAATTGTTTGACTTGTTTTTGCTTATTAAATGCCATGCTTAATAAGAACCTTTTATGAAAGTTTGTGGTTATTTTGATTCAATTATATCACAACAATATTTATAAAACAGATAAAAGTTAATGTTGATGAATGTAAGAGTGTCAAGTTACTTTTGGAGTCTATTTAATAAAAAAATTAAGTTGTTGGTTTTGGTGATAAAAGTTACATAATGTAAAACGTAAAAAATAAGTTAATTATATATATAAACGTAAGACTAACTTAAGATGTGAAAAAGGTATAGAGAGAAAAAAAGATAGATGTTGAGTTGGAAATGCTCATGATTTACTTCTTTGAATAGAAAGTATATAAATAATTATAATCGGATTGATGATTATTTAAATGAAATCTACTATTAAATTGTGTTTGTGTTTATAAGAGAGAATTCAAATCCTCAAGTACTTATAGGCATACATCTACTCTTTCTTTCCTGTCAATATTCTTTTTTTCTTTTTTTTTCTGTTTTTTAGTTCTTATTTTTCTTCTCTCTATAAAATAAGGTGGAGCTAGCTAGATTGATGTTTTTTCTAAATCCCCAAACTTCTGTTCGTTCCTATTTTGACGGGGTTTGTAATTTTTGAATAATTTCCTTGTTACTATTCTATCTAAGTTTTTGGCTGACATTTTCCTTGTAAAACTTGAAGCTTGTGTTATTGAACCACTTTTACAAAGAAGAAAACTTAATTACATGTTTTTAAGTGTTGTTTGTATTGTTCTCTAATTAAAATTGGAGTTTAATTTAATCTACATATTTTTTTAGTAAGAACCTTGAGATAAATTTCAATTCTAATAAGAGAACATGACAAACAGCATGTTAAGAACTATATTTAAATTTTGTCCAATCAAAAAACCATTTTCTTGCTTAATGATGGAGACCTATATATTCTACATATTTCAAGTTTCTTATTCCATTATAGTACTACTTTGTTTATTGAGAGAAGAAATAGCACTATATATATTGTTAATTGTGAGCTAAATTTTAAAAAGTGTAGAATATATAACTTGTAGTCACCCCTGCGTGGTTCAATCTTCATCACTCTATGCTCTTCAACTTGAATCAAGAAACTGGTGATTGGTGAATGTTCATCACTCTAAGCCCAATCTGACAAACCTAGCTACGTGATAAACTCACTCCAGCACGTGCTAAGGGAAGGAAGGTACTATCCACATTTGCAAGGTAACATCTAATGTGGACCCTGCAACTGAGTTTTGTACATTTAGGACTCGCAGAGCCGGGGTACTTGGTCAGATAAAATGTGAGAGTAGTTCTCCAACAGGTGCACAAAGTAAATTATTGCTTGCTATGCAACTTGTAGATACAATGGCAGCAATATTACGATAAGAACAAGGCCAAAATGACAAATAATATTCGAATCAGTTAATAATGTGAAGAACATTACCTTTTTCAGAGTCCAATGCATCATCAATATCACCAACCAACACAGATGTAGATCCCGCATAAGCATGGCTGCATGGCTCCTGCATGTATCATACCACCTGTCAGTTAGAATGCAGCATCATGACAGTTGAACCCACCGTTACCCATGCAACTACTTGGATAGCAAACAAAATTAATTCAATCTTATAAAATCATGGTCCAACAATGAAAAAGTAGAAGCAATCATTTGTTGCTTCACCTTGACCATGAAAATTTTATCGACTTTTTCTCACCATGAATATATTCAAAACACACTATTAAATCCCCTTTGACCATTCCCAACGGATTCAGTTATGTGTAGGAGTTAGCTTGTAAGTTGTAAGTAGAAATGCACGTGTAAACCATATTGTATATAAGTCATACCAGTACTGATTTCAACTGACTGAATGAATATACAATTTTTCTCTCCAAATCTGTTAATCACATTCACCTAATATGAGAAAAGGAGAGGGCTTGTGAGGAGCCTCATTCAGAACTTGCACACGTAACTCCTAGTTGAAATTTTAAAGTGAAAATGCTATCCAATGAGATAGTTTTGTATGTTCTTTTGTTGAATGCAAATAATATCTGAAGATGAATGGGATCCTTCACTATAATTGTACATCAATTTATATTGAAAACATGGAAAAAAAATACACAATAAACTAATAAAGCGTCCAAAATGCACAACCAATGTGTCAAAATATGCTAAACTCTGTTTGTATCGATCCATCAGTATTTTAAACCTATATTTCAGCTTTGCAACATTATAATAGCAATCCAAATTTCCTCCACTAAACACAATTTTCATTTTCATCACTAAGAAGGTCCTCACCAAAAAAGGACTCTGCTTCTGCATTCATTTGTCAATATATACAAGAAATTCTTACGTGCTTCCAAAACAAGAATTTTCTCTTGATTTATACTATGGAATGTGTATGACATCAACAAGGTGGCCATCACTATCTCTGAGTCAAATGCATTAGTAGTGCTATATCTGATGTGGTACACGTTTATATTAGAAATACAGAGTAAGCGATTTTCCTGGCACTTGTAGCACCCGAGAATATCTCTAATCAAAATAAGAGCAAACTGGATATAACTGATTTTTTTCCAGATCCAGCCTTTCCCTCTTTAAATTATTCATGGTTTCTCTTGAGCTCATCAGAGCTAGAAATCAGATTTTTGGAGGCAATGGATTTCATCACCCAATAACAACATAAATTGAACAATTAAACTATTATAAGAGCCATGATTCTTGAATTTCAATCATACCAACCAACGTAGCATGTGGAGACGTAAAGTGTATATGTTTGGCTTCGTCTCTTGCCTCATAAGAATTTAGATATAGGATTAATTGTTAACAATAAATTTGCAATTCACTTGTGCACATGCATGCTTCATTATATGTAGTACTAAACCTCAAGTTTCAGGTAAAAAACGTGACATGCACTCCTCCTTTACAATAAGCAAGTGACAAAACACAAACTAAACAAACAGAGTAGTCATTTCTATATAACTTATAAAACAAAACATTATTATTATAAATAAAACTCAAACAAGAGTCCGATTTTCTAATCTATACTCCAATGTGCGCGATTAGTTGTCTCCACACCCCATGCACTAACAACAGTCCTAACTTCATCCCCTTCTCGCATTAATAATATATGGAAGCGGATCAAAATGTGGGAACCACTTAATATTATGAGAAACTAGCATGATCTCACAAGGATTAACTATAACAATCCTCGGGATGGAAACTCCTGCCAATTACATATTTGGGCAATGTAAATCACCCGCATTGAAGGACTATAGCTTATTACAAGATATGAAAAAAGACAAAATAAAATGCGACCTAGAAGATACATATGCCAACTATGCTTTGCTCATTCGGTATCTCGCCTGAAACTGGCTTCAGCATTCTTCTCCTTCGTGCCATCATCGACTATTTTAGTTTCAGCAAGACCGTCCACTATTTTAGTTTCAGCAAGACCGTCTCTCTCGCCCTCAGTTGCATTGACTTCAAGAGTGTTAGACTTTTGGGGAAGCTTTCGATCCAGATTCTGAGCAGCTTCAGATTCTTCATTTTCGGGTACTTCATTGGGATTTTGAACAGCTTCGGCATCATGCTTGTCAGTGTCAGCATTTTGAGGTTGTTGTGCCCCATAACTTTGAGCAGCATCTAACTCCTCATATTTAGAAACAATCTGCTGCAGCTCATCATTGAGATATAAAGCCTCAAAAAGTGTTGCTTCATCGTTTGTAGTGCTTTCCACAATCCCCTTGATCATAGAGAGAGATTGCTTGCACTTATCCAATAAGCTCACGGTTAAATCTTCCTAAAGCCACACAAAATTATTGCAAATTCCATCATCAAACAACAATTCTGTCAGCAATATAGAGAAGAAAATAAAAGGCAAATACTTCTATAAACACTTACAAGAAAAGACACCATAAAACAAAGTAGATCAACCTTCTGCTATAAGTTTAAATCAACTTATGCATCTCAACTTTTGGATAAGTTAAATGAGAATTTGTTCGATAGAAGTTGGAAAGCATAAGTTGATTTTAACTTGTCAGAGAAGTTTAATATATCTAAACTTCTTATTTTCTTCTCCTACAAGTACTTATTGAAAATTCTGTCCGAACAAGGCCATATATAGCAATTATCTAACAGTAGTAGATGGAAAGCACGGGAAAAAAAAAAGAGGTAAAAGAAAGACTGGATGCATACAAAAAAACATCATAATGAAGTAGTATACAAAACACCAATTTATTATTCAGGTAGTGTTGATTTTCTCTAACATCATGATGTTTACCTTCAAAGTTTTTGGCTCTGCATCAGAATTCAATATACTAGAGAGCAATTCAAGACTGTTTCGAGCAACCACAAGATGCTCTTTCCTCTCCTCAACTGATATGTGTTGGTAATTAGAAGAGAAGGCTGCTGGATCATCAATATCATGTAGTTCAGCTTGAGGAATTGGGTATCTTTCAGGGGCATCTACATATGACTCTGAGGCATACGGAACATGTGGTGAATTTCCTCCCGCCATGTCAACCGGTTCATCCCTTCCTTTCAAACTCTGCCATCAAAAAAGGGAGGATGAAGGATTCAAATAAATGTGAAAGAGAAGGATGCAAAAGAATCTATCACAGTAAAATATAGAAATAGAAGGCATTGCATAAACTGCAGAAAATAAGAGAGAACATGAAGCCCAATACAGTTACATTTCAAAATCAATATTCTGTACAAGATAAAAATCCCCAGTGTCACCTGAGAAATGAGTATACCCCATTTTAATCAATACTCCCGGAATATATGAGGCGTATTTATAGTAGTCCCTGAATTAGAAAAATATCAGATAAATTCCTAAAATTTCAAAAATTTATTCGACATTTATCTAATTTCGAGGACTACTACGATAGTGTCTCACAAATTCAGGGGCTAAAATAGGATTTACTATGTGAGAAAGCTTCTTTATTTTTTTGTCTAGACCACAGGTATCCTCCTCCACGGGAGACAATCATGTTGGAGCCGGATAAGACCACATGCGCGGCAAAGTTCTCCCTCCAATTCTAATTTTGCATCATAAACTTTTGCAAACAATATCTAGAAGCAACATACAACAAAAAAGACAAAACATAATAGAGAGTGAAAAGACAAGAGTAACAAACAAGTAATCCAGTTATGGCTATATCCTCAATCAACAAAAATAAATAAAAATTGACCATATAAGTTTGACGAAAGACGGGAAGATAAGCGAGATCCTCGGACTCGCCCCAGGCCCGAATCAACTGAAAAGCCCGGCTGCGAGTCTGGTGATGGGCCTGCGGGTTATCGATGAAGCGAATCATCTCATCGAGAAGCTTCTCGGAAGCGATTTCGGAGAAGACCTTGTCGCAATTCATGGCGCAGGCTTCGAGGAGGTCAAGGCTGAGGGTCTGAACGACGGGGCTCTTGTGGTTGATCTTTCTCTTGATGGCCTTAACGACCTCAGAGCCGTTGAGCTGATCGCTGTTGATCATGCCACAGATTCTGAGATTCATGCCCCAATTGGGTTCTTCCATGGTCTCCAGCGTGGCCTCGTCCACCATCTTGGACTCCGGCGTCGGCGCCTGAAGCATCTCCTTCACTTTTCCGCTCACCATTCGACCCATCTGGGCCCCACCCGTCTTCAGCCTCTCCCCCAGCTGCGCCCACTTCAACCGCTCCATCGCCAAACCAATTCGATATGTTTTTTGTTCTTCTGTAACGTTGGGAACCCTAACTAGATCGGGTCAAATGTGTGGAAAGTCAAAAGCTGAGCTTTGAAGATTATAAAGTGAACAAGTGACGAGAGATAAGAGGGGTGTGTGTGGTGGTGTCAGTATAGTCATCAATTGCTTGTGACGCGTATTTTTAACAAAATTTCAATGCCGTAGACTGGGATTTGTTTGTGGGTGGAATTTAATTAATCATAATAAATTATGTATTTAACTAATTTTCACGTCTTTTTCTGT
Source organism: Glycine latifolia (assembly GCA_013407115.1). Lineage (NCBI taxonomy): Eukaryota > Viridiplantae > Streptophyta > Magnoliopsida > Fabales > Fabaceae > Glycine > Glycine latifolia. The sequence goes on from CM023943.1 coordinate 25,641,045, forward strand.
CTCGCCCTAATCATGAGTTGAATTTGTCACGGTTTCAACTTTCAAGCAGAAAAAAAAAAATTCGTCGAATCTAACCAATACAAAGATTATGATAGGTTTCTTCTTAATATTTCTCTTAAAAGAGTCGGTCTAAAAAACACATTTTTGATAAATTAATTTTTGACTCGTGCGAGGATTAATATTATATATATATATATATGATTTTTATGTAGTCTTCTTATTTAAGCAATAATTATCTTAAAAAATATAGGTATTTTTGTATTCAATGATTTATCGTGATATATAATAAATAAAACATCTTAAAATAAGTTAATATAATAAAGTAATTGAGTTATTATGTAATAAAATATATATTAATGGTATAAATAGGTCTCTTATTATTATTTAAGCCTATTTTATTTTTGTAAATGATTATAAATTATCAAAATATATTTGTAATTCTTCAATTATTCGTTATATATCAAAAATATCTTATCAAAAAAAATAAAATAAAACCAATTCAATATAATGAAGTTGATAATAAATCATTGATCAATTAAGTTAAATGAATTTAATTTCTTATAACAATTTTACATGATTAATATATAAAAATGTAAATACAGGATATTACATATAACAATACGTGATGAATTGTATTTTAAAGTTAAAAAAAATTGTTGTAGTATATTTTTAATATGAAAAATGTCAAAATTTCAATCTTATGTTACATTTTTTATTAATTTAAAATAATAAATCATTATTGAAGAATACACAAATAAAGAAATAATATGTTAATAAATATTTAAAAAGTAAATAAGAAATACATGATAGAAAATAAATAAAAAATAGTAACAATACTTGACTTAATTTTGAAAGACTTTTCGATAAAAAAAATATTTAAAATCATATTTAAATTATCTCCATTATTAACAAAAGTAATTTCGTTTATAGGTTTTCATTAAAAAGATGTGAAATATTTTATTATTAACAAAAATATTTCCATTAATAGGTTTTCATTGATATATCTTCATTACCAAAATAATTTTTTGTCATGTAAGATGTTGCAAAATTCATTTCTAATAAAAATAGTTTATGAAAAGGCTTAATACAATATTTTCAATTATTCCTCTAATTTGATCATTGGTAAAAGCAAAATTTTGTAATGTATTTGATCATCCCATTAGTAAGTTGTTTGGGTCAATTTATCTGATTTTCATATTAATCATATTTTTTAGATTAAAATATATGTTTCGTCTTTATAAATATTGAAAGTTAAAGAAGAAGAAAATTAAAAAAGGGAGATTTATAAATTTTTGGATTTTGTAGCATCTTTTAACCCCAAAAATTACTTACTATTACATCCTAATCCTAATGAAAGAGTGGCATCGGATACTTGAACTTATTTCTAGGCTAAAAATAACAAATTTCAATATTTTGAAAACAAAAAAAAATTTCAAAATTTTGCAAGAGATTCTAAAACATTTTGATATTTATAGGGATGAATAAAATATTTTAATCTATAATTTAAGTTTTAAATAATGTCATATAAGTTTGGATTCGTTCAAGTCTCTGAGACAAAAAAAATAACTCATTTCAATTTTATAAGGACAAAAAACATACCAAAAATAGTGAAATGATGAATTCTAAATTTTTCAATAATATTTATAAGAACAAAAAATATATTTTAAATTTTTTTATAAATATCATAATTTTATTTTATCATTATACTATAAAGATACAACCAAATCTATTTATTTAAACATATATTATAATTATATTTATATAATTCAAATTAAATTTATTAATATCCTTAATTATGGTGGATTAAGACGGTGTCTATTAAATTTTCTTTATAACTTCCATAATGTGAAATATAATTAAAACTGGTACAATTATGATACTTTATTTTGGTATAAAAATAATTTAAAATTATGATAATTAATATATATCGGTATTCAAACGTTGTGTATTAAATTTTCACATGAAAAAATGAGAAATATTAAAATTATGCTTAATTTTTTGTCCGTTAACATGAAATTAAGAAAAAAAGTAATAATCAATAAAATTTTGAAATTGTTTTTACATATTATTTTTTAAAAGTTTATTTTTTATTATCATATTAACGTTTTAAATTTTATAAAAAAAATATAATAATTTTAATTTTTTCAATGATCTGATTCAAAATAAATATGATTCACTTGTCATAAATTTATCATTATTCTTTTTTATTAAATAAATTTACCATTCTAAAATCTAAAAAAATATTTATAGATTTAGTGTTCAATTTTTAATGTTTAACTTAATTAAATTCATATTGCATAATCATAAAAATTTTACTCTAAAATATTAAATATAAATATTAGAATTTTCTATATTTATACATAAACTTATTATTATAAAGATTATTTGTTTACTGTGCATGCATGATTTTCTAATAAGAATCTTTCAATAGAATATTACAAATAAGTAAAATGTTTTATAATTCTTTATTTATAATTCAGAATTTAATCCAACAATATGATTTATCTTAATAAAGAAAAATATTAATGTAAACATTTCACACTCTGAATTAATTTATTTCTTAAAATAAAGTTTAAAAATATTAGATAAATTAACACTTATGAAAATATTGAATATCAATTAAATAATTAAATGATACAATTTAAATTATATGATACAAATAAGAATAAAACATTTTGTCAAAATAAATCCTATTAAAAATACTATTATTAATACCATCAACTCAATTTTAAAAAATATTTATTGTCATAAATATATAAGAATTTATTCTATTTCAAATTTTCCATTAATTTCTACTAAATAAAATTAATTCAAAATTAAATTATTATAATAAAAATGAATTACAAAGTTTTTTAATATTAAAATAAATTTGAATAAATCAATTTTAAAGTTCTAAGAGATTAAAGTTTGCAGTTTATAATGCTAACAAATTTTAAAGTTTTTATTCTAATGAATTAAAAATAAAGAATTATTCTCTTTAACACGTTAAATTAAATTTGTAACATATATTTTTATAACTGTTTTATTATATTCTTTTAGGAAAATTATAAATTCCATTTATTTTTAAAAATTATGTATTGAGTTGGGTGTCTATTAAATTTTCACATAAGAAAATCAAAAATATTATAAATTACATTACATTTGCGTACATTAGTTAACATGAAATTAGGCTAAATTTTAAAAATCAATAAAATTTTAGAAATAGTTGTACCTAATGTATTTATAAAGAATTTTTAAAACAGATTAAAATCTAAATAATAATAATGAATAAAATATAATATTTACAAGATTGACACACAGCATAAAACATAAAAAAAAATTTAAAAGAAAAATATTATCTAATAGACCCAATAATTTTTTAAAACATTAATAAATAAAAGAAAAAGAATCAATGTGTTATTAATAACTTATTGTCTATAATATTAACTCATTGATCCTTTACAATTTATGTGTTTAATCATGTGAAGATATAAAAGGAAAAGAATTAATGAAAAAACTAAAATGAATATCAAATAAACTAATTTAACTCCCACATATGACGAAAAACAATATTTATAAAAATGTCCCCACTCACTTTCTTTTATATATATATATATATATATATATATAAAGATTTGTCAAAAATATTTCATCCTTCTCCTTTTATATATATAAAGATGCTAATTTCTCATTTTCTGACACAATTTTTAATATACTTTATTTATTTATTCAAGTCTATTAAAATAGTATATTTTTATGAATCTTATTTTTTATTTAACTGATTTTTTTTTAAAATTTTATAAACTTAAATAAATTTTTACAAGTTAGAAAAAAATGTGTAATGTATACTTGTAATCACAACGGAAAATAACGCTTCATTTCATCAACGGATGAAAGTTTTGTAGAAATTGATTTCCTTTGTATATATTTATGGTTTAATTATATTTTTGGTTTTTAAAATTTAGGGTGCATTTAATTTTAGTCTCTTAAATTTAAAAACAAATATTTTGGTCTTTTAAATTTAAAAAAGTTACAGTTTTCATCCCTAAAAGTTTATTTTGGGTTTTGTTCTGTTCTAGTGTGTCAGGTGACTCAGGTTTAAGATGGAAGGTGTGTACATGCAAAAGGCATTCTAGTTTTCAACCCTGAAGTTGTAAGGTTTGCACTGGCATAGTGCAGGCATCAAAGATGCATAGATGAGTGGTTAAAAGTTAAAACCCTTTATTTAGCAATGAGTGGTTGCTAGGAAAGCAATCAATGTGAGATTTGGTTCCCTCTAATTAGGGATTGATTGATATCCTAATAAGAATTATCTGTGTATCCCCTGTTTCCTGTTCATGGAAGTTCTGTTAAGATGTCATCTATAGACTGCTAACATGTGTGGGGCTAGAAAGGATTTGGTGGGCTCTGTGATCCACTGTTTTACAGTTGTACACGTACTTGCTTTTTCTGTAGTTTTCAGCAATTTATTTCAACATTAGCACTTAAAATACCCTACTTATAAGCCTTCCTTTTCATCTATTGATTGGTTTAATGACGTGAAACAGAGCTATAAAGTTGAAGGATGCCAACGTACATATAAAAAGCTAAGTGACTTCATTTATAAGACTGTCCTGCTGAGAAAGTTGACTTACTTGCACCGGAGTGAAGGAGAACAGGTGGCTTCTACTAGTATTGCAAAAACAGAAACTCTTCTTGTTCGGAAATTACGAATTGCACTCATTGTGTAACACAGTTTTTTGGATTGTAGAATTGTTAACTGCTTCTGCGAGTTGGCTGATATGGTCCATTTTATGCTTAGGATGTGTCATTCTCCTGAAATGCAATATTTATTCCATGCTTTTCATATGAAAAATCTTTAAACAGATGCTTTTCTCATATTGATTTCATTTATTACATAATAATTGAATCTAGAGTTTATAACTGCTGAACTCAGAAAATAAACACATTGAATTCAGAAACTCCTACCATGTCTTAATTTGAGCACTAGTTTACTATGATTTATCAGTTCTGAAGTTAAAAGTTTAAAACATAGGTGGTTCTTACCTATGATGATTTATATTTTGATCGTTGTAAAGCTCCATTTGAGGCTTTTGGTCTTGCAGATGTTATTTTTTTTTAAATGAAATATGGTAGGTAGACTCACGGACAACTGCAACTCATCTTCGGAGCAAACGAGAATAGCAATGATAGGAGATATTTATGATCTTAATTTTTCCGCACTTGAATTAATTGCTTTTGCTATTTGTATATCAGCATGATTAGATCATAAAATATATTTTATAACTTACAGGATAGAGGCTGAAAATAAAAGTTTAAAACCCAAAGTAAGACTGCTCTATTTTCCTTGTCTCTCTATATATGGAGCGGAGCATATCAATTGGCATTAGCATCTTAATTGCAAGAGTGAGAGAAGCTAATTCTGATTATTTAAGAAGTTTTATATAGTAAAATATCATGACACCAAGCAATAAGTTACCATTGACGTACAAGTATACAAGGTTACTAGTTGGAAAATAAAACAACAGCTTTCTGTTTTTAAAATAATTAAAATTAGGCATGATTTCGTAATTTAATGATATTGCAAACCTCTGGAATTCCAAATTAACTGATGTTTTTCTTTCTCTCTTTTGTTCCTTTGTCTCTTTAATTATATATATATATATATATATTTTCTCTACTAATAAGGATATTAAATCTGTGTTACTTCTTTACCAAAAAATCTGTTAAACTCATGTGGTTTTGGGCATGCATGTGTTGCTCTTACATGATTTATGAAAGGACAACATGGTGTGGTTTGATCTATGTAGCCAATCCCCACCTAATGAAAGAAACTTTTGCTGCTGTTGCTATTTTGTTTCCTCAACATCTTGCTGCTTTGAAATTGTGTAGTATCTGTAAGTTCAAAAGTCTAAGGTGAATGTCTCCATAAAGATTAGTAGGGTTAAAGGTAATATTTTGGTTGGCTATGCTCTCGAGTTTTGACTCCTTAATGCTTGTAAACAAGGAATGATTCTTTGCTTAATGCATCAAACCGAATTGCAGGAAGCAAAGGACAGTCGATTATTTGGTCCAGGTAATATGACAGACATTGAATTATTAGATGATTGACTTTTTCTTTAAAGCCCGAGGATAAACTGCTTGTTTGATGTATAAATAGTAATAGTATATTTTTCTACAATATATTTCGTTTGGTTAAGCTTAATATTTTATCAATATCAAATAAAAAATTGTATTTTATATCTTAAAAAGTAAAAGAGCATGTGATTCTTTACTTTTTTACATTTTGTAGTGTATGCTTGGGAGAATTTATTTTCAACAAATAATGGCTTATATTTTGTTTTTTTTTTATGTAATAATATTAAACGTGGGAGTATGAGATAAAATTGTGTATGTATAAAAAGTGTCTTTGAATAAGCGATACTTTTAGTTGAACGTCAATCTAGTATAGGATTCAGTTGAATGTGCAGTAGAAAGTGTTTTAAGTAAAACAAACACACTAGTGTGCGTTTAGATTGTTGTTTGAGAGGTACCAAAAGTTCATTTGTGCATTTCAATGCACTGAAGACTAGTAACAACTAACAATACTACTAGATTAAATTTGGGTTATATTCCACTGAATGGTTATTCAAACACACCTTAAGCGTCTGTTTGGAAATCCGTTCATTAGAGGCAAATGAATACAAAAGGAGTCATTTGTATTTTTTTTCCACCAGGTTTGGAGGTGTGTGAATGGTTTTTTAAAGATGTTTTTAAATCATTTATTGTTGACTAACTAAAAGATATTTCTGACTCAACCACTAAGGGATTATAGATATTTTATTTGGTTTAATTTTTTTAGACTTAATTGTCCTTAAAATAGAAAATTGAGTTAAATAGAATGTTTAAAAACTATAAAATTTTTAAAATGTAATTTTTAAAAGAACATATTTTTTTTAAAAAAAAATGTTTTTAGAAAAGCCAGTTTCAAGGGTTTTTTTTCATACTTTTATTTCTCCCTTTATTCGAAAACATAAAATCTAAAAAAAATGACTGTACTTTAACTACTTGAAAGGATTAAAATGAATGTTCCACACTTTCACTCGTTCTTCTTTCGTTTTTTGAGGCTATAATAATAACAAGAGAAAAGAAAAGAAAAAAAAAAAAGGTTCCTGCCCAAGCGAGAATTTCAGTTGGTCCCTGATGAAAATAATGATTCCCGAGAATGTCCCTTTTGTATGACTATGGGACACGACACGACACGGGTAACTAGCAACAAGAAAAACCTGCGACTGCTAGTGAGTGCGAATTGAAGCAAAGGTTGCTGCAACCGCCGTTGAGTGAGGGCCGTTGGGTTACGATGTTGCCAGCAATGCATCTGATGATGGTCAACACTTACGACGTTTCCGGTGAGCGTCTTTCTCTGTCACCTTCATCCTTTGAACCATACCATAGCCCTTCTTCACTCGCTTCTTCCATTTTCCTCCACTCTAGCCTTTAGTTTTTTCTTTTTTCTTCTTCTGTTTCTTTTCAGTTTGCCTCCTATGATAGCTAGCTTTTGAGACATGGATCGTTTTCAGCTTCTTTTTTCGTCATGACAGAGAAAAATCAAACTGCTGATCTGTAAATAACCACTTTGTTATTAAATTGTGCCCTTTTACTGAAGCACTAGTAATATATATTCTGGATCATACATTCTATCCGCTACTGAAATAAACTCGAAATCATGATCATTTGAATTCCTAAAACAATTGTGATATGTGTATCATTGCTCAATTCAGAGATTGATTACTTTGTGCCTTATCCTAGGTTTCTATGATGGATTGTGTTGGGTTCTGTCATACATAAATAAGGACAAAACTTAGATGCAGTTCTATAAGTGTCTTTTGTTGATGTTCTCCAATTAGAATTGGAGTTTCACTTCTGTAATTCGCTTATAAAAAGGTTTTCAATAAATGTCAAATAGATAACCAAGATGGAACTCCAATCCTGATTGAAGAACACCAGCAAAAGTACTCATGGAATTGCATCTAAGTTTTGTCCAATAAATATGGCTATATGTTTAGTATATTTTTTCTGTTCATTTTATTTTATTTCTCTCTTTATGGTTTTTGAAGTGGTTTTGGTCATATCATAGGGTGTGGAGTGGCAGAAGGTAGGTTTCTTCCATGTTCGGGTGTTTCTGGAAGAACAGCTTCTGTGTTTTCTTGTTCCTCTCAGGGTTACCACAGAATTCATTCACATGTCAACATTAGAGGGCTAAAGTGTTCTTCTATGGGTGCATGTGCATCTTTTGTGTATGAAGCAAGGAGGAATCCTGAATCTTTCCCTAGGCAAAACAAGCATGGATTTTCCAGAAGCAGGAAGTGGCTCAATGAAGAGAGAGACAGCGTTGAGAACTTTGAAGAAGACATGTTATCATCGAAAAATGGTTCATTGGTATTTCATCCTAGCACACTAAAAAACCATGCCAATGCCAATGCAGCCCCTAGGCCTAAAGAGGAGGAGATTATTACACTGTTTAAGAAGGTTCAGGCTCGGCTAAGAGAGAGAGCTACTACTATTAAAGAAATAAAGAAAGTTGAAGCATCCCAAGCACAGTCTAAAGAGAATGGTTCGGTATTCTCTCCTCAAGCTACTGAGGAAACACTCAGTTAAGCAAGTAAAGATTAGTGATGTTAACAGAGGGAAAAACTATAGTTTGGACCGGTTGCAAGATTGTGGTCAAGACAATGAAAGTCAAAGCACAAAATTTCCTGATTTGAATGGTACTCCTAATAAAGAGTCTCAAGAAACTAACGTTTCATTAGTTACTAGGCCTCCATCGATTTTCCAAAGACGGTATCCTGTTTTTCGGTTAAAGTACCAACCTATCTCTACCGACGATAATGATGTGAATGCAGTCCCCCTGAGTAATGTGGTTACAGAGAAAGATCAGGATCAAATAGGTATGAAGCTTGATCCTGAGCCAGAGCATGAATCTGAACTAGAACTTGATCCAAAGGATAAACTCTTCTTCCCCGAAGTGGGGATTGTGATGTCACATGATGATGATTCTCTTGATTCTGAACAAATATATAATGATGAACATGGGGAGGACCAACAAGTGGAACAACATGAGGATTTGAGTACAATGAAGCTGTCTGAACTCTGAACTAAAGGCACTTGTGAAGTCTCGTGGCCTCAAAGGGTTTTCAAAAATGAAGAGTGAGCTCATGGAGTTGCTAACTGGAAGCTGATTTGGACCATAGGTTAGAGAAGCAAAATCAAGGAACAACAGATTTTAATTATATCTGTTTTTTACCTTTGAATTTATCTGGTTTATTTTTACATCGTTTTTAATTTAATTCCTTCAAATACTTGAGGGTTTGTGGATCATTAGATAGAATAACCATGCTATTATTCAGGCCTCGGAGGATTTTGAATTTGCAACTGTATTCCCACGATGAGATTTTTTATTTTTTTTTACTGATTAAAAGTACACCATTTCAGTATGATAATGCTTCGGGACTATTAATCAGTGTTAACTGTATTGTATAGATATAATCCTTATCAGGCCATTGTTAACCATATTGTTTACACATCCAGCAAAAATAAATAAATAAAATGTAGTAATACTTTTTTTTTTATCAATTTTTATTTTTTGAAATAATTATATTCCTTAAATAAAAACGAACATTGGATCTGAAAGTTATTTAGCTTAGCAAAACAGGACCGAACGGACTCTATGGGTAGCAAAATATTTAGGGATGCGCTATATACACTAGGTGATTTTCTAATACACCATTAATGAATAGTGCATTTCCAAAATTACCCTTCATGTTTTTGAAGACTTATATATATGGATATGTATGATTCACACTTATGGATTCGTCAATCCGTAATCCGTAAGAGTTTATATATATATATATATATATATATACAGATTGGGCAATCCGTACATTTTTTTTTGGTAAATTAAAATATATTTTAGAAAATAATGGTGCATGCAAGTATCGAACTTGTGACCTTCAAGTTATTAACACGGTGCTCCAACCAACTGAGCTAATAGACCAATTATATTAAAAATTAATTAATATTGATATATATATATATATAACTAAATTTATTTAATTTAAAATAATTTATTATGTTAAAATTACATGTGTATTAAATATACATTAGAAAATTTAGTGTTATATTATCAACATTAATTATTTTTTAACATAATTGAGCTATTAATTTATAGTTTAATTTATTATTTTTTTAATTTAAAATAATTTATTATGTTAAAATTATATGTTGTTATAAAATTTTAGCATATAATTTTGTTACATATGTGTATGCATGCATTAATTCAACATATAATTTTAAGATATAATGTTATTATAAAATTTAAAATAATAAATTATTTTAAATTAAAAAATAATAAATTAAACTATAAATTAATAGCTCAATTATGTTAAAAAAATAATTAATGTTGATACATATAACACTAAATTTTTTAATGTATATTTAATACACATATAATTTTAACATAATATTAATTAATTTATATATCAATATAAATTAATTTTTAACATAATTGGTCTATTAGCTCAGTTGGTTGGAGTATCATGTTAATAGCCTAAAGGTCACAAGTTTGATACCTGCATGCACCTTTATTTTTTAAAATATATTTTAACTTACAAAAAAAAAACCGTACGGATTGGGCCTACGGATTGCTCAATCCGTATATATAAAAAAAAAACTCTTATGGATTACAGATTGGCAAATCCGTAAGTTGAACCATACGGATCCGTGTATAAAAGCCGCAAAAATGCGAAGGGTAATTTTGGAAGAGCGCATCCCAAATATTTATGAAAAAAGGGATATATGTATGCTATTCATAATCCCTTTTTGCTCTTCGCACTCTCCATTTTCTATTTTTTTTTTTTTTTTTGATATTCCTAAAATATCACTCTTCCCTCTCACTTTTCATATATATTACAGAATTAGTCTCTGTAATATAGTTATGTTTTAATACATTATTGTATTACGAAAATTAAGTTCCATAAAATGTTTTTGGTCAATTTTTTTTACAGAAAAATAGGTAGGCAGCACAAAAAGCAAAAAAGTGGTGTGTAAATGACACAAACCCAACAAACAAGGCTAAAACTGTTTCCGAGTAGTTTATTTTAACAAAGCTCTCTTTTCCCTTGCATCCCAAAATTCTCAACCTACACCCCTTTTCACAACCCCCCCTCATATTGGAAAGAAAAATCGGAATGAAGGTTTTACATTTCGAATTACCTAAAAGATTGTTTGGGTGAAAGAAAAATAAAATAGAAAAGCTCACTTCCAAAAAAGATGTGTAATTAAAATTAGGAGCTCATAGTTTTAACTTCCCACTTTGTTTTCCTTCGTTTAAAAAAGGTTGTCTTTCATCGCCAAAAAAAATGTTTTCCTTCTTTTAGGAAACAACATCACGTGTGGCTTGCCTGCATAGTGCATATGCTTGCTTCCAGTATAAACATTTTCCTTATCTCCACTTAATATAGCAGTCACCAAGTGCCGCTAAAAAGAAAAGGGAATAGAATATTCACAATTCACATGCAAGGGGTCCCCAATTTGAAAGTTTAGCCGAAGAAGCTTGTGAATTGGGGGCCGCTGATTCAGTAACTTGTACATGAATTTCTTTAGTTTTTAATGTGTGTTGTTTTATCAAATTTAATCACTCACATGGGGGAAGGAAGAGATGGGGAAACAAAATCCCTCTATGATCTACTATTATGCAAACCATGACGTATACGGCAAATAAGATAAGCAATAGTTAATATCTAATCCAATCTAAGGCGAGCAAGGAAGATCTCATTTATTAAGCTTGATACCGATTGACTTTGAGCTTTTTGAGGGATAATGAGGGGATACAATTTTTACCCAAAAAATAAGGGTATAGCAAAAGCAAAAGAAAATACGTATCACACATCTTTAAAAATCACATCTCGTATCTAGAGTAGGTGGTTCAATCAAAACGTAATTATGTAAAAATCACGAAGAAAATGTATTGATAACTTTGAGTGTTTTTTTTTTCTTAGTCAACACTCTTGCTTATTGACAAAAAAAGGCTTATAAATGATAGGAGTGGTTGAAATCTCACGTCGTCTAATTTTTATATTATCAACAAATAAAACACATATTGATGTATAGGATATAAAGGGTGTCCAAAACCCACTTACAAGCGAGAATAATCAATATCTGAATGACATGATATCTCAACATTGGTTAGTGGATATTAAAATGGTTACCACGTCCTGTAGTCTAGTGATGCAATTAAAATATTTTTTTATTGATAAATGATAAATATTAATTATTAGTTTTTATTATAATGTTAATAAGAGATTTGAACTCATAACTTCTCTTCACTTTTCTCCCTTTAATCCTTAAACCTTTACTCCTAATCATCAAATCCATCACATATTTTTTATATAGCTAAAATAAAGTATAACTGAGATGCAAATTTGACCTATAAGATTAAGTTAAGATGATAAGTCATAATTCTAATATAATATTAAAATCTATCCTAATGAGTGTTATTAAACATATCATATTATTTGTTATCAGACTACTATCAGACCACATGTATAAGTCTAGTTCAACAAATTTCATGTTTGACATGTCTAATTCTTGACAAGAGAAACTATATTGAAGATCAAACATCAATAATGACAAGACAAAAAATAGTATATATACATGAGTTATATGTCTATTTACTCATTAAATGATTAATGAATTAAGTGTTCACTTAACTATACGAATTAGATATTTGAACTCAAAAATAAGAAAAAAATATTTTGTGTGGGCTAAGAAAAATAATTTTATCATTAATAATAATCTATTCAATTTAAAGAGAGCGTTTATCATGAAAAATATATGTATTCTTTAAAAAAAATGTAAGAATGATATAAAATCCTATATATAAAGTAAATTATAATTCTTCCAAGAGTGCGGACTTTGGTGTGACTTTATGAGAATGATATAACAAAACAACAAAAAGATAAAGCTGCTGCCCGTAAATGGTTATAATGAAAGGAATGATTATTTACAGCTATGGGTAAGATATACGAAAGAAAAAAGGAACTCTATGATTATTACAGCTATGACAATAAATAAAGCTCGTAAAAACAAAAGAAAAGTCCAAGAATAACCAACGGGTCTAATTAAGTTGACATGTATGACTTTAATTAAGTTCATAAACATTTACTATGTGCTTAGTGAACAAAAAAATTGTGTAGCTGATCACGACGACGACTGATCCCTAATACAATATTGTTTGGACATTGGATAAATAAAAAAAAAAGAAGCAGATATGATACAAGTAGGTTAATATCCAAGAAGTGCTACGTACTTTCCAAATCTTTCTTTGGTATAGTGTGACAGTGATGTAATGAAAAAGGAAGAGATAAATAAGAAGAAAATAAGGTAAAAACGAAATAGAAGAAAAACATGAGTATATGTTTATAACAATTAGCCCATTAGTATATATAAATTGCTGTCAAAAACCCATTAGTATAAGTCTTGGATAAAGAATCTTAATTGCATACAGCCACTTTGTCCACAAATTTTATTAAAGTAGTTATGTAAATATCAAACTCTATTAGCAGTTTTTTCCACGACTTTGACGGTCTTCACAATTACTATTCATTGTACTCAATGTTTCAAAACAACAATGCATTATGGTTGGCACTTCCTAAGAATTTAATGAGTGATAGAAACCTTGACTTGGAGTTGGAGCTGGCTAATCACTGCCTAAGAATTTAATGTTTTCTAACGGAATTGATATGAATCAAACATGCAACAGAGAGGTTCTCACAAGTCACAATGTGAGGAAAAGATATAAAGTTGATTAAGTGATTAAGAAAGAAATGTTTTAAATGATATTTTTAATAAAATTAATAATTTAATATTTATCGATTAAAAAAATTATGAGGGTTATTTTGTCTTAATTCAAAGCATCCTGATTAAATAAATAGGAGCGGAACAAAGTCATGAAAGTTGCTTGCGTGGGCCTGTCAATCTGATTCGTCTAATTAAAAGCAAAAGAAATGGCATCTTATTAACATTCGCAAATCTTGAAAATGATCAATTGAAGGTTACTGACAGTTACTACAATGACACCTCATTCACACACCCCATTTGTGATTTGTGGAGAAAAAGAAAAATTCATGTCATGGAATTGTGTTGGTGTTGGCTCACATGCTTACCACAAATGTCACAGGCAAAGCTCAATGTTTAAATGTGCTCACGGAGGGAGGGTCAGATCTTCTATTGCTATTGGCTTGGATCCAAAGGACGATTTGGTTATTGGTACAATTCAATATAGCCAGCAAAGATTGCCCCAATGCAAGTCCCCAACTAAGCAAGCTAGCATTGCCACTCGGCTCAATGGTACTATTGGAGTTCCCTAACTGCACTATAGAATTTGAAAATATTGCATCAAATGGAAGAGTGTAGACCGGGTAGTAGCGTAGTCCTTTTTGGCTAATGAATTCTGAGTTTTAATGGCTTACCTAACCTTTTTTTTTCTTTTGGTAGACCTAGCTAGCCCTTCTATCCATGAGGACTAGGCTGAATGGCTGGTGATTTTAGGTGGGTTACGCTAGTCACATGGTTCAAGCTGAAGAAAAATGTACATCTTATATTGGAGTGAACTAAGAGCAGAAGAGAGATAAAGAAAAAAATAAAATAGAGAAAAAAATTGATATATATATATATATATATGTATATATTAGTTATTAATAAGTGATGTAATGAAAAATGAAAAAAAATGAGATGAAAGATAACAAAATAAATGTTAAAATATTTTTTGTTTTTCTAAAATTGTATGTTCTTATAAAATTATAATGTGTCACTTTTTTATTCGAAAAAAGTTAGTATTTAAATTTATGATGATTTTTTTTACCTCTATTATATATATAATCATTGTAAATAAAAAATATTATATCACTTATATATATATAATTATGTAAAAAAGTTATATATATATATATATATATATATATAGTTTGAATATCTGATTACACATTTTAGTTTTATGGAAACAAAAACAAACAAAATTTTTACATGAATGAAATCTAAAATTTGTTAATTTTACGAGGATGATAAATAACTTTTAGTCTAAAATAAATTATTAATTTGATTTCTTTAGTATTATCATTTCTCTTTAAGTATTCCTTAAAAGTAATGAAATAAAGTAAGTAATTATTAAAATATTAAATATCTATTATTTCATTCCTTAAGTTGATATATTTTTATTAATGGTCATGAACTAATTTGAAAGATTTTTCAATACTTAGAAAATTACTTATCATGGTTTTTAATACCTGAAGGATAATGTAACATCTTAGGGAGTGCTACCATAATCTAGATACAAGTTGTGGTATTATCGTCTTTACTTATGTAATTTTTTTTATTCAGAGACTTTTATTTTAAGAGAAGGTAGTATTTTGTGGGAGAAATTATAGTTTATTCAAAAGAATACGAAATGTATGTTTATAAGTACTTAATAGATAAATAATATTTTAGATAGATCTGTCTATAAATGCACTATTCTAGACTTATTTTATTTTATTTTTGGGTGAAGTGGGGAGTGATATTCTCTAATGATGAATGCCCTATATTACAAATTATTTTATATGTTATTTGAATATTGGTTTTGCAATACTTTTCACTCTTTGTTAAGATAATAAATATCCCTTCCTTCATAGTGTTGAACTTGTTTCGCCTTACACAAAAATGACACTATTGGTTTTACAAAAAAATTAATACGACTTTAAAGGGAATTATTATGAAATTAATAAATATATCATTTATGGCAGTTTTTTTTTAATATGTTTAGACTTTTTTTAAAAAAAAATTAATTGTTTCTCTTGCATAACCAGCTAGTTCCCCTCTTTTTGTCACTGGAATTGAAACTCGAATTTATAAAAAGAAAATAATTAAAATATCTATCAATTATTAAGAGAGTAACTATCCAAAAAAAAAATGGCAGTCAAACTAAAAAAATTTTATACCTATTTTATAACTACCTTCATGACGGGAAATTAAGACAAGGGCTTATCTTAATCATTCATGAAGGAAATCTTCAAATCAACAATAAATTAATTTGCCCAAACTTTTGTCTCAGTTTAGTTATGCAATATTCATTTTTAATTTAAATATACTAGTAATGTATTTTTTATACTATCATTATTTAAATATTAATATGTATGATGCATTTATTATTATGATTTTATAATTTTTAATATACTAGTAATGTAATTTAACATATTTTTTTATTGATTATCGATATAAAGTTTTTTATACTAAATAAAACCTAAATTCTATAAATATTATTACCAAAAGACTCTATAAATATATTACAAAAATTTTAAAATTTTCACATTATTTCTTTTAATTTAAAAAATCGCTTTTTGAAAGCAATAGAATAAGACCTTAATTTGATCTGTGTGCTAAGATTGTTAAGGACCCACCACCTTAACTATTTTATGGTTATTTTTCGTTGTTCTTTTCTTAACTTAATTTGATGAAAATTTTCCCTTTAGTTGTTGGACCCTCTGCGTCAGGCTTTCCAGGTAGCATTGTTGGGAAACATAGCTATGCCATGAACGAAGAAGAGGAACCCCTTTAACTCACCATCATCATCATGCTAATTCACATATCACTTCACTTCTTTTAGACAATCTCATGCTTTGGAATTCTTCACCATTTCTTTCACCACTCTTCCACTTTCACAACTATGCATATAGGTATGTCTGCAAACACAATCACCCAAACCAAACCTGCTACTTTTCCTCACAAAATGCCTTCTTTTTTGGTTTTCTTATAATTTTCCATGGCTTTCTCAGGTGCCCTTTTGTAGCTTTTGATCCATTGGAGGATCGTCTATTGTTTCTACTATTTTGGGTGGTTTCTGGATTTTGTGGGGTGTTATACATTTTAGAAATTTCATAACAATTGCGTACCCTTTGCTAAGTTTTTGTTGTTGAGGCTCTATGTAGAGTTGTTTTTAGATTGGTCATAGAAAGATGTGTTATTTCTATCTCTGTTCAGTGGTAAAACTAGGGAGAAGTTGTCAAAGAGAGAGTAAATTGAAGTAATTTACCAATATATTATATATGGTTCTGGAAGATGAATAATTCTGTCTGAAAGTTGAATTAGTATCATTTGAGTTGACGAGTGAGGTTACTGAAACCTCTGAAAACCGAATTTTCTTTTTCCTTTCATGGACTTTAACGGTTTGTTCTGCATGCATCATTTTCATTCAGCAATTGCATTTGGTCTCTTTTAGTGAATCATTGAGTTCCTCTTTGTAATTTTGTATATTAGACCTGTTTTACTTGCAAGTGAAATCCATTTGCCTTTTCATGCAATGGTGCAAAATTTTGTGTTGTCTACTTTAGCACGGTTCAAGTGCTTTTGAGTTAGAGTCTTTAGATACTGATCTGCGTTTTTGATTGAACACAAACATGTGTTACTATTTGTTAGAATATTTTCAACATTGGACTCTAGTTTAGTCACTAATTGTTGTGGGACAGTCAGAAAACTAGACATTTGGAGCTGGAAATGAATGAAAAATAAGTCAATTGCAAAAAACTACCATTTGCTTTGAAACTAATCAATTCGATTCCTTGAACTTAGCAAATCGTGCATAATGGCTCCTTACAAGGGTTTCCTACACGTGCTCAAATGGTTATGTGTTTGGCAAGTTTAGGGAGCCATGTTACTGAGTTTTGAACCACGTGGAATTTTGCTTGTTACAAATGTTCTCTTTTAATTTATTTTTTGTCGTTTTTGTAACACTGGTTTGTTATTATTTTGGTCTAACTGAAGCAGGTCAAATAAATACATCTTCAGTGAAATGTCTTGTCAACAGCATTTCTCGATTCATACATCTAGTTTCTTGCCAAGCAGTGAAACCTATACCCCTTCAAAAGAACTGTAATAATATGGTTGGTGTGTTGAAGCATTTGAAACCAGTGCTCGATGATATTGTGGATTTCAAAATCCCTTTGGATGAAAATCTGCATAGAGAATGTGAAGAATTGGATACGCGGGTTAATGAAGCTAGGGAGTTCATTGAAAAATGGGGCCCAAAGATGAGCAGGATTCACAGTGTAATTACTTACATTCTTAATTTCTTGTACTTGAACTAATATCATTATTCAGCAACTGTTATTTGAACATGTTTAAGATCCTAAACCTCTATGTTGCCATTTGAACAAGGTCAAAAGAAACAATGCACCACCAATACCTCCCCCATCTTTCTTTCTTCTCTGGAAAAGATTGATCGCAACCTCTTAACTATTTTGTTGGGAATATTCTATTTTCAGGTTCTTCAAAGTGGGGAATTGTTGATCAAGTTACAGAACTCTTCATATAAGATTTGTCACATGATAGTTAAATCACTAAAGGCACCTGCATCTGTTTTGGTTTCGGGTAATCTTCAGGTAGGTCCAACGTTAAAAGTTACTTTTTTCCTTATCATCATTCATTTGTTCTTCACTTCTCCTATCCCACTACCCTGTAAAAGTAAAATGAGAGGGTAAAGAAAGTCAAACTACTTCATTTGGCAGTAATAGTTATTGTCAGTTTTGTGGGTGTCTTGCGGTTCAATAGAATTATGGCACTAATTGCTAGCTACTTTTCAGCAATATATGCAGGAACTGCAGTGTCTTAAGAAGGAACCTGCAATGGTCTATATAGAAGACGCATTGAGAAATCAAAGGGATAATATCGAACCTTGCTATGATTCTCTAAAGGAAATTATAGGGTTACTCAAATTGATATCAAACCAGGAGCTCCTGATAGAAAGTATTGCTGTGGAAAAGGAAAGGTCAAATGCTGAAGTCAATAAAACAAAAGGGGACTTGGATGAAATTAACCAAATTTTGAATCTTGTGTGCCGTTTACGTGATTATGTGATGAAATTTGAGCACCCTGAAGTCAAAAGTGGTGTTTCAATTCCCCCATATTTTCGATGTCCTTTATCATTGGAACTCATGTCAGATGCTGTTATTGTGGCTTCAGGTCAGACATATGAAAGGCAATCCATTCAGAAGTGGCTTGATCATGGGCTAACTGTTTGTCCAAACACTCGTCAGAGGCTTGTCCATACAAATCTCATTCCCAATTATACTGTTAAAGCTATGATAGCAAATTGGTGTGAGGAAAATAATGTCAAACTTCCCAGTAACTCTAAGCAAAGTAATTCCTCTCATATTTCATCCCCCTCAGATAATTTATTAGATCAAGATTTAGATCGTCTGTGTAGCTTTGAGTCTTCAGCTAGTAGCAATTCCAATTCAAATCAAATTGCAAATACATTTGAGAAACCAAAGGATGATAACTCTTTCAGATCAAGTAGGGAATCTGATAGAAGCTGGAATGGAGAGACAGAAAAGTTTGAGCAACAATCCCCTGCACCTTCATGTAGTAACAGCAGAAGTGAATCATTTTCAAGTTCTATTTCTAGTACTGATTACGTACTTCCAGTTTTGAAAGAGGTGTCAGGCATATCTAATAAGCATCAAAATGTGTTGTTGTCTGGAGATATTACTAATGGGTGTCCTGCTTCTCCTGCATATAAAGAATCAGTGATTTATCCTTGGTTATCTGGAAAGCAATTTCATAGCCCTGGATCAAAAATTGGAAGGATGGAGGATGAAAATAAGTATAATAAGAGTAACAATATTAGTATTACTAGTCATTCAA
This sequence comes from Glycine latifolia, assembly GCA_013407115.1. Taxonomy (NCBI): domain Eukaryota; kingdom Viridiplantae; phylum Streptophyta; class Magnoliopsida; order Fabales; family Fabaceae; genus Glycine; species Glycine latifolia. The sequence goes on from CM023943.1 coordinate 25,660,734, forward strand.
AAGTTCCTTCCCATCCTGTTTCTAACTTAGGATCTGATGAATTGATCACCACATCCCATGTCAATGAGTTGATTGAAGATCTCCAGAGTCAATCGAATGAAACACAAACTGCTGCTGCAGAACAATTGAGGCTCTGTACCAAGCATAACATGGAGAACCGCATCAGTGTAGGGCGGTGTGGGGCAATTATGCCGCTACTCTCACTGCTATATTCAGAAAGGAAGATAACACAAGAGCATGCCGTGACAGCTCTACTGAATTTGTCAATTAATGAAGGCAACAAGGCCTTGATTATGGAAGCAGGGGCCATAGAACCACTTATCCATGTTTTGAAGACAGGGAATGATGATGCAAAGGAGAATTCTGCTGCTGCTCTGTTCAGCCTCTCTGTAATAGATAACAATAAGGCAAAAATTGGCCGTTCTGGTGCAGTCAAAGCTTTGGTGGGTCTTCTAGCCTCAGGAACTCTTAGGGGAAAGAAGGATTCAGCCACTGCTTTATTCAACCTATCAATATTCCATGAGAATAAAGCTCGTATAGTTCAAGCTGGAGCTGTGAAGTTTTTGGTTCTGCTATTGGACCCTACTGATAAAATGGTTGACAAGGCTGTTGCTCTTTTGGCAAACCTGTCAACAATTGCAGAGGGCCGAATAGAAATTGCAAGGGAAGGGGGCATTCCCTCACTCGTTGAAATTGTTGAATCAGGTTCTCAGAGGGGAAAAGAAAATGCTGCTTCCATCCTCTTGCAACTATGTCTTCATAGTCAAAAGTTTTGTACCCTGGTTCTCCAAGAAGGAGCTGTACCTCCCCTAGTTGCATTATCTCAGTTTGGTACTCCAAGAGCTAAGGAAAAGGTATGGAACTAATCCTCTTGTCTTTGTCATCTATTTTGGTGGTCAAATTTTTATTTAGTGTGCATATACAATTGTTTTGCTACATTTTTATGAGCTGTGTTATTCTTCTCTAGGCACATAATGTTCAAATCTTGGCGTTCAATCATGGTTACAAAATCAATTTGTTGAAACAATGCGCTAAAAAATCTGGCATTCTAATCTATGTTCTGCATTGCATTCTTCCCCCACACTTGCCCCCGAAAACAGTGAAGAAGGAAGTTTTGACCCTTTTGTTTGGGGTTGTTGTTGAGATATTTTCCCTTTGATCTGATATTTATCAAGTAGAAAGATAGGAGAAAGCATAATTCATGCTTAAGAGAAATAATAATTTTCACAATGGACTTTTTAAGTAACACAAACTTATGAAAAAGTATACAAACATTGGGGGGTGATTGCATACAGAGTCTCACATCATAAGCATAATCTGAAATGTGGAAGAAGTGCTAACAATATGTTCGCTTACATGCAGGCACGACAGCTTCTCAGTCATTTTCGTAATCAGCGTGAAGGAGCCAAGGGGAAGGGGAAATCATAAAGGTAAGACAATTTTGATTATTTCATTGCCCTTTTCACTCTTGCCTCAGTAACTCCCTAATCTACATCCACTTGAGTTTAAGGCTCCTTTACTCATTTTTTTAATTCTTTTTAAATGTATCATTTGTGTTGTAGCGACAAACATTTTTTTTGTTTCCTGCATTAGTAGGGTACCCCCCCACCCCAATTTGTTTTGTTGGTTTTAATGGCTTGGTTTCTTTCTAGTAGTGAGGTCTGTTTTGAAGAAAAGGTTAGCTATTTCTGAAGCTTTAAGCTTTGGCGAGATGTAAAAATAAAACACTGTTTTGTAAATATGGTATAGAATCTTGTGATGTACGTTATTCTGCCATGTGAGCATTTTTTTTTAATTTATTCAATCCTGTTTCAGTCTATGCTTTAACTTTGACTTGTATATATTATAATATTACTGACCTCACCCGTTCAGAGGTATACAAAGTTGATTACATTCTGACAGCTTCGAGTTCAATCCAGGACCTTGTTGGCTAGCATCAGGTCATGCATGTCTTGTTTGTTAAACAAGTAATGCTCAAAATTTAAGCTCATCCAGAAATGAGTTAGAAATGGTGCATGCTACGAAGGGGTTTAGCTTGATTGACTATAGTGTGTGAATTGTTGAAACTCCTTTGATATATATATATAAGACATGGTGTATGGTTATTACTTATTTATATTGTTACAATTTTATTTTGTTTCCTGCACTATTGATATTTGTCAAATATCGGTGAATAGAATTTGATATAATCATGTGGCTGAAGGGTACATAATTTCTCCCTAAGACAGGTGCAACTAATGCACCCAGGTTGGAATTTGGTGAAATGGGTCATGCCCAATGTTAAACTGAAGCAACCAATTATTATTTCCAAATTTATGGGCCTAATGGTTGTAAAAAATTATGTGTGAAAACTAACTATTTATCGGATTTTTTTTTTCTGCACTTCCAGAATTGTTTCATGCACTTCCTATATTGCTTCCAGCACATAGAAAGTGCAGGAAGGAAAGGAAGTCGAGGAGTGCAGGAAGTAATTTCCTTATATATCTTTGACATTATGTTCTACCTATGCTTATTTCGGATCAATGATTGGGTCATGTTCATGACCAAAAATTGATTGGGCTTGTTATCTTTTTGTCATGTAGTGTCTTCCAGCCATCAATTAAGCAAAAGGAAACAAACAAAATTGACACGATCAATATACTCCGTAGTCAGAAGGGGGTATGGTTCGTGGCCTACTACCACATGTGTCTATCAATATTCAAGTACTAACTCAAAAAGACGTACAAATTTGGCCCAAGAACTTAAAAGCAATTCAATGTGTTCTATCAATCCTTCCTTAATGAGGGGAAAAACAAAAATGTAATGGTTAAGAGCAATGTACTCTAATGCAAAAACTTTACTTAAATGCCAACGTAAAAAGAAAGTAAAAAAGAGGAAAAGAAAAAGCTATTATTTTTTTTGGAAAAGAAAAAGCTATTATACCATTGTCTATATCGCTTTCATTGGAAATTAATGTGTCACTTTGCTTTGACGTGCCCAAAGTTTTCTCAGATCTTAACCTTATAATCTTAATAATCATTCAGGAATATATTCCATTTATTGTCACTTTCAAAATCTGCAAGAAACACATGTTGAAGAAAATCTCAGCTGAAAAACACTACAAACACCAGTATTATTCTTTTTTTCCTCGAGAAAAGAGAAACATGAAAATAATGCGGGCAGATTTGCCTCATATGCACGATGCCCTGACTTTGATCGTTCAAAATTACCAGAATTATTATGGGCAATTGGAAATTACAAAATACCCATTCAGTGCCCTTGAACTAACTCTGTTTTGCAAGCAAAGAAGGCATTTGATGCCGAAAGAAAAACATGATTTCCCTCTAGTCCAAAGTTAGAAAGAGATTCTCTAATATATATATATATATATATATATATATATATATATATATATATAGTTGAAATATATTAAAAATTATGAAAGTAAAAATGAGGTTCATTAAATAAGATGCAAGACATTATTTCACCAGCAAAGTCTACCATAATTAATAGATAGTTAAGTCTTTTTTATTTATTTATAAAAATTAAACTCAATATTATAGATTTATAATAATTCACACACATTCAATTAATTGAACTAAATTCTCATAGTTGAGTCTATAAAACATGCTGTAAGAAATTCAATACTAAATAATTTTTATAAAATACTTCATTAGAAGAGATAATACACACATCATTTATCTATAAAAACTATAAAGACATCATTTCATGTGTTTCAATAAATTTTAACTATTAATAGAGTATTTTTTTAAAAATATTAAAAAAATGTGTTACTAATATTTTTTCCCAAATTTTTACAACTAGTGATTTTGTTGACATGGATAAATAAATAAACTTCCACTTAGACTAGTTTTTGGTTAACAAAGAAAAGTGGAATCCATTATCTTTATACATATCATTTTCATATTTTATTCCCGCCTACTTTCTTTCTTGAAAATCTTTTGATACTTCTTGTTCCAAAACATTTATCACATTTTAAGTTTTAAGGTTCCAATTTTTTAAAATTAAGCTGATAATTGTTTTTTCTTTCTAACTTTATCTAGCTTTTACTGATTATTTGGTTTAAAAAACATAAGAAATAATTAGACCATATTAATATGAGATTTTTTTATGCAAATTTTAAAAAGTGATTAAAAACATTTTCCTAAAGAAAATATCACTTAAAAGTTTCCTTATTACGTTGGATTAAAAGAAAATACTTACCAGTTTGCTTGGAGAGGAGGACGAAAGTAAAAGTTAATTATTATTGTAATCTTTTATGTATGTCGTCCCTGTAAGGCTCTTTACAATTTTTTTATGTAGTCCCTTTTTGTCTTATAAAATCAAGAGCAAATTGGAAGTGAGAAAGTGGTGATGGAAAGCACTGATCGGAGTAATGTTATTGGTGGAGATGCTTTGCTTCTTTGGTGAAATTGAAGGTGCCCTTACTGGGAGACAAAATTGTGCATTAGCATGTTTGTAGTTGAATGTGGATTTGTGGGTCGAGACTCCATTGTCACAAAAGTCATCCATATATACAAAAAATAATTAAGAAAGAAAATGAGGAAACAATGACAGGGGAAGAGAGTGATAGCAGGGTAGGAGGCACTTGAATAAAGAGATGCGTGCGTCAATGTTGTAAATTTTATGTTCAATTCATATAAATAAATAAATAATATTAACAAAGTTACTAACGTTTATCCAACATTCAAATGAATCACTTCACAAATAATTTACTAAAAATATTAAACTATTTAAAATGTATCCTTTTAATCTTTTTTAAATATGAAATTATTTATTAAATTATCATAACTAATTTTCATTTAATAATTTTTCCATTAATAATAAAGTTAATTTATTTGATCTTTCTTGACTCTTGAGAGATGATTGATCTTTTGTAAGATTTTTCTTATTTTTAATAGCAAGACAACTTTTATTCTAGTATTAAAAAAGACAAATAAAAGGTTGATAGGTAATGAAAATTAAAGGAAGGCCACTTTGTTATTAATTAATTTAATTAAAATTTGGGAATGTTTACATATCAATAAAAAGTGAAACAAGATTTTGAAGTTTATTATTTAAAGTGATTGCCAAAAAAAATGTATATTTCAATTAAGATTAGTACTATCAAAGATATAAATAAAATATAGTTGCTACTTAATATAGAAAACGATAAAATGTGGCTTATTTTAAACGAAAATAATTACTTTAAGTATTGAAAGCTAATTAAATTTTATTTGTTTATTGTTAAAATAAAACATTAATAATAAATAACATGTTCCGGGGTTTTATTCATTTGGAGAATTGGAGATTAAAAGCAAGTGTTTTATTTACTTTAGATCCGTATAGGATAGTCGGAAGAGTTTGGGAGGGTGGAAAAGTTGAAGACAGCTTTTTTTTTTTAAGCAAGCCGAAGACAGGTTAGTCAGCACAAAACACATATCTTAAGTCTTTTTTTTTCTCCTTTAAATATAATCTCTTTAATTTTATGTAAAGAAAATTTCATTAACTTTGGAAGAGGAAAAAAAAAGTCATTCGACTATTTCTCTCCCCTCCCCCTCTAGGCTCTAGCCTCCAAAATCAACCAATGATTTTTTTATTTATTTTTATATATCAAAAATGTGTTTTTTGATATTTTCCCTTCCTTTTTATTTCTCTCTTACCAAATAACAGATTAATATCTACAATAAGTAAAATAAAAAGTATTTATAAAATAAGAGAATAGTATTGCAAAAGAACATATTTTGAAATTTAAAATATTCAGTACTTTTAATTATCATACAAAAATATTAAATGACAATCATTTTAAATAATGTTATAAATGAAGCAAGGTTTTGAAGATTCCTTTATCTTTTTGCAGTGAGCTTGCAAGTTGAAAAGGTCAAGGATCTGCAGTAACAAGTTGAAGAATTCATTAATTAGACAGCAGTTAGAGTGCTTGTTTCTTCCTTAAAGATCTCTGTTGATTGCTTATGGAACATGAATCAACCAGCTGTCTATGATCTGTATTATTTTTTTGTGGGTACAGAACAGCAGGGCTAAGTCCTATTTGTAGTTAAGTCCCTGAATCCTTAGTACCATCACATAACTAAGATTGGGTCCACTCAAGCCCATTAGCTTTTCTCATGAAAGCCTGTCCCTATCTCCAAATCAAATCAAATTATTAAGCATTACAATCCTCTTTTACTTCAGTTAAATCATTAACAGTTTATTTTATATGTGGTCCACAAACAATTGGTATTGGATTTTATATAATTATAATTATTTTATTTTTATATGAATATATATCTTAGAAGAATACTTTTTTAAAAATAAGAAAATATAAATTGTCGTACTTTAATTGTAAAAAAATATTTATTAATAATTAATAATGATTTCTTCCTATCCTAATTTTAGACGATTCTACGTGCTAACTCCTGTTGACACATCTGGGCAAGTCTTTCGCCCACATTAACTACCTGTGATTTGAGTTCTATTTTAGGTTTTTCTTCTAGGCGGATTGATGATATATAAATTTCATTGTAAATCTTAGACTAGATGGGTTATCTCTCTTTGGCGTTACAAGGGCATGCCTTTTCCTAATATGGGTGTATATATATATATATATTAGTGAAAAGAAAAAAAGAAAGTTGACTCTATGTTGAATATGTTATATACTAAATTTAATGTATTTTCTGCAAGATGAATGACATTGAGCAGAGATACATTGAAATTGTTAGAGGAGCGAATGACAAAAATGCATGTCCTTAAGTTGGAGTTGTACTTCAAGTTCCACCATGGGTACTGCCAAGTGAAGTGAAAACATGGCCTTCATTCTGTTCACTGTTTTCTCAACTCACAACATTTATGCAATCCTGCTTCCTCTCCCAATAATGACAGAACAAACGACCTGATTACTTCAATTATGAATTATCAATGGTTACCTACCACAGTCTAACACCTAATACACCACTATTAATAACTTGAAACTTCACTGTCACATCATTTAGAAGCTTTTTTCCTTCACCTGCTACATACCACCGACACATATTCGGGATTTGAAAACAATATAGCAATAAAATTATAAATACAAGATTAAGTATCAAAATTGTTGCCATTATTGTTATTGGATATGTATTATATCAAATACTTTTACTGAGTTTTACATATATATTTATATATTTGTTTATTTTTTAATTTCTATGACAATATAAATGTGATATAATATTAATTAAATGAATAATAATATTTCATTATGTAATCAATAAAGTTGACATATAAAACATTGAAATTTGTGTAATGGAGTTAATAAATATTATATAGATGTATGTTGTATACGTATTATATCTCAGTCATGTCTGTCTTATGTTGTCAATTCTAGCATTAGTGTTGTATCCATACATATCACTTGTATGCGTCCGAGCTTTATAATTAAGGGAAAAGCTACATTTAACGTCCTTTCCCCACGTGAGTTTCTCACGTGAGCACTTCTCCAATCCTCCGTTGCTGCAAAAAAGCTGAGAAACACTCTGCCTAAAATTCCAATGGGAATCATGGGATATAGGTTAAAGAAGAAGGTATAGTTTGAGGTTTTTTTTATAGATTCCAGTAAAATGACTAAATATAAGAACAGATAATAATCTTTACAATTAGTTTTAGGCCGGAGTTGAGTTAATTCAAATCTAAAGTTAAAATAGTGTCACAAACATCTATCAACATGTAGTTCTTGTTGAATCTATTGAGTTATCTGTCAGTTGAGCTATTATCTATTTTTGCAAATTTCACATTCTATATGTCTAGTTCTTCATGTGAGAAAGTATGATGAAGATTTTATATTCACTAAAAATATAACCAAAATAGCATATATATATATATATATGAGTAATCGTCGTCACTTCATAAATTAGATAATTTGTATTTTAGCTTAATGCTTATTTTTCAACTTATAAAGATGGGAAACAAGGAAAGGAGATTCCAAACAGAGGATGAATGTGATTCCCTATCTATATAGGCTTTTATGGGCTTGAAGCTATGCTTTAACAAACAATAATCTTGATAACCACAAACATACAAAGAAGACTGAAATTGGCAAACATAGAATAGATGTTACTGTTTAGTTTCTTATCATATTGATTATATAATTATATTTTTGTAAAATATATTGATATATTTTTACAACTCAGAACAGCTTCATGAAATAACCCTTTTTCAATCCAGCCTAGGATATTGACCACAAGAACTTCATCCCTTACTCTCCGGGAACATTATTCATGCGGGGGTTATCTCCAATGTTTGTATTAAAACGCATTCGTGTAGGTTTTTGTGGCTGTGCAATGACGACCGGTACCATTCTAAATATTAGTAATTTGACCATAGATTCTCGCCCCATGTGGACTAAATTTAAAAGTGCGAGTAACAACAGGCTATATGAAGTGTTCTATGGAATTGATTATCTATTTTTTTGATGTGAAAGGCACTTCATGAATTGTCAAGTACGCTTGAAAGTTACATTTACTTTGACATTAAATAAAAATGTATATAATTTTAAAAAATAAGATACCAATTCTTATATCAACTAACTAGAATGGTCCACCCACTAAAGCTTATTTGGCGGGTGTGATTGAAATAATCTATGATCATGAAACATGTGGTGTCCCCTCACATAATTTTGAAATAATGTTTCTTACTTGTTTTCCTTTTCACAAGGGCATAATAACGTTTTGCATTTGAAAGATAAGAATATACGTATATAAGAAGGAAAAAAAAATTCCGAGTACTGTTGTGATGGCAACAAGAGAAGGAAGAGGAACCAATACAATATTGAATGGAAGAATTTATATAATAACACTAATAAAATTGTGTGGAAGGCAAGAAAACAGTCCAAGATCCTAGTACCGGATTTTGTCATACACAGCCCAGCAAGAATTAATTATAAAAAAATCGAAGACAAAAGAATTCCCTCTCAATATGGATTATTTAATTGCCCCCACTCGGATGCCTGTCCTGGCAAAACAAAACCATTTCGTCATTAAACTAAGATGAACAGGAATACATGTAAAGAAAACGGTGTAAAAATATTAAAAAACTGGAGAAAGACATATGGAAGATGAGAAAGAGGCCAGGGTATGAATTATGAAACTATATGAATATTGCAAATGTTTTCATACAAATGTGTTAATAAAAATTTGTAATTACAGATGAGTAAACGCTTCATATAATTACGTGCTTCCATTCTTTTTTCGTTAATTTCACCGAAATCTAACTGCAATAATATGTTTGTCCTCCCATGATCTTTATTTTCTATTTGATCTTTAATATAGTGGAGTGTGTTGATTTGGTTGTTGATGAGTTTGGTGTCAACCTAATTGGCATTGTCCTTCTTAATTTACTGTAACATAACTCTGGATTTTGATAAATAAATAAATAAAAGACTGCAAGAATATGTTGCATTCAATGAATAGTCTATTAAGTATCTAGGAGAGTTTCATGATTCAAGTATACTACATTAAGCTCATTTTAGTCAATAGGAGACTCAAAATAGTGAACATGTCAAATATCTTTTAAACTTTATGGTATCAACAGCAAATTTAGAAATATATATTGACTGTGAAAATAATAACAGATGGTGGTGAATGGTGATACAGCTAAGGGTGACCGTGCTGATGAAGATGACAATCTATAACAGTACACAGTAGTCCCAGCAAGGATAATCCAATCAACTAGCTAGTGGCTTGTTAGTTGGACTGTTTTGTTTCCTTGTTAATAAGAAATCAAAATGGCGAGGATGGTCAAGTTTGTTGGCCTAATATTATAATGAGAACTTGAAAAGGGCTAAAATCTTTAAAGATTATAGTATTCTACCACTATCAGCTGAACATACCAGTACAAATGGGGTGTGGGAGAAGGAAATAATTACAATATTCCTCACCATGCATCTAACAAGAAACCAAGACGAAGATTTGTATTCAATAAAATCACGTAGACTATATACAAATCAACTTTACTACATGATTGAAAATGGAATAGTTAGGCATCAATTAGATAGACCACAAGACACCAAATGGCAAAACATCAATTTAGCACGATTAAGCTTCTTGCCATGTAATAAACCAGCGTACTGCATGCGTACCATAGATTAGAACCTAACATATATGGGAAGCATACGTATATATTGATGAATGTCTACGTGTAGAAAATAAATGAATCAATATTCTTTTTATTTTAAGCAAAGAATAAAGAATTCTTGTTACAGCTGATCAAGCAACACAAAAACTAAGTACTTAAAGAAGGCATTACTCCTAACAAAACTTATGATTTTAAAGCAGTAGCTTGAGAAGCAAAAATCAAAAAGCAGTTTTAATTTTACAGAAAAAAGCTAAGTCAATTTGTTTGTTACTATTCATATCCCCTTCTAATAACATCTGATCCACTTCATGAATATCCATAATTGATGATTTATTATCTTATGTGTGCATGTGTGCGTGTGTGAATTTTTTTTATCTAAAAAGTAATTTTCATCAAATTAATATTATTTTATGATTAACTTTAAATCTCAAAAATTTAAAAACTCTAACACATACATATCACTAAGAGTATGTTTGGAATCACATTGAACGGGAAAATCACACTTTCCAAAACAAAATGTCAAAGCAACTATGTTGTAATTAACTTTCTTCCAAAAGTTTGATGCCTTTAGATTCACTTGTTTTCCAAATACACACTAATTCTAATACTTACTCTGATCAAAATAGTAGAATATCAACGTGAGCAACCTAGCTAGCTTAACCAGCAAGCAATGTTGTGGAATGTAGACTAACCCAAATTTCTTATAGGCTACACTTTTGTCGATTTAACGTGAGATGAGTTAAACTACACTTTTGTCGACTTAACGTGAGATGAGTTAAACTATTTGCGAATTATTCAATTTAACTTGTTAAATGCTCAATTGTTTAATTAAATAAATAGGTTCAAACTTTATATTAAGCTTATTTATTTAAATGAGTTAAATCTAAACTTAACAAGCTCGACATTGACGTTATGTGAATAGTTATATATATCATAAAAAAATTGAATTACATAAATTTGACAAAATCATACTTCTTGTTCAGCACATATTTCTATTTGTAGATTATATTATCTACTATTAAAATGTTTTATCAAATACCTAATTGATTTAATTTATGGAAAAATTCCTCAAAATAAAAATTAATGAAATTATAAAATGAATTAAACAAGTCAAGTTCAAACATTAGATTTCTTTTTAAAAAAAATGCTTAAGTTCAATCATTTAGTTAGACTCATTTAAATAAATGAGTCAAATTTTAATCATTCATTTTTCACAAACCAAATCTAAATTTTAATAGTTCAACTCGTTTACTTTCTTAGTTGACCCATTAGACAGGGCCAAATTGATCTGCTTTTTTCTCTCTTAATTATATTTAAATTTATAAAATAATAATAATAATAATAGTGAATCAAATAGATATAATAGCTTTAGGCCTGTATTACAAAGGCCCGATCCGTCTAAGCCTCCTTTAGTCGGGTCAAATAGAAATAGTATGTTTCAAGCCTAACATTTAACAACTCTACACAAGTGAGATGAATAACCTTTCTCACCTTTGTTCCTTTAGTCCTTTTTATTTTTTAAACAATTTGATCAATTATGTAAAAAAATAAAATTAAATAATCGATGGCAATAATACAAATCATACAAAATTTCTACGTACTCTATTTTAAAGTAAAAAAAGAAGAAGCTTGTGTTATCAATATAATAAGTTCGTCTCTATTTTATCTTCTCCGCTAGATAACATATAAAAGTTCAGAAAAATATTGACTGCCAACATTTAGGTCGCCTTCATAATAATAAAACTTTATTTAATAAATTTTTCTTCTTCTTTTTACTTCCTTTTGCAAATGTAATCAGCTAGTTTTAACCGTATTATATGCCTGTATATCTCTATCTCAGTTTGTTATATAAGACGGATGAATGTTGTAAATTCATGGTAGTATGTTCAATTCATACAGATCATAAAAAATATTAAAAAATTAGACTAAAATATAATTTTGTCCTCCTATTTTTAATTATGATATTTTGTCATTCATTTTTAAAAAAATTATAATTATAATTTCTTTATTTTTTAATTAAGAATTTTGTCCCCACTTTTAAATATGTGTTATTTTAATCTCTTTGGTCAATTTCAAATTTGTTGACCGTGTACTTTTTAAAAAAAATTAATAAATTAAACTTGTTAATAATTAAATAATTTAAAAGAACATTTATCACATGTATAATAAATAAACAATTGTCAGTCAATGTTTAAGAATATATATACCAACGTTTAAAATTAACGGCAAGAACTAAAATTGTACATTTTTCAAAAGTTAGACATAAGTGAAATGTCTCAATTAAAAATGAGGGACTAAAATCTTAAATTTTTTAAGAATAAATGATAAAATATCTCAATTAAAAAATAGATAGACTAAAATTACAGATTAAAAAAATAGAAAGACGAAAATTGCATTTTAGGCAAAAGATTAATATACAATAATATAAAAACTTAAAATAAGATTAAATGTAAAATATAAATAAAGTATAAATTGCATTATATTTTTTAAATACTTTTTCATATACAATATTTTTTTATTATTGAACAACTTTGATTTTTTTATTACAATATACTTTGGCAATGCAGAAAATAATTAGAAAGTATTTTAATTGATATAAGCGACATTTTTATCCAAATCTATGCCTGTTAGTAATTAAACATTAAATAGACAATATATTATAAATTTACATGCTTATAAAAAAACTATGGAAAAATATTATTTGAATATCCACTAACATTAATAATAATATTAATATTAATATTCTGTAATTCTAGTTGGATTGTTTTAAAATGACCAAAACGGTACTTTTAATGTTTTAAAATTGACATAAAATAAAAATTTATATTAATTTTAAATTTTAAAATTTGTATTAAATTTTGTCATCAATGATTAATGTATTTAATAACAACAAAATAGTTTAAAATTTAATTGTTAAATTATTTAATTACTATACAATATTGGGTATTGCTGTAATAATTGTTCTTAGGACATTGATTAAGAAACTAAAAAAATAAAATATTTCTTGTATAAATCATGAGAGAACATAAAAAAATATCATGAAGAATATAATTTTTTCGTCTCCCAATAAAAATATTTTTACTTTAAATTTTTTAATCAATTTCCTTAATTAGGACACTAGTTAGCATTTTCTATAATATTTACTATTAAATTATTTGTTGCACTATATAAAAATGAATATAAAACTTTTGTCTCATATTATATAATTATATTGTTGAGTATAATGAAGTAAAAAATGATATTTAACTAAAATACGGATTTTTTTTTAAAAAAAAAGTTACAGGTTCTATATGAGTCGGTAATTTTTTATTCTTCACATTATGGTTGTTTAATAGAGATATTATATATGTAAAAATAAGAAAAACAAAATTTGAACCGTGAAAATATATACTTTAAATCTTAAAATATTAGACATTTTTTTTAGAAGAAATAAATTTTCTTTTTTAGGTAATTATGATGTGTTTCTACTTATTATATTATAATATATAAAAAAATATTATTCTTTTCTGTGACAACCAATGTAATTTTAATTAGCCCAATAGATTATATAAATTATCAAAACTCTCGCCAGTAAACTGGCCAAGTGCGTAGGAAGTATTGTTATTTACCCACTAATAAATGCATGTCATTTTATAGAAAAATAATAGAAAAGAAGAGAACAAGAATAAAAGTAATTCCTTTGCCTATAAAAAAATGTCTAATGAGTGAAATTGGAATAAAAAAACCAGTTTTGTATTATATATTTCAGTTTCTTTAATATTAGAGTTAAAAAATTAATCTGTATTCAAAACGTCATAAACACTCGAGTACTCGAAAAAAATTCCTGTTAAAAGTTAACTATTGACGGAAGAGAGCCAAGCCATTTTAGTACTCTATTGAGCATCTCATATTACTTCATGTGAAACTTAGGCATCCCATAATATCAAACTCTCCATCATGTATAACATCACTCTTATGAGTTAATATCTTGATAGCTAATACTACGACGTTTCACTCGATCTGTTTGATTAATTAACCTTTTTACAGGTAGTAATTTCCAAGAAACCAACAATAAAATTTGATACTAATCGATAAGCATCCAAACATCTGGTGAACTCTTCCTTAAAATTAAGCTAGGAATCAAGGGGGAGAACTAACCCATTTAAGTACTTCATCAAACATTCCATACAACTCAATGTGAGATTTAAACATGGCCATAATACGTAGATCCATGTTAAAATATTTGAAAAGTAAGTAGAAGAACTTAATTTCATTTAACTAAAAAAAATAATTTTAAATATATAAAAAATAATTTTAAAGTATATATAAAATAATTTTAAAATCATTCTTGAAAATAATTTTTGTCAATTGAAAACTTTTTTAAAAAATTAGTTCAATTTTTTATCAATAAATATTAATCTTTAATTTTTATTAGAATATTAATCGAAAAATTCGAAACTAGTATTATATCTCATCTCTCCTCCCTTCATCATTGAAACTCTCTTCGTATTAACTTTAAAACTCTTTTAAATCAGTTGTATAAATACACTAACCGCAAGGTTAATTGTAAAACAAAATAATTGAGCCAAGCACATATGACTATTGTTGGAATGCCTTTTTGTGGCCTAAAAAACCTGAATTTTGTGTCAACAAAACAGGATATGTTTGATTCTTAGTAAAATAGCTAGACTTTAAATTTAAAATATTTTTTATACAAGAATTCCTTTGAATTTTTTTTTTAATTTTCATAAAATGAGGGTGACAAGTGGACAAAGGTGGTGTCAGAAATTAAAGTTTCATCTTTCTTAAGAGAAAGAAAAGGTTAAAAAGGGTAAACTTGAAGGGGCATTTGGGTCAATTCAAAAGGAGCTGTCATTCAAGGCTACAGGGTCAAGAAACAGAATCATGTTATTCCCTCATTTTTACCCCTTCAAACTTTTTCCTGTCTCCATCGAAACCTACTGTCCAACCTTTCTTTCCTATTTCCTCCAAAGCCCTAGTCCCCTCCCTTCCTCTCTCTCTCTCTCTCCTACCTAACAATCTAACATACAGCACTGCACAAACACAAGGAAGAATATTAATACGACCATTAACAAGCGACGATGAAAATTTGAGTTTGCTCCACCCTTTTAAGGAAAAAACCCAATCCCTTATCAATCTCGGAAATCAAAGCTACTAAAAAAAACACCAACAGTTACCCTTGTGAGAGATTTCTAGTATTGCTCAACAAATACTCACTACTTTGCTGAATAGAGCAAACGACGAACTGGCCTCTCACTCTCCCATCAATCTCATCACATTCTCAACATCAATAAAATCTTCTTTCGCTTCACCATTTCCAGGTACAGTACATGTGTGTTCCAATATTTCTATCTTCAATAAAATAAAAATAAAAAAGATAAAAAGCCATCAAGTCCCTAAGACCACCAATCAACAATTAATGAGACTTTGTTTCCTTTCCTTCTTCTCTTTTTTAATTTTTAATTTTTCCCTTTAAAGTTGTTGTTTTCATTTACAGTAACTTCTAAAAGGAAAAAAACATTAAAAAAGAAATTATTCAAACAATAGGACATTTCCTCAACTGTTATCCAAACTATAAGTATAGTAATTCTTTATCGCAATAAACCTTCATCACTCTCACACACTCCTCTGACCAGCTCTGGTCACTGTCTTAGGAACCCTAGAACAGCAACCCAGATAGACTATTCCAAGACACACAACACATAGAAAGAGAGAATCAAAACAATTAAGCCTTGGATCTGCATAGCAAAGCAAAGAACAAGGGCCATGGATTCAAATATTCAAGACTTTATAGACACATGTAACTCCGACAACACCTGCAACCTCATCACCAATAGCATCACCACCACCAACTTAACCACTAGTGCTGCCTCTTCCTCTCCTGCTTCCACCTCTATCACCAGCAGCAGCCGCTACGAGAACCAGAAGCGCCGTGACTGGAACACCTTCGGTCAATACCTCAAGAACCACCGTCCCCCTCTCTCCCTCTCCAGGTGCAGCGGCGCACACGTCCTTGAATTTCTAAGGTACACATACACTCTCTTAATTAGTCTTGCACACCATGCACCTCTTCTCTCCCTCTCTCTCTCTTTGTTATATTTTTGATAAAACACACATGTATCTTCTATCAGAGTTGGTCAATCCTGCTCGAACCAAATAATATCTGGATGACAAAGCTCTCCTTCTGATACTTGGAAAGAGAGCCTGTTGTTTCTATCTGATTGGAGTAAAATTATTTTCTTTTCAACATACATACATGTGGTCTTTGTTATGTATGTATGAATTTTTTTTTTGGTATTATTGTTATGTGTGTGTATAGGTACCTGGATCAATTTGGGAAAACCAAAGTGCACACACCGATCTGCCCTTTTTACGGACACCCGAACCCTCCGGCGCCATGTCCATGTCCTCTTAGGCAAGCTTGGGGGAGCCTTGACGCACTCATAGGGCGTTTGCGTGCAGCTTTTGAGGAAAATGGAGGGAAGCCAGAGGCAAACCCTTTTGGAGCTCGAGCTGTGAGACTCTACCTTCGTGAGGTTCGTGATCTGCAGTCCAAAGCCAGAGGAATTAGCTATGAGAAGAAGAAAAGAAAGCGTCCACCACCTCAGCAACAACCCATGCCAATACCTCATCACCCTCTTCCTCCTCCAGGTGCAAGTGCAACTCATTAGAGGAATTTCAATTCTCACTCCATGCCAAATTCTACCACCTCCCTCTCTCACCCTATCTTTTTCCTTTGTGTCCAAACTTAAAAAACCTTCATCTCCAAGTGGGATCTCTTCTTAATTTTAATCCCAATATGCTTTTAGAGTTATGATCTAGCTAATTTAGTATCATGATATTTAGGGTTTTTTATTTTATTTTTCTTTGTTAATTTTTTTATGTTGGTGAAAGCTGCTATATCTCTGGTCCATATAGACTGTTTGTCTTTGGATCCTGCTTGGTCAGGGAGAAGCAAAAGTCTAAAATTAAATTCTGGGATATATCATGCATCTCTCTGCTTTAAAAGCAGACAGTGCGGTACTGGTAGTAGACTGATAGTGCGTGGGAAGTACTGAAAAGTGGAAGTGAGACTGTGAGAGAGTGAATGAATATACATGGAAGCCATGATCCTTGTGATGAGGAAACCAAAATTATGGTATTATCATTCATAGTTCTATATAATATATGTACTTTTCCTTTTTGTTATGTCAAGCTTAGACTTGTTGCGGATTAATTATGTGCCTTACCTTAATTTTATCGTACAAGCTTTTATATATATATATATATATATATATATATATATATATATATAATTTTAATTTTCTGATTTAAAAGGGTGTTGAATTTTACTATAATTGCTTGCAAATTCATTCCTAAATAGATGATATATAGTTTTTGAACTTGATAACTATAGGTAACAAGTCACTTCCATACATAGTGATGTTGGATAACATCTTCGAATATTGATTATCATTATGATTTTCTTATATCTATAAATGATTAGTACTCTTTCTTAGCTTCTTTTTTTCCTCATAATTGCCACTTATGTTCATTACTGTCTCCGCCAAATGTATTTTGTGTGAAAAAACAATGATAGTGCTTCTAAAGCTATTATCATAGCAAGTTCTGTATGTTTCAAACTGACAAGTTTTATTCTCTCTCAAATTCGACTAACGGCTGACTGTTAAGTAAATCATTTTGATTGGTGATTCTGATTCATATGATATATGCTGTAGTGCTGTCATTTCAAATGAAGTGAAATTATATAAGCCAAGGAAAATTAATGGCAGACAATGTAATTAATTCCTGTATATATGACCAAACCTTTTGTTCAAAAAAATGACCAAACCTTTATTATTAATTAGCTTAATATATTGTTTAATTATGATCCTAATTAACTAAGACCTTATATATGCTTTTCTTTTATACTACCTTATATGGACATATATGCCGACTAACAATCAATCAAAAAATCTCCTTGTAGATCATGATGCATGTCATTAATTCACATGTTTTCATTTGAATTAGGTCATGTCTGCCAAATGGTTGGTGCCGATAAAAAAAATGTCTGTCAAGTGTCGAAATGAGAGCTATAGGCTCTTTAATCTGCACTCGCTAGAAAAGACTTAAAAAAATAAATAAATAATCTTGAATGATAATATGATATGGTGGCAATTAGGTATTTTTTTTCACCATAGTAGGAAGTAGTACAGAAAGCCAAATTATGCAAATTTGTCTTAAGAGTAAAGAGACTACAAATAGGTCAGTTAAAAGTTACTTTGGTAATTTATATATTTTGAAAGTAATAATTATTTTGTTGACGATAAAGTATTTTTTATGTATAAAAATGAATAAAAAAAGGCAAATAAATGAGGAGAATAATTGAGAAATATGCATAATAAGCCTATAAATTAGTTTATTCTATATCTAACCTTCAATACTTTTTTAATTGTTGAAATAACGGTAAAAAAAATTCTAAATCTTATTCAAATAAAACCAAATACTCTAAAAGAGTCAGTAAGAAATTCTCAGAATCAATTTGGCCGATAAATCTGTCTGTAAAAATTTTGGGTCATCCATTCCTTTTGTATTATGTTATTATTGTGGCTCAAAAGGAAGAAATTTCCCAATCCCCTCTGATCATGAAGAGGCGCCTATTGTACCTCCATTTGCCAAAGCGAAACCCAATAAGACATTGGATATATGCTGGAAAGATAAGCTAAGCTTCTTATTTTCCCTTTTGAAGTGATTCTAGTGGTGCATATATGAGACTACCACTTCAAGACATAGAGGATCTATTCTTTCCTCTAATGATTCAGGTATAAATTTCATAAGTACTTTAGGCTCTATATGAGGGCCATACGATTAGAGCACTATATAGCCTTATGATGGCATTTTTAAATAATCATGGTTAATGCAGTTAACATCGTACTAAATTAAGAAGTAGACATTTGATATTTTATTATAATTTTTTGTGGTGTAAAGGATTTTGAATTTCAAAATATTTTTTATATAATACTAAATTATGAAGACAAATATGATTTGTACCAATTAGCTAGTAAATCATTAACATTTGATCTAGATAACATGTATTTTTTTCAGAGACCATTTTATTTAAATAAAATTTTATCATTATGAACAACAAATTTTTTTTATTTTTTTAAACATAAATGCATACTGCATACTCAAGACTAAAGTACGTCAACTTATTCTATTTCTTAAGAATAAAAAAATGGAGAAGATGCAACGGAATGAGTTCGACTTCCTACTGTTTGTTTTCAACTCCAATTCTGCGACTTTTTAATTATTATTATTATTATTATTATTATTATTATTATTATTATTATTATATAAAGGTAAAGTATTTTCGATTCTCATCCATGCTTTAGTATATTGTTCAAAGTATCCATGAGTTCGTGCTGAAAGGTGGTATTTTCGATTGTCCTCATGTTACGTGAGAAGCAAATAAAGTTGCCTATACAATGATTAATTATGTTTTATTCTAAGATGATTAAATTTGTATTTTTTATTTTGTTTATCTTTGTATTGTTGATGTCGTTATGGCGGATGTTTCTTTGACTGTATTCTCTCGTGGTTTTTAATGCAGTTGGGGTCTTTAGTCCCTTTATTTCAAATATATATATATATATATAAATTCATAGGATTTATCTAATTGTGTAAGTTTTTGATGCATTTATGTGTGATGACAATAGTATACATGTTGAATGTTCAATTCGTATAAAAAAAATTGGATCAACAATAATTACATATCACGAATGATAGTAATCTTTGATATTGATTCAGTAGATTAAAAACATTTACTTAAGATAAAAGTAAAATATAAAATATTTATCAACTTTATTAATAATTAATATTCTTTGAAAAATTTACCAAAAACCTTCAGAAAAAAATATTTTAATTATGTTTTTTCATTCAAAAAATTTGAATATGAAATCTTATTTATAAATTGTCTATTTAAGATTGTAAGAATTCAACCTACACAAGTAACTAAAATAGATAGGAAAATACTTATTAGGGAATTAAATTTGGGAACATATATAATTTTTGGGAAAATATTTAACAATTCAATATTCCAATAATTAAAAATATAATTATTAGTAAATTACAATATTGCTCCTTTCATATTAAAAAAGAATTTTTAAATAAGAATAAGAAACTTCATTTATTGATTTCAAATAATAGTTTTGCGGAACTTTTAATTCAAATAGTAATAATAATTTACTGATCTTTTTTTTTTGTCATGCCAATGAATATTCTAAAAGTATTAGTTAAAGAATTATCAATAGAATAAGGTTTTTATTAAAAATATAATAGAGATGTATTGACGACATTAAAATATTATACTTTCCATAAAAAAATAATTTTAATCCTTTAATAAATGTGTTTAGGGTCCGAATGAAAACTTAAATTATTTTTTACAAGCAAAATATATTCATAAAAGTATAATTAACACTCTAGCTAACTCATATAATAACACTCTAGCTAATGTAAATTATTTAAAATATTTTTTACAAGCAATATATATATATATATATATATATATATATATGGAAATAATCATATTAGTCAAATCCTAGTAGCTAGAGTTTTAAAAAATAAAGAAACATCTAATTTAATTAGCATGTATTTGATAATATAGTTCAGTTATCTATTAGATTTTTTAACTAGAAAATTTTTTTTGACTATTTGATAAATATTTTTTTAGTAAATTCTAGTAGTTTTTGAAATGCTACTTGAAATAATATTTTGAAATTTTCTAATTTTTTATATTAATTATTCTTTGTGCTTGAATAGTTATTAGATTTTCCTTTTAATCTTTCTTATTTAAGATAAAATTTTATTATTTTTACTTTTTTTACATATGATAGGATTTTCTCATTTTTATCTTTTTATTATATATGATATTGATAGTGATATATAATAAGTTTATGTAATTTTTTTTATTTGGGTATGATATAAATTAAAAGCTACAATTGCTTAAAATTAATTTAATACTAAAACTATAAATATTACAAAAATATTTTTATCAAGAAAATCAAATTAAAATTTGTATAAAAACATCACATAAATATCCATTTATATAATTTTATATTTTTCAGTCACTTCAATAAATAATTTTATCAAACACTAATGATTCAATAAGATAATTTTTAAACTTTCAACCATCAATTAATTTTTAACTTTAATTTCCTCTAATTTTTCAGCTTTAAACTAAATTTTTAGCTAATTTCCATCAAACATAGCCTTAATTTATAACATTAAACTTATACTAACTTTCTAATCTTAATCACCACAGCTATAAAATTGAAAGGTTCATTAATTTTTAAATAAAATAAATTTCGTTATTATCAAAAGAGTCACAAGGACCCAACCAACTGCTATCCACAACTTTTCCCATAAAAAAAAATTGTCTTTTTCTTTTATTTTCAGAACACAGCCCACATTGTTATAAACATGTTCTAAAATACTTATAGGAAAAACAGCATAATATCCTAACTAAGCATAAAAAAAATAGACCAAATACTATGCAATTCTACCGTTTAGCAACAAGACTGATTATAAAGAGATGAGATCATATTCCCTTTGAGTAAGTTCTGCCGGATAAGAATTTTCTCCCAAAAAATGTCCTATGCAAATGCTATTAACTATTAAGGGTGTGAGTGGTATGTATGTATTTATATATGTGCGCGTGTGCAAAAATGATGTGGTTGTTTAAAAAATCATTAAATCTTTGAAAAGGAGATAGGAGATTAATTAAAAGTGTATAAAAAATTGAAAATATAGATATATGTAATTTTTATTAGTATATGAAAAAATGCGCAGCATAAGTGTCTAGTTATAGGTAACTTATGCTTTTACACACACACATATATATACTTTCATGGAAATTAAGTTTTTATTAGAAAAATTAAATGAGTGATAGATTACAGTATTAAAATCCGTTGGTGGAAAGGTTTTATGGGCAAAATTGTACATGCACATGTACATAATTAGCAGCATCTAATTCAATTTAGTTTAATTTAATTGTAATTATCATTGATCATTGATATCATATTCTTTTTTTTAGAGAGAATGATATCATATTCTTATTGCCCTTTACATAAATAAAAAATTTATTCTTATTGCCGGACATAAAATTTTCAAGGGACCTACCTTTTCACTCAATAAATGTACAATTAAACCCTACGAATCTTTTTGAATGACTTGGGTTTTGTAACTATGAACATGATCTTAACTTAAGCTTTGTTATTCATAAATCTTTAATGAAATCATTGACCACAATCAGAGAAGATATTGGTACGTATTTCCCTCTTAGCAATCAATGACATGGGATTTGTCAGTATGCTAAAAACTGGTAGTGTTGTGTGCTCTACGCTGATAAAAAAAAAATGTTGTGTGACCATAAAAGAATAATTGAGTAGAATCAGTACACATATATGTTCATTTGAATGGAAGTCACTGATAAAGTGAATTGCACGTATGTTCAATCGGAACTGTACGTAAGAACCCATTTTGTTTCTAACAAAATGGGGCGTTGCCGCTAGATAATATCTTAATTACTTGGCCACTTTCTCTAAAAAATAGTGTACAGTTGCACAGTTGATTTTTGTTTTTCGGCATATAATGTGAATTTAATCAATCAAACTAGTGTAAAGTTTGTGATTCTATATCATATTATTATTGTTATTGGTGCTTACTTGTCATTCAATTATTAGTAATTTTTTCAGACATGTACGTCATCTTTTTATCAAGTAATTAAACAAGGAAAGGACGGGTAAAAACTTATATTAATTTTTATCACCTAATTTCTTGATCACGATTACCTCTACAAAGCTTATGCGTGTGCATTGCGTAAATTCAGAAACCTCGATGCTCATTCAACCATTTACTTTTCGTCCTATATATCTTCTAGATCTACATCTTGTATAACTAAAACTCAAGTCCCCAACCAAATTTGTGACTACCAGCAACACTAATTTACAACAAGGCCTTGTTAATTTGGCACACCATTGCCGGATTCTATAATGAGATCAAGCTACATTAATAGTGAGTAGTAATTGATATTAATTTCCTACAAACTGCAAAAATATCAAATGCCAAACCAATCGAAATAAACCTGAAAAATTTAGCGCGATTGTTTACTCGCGGAGTTCAGTTTAAAGAGGTGAAGAGTGGACGGAAAGATCGGTCCTCTTTGTCATAAATAAGCTACAACATCTACATGCATATAGAAGGTAGAAGGTGGCCATATTGCTGCACAACTCTGAAACCACGGTACGTGAGAAGAGTTTTTAATTTATCTAACGGTGACAGAAGTAAAAAAAAAAAACATCCACAATAAATTGACCTAATTTCGAATGGTTTAAAAAGTTATATTTCTAGAAAAGGTAAAATGAACGGTTAATAAAGTTTCATTAAATTTATGTTTTAATTGATCTTTTATAACATTTGTCTAAGATAAATTCAATGATGCATACAACTTCTTTCTTCTTCTTTTTATATTTTATTTTTTATAACAACATACAATGTTGTTTGGATAATTTAATTTAGAGCAATGCTATTAATAGGGTTGGCAAAATGGGTCAGTCCACCAAAAATGGGTCAGGCTGGCCCAAGTCCACCAAAAATGTGGACCAGGTCGGCTAGTCCACTTTTACAAAGTGGGCTGGAAATGCTAACCCGCCCCACTTTAAGGTGGGTTAGTGGACTAGCGGGTCAACCCAGTCCGTTGAATAAAAAATATTTAAAAAAAAAGACAAAAAAATTATTTAAATTATGCTAAAAATTAATGATAAAAATTATTGGTTGGCATATTCATTATAATGTGTGGATGGACATGCAAGTAGCAAGAGAAGCTATATTTAGTATTTGAACAAGTCACACGTTTTTATATAACAGTGATTGGTAGGTTTTAATTGTATTACATCCTTTGTTACTTTATATGTATATTGTGATATTAATAACCCGTGCAGCCATAATTTATAATTTAGGTAAAGTTGGTTACTTTATCCATTATATTGTGATATTAATAACCTGTATAACCATAATTCATAATCCTTGGTTCCATTCATAATTCAAACTGATACAATTGAATTACACAATTAAAAAATTTTGTATATAGGTTTGAATATTCTTTGTAACTTACACATATTAATATAATTATCTTTGCTGATTAAAAAATGCATAAAATATAGCTATGATTTTTTTTACATTTTTTTATAATAAATATATATATTTTAATTTCTTAAAGATTGGCAACACTCTTGATAATATAGACATCCTATTTCTTTCACTTTTGAAACATATATATTATTTCTTTTTTTTTTGGACTGTGAACTCGATGGGCTAGTCCGACCTGGCCCGCATTTTAGTGGACCGGACTGACCCATTCCGATTTTGATTAGTGGGTTGTAATTATTAACCCAACCCACATTTTTTCATGGATTAAACAGGTTAGCCCATAGGACCAAATCCGTTTTATCATCCGTACGTATTAATACATATATAGTCATATACCGAAATCTCTTGCCTCATGATGTGACAACAAGGATGAGATGAAAAGTTGGTTGGTATGATGGTTGGCTGGAGTTACTCAGGTACGTCATCGTGTGGATGGTACTTGTTTTTTAAAAGTTTTAAATCATCGAGACTAAAGTTGAATATATAATGCATATTGCATATTCTTAGACCTCACATTCTCTCATATTATCATGATATGGTATAGTAGTTGTGCAAAATATAATTATAATCTAATAATAAAAGTTAACAAAAAAATTGATATGTGTATATTCTATTATTAATATTTAAATATATTTTTATTTTATAAAGTAATCACATTTTGTTTTAGTTCCTAAAAATATTTTTGGGTTTTCATTAAAAATAAAATTATCTATCAATTCCAAAATAATAATAATAATTTATTAAGAGGCGTGAAAAAAATGTGAAATTATCATTATCATGTCTTTAAAACAATGGATTCTGGGATGGAAAAGGAAGTCTCTCCGATTGTGATGTGTATTGCACGATAACATTTGCAACTGTTTTAGAAATATTCTTGTTGTATATATTCATGATAATCTTAAACAGTTTGATATATGTTTTTGGTGATCTTCAAGCTTTGGTATTAATAGGGATGATTTGAACTCCACAACTAATGTTAATCATATGACCATATTAACACAACTTTCACTAGAGAAAAACGCTGTATCTAGCAAAATAAGATGGAAAAAAAAAAGCATATATCAAATGTATGAAAAATAATATAGAATTTTTATTATTAAAATTTTTAATTATTTAACAAAAAAATAAACAATTATACTATTTTGGTCATTTAACTTAATGACACTTTAAAATTAAACCACCACAAAATGTAAAATACTAACTATGTTACTTTCAAATTAACCTAATGATCAAAATGACTTAAATTTGAAAGTTAAAGGTTCAAAATAAATCTTTTAAAAGATAAAATACCAAAATAAATCTTAAAAATAAAATAAAAGATCAAAAGTATATTTTAGTCTAACTAGTTTCATAATAAGAATAAATTATTTTGGTCATAAACAATGTATTAAGTTAGATTTGAAGGAAATTTTATTTTTAAATTAATTTGAATAAGTTATGAAGATTCTAGTTCATTAAATTAAGCCTATGGACAAAAATATGTTTTCACAAAAAAAATGAATTTAGATCATTCCTTAAAATTAATCACTAAACAATAATAAACAATAATGAATATGTAAGACTTGTGAATAAAGATGGTAACCGAATGAGATTCACTCTTTCCATTCTCATTCCCACAAAAGGTGGATCGGTTACAAGTATATGTGTGAAAAGATATGGTTTAAAATTTTAATACAAAGATATGGTTTAAAATTTTAATACACATCCTCATATCCATTGTGTTTTATCGGATTTAAGTATACACTCGGTAACTTACCACATTATTTTTTATGATTTATTTTACTTAAATATTTTTAAATAAATTATATGTTAAGTTTTTAATTACATTTTAATTCAAACAATTTTGTCATAAAAATAATTCAAAAAATATATAAATATAATGAATAACAAATAAATTAAAGTTTAAAAAATTAAGAAGTCAAATATATTTTAAATTAAATGTATATTTTTAAGTTTATTATTTAATTATTTAACCCTTTAATTGATTTATATTTGCAAAATTATAACAATAAAATCTTATATATATATATATATATGTTTGACAAAAAATTATAAAAAATGAAATAATGACGGATACAAGTATTATTTGATACTCATTTTTATCTCATTTTAGCTTAAATAGTTCATACAATACTCGTACTCATTTTTAGTGATTTGAGGTGATACCCAAA
The DNA here is from genome assembly GCA_013407115.1 of Glycine latifolia. NCBI lineage: Eukaryota > Viridiplantae > Streptophyta > Magnoliopsida > Fabales > Fabaceae > Glycine > Glycine latifolia. The sequence continues at coordinate 25,687,172 of CM023943.1, forward strand.
AGTAGAAGTTTATTCATCATGCCTACTCATGAAAATCTCAATCAAGTCAAAATGACTTAAAACACCTATAAAAGAAATTCTTGAAGTTAAACGAATTATGTTGAATTTAGTGGTATTTTGGGAAATTCAAAGTTTTTAACGAAATTATCTAGACATGATATGCATTTTATGCATAATCGATTATTTAATCTAGTAAAGTTCAAAACGTACAAAAGAAAACATAAGACATTGAAAATTTGCACAAACCCTATTTAGGGCAATAATTTGTACTTAAAACCTTATGAAGGACTACACGTGGATGTAGCTTGACGTTCAAAGACTCACACATAGAAGTGTAGAAGACTAGCGGATGTCCCTTAGACTAGTCATCAAGACTGGATGCACGAATTTATGTTCATCATTGTTTTTGTAAGTTTATCATTTTTGTTTGTTGTGCTTGTGTGATGATCCTGAATTTGCACCTGTCAAAATAAGTGACACGAGTCTCTTGATTGAGTATGCATACATGTTTGTTGGGAGAAATAGGGTGTGACATGCTGACTATAATAGCCAACAAGTCTATTATACAAGCAATGTTACATTCTTAAATATTCATGTCAATATTTTTACCATCTCATTCTCACTCGTTCTATTAGTGAAATTATGGTTGTCGATTGAGGAAAAGTGGAGGGTTTCACAATACACGCCTCAAGATTGTTTTGTTTCTTCATTTGTTCATGGTAGATCTCAATGTCGCTATGTCGTATGCACCACCAGCTCAAAAGAGAAAAATCCCTTGAAGGTCTCTCAATAATAGTATCTAGGGTTAGATGTTTATGATTAGGATAAGGGAATTTTATTAATTATAGTAGGACCATTTGTCCTCCCTCTTTATTATGTATTTTGATTTCTTCTTGGCACATCTTTTCATGAAAAGATGTGTGAGGCTTTTTGCTACTCGGTATTACATGTTCTATATATGATGTTGTAGCGTCAAATTTTTGCTATGGACGATGATAATATTATCCAATAATTTTAATTGTAGGTATTCAAATTCTACGTATTTACTTTGCTTATGTATGATGTTACGTTATTTCCGCATTATGAAAATTTTGTATACAAACAAGTCAACTCGTAAAATACACGAACGGTGTTTTCTTAGAATAAGCATTTCAACCAAATTGTTGCTTCAACATATGATGGTTTGACTATATATTCATTGTTACTTGTAAAGTAGTATCTCCGGTAAGAAACACAAATAATAATATTTTTATATGATAATTTATTATAAATAGGATTAGTGGTAATATAAGTTATCTCCTCCTCCTATCCATATATATATATATATATATATGCTAATATTCATTTTAATTGAAGTGTATTGATATTCAACATAAAAAATTTGGATTATAAAATTATTGATGATTTTATTTTCCAAAATTTAATTCAAGGATATGAAATATTTTTTTTCTCTCTTCTATCCTTTTTCCATGTTCATCTTCTATATGTATATGAATTTCTTTTTAAATTACATGATAATATATAATAATATCCTTGAATTTAATTTTGAAAAGTAAAAGATTCAATAATATTTTAGTTCAATTTTTTTTTATGTTGAATGCATCAACTAGGAGAATATTAACATTATTTTCTATATATATAAATCACGTCCTTCAAATATATTCTATATAATCATCGTGGCTACAATGTATGTAAAAAAAATTCTGTTTCAATTGATTGACAAAAAAAAAGTATTTTCTTTATCAATATCTTGTATTTTTTAAGTATCATCATCCTTTGAGTGTAAAAATAATTATTTGTTCAACGATAAGTTTGACATTAAGCAATGTCCTTTAGGAATTAGATCATACTAGATTATAGTAGCCATTTATTTTCATTCAATCTTTTCTTCTCATATGTATATGTATAACACTTTTTACTTCCTAGTACTAGTAAGGGAAGCATGCACGTGCTGATTGAACAGCAATTACTTGTGTGTGTGGTGTGGATGAAGTACTAGAGGTAGGAGATAACAAATCGGGCAATAGAAGCCAAAAAGAGCAGTAAAGCTGCCCCAAAGTTTACCTTCCCCATAACTGCGTGATTTAAGCTAGTGACTGCTATTTCTGATGAACTAAAGGATAGAGTTCCTCTAATCCAAGGGACTAGCCACTGAACCCTCCGAACTCTGAACCCCTCTCACGTTATGTACAGTATTTTACAGATCCAAGTGCAGAATTCACCAGCAATTATTGCACCACAATATTCAACTGCACTCCAACTCAACATACCCCTTCCCCTCCTAAAAACAACCAAAGAAGACGTCAACAAACTATGCTATTGCTATGCATGTCAAAATTATATACTATACTATGCAGTATGTATATATACAAGGAACCATTAATTACTAATACAAATTAAACCATATATAATTATATATCTATTCTTTTATTTATTGAAATTAAAAATAAATTTATAATAAATCATACATAATATTTTATTAACTGAGTTACTCCCTCAGTTTTTGTACTTGTATATATATTCATCAACAGAATTTGATTTTTTTTCCTTCTTTTTAATCCCCTCTGCTCCTCCCCGAATATCTTCTTGTATAATTTCCTTTTATTTTTTTATGTTATAGAGATTATTATCTAGTTACTATATCATTATATAATTACTTTGTACAAATATAATACATAATTATGTAATTACTTTGTTATAAGATTGAAAACATGGGCAATTTTTTAAATATATAATTTCATTTCTTCCGTTTTTCTCTCCTTCCTTTGAGATATCTCTTTTCTCCCATTCTCCTCTAGTATGTATGACATAATACTCCTCAGCTCCGCAAGAGCCAACTTCTATCTTTTAACATATAAAATTAATTATTGTATTTTTTTTTCTATAATGAAAACATTATTCTATATTATATTTAATAATTCAAAAATAATTTGACTGAAATTAATTTTATCTAATTTTAAACCAAAAAGTTCGTAAATGTAAAGGTGCAACTAAGTCCCCCTTCCGTCAAACAGTCAAACTTTAACAAAGGATCTAGGCTGTTCATCGCTGATAATTGGGATAATACTGCTCAATTTTTTACTCTCTTTTTTTGAATTATAATTTTAATTAGACAAGGAAAAAACACTTACCCGAAGTAGGACATATGCAACCTTTGACTTTTACATCTAAGAAACCCCTTTTACTATTTTCGAAGCGTTCCAATATTTTTGTCTCTGTAAAATACAAAAATGTCATATACAAAGAACTATTTTATCTTTTCGAAGGAAGCTGCAAAATTTTTCAAACACTTTTTTTTTCCCCGTATTCATAGGTGAAAAAATGGTTCCATTTATTCACGATGGCAAATTTAGACGCGTCCACTTTTGGTACCAGGATTGCTTTATAAAGTATATATTTGATAAACAAAAGAAAAAGTTATTAATACGTTACAGACTACATTTCTTTGTTGTGATATTAATCATTAATGATTCCAAAATTTGCCATTATGTATCTCAGAAAATTTACAACATTTGGCTACTGAAATTGACTATAAGAAAATTAAAAGAGAAAAAAAAAACTTCAGCTTTAATATACAGATATTTGGTAGGCTCATGTATAACTATAAAACTTTTAGCTTCCGCATTAAAGTATTAATAAAGAAACATCTAAAACACGTGTTTATCCTTCGATAAAGAAAGTTTATGCAACAATGAATTGACTGAAAATATTTAGTGCTCAATTTCCTGGGGACCAATATACTTTTCCTCCGCATTAATTCCAATTAATTACACAATTTGAAACACCTATAAATAGCTTAATTTCTCGCAATTTTTTCCAACATGCTTCCCCAATTATTAAAGTGTCATCTGCATGCTGTAAAATATAAAATCCAGTTCCTTCCTTCCTAAACTTAAATGCCTTAAACACTATTTTACACATTCGTCAGTCATCAATCTCTCTGCTACCATCAATAAAAAGAGAAACAAAGCTGCTAAGAAGTTTCCTTGTTATGGGCCTCTTAATTTGAATTTGGACCTTCTCCATAGGACTCTAGAGAAAAATTCATAAAGATTACAAGACCCTTTGTCAAATGTTTTTTGGCAAAATTAACAACCTCGTTTATAATATTTTGATTTATTCCTAGTATAAAATTGAATTTATAATATCATTTGAGCATGAATTTTGCCACATCATAAAAAATTGACTATGTTTAATTAAAAAAATTAACCATGATAACAATTATTAAAATGCTATAACAGAAGAAGAAGATGTGAATCATGCATACAAACTAGAGGGGGACCAAGCTAGTGAAGCTACCACCCCTTTTCCTGCTTGTTAGTAATAGTTTCATTCTTTCAATAATGGAGTTTGAAAACGACGCTAGAGAATAAAGAAATGCCTGCAGATTGTCATTTTTGTTTACGTACAAAAAGGGTAACTTTTATCAAACGCGTGTATTTTGGAGGGAGGACTTTTCCCATAGCTCTCTTATATATGTAAAGAAGACGAGCCCCTACGGCCTTAACTATTTGTCTTGAAAAAAGTATTCGAGTATGGGCCGCCTGTTTACATATAAGTTACAGTATATTTTAGAATTTTTCTATAAAAAATATAAAAAAAATTTAAATAGAATTTTTTTTAAAAATACTTTAACTTTGTATCCAAACATGTTATATAACAAGTACATAGAGTGAAAGTTGGTAAACATGCAAGTTGCATTATAATTTTTTATTAATAAATATTAATTATTAATTTTGTAAATTATGATTAACAAGGGAATTGAATCCATCATCTTTATTTTTTATTCTTTTTTAATCACTCAGTTAATCTTAAATCTCCTCAATGATAGTAATATAATGTTTAGCTTTTATACGTGTATTTAAATGAACAAGAAAAAAGCAAATAAAAGATAAAATAATATATAAAATTTATCATAATGTCAAAAAATTATACTAGTATTTAAATAATGTAACTGTAACAAAAATCTCACTTCCAAACAGATGTAATATGACTCGTGACAATCTAAAGGCTGCGAGGATTCAAGCGTACTATACGCTTTTTTAACTACACTACTACAAAAGGGGTATTTTAAGACGCGCGATCTAAGTCGGTTGAACCAAAACCGTCTTTGAATGGGAGGCGGTGGCAATTTTGTAAATAATTTAACATTTACAAAGACGGTTATACAACAACCGTCTTAGAATGTTTAAAATGAAGTCGTTTATGCGCATAAACCGTCTTTGTTGTTTAGTATTCAAAGCCGTTTCCTTATAACCCATCTTCGAATTTAAAGGTGATTTTTTTTTAAATCCCTAAATTAAGTTTTTCAATCTCAAACACACCACATCGCGACCTTTCCTTGACCTAGGCTCGTGCACGCTCCGTCAGCCGCTGTGGTTGGTTCCCTCCGTCAATCGGTGGTGGTCTCCGTCAATCGGTGGTTGTCTCCGTGACTACGTCCCTCTCAAGAACCTTCTTCTGCCTCCGCCCTCTCTCTCCCATCCCAAACCTTAGAACCATAATGTGGGTTTAGTCGATGATGCTTGCCATGGTGGATGCGACTTGCGGCGATGGGTGTGAACTGTGACGACAGCATTAAGATCTGCTCCAACGGCGACGGCGCAGTGCAACTGAGGCAAAGAGACAAAGAGATAGTCGAACATGGTTCGAGTTCTAGATCGAAGATGCCGGTGGTCCGAGCCTCCGAGGTCGACGGCGCCGAAGTTTGGAAAACAGATGTTAATCTCTTTCCCTCTCTCTTTCTGATTTGGTTTGGTGGAATGTTAAGGTCATTTCTGATTTGCGCGTGGTTGAAGAGTGGGTTTGGGTTTAGTGGATGGGATTTGGTGAGATCGTTGTTTGCGGTTCGATTATGTGTTGCTTTGTGTGATTTCAGGGGTAGTTCGTGTGGTTTTGGCAATGCTCAACTTGAGAATTATGGTCAAAATGGTTTGATAAGGTGAAGGGTTTGGGTTGGGATTTCACCAAGGAAGAAGGGGCATGTTAATGGGTGACAATCTGCTTTTTTATTTTGGGGGAAAAGAGGGGGGTTAATAGGATTTTGTCTAATTTAGTTTTGATGTTATTATATTTTTTTCTTTGAATATTCGGAGGTTCATCCAGGTGAATCAAATATTTGCAGACATAACAAAGTCGCGAAAAGAGGGAATGGAGTGCAATTTGTTGTTATAGAATGGTGGTTTGGGCTTGGGGCTATGGAGGTGAAGGGCAGCTTGGTCTGGGTTCCAGAATACGTATGGTTTTCACTCCTCATCTTGTTCCTTGCATTGATTCCTCTTATTATGGTAAAGATAGATCTGCTACACTGGCTCGAGGAAACATGGGTTCAGAGGGACAGACTTTTAGAGTTCCTTTTCAAACAATTTGTTGACTCTTTCAATTTAGTTGATGCATTCAATTTGTTGACTCTCAGATGTTTTGACTCCTTTTCAATGATAGAATCATCGGGAGAGTGGTGCGGATATCACTCTTTCTTGTCTGCCAATGGATGACAGGTAGGTTGCTTGCCACACATTGTAACTTCCTAATTATTTCAACATAAAAAATGGTGCAAATACCTATATGCTTCGATATGCATCATCATCAACATGTACAGCTTGAAATAACCATGGCTTATTTTATCTTTCTTGTACCTGAATAGTATACAAACATGTTGAAATATAATGAATGAGACATTCAAATCAATCAATATATGCAAGCTAAATCTGAATTAGAATTTAGAAACCATGAAACTTTTTATAAAGCTTTGTTACGATAAAACCCACGACTGAATTAGAGTTTTAATAATATTTAATTATTTGTCATATATTACTTTTTTAAAACTCTATTGTGCAATCATGATAGCCGTGCCTCTCATTTTGGTCTGATGAAGATAGACAATTAAGGAAGGATCCTTTCATTTAGTGAAAAACCCAAAGGAGAAGAGTTGAAAGCAATGGTAAGCCTCATGTTTATTATACTGCTAAAAAAGTTTTTTGAATTATATTCATGACTAATGCTGCTTTATATTTAGCAAGTAGATACAACCGTTTTGGGCCTTTCAAAGGACGAGGCTCAAAAGAAACCATACATTGCTTTCATGGGAGTGTACATCTTCAAGAAGGAGATACTTAATCTATTGAGGTACTGATTATTATCTAGCAAAATCTTAGGCTTTTTCCTGTGATTCACTTCATCCATTAACATATTTTATATAAATACAGAAATATGCACTGACAATACACTGATATTGTTGCAAAGCTTGTTTGTTAAGTGCTACAAATTAATTTAATTTAGATGGCACTTTCCAACGGCAAATGACTTTGGATCAGAGGTTATTCTTGCCTCAGCCAGAGAATTTTACATGAAGGTATGATTGGATTGAAAGGTTCCTCTATTTTCGGGCTTTTATAGTTCTAGCATTATGTTTTTTTTTTTTTTTTGCTAGAATTCAGTACTGTTCAATAGAAAAGCAAAGCAAATTTGAAAATTTGAGACAGTAAACCAATTTTGCTGAAAAGGATAAGATTCTTATGCCTTCACTAAAATACAAATTTCCTTAAACAAGACATAACCGAAAATTTGACAAGAAAGACTTAAAGCTAGTTTCAAGAGCTACTTTGTCCTGTTGTTAACAGTTGCTATTTATTATTGTTTCTCTATGTTCACTCCTCTGTTTGCATTAGAATGAGTGTCACAGTAATTTTAACTGCAAACCAAATGCATGTAATGGACTGGGAAAAATGAATAACATGTTTTATGTGGCAGTGTTTCTCAAATTGCTAGCAGACTTGGAAGTCCTGACTTGGCTCTACAATACCTTGAAAAGTGCTTGTATTATGTGAACATAGGCAGCAATGATTACGTGAACAATTACTTCTGTCCCCAGCTCTACCCAGCAAGCCGCATTTATAGCCTTGAGCAGTATGCACAAGCTCTGATTGAAGAGTTGTCTCTGAATTTACTGGTATCCAACGAAATTTTCTGTTTCACAAATTATTACAGTATCTATAATTCTAAATCCTGCTAAAGCATACTCGTAATAATAATCATACTTGTTTTTGTATGGTAAGTATTGAGTGATTTTTATGTTTCTAAGACTTTTCTTAAAAAAAATGTTGGAGTAAGAAAGTATGTGTTGGCTAGGTTGGGCCATATAAGATGCACTCCATCTGTGATGTATTCTCATGGGACAAATGGATCTTGTGTTGAAGAGCAAAATGCTGCTATATCTGATTATAATAACAAGCTTAAAGCTCTAGTGGATCAATTCAATGACAGGTTCTCTGCTAATTCCAAATTGATCCTTATACACAATGAATCAAACGCCATTGACATTGCACATGGTAATAAGTTTGGTTTTCTTATTCTTCAATCCACATCTCTAAGAGATGCATACAATATTAGGTAGTGATTTTTTTTTTAATCAGTCAAATCATGGTATTGAAAACAGGTCACCAGCCATTGTCTTGGTGTGCTAGGATTCAAATTGCACTGGATGCAGCAAAAGGTCTTGAATACATACATGATTACACAAAAGCACATTATGTGCACCGTGATATAAAGACTAGTAATATTCCTCTTAGTTTATATAAATATTTAGAGGGTACCAAACTTATCGAAATATGAAAGAACCACGTGGAACCTGAAAGCATTGAACATGATTTTAGAATCTGATTCATGGAAAGAACCACGTGTAGCAGATTGAGATTATTCTGCATAAATTTTAAATTTTCTGTTATTGAACAGTGAAAATCAGCAGTGGCCTTAAATTCTTTTTATTCACATTCTCATTTTTAATCAGCAGTGGCCTTAATTTCCTTTCTCAAGATTGGGTTGCCTCTGTTATCTATACGCTTTATATAATTGCTTAGTGCTTGGCATATAATTTACAAGAGCATGTTTTTTAATTTTTAATTTTTTTAATTTGCAGATTGCACCATTATCAGTGGCTTTATTAAGAGCTTTAAATCTTGCAGCCAGGCATTGCATTTGAGTACGCAATAGAATAAGTTTCTATCATTCTGAAATTACTTTTATTATATTGTTGATTTGCAAAATGTGTGCATTCAATACTTTGAGTACATCTTTTGTCTGTGAACACTATGCTAAGTGGTTGTTTTATTTTTTATTTTATAAGTTTTCGTTTTCCACCTCCAGGCAGTGACCATGTTGGATATTTATGTTTTGATCATAGAAGATAAATGTTAAGTGGTTATTTTATTTTTTATTTTATTCTTGCAAATTATGAATGTGAAAATTGAAAGAAAAACACTATGTAAGTTATTATTTTGTTTAATAGAACATATTATTTTAATTAAACGTGGTATATTATTAATATTTATTCAATTTGGGTGTTTTAATTAGTTATTATCATATTTTAATTTTGAACAAAAATAAATTTTAGGAAAACCGTCAAAAAAAGCATTAAAAAAACAAATAAAATCAAAGACGGTTATACAATACCGTGTTAGAATGATTATAAAAAAAAATCCTTAAATCTAAGACGGTTCTTAAGTAGACTCGTTTTGGAAATCTAACATTCTAAGACGGTTGTTTACTTAACCGACTTAGAAGGCCTGGGCAGTAAATCAAAGTCGTTTGCTTGGCCAAACCCGTCTTAGAAATCCATCATTCTAAGACGATTGTATGGATAACCGTCTTAGAAGGTTCCTTAAATCTAAGACGGTTATCTTGACAACCGTCTTAAAAATCGGACATTTTAAGACGGTTAACACTTATAACCGTCTTAGATTTGATGAAATTTTTTTTTTTATTTTTCATTTTTTAATCTTCTAAGACGGTTGCTCGTTAGAACCGACTTAGAATTGCAAAATCTAAGACGGTCTAATAACCGACTTCGAAACTCAAACATTCAAAGACGGTGGCTACAAGGACGGGTCAAGAACCGTCTTAGAAGGCCCTGTAGAACCGACTTAGAAGGCCTTTTATGTAGTAGTGCTAGTAGATTTGCTTGAGATTGTTTTTCTTTAAAAAGAACCCTTTTGTCAGAAGTTGAGTAGTAATTTCATTTTTTTCATTTTAAAAAATATATTAGCCAGTCTTTAAATAGTGGGCAATTGCTTTCTCTTCTACAATCTTAAACACATCACAATGCCCTAATTAATTAATTAGTTTTAAAGTATCGTGTTCTTTGTAGCAACAACATTAATGATGATTTTCTCCCAAATGTGCATGGGGATTGTTATCATCATGTAATTATTAAGGATCATTGAGACTGGAAAATAATCTGGAATACAATAATTAAGTCCATTGGTTAATTAGTTGGAAACCAGACCTTGTTTTTTTCAGTTCTTCGATCTGATGGATGTCATGGAACTGCTGATTAATATACGATCCTTGGTTGTGCATTAAAGACAGTAAGTAAATAGGTTTTTCTTACTCCTTTTTTCCCATTGTTGGTGTGTCGATCCTAGGATATATTTGTGTTATGTCCGATTTAGTTTAAATGTGAGTGTGTGTTGTTTTGAAGCATTTGTTGAGGAATATATTGGGTGAGATAAACAAATCGGTAATATTGGTGCTTTTGTTGATAGGTCTGGGTGGATTATTATGGCTTGAGTTGTGATATGTGAATACTCCAGTACTGCTTTCAATATCTCATTAACGATTATCATTTTTTCTTAACACATTGTTCTGCATCTTTTTTGTTATCTCTCCAGATGTCAACTAGAGAAGTGTCCACTCATCTTTATCCCTGTGATTTTTATTTTTTTTACTTACGACATTATTATGCAAAATATCTATTAAGTCTTGATGATTGATTTTCGTATAAAAACTCAACTAATTATTTTTAGTAGAATCACTTTTTCCATCTTCATGGTTTATAGAGAACTGATATGTAAGCTGTTTTGCATAATATAAATGGAAATGTCTACTTTTTAAAGCACAAAAATAAACATTGAATAGAAGTTAATTTGAAGGTTGGTAACTATAAATCAAACACACTATATATGTGATTCATCCCCATCAATCGCACCACAGTTGCACAGCATGCATCCCGTCCAGTGTCCACCTGTTGTTTGTTCGTTCAGCCACCCACCTGTCCACACATCACGGGTCTCAACCATTCCTTCGCCTACACAGCCATGTCTGTCTATTAGTCCTACCTTCTCTCCACCACCTTCACCATATATATCATGTTTTTTAGCCTAACCAACTCAATAATTTGATTAATTACTTCTTAACTTTTTTAATGGGTACTTTTTAACTTTTAAATCAATACATTTTAGACGTTTTTTATAAGCCAAGTTTTAACTTTTAATTGAAATAAAAAAGAGGCAAGCTTAAGTACGTGCAAAGTGTGCAAAAGCAACACATTTTAGACTTGAACTTAATTTGTTCTTAACTTTTGTTTTTTCTTTTTTTTTTCCATTTATTTTGATCTTCTTATCTTATTTAGTCCTTCACATTCATTTATTTTTTATATTTGATCCCTGAAATTCTTAAATCTTTTCTTTTAAGTTCTTTATTTAACTTCGTTAATATTTTATATTAAACGTAAGCTACATCTTGTTGCATATAGATAATGTAGCTGAGACAATTGTTACAGTCAATGCATCGGCCCATGTTTGTTCCAAGAATTAGGTTTCACAACAACAAATGTAATATTTAAATTTAATCATATGTACTTATTTGGAAATAATAGAGTTGTAATGTTGTAAACATTTTTTTTTCTATTCTTGCAGGCGCACTGAATGTTAATGCTAGAAATAAAAATGTTAATATTAGAACAACTGTTGTTGTAAACATTTAATTGAAAATTTGATGGAGTAAAATAAAAGACTTAGAAGGAAAATTTTGAAAATTTCAATACCAAAAGTAATGATATTATTTTTGGAGGATTAAACTTAATATAGATCAATATTTGGAGCATCAAAATCACATCTAATCCTTAATTAAATAAAATGTTCATTGTTGACAATTAAAACATATCTTATCATAAATTATATTTTTAATAAACATAATTTATTATTTAATAATATTATTTGTATATTTCCATTTTTAAATCAAAGTAATAATATTTGGACATTGTATGAGAAGCTTCTTAATAAGTTAGTAACAAGAAAAAGTATTATTTATTTTCTAATCTGTTGATATTAAAATAATATGTAAATTATGATAAATTTATAACATTACTTTTTTCCGTACAAATGTATAACATTAGTAGAAACTGAATAAAAAAGTTTAATATCTTAAAAGATGATAATTAACTTTTTTTCTTTTCCAAATGATTTATTTTTCTCATGTTATTGATAGTTCAGTACAAAGTAATTTTATAAAAAATAATGATTAATTTTCATCCTAAATATAAACATAAGATAAGTATTCTCTCAAATTTATATAGATATGAATAATTTTATTTATAAAAGTAAATGAGAGAAAAAGACGGAGTAAATACATTGCAGTCTTACACGATCAATACAAGTAGTTGCATTTGCATGTTTCATGTTTGTATTCCACCGAAGAAGGAAGCATCGTGCCAACGCTAGCCCCAAGCAGATCTCCGTTAGCACAAGACAACACGATCACGATCACTGACTCCGTACTCTCCACCGATGTGACATGTCCTAATATATATATATATATATATATATATATATATATATATATATATATATATATATATATATTAAAAATATCAGTAAATAAAGAGAAATTTAATTTTTGGTTTATATACATATTTGTCCTTATAGTTTGTTTTTTTTTTTTTTATCACAGTCCTTATAGTTTAATGATTGTACAACTCTTTAGTCCCTATAAAAGATTATTGGACATTTTATTCTTCTTTGTTTTAAAAATTTAGTCTATCATTAGTTTGTTCTATTTTTTTTATAGGAAAATTGACACATCTTAGTGTCATACTGATGTTTGTAGATAATTTCATAATTTGATAGATGTTGATGTAACACTAATAATGTGCTTAAATGATAATAAAAATCAAAATTTGGATGTTTAGAATACATTTCAAATAATCATATTGTTTATCTTATTGTTATGTCATCACTTATATACCATATCAATATATTTTGTCAAAAAATTGACGGCAAACTAACTATGAACTAAAATGACTAGATTTTACATATTTTGGAAAATTAAATATGCAATAATTTTTTTCAAATGATAAAAAATTACACAAACATAAAACTATAAGAATTAACCAACTGTAAATTTGCTTTAAAAGTTAACTAAAAGTGAATTTAAGCCTTAATTTTATGCATTTTACTTTTTAAATATTTTGAAAAAAATCATCCATCCACTAATCATAAAAAAAAATCAACTTTCATCTAATCACAAATTCACATATATGATGAATTTATTCTTTTATTTATATAATAATTATCTTTAAAACATAAATATGTTATTAATTGATTGGTGATATAAAAGTTTCATACTAATGATGAGTAAAATTTAAACTATATTTTTATATGTATTTTAATGTGAAATATTATTTTAAATCTCTTTTTCGTCCATGTAAATTAGCATTTTTTTATTTTAGTTCTTGTAATTTTTGTTTTATTTTAGTCATTGTAAAATATGTTTGTTTTATTTTTTTTCCTTAAAACACTTTAGATAATTTTTTTTCATTGTTCAAAATATTTTTTTAAAATTCAAAATGATATCTAAAGTGCCTTAATTAAGGACAGAAAAACAAAGCAAATACATTTTGTAATATATGACTAAAATTATAAAAAAAATTGGTAGGATGAAAATGAACAAATACTAAATTGCATAGATGAAAGATATATTTAAGCCTAAAATATTTTTTATATTATTAATTAATTAAAAATCATGATAAAGTATAACATTTTTTGTTGTAAAATGGCAACAATAAAAATCAAATTTAACTCCACATGCATATTATTTGAACTTCCTATTATTAAACCAATCCTAATGGTCATTATAACTTTTAAAATAATCATTGTAAAAGTTAATAAACATGTCATACATAACTAAATAATGTTAGTGATATAAAACTATTTACACTATTAAGAAATACATTGTTTACTTAAAAAATAATTTAAATGTTTTTTACTTTGTTGACTTTTATAATAATTATTTAAAAAATTATATTAAAGATGAATTATAATATCAGAAAATATAACTTAATTAATTGAATAGTGTACTTAAATTATTGTAACAAAAATTATACCAAAGTTTGGCTTCTGTCTTTGAAAAAAAACAGATGAACTCCAACAAGATAACTTTTTATATTAATAACGTAAAAATTTAAGATTAAATTATAATTTAGTTTCTATTTAATTTATTATGCATAATATTGGTTACATTTTTTTCCAGTGATTTTACTTTTCATATTTAAGAAAATCTGTAACTTTTGTTCTCTATTTTAATGATTATTAATAATTTGTCAGTATTGTGATGAGGATGAAATAACATTTAACAAATAAAAATATTTTAATTAATTAAAATATAAACAAAAGTAAAATTTTGGATTAAATGAATTTGGATTTTTATTTTACTTGCAAATAAAAAAAATGTAAAGGGATAAGTTGGGTTGGATTTGTGATTATTATTATTTTATGTTAAATCCAACTCAATCCAAACTAATCACAAACTTATTGATTTGGATTGAATCAAGTAGGTCTTAACATTTAAGTTTATTCTAAATTTTTCAAAACTGTAGTTATAATAAATATAATAAGGACTCTTAAAACAAAGTTGTAAAAAGGAAGGAAAAACAAATACTACATGACATGCACCATAATTAGATGAAGATAAATACAATGTATTCAAATAATAATAATATGTTACATCAATAGGTCAGTCGATTGAGTTTATGGATTTAAAAATTAAAAACACATAACCTAACCTATACACACGAACGGTTTTGTTAAGTTGAGTTCGACCCAATGACAAAAAACAACCCAAAATAATTCAGTTGATTTAGATAATTAAATCTAGTTCGCCGGTTACTCGAATCCATTAATCCATCCATTAACACTGCTAGAATTGTAATTTGTTCGCTTGATATTGTAGTTGAAAAATTACTTGAAGCTACACATACTTTCACGTAAGTGTATTGTGATGGGATCCACATCCACCAGAAGTGTCCTGTCAGTGTAGCAGACAATGGTCACAGGTGTGCACGTGGGGCTTTGAACTGGCTTTGAAGGATCGAATGTGGGCCTTTTTTTTAATACTCTCTTCGTATTCTTTTCGAAAAAATTATGAAGAAGTACGTAACAAAATTTTCACCAGAATTATTTTAAAAGAAAATCTACACCTTATTTTCGGATGCATTGAAGTGAAGAGAAGAGATCAATATTAAAAAATAAAGAAAAATATAATATAATATGATAAAAAAATATGAAAACAAAAATAAAAATAGATGAAAAATATTTGAATATATGTTTATAAGAGTTGTTTTTTATCTAGTTAAAATTAATTAGTGTCTCACTGGAATGCAGTTAGCCGGAACATAATACGAGAGGTGTTAGAAAGCATTGACTCTTGATTTGGTTGTGTTCAAATTGAGAAGAAACAAGAGAAAATTTTAAATTTTTTGTGTGAATCCTACATTTTACTCGCGTGTGAGATTTAAGAAATATTGAAACCTTAAATATTTTTTTAGTTCTTGTAATTTTTTTTTATCCTTATAAAATTATTTTTTATTTTGTCTTTGTAAAATATATTTGTTTAATTTTTCGTTGTTATAATATTTTAGATAACATTTTTTCACCGTTCAAAATGTTATCTAAAGTGATTTCAAGGACTAAAGACAAAACAAAATAATTTTCAAAGACTAAAAACAAAACAAAATTATAAGGATGAAAATAATTTTTTTTTTTGCAAGAACCAAAAAATATTTCAACCTTTATAAAAATATTTATATAACTAAAAATTAGCTTTGATCAAGTTTATATCCTTAATAATGTTTCACTAGAATACTCCCGTGTGAGATGTAATTTGGAAAACAGTCGCGCATTTGGGTTGTCTTCTTTTCTTGAGACTCGGCCTGGAATTTAGGCAGCACAATTGCACAAATTGTAAAGTTAGCCCAGAGAGAACGAGGATAACTTGCCCCCACGAAACAGAATAACTCAGGGATTTGCTATTGGCCCCACTGCCCTTGTTAATGGCCCCTACCAAGGGGGTTGAATCCTATTTCTTTCTTTCCTTGAAAATGTTGTTTTTTTTAAAACACGATTCTATTGTGCAATTATACAACGGAATTGTGTTTCCGTTATGTAATGGATTGCAAAAAAAAAATACACAACAAAAATACGATTTCGTTGTATATTGTCAATGAAATCATATTTTCTTTATATTAAAGGGTTGAAAAAATAAACAACGAAAATAAGATTTTGTTGAAACAGTATGATCGAATTGTATTTTCATTGTTCATTAGAGGGGTGTTATAAAATAACAACAGAAATATGATTGCATTGTAATGTTTCAACGGAATCATATTTTAGTTCTTATTTCAACAACGATGTTGTGCGGCTTGGTGTTGTAGTGTGTGACAATGGGGCATGGCTCCATGGTCTGGTGTGGGCAGGTGGAAGTGTGCATTGGCACAATGGTGGTGTAGGGGATTGTAGAGGTCACGCGATAGCATGGTGGTGGCTAGGCCTTGATAGGGGGTTGCAGGGATCTAGTGTTGAGAATGACACGCGACGTTGTCTGGATTGTAGTTGTACTGCACAAAGCTGACGTTGGTGTCATTGTGGCGATGGTGATGGGTCCCTGGGTTCAAATCTTGGGGGTATGAGAGTATCTTTAGTGGTAGATCTTAAATTGAGATCTTAGATCACTTTTTGATAGTTTCCATAGAACCACATAGGATTGAAGATCTCTTAAGATCTCTTTAATTTTTCTTTAGTGGTAGATCTTATTTTGAGATCTTAGGGAGAGAGAAAGAGGTAAAGAATTTATTCTTTTTTGAACTATGTGCAGATCTTGAGGGTTTTTCTACAATAACTCATCCTTCATATTGGAGATCTCTTCACCTCCTTTATTGAGAGATCTAGTGAAGATTAGATCTTGAGCTCAAGATCTTTGCTCAAGATCTAGCACTAAAGATGCTCTGAGGGAGGGTTGGGGGACAGAGAATGTGAAAGAGAAAGAGGAGATTTTGCATTGAAGGGTAAGAGGCTTTTTTCTTAGATTTGTAGGGAGCAATAACAAAGATGGTAGAGACTGATATCAATTCCCAATAATTCATCATTCAAGCCTTAGACTTTTGGCATATGAGTTCACCATGACCTGATCAATTTGTTGTCCAAAGTTAGGAAATATTTTCAAAAAAAAAAGAAATTAAACCTATTTTTGCTCCAAGTTTCTCCTTCATTCAAAGCAGTGAGATTATCACTAATGCAGTAAGATATGTGATGATTGTCCGTTAAAAGAAAAGATCTTTGATGATTATGTCAATTTGCTAAAAACTCTTACATTTTACACTCTTTTCTTTACCAATTTGTTGAAAATTCAAAATTTGTTAACTAGTTTAGTTAAAACAAATAATAGAACCAACATATTGTGACATAAATTGTAAATAACATTGCTTCTTTAAGCATATGGTCAGAAATTCGATATTTGGTTTGTAGTATGAAAAAATATGTTGAAAGAGATCAACCCTTTAAAGTTTAAATGGATCTCAATATCTCAAGCGACACTTATTAAAAAAACAAATAATAGAAATGTCATTTACCAAATTTTTAATAATAATAAAATAAAAGTATATCTGACATGACATGATTTGTAAAAGCTACATCTTTAAATTTCAAGAAAGTGGGCCGTTTGAAAAGTGCGTTATATAATTAAGCGGGCTTTGGGCCATAAAGTACAATAGGAATAAAGTATTCACATGGTCCATCCATCAGGAAGAGAAATTTTAATTTTAATTTTAATTTTAACGGCGGCACCGACATTTGTTTTTGTCACTGCGTATATCAAACGGAATTATAACTCCACCATCAATGGTATTATTAATCGCGAGAAAGAGAAAGAACCTGTTTGTTTGTTTGTTGTTCCTTTCTTGCGATCCGAGGAGAAGGAAGAGTCGTTCGCTCGTCGCCATGGGTTCTCTACCTGCGCCCACATTTCCATCCAAACACTGCCTTGACGAGAGAGCAGCCACGTTGACGAAGATACCCTCTCGGCGCTGTTCAAGTCGCAGCAGAGCCACCTCAACTTCTTCTTCGACCACATCCACCACTCCTAAATCGTAGCCTTCACGCGCGCGCTCCACAATGCCGCCAACACCGTCTTCTTCTCCGGCGCCGGAAAATCCGGCTTCGCCGCGCACAAGATCTCGCAGCCGCTCGTCTCGCTAGGGGTCCGCTCTGCGTTCCTCTCGCCGGTTGACGCTCTCCACGGCTACATTGGAATCCTCACCAATCGCGACGTGCTCGTCCTCCTCAGCAACTCCGGCGCCACTGAGGAGCTCCTCTGCCTCGTGCCGTGCTCGAGGGCGAAAGGTGCGCTACTCATTGCGCTCACCTCCGTAGAAGGCAACGCGCTCGCCGCGGCATGCGACATGCTCGTGCATTTGCCGCTCTAGAGAGAGCTCTGTCCGTTCAACCTCGCGCCGGTGACATCCACCGCCATTCAGATGGTGTTCAGCGACACTGTGGCCATCGCGCTCATGGAGGCCCGGAATTTCACCAAGGAGGAGTATGCCGCGAACCATCCCGCCGGCAAGATCGGGAAGAGCCTCATCTTCAAGGTCCGTTTCCGTTTCCTCTTCCGTTTGCATTTGTTTTGCCATAATTTGTTGTGCTCTGATTTGAATTTGAATTGCAGGTGAAGGATGTGGTGAAGAAACAGGACGAGCTTCCGATTTGCAGAGAATCGGATTTGATTATGGATCAGCTTGTGGAACTCACGACTAAAGGATGCGGATGCCTCCTCGTTATCGATGACGGTTACCGTCTGATCGGAATGTTCACCGACGGTGATCTCCGTCAAGCCAGTGGAGAAGCCATTTTCGAACTCACTGTCGGGAAAATGTGCAACAGGTAACTTAGTCATCATATTTTTTTTTATAAAATTAGTGAGACTAAGCTGGCTAACAGAAGTATCCCATACAGGTTGGCACCCAAAAGCTAGCCAGCAAAAGCCACGCCAAATAACTTAAAAGTACAAAAATTTAGATATAGATTGCCACTAGTTCACTTGGTTGAGCAGAATATATGAATTGTTATAAACTTGTTAAAACTGTAAATTACAGTTCTAGGTTTGTTTATATGTAAAATAGAAGTTTGCATGAAATGCCAATGTAAATTAGTGAGATAAAACTTTAATTCTGATCAGAGAACAACACTAGAGCAGAAACTGTATCTAAGTTTTGTTCATAAATTGGGACAGTGTTTTGTGGAGGCTGCAACTATATGAAGATGACACTGTTTTGTGGATATTAGAATGCAACTTGGGAAACCACTGCATTTTGTTTATTTGATGAATTCGGAACCACTTCATTTTCTTTCCTTTTTGATGAATTCAATATATCCTACAATTGACCTTGTTTCCCCTTTGAGGATTCACCTGACGCCGTCTGTGATACAAGTTCTTTCAACTGCAAGTCCTGCGATGGGTGGGTTGAACCACTTATGTTTTCTGAGCTTTGTTTTGATCTCTTGGAGGCAATAGAGTTCAGAGTTAATCCGAGATCCATTTTAGCCCATTTAAAGACTGCACTTTATTTCCCATCCAAAGCTTGACATAGAACATTCAAATTACTGATTTCGTAACGGTAGAAGAGAGTTTTGTTGCTCCAAGTGCAAGAACAAAGCTGTTTTGCATGATCAAGACATGCAAACTTGTCATCTGAACATGAACAACCTACAGCAGACAAGTATAAATCATGCAGGCAAATACTCCATTCCCTTTTACAAGTGGCATCAAAATTTTCATCCATTCTTTGTGATACCAAAGAAATGCAAAGAAATTTCCTCTTCAAACTTTCACTCCGGATGCGAGACTGCACAAAGGAAAGAGATGTAATAAGAATGGATGCGACCTGAATGAAGCAAACTATGCAGCCAAATTTGAATACAAAAAAAAAAAAGGAAATGAAGGAAGGAGGGAGAGAAGGCCTTCAGAACTTTCTTATATTATTAATACAACAAATTTGTGCCTCTTTGGACATTTCAATTTATGAAGATAAATGATTGAATGGATGTTAGTGACCAACGGGATTTGAAGTTGAGTAATAAACAAGTTCACAAAAACTAGGATTTAGGGCTGAATGGCTTACGTTCAAAGCTTTTGTTAAGAACCCATTTTTTTTTATAGGCATCTTTATATGTTAAGCTGTCTGTTGTGCTCTTCCTACACAGATTAGTTTCCCATTGGACCCTCACAGCTTCCCTTGCTGCTCCTAGCAAAAGCTTATCATATGAAAGTAATGTCTTTCTCCTTTGTTCACAATATAGCTCTACAACATTCTGTCCATGAAGCAGCCACTCTAGAGGAGCAAAACTTACTGCTTCAGAACAGTTTAAGCCACAATCAAATCCTGAATGATATGCCCCAAGAAAGACAAGAACAAACGCACGAAGATACTGAACACAATGATATACAGGAATACACTCTGCCTTCAATATGGAGCATGATAGCTGCATCACCTGTACCAAGTATTTGCATGAAGACCTACCTCAAAGTTTAACATATCAAAAAATTGTTTCCCTTAAAAAAAATATAGAACCTTATATTTCAGGTGACAGGTCACAGAAATTTCTCCAAAGACTCAGAATAGAACTAGTTGAAGAGTAACATTTTCTATTCCTATTTTCTCTATCATAAATTGATGGCAACATTTATTAAACACTTCAACAAAACCAAAGAATTCGGCCAAAGAAAGATTATTGCAAGCAGCAAGAACAAGGTTTGTCAGAATTGGAGCCTAGAAGAAATTAAGCTTTATTTAGAAACTGGTATTGTAAATGAAGACAGCTTTAGCAAAAGGTTGAGTTGCTGTTGAGCATTTAGCAGAAAGTGCTTCATATTTTTAAGGTAAAAAGAAAAAAATCTCAACTCAAGGACATTGCATTTTACATTTGGTACTGCAAAACCAGGTTGATTACAATGATGTAATTGTAAGCTATACTTAAGCAAGTGCAAACGGAGATCCTATAAGTTAAGTGATAGAACTGGACCAGAAAAGAGAGAAAAAGAGTGTGTAGTATTATTATGATGGAGCTTCCAACTCCCAAGATATGAACAAGTGAATTTCGAGGTCTCACCACTCTCCGACACTCCCAGGACCCCTCTCCCAATCCCTCAACAGACTATTTATAATTTTCCCTTAACAGCCACTAACTAACAATTAGTTACAATTAATAGTTAGTTATCCTAACTGTCTTAACTAACTGACAACTTCCAAGGGAATCTCCTAGCATACACTTTTCCCCATCTACCTCTATCAATACCTCCCTTTCATGATGGACCATGTCCTCAACATTAAGTTGACGAAAAATAGTCTGTCTTTCATCAGCAAGGGTCTCCTTCATCTTCTTCCATAATCATCAATCTTAATTGTTTATTCTCACACATGAGCAAGATTATACTTCTCTTCACAGGTAAACATTCTCCTTTCCTCATCTTCTTATTTACTTCCGCGGGTGACAAATTATGGAAAGTTCTTCTACCTTATCATCCACTGGATCAGTAGGTACTGGCCCTGGTGAAGGCTGGTAAGCATGGGCAGCATCTGCTCTTGTGAGTAGGAAGTAGGAGGAGGAGGAGAAGAAGAGTGGCGGGGATCAGCATCAACAGCAGGGGCCTTTGCATCAGCGGGAGGAGCCTCACAAGTATGAGCCCTCCTAGTCCTTGGGAAAGTCACGGAAGTATTTGCACGATGCCATCAATTCTTCTAGATATATGTCACATTAATAATAGGGCTAAGTGACTCAAACGTCACTATATTGGACTGGACTCCCCGTGGGGTGCAGAGTGGGGTGATAAGAGCTGGGAAAGCCAAGTTTGCTCGAGCTGGACTGGGCGATCTGCGTTATTTGAGAAGAAATCATAACGTCCACGTCCATGTCCATCTTCATGATGATGCCATAAACCAACCTAGCCCACTCCATGTTAAGATCAGAGGTATGAGAAATCAGGGCCAGGTTTAAATAGGATAGGACACTCCAAATCTGGGCCAGGATAGTCATATCTTTCTGCAGAATCTTCCATGGAGGCCCTTCAGCGTTGGGCATGAAGTGTCTGTCGGGCATGCAGAACTTGGACTCGATGGCCTGCGCGTCTAGGTAAGTGTGGAGAAACTGGGTGAAGGTGGGTAGGCGAGAGAGTCTCCCTCAAGGACCATCGGGGTATGAAGGAACTGGTTTAATGATTGGGCATTAAATCGTATAACCTTCCCCCGGACCTTGCACTGCTTCGGTGCTTTCTCCTCGGGATCATATATGTTGGAATAGAACTCCTTCACCAAGGCCACATCAATGTAATATGCCTGTAGTGAAGTAAGTTTCTTGTCCCAGTTCCGGTGCCTCAGCTCTATCCAGAATTCATCATATTCTCTGGGCCCTAGAGCATAGTTATAAAACCCGATTTGGTCCGACTGATCGGACTGGTCCAATCGGGAACCGGTGGTACCACCGGACCGAGTGTACTATCGGATCGTTCAAGCAAGTGACCCGGGATAATCCGATCAAACCCTGTCAGTTTTGATAAAATTCGGCAACTCGACCGGTTTTTAAAACTCGGACAGGGTAATGTCACCGCTGCACTGCAAGGAAGCAGATGAGAGGAAGAGGAAGCAGAAGCGAAAGGGAGGAAGTGGAAGAGGAAGCATTGAAGCGGGTGAGGCAAAAAAGCACAAGAAATATCATAGCTGAAGAGAGGAATCGGAAGAGAAGCACAAGAAATATCACAGGAAATATCGAATTTTGTTTCCTTGAAGCGGATAAGGTACCACGCAACACACAGCAAGAAAATGAAGCTGAACGTGGAAGATGAGCTTTTATATATAAGAGGATTTAGGTTTTTTTGAATTTGGGCCCAAGATCCATAAAAGATTTGCTTCCGACACCCGCTTTATTGCTTACTTTACTTTTTCTGCCCCATTTTTTTTAATTAAAAACTGGAATTTTATTTTAATTTAAGTAGTTATTATTTACACTCTTTTTTTTATTAATACACTTTACTTGTGTTATCAATTTTATTACTTCAATTATTATTTTGAATTTTTTAGCATATTTTTCTTAATCAAATAATATTAGTTATATATAATATAATTTTAAATTTTTTAAAATAGACCGGGCCAAACTGGACCAATTACTGACTCACCGGTTTGACCACTGACTCAGTGACCCACTACCTCGATCGGGTCACTGACCGGACCTGTTTTCACAACTATGCCCTAAAGTCACATTCCTCTCAGGGAGAATGTTTCGATGATGGGCATTCTCCGAATAACGGAACCACGCCACCTGAGAAGTGAAGCAAGTGGAGTCCCAAGCACCATGGATAGTGTCGAGCTCCTGGCATGGCTAGGAGGAGGACCCTCATCTTTTTCTTGAGACCATCTGCAAAAAGGCAATGGAAAAGTAAGATAAAAAATTCAAAAAAATAATTTGTTACCAATATATGTCAACCAAAAAGAACTATCTATCATGCATAGATAAATTCAAAGTAAACAACAGAATATAAAATGTCTAGAATGCGATAAAATAATGATGAAAGCATAAAACGAAAAGCATAAAATGTCCTGTGAAAAACATGGCCTTAGTCTTGGGATGGCCATGGGTCCCATGCTCCCTGAGCTGCTGTGATATCTGCCAAGTAGTCATCATCATCACCAGCAGCAACATCCTCCTCAACAGGTCCTACTCCAGCAGCATAACCAATTATCCATGGCCGATGCTTAAGAACCTGTCTATAAGCAGTAATGTCATTCATCTCAGGTATAGTCTCCATAAAGATTGGCTCTTGTTCAGATGTAATTCGAAAGGTTGTAGATTTATCACTTCTCTTAACATTTCCACCCTTTTTCAAAATGAAAGATGTCAGGGATGTAAAACCAGGGGGAAGTGAAAGATTGCCTCTCTTCTCAAATTTGGTGCAATCCTTTCCATAATCCGCTTCCATAATCGCTGCAGGCAAAAGGCAAGCAAATATTATCTAGAAAACCATTTTTAGCACCAATGGGTACTTGGAATAGAAAATGAAATATTGGGATAGAATGAATTAAACATGATTGCTGACAATTTACTACCCTGATAGAATTATTATTCACACAACAGTTCGAAATTCAAACCAGTACAACAGCTCAATATTGGTGATACAGAAGTTATGCATCTTAACATAGAGGACACAGAAGCTACATTTACAATAATGTGTCAATGAGTGGTAAAAAAAATTAGACACTGTTTTAAGTTAAGAATATATCAGAAGCAAGGTAGTCACATTCAAGATTTTACTCAGACTTGGAAAGGGGAAACAGAATTGTAAATCAGGGAATCATAACACGAAGCGTAAGATTCTACAAGATTCACGAATTCATATTTCATATATATGATATAACAGCAGAAATAAGAGGAGAGGGGTGGGAGGGACCTTTATAGCACACATCAAATACTTAATTGAGCTTAAATTCATAAGCATATGAAAGTCAATAAATAAGGTCATAAATGACAAACAAAATAACTTAAATACTGCAGTACTGCGAGTACAAAACACCAGGACATGAACAGACAGAGAACCGAAGAAAACAAACAGAACCAGAACCCAAACAATAGCTCACAGAAACAGAGAAACAGAACCAGGCGAACAGAGCCGCATATGAACAAAACAGAACTGGTTTAAAACAACGAGCTCGGATGTGGTGGAGAAAAGCTCTGGATGTGGCAGAGAGGAGCTCTGATCACATTGGATTTCTGTAGCAATTTTGGGGGAGGGCTGCAAGAGGTTGAAGACACAGTCACGAAGAAAAGAACTGTTTTTCTTGGTTCTTTCAGTCTAAGGGTTAGTGAACACTAGGTTTTTGGGCTTGGGTTTATGGGCTTAGGTTTGTAGAAGCCCAAAAAAACTTTGAAACCCAACTAGCCAAGCAGAATCAGAAACTCAAATTCTACCGTGTTTACAATTCTACGTGGTGATTCTACCGATTCTACTCATTTACGATTCTGAGCACATATAAACTCGCCCAGGTACCAGAGAAGCATAGAATTGTGTGATTCTACGAGTCAGAAGCAATTTTGACTACCATGATTAGAATTAACGATGTGAAATATTATTTAGTTTTTTTATAATTAAAACACAGTTTTGTAATTATTGTTTCTTGCACTTCTCTGCTTTAGTGAACAAGAACAAGACCAAATCGAAGGCCAAAAAGTACTAGATGATGCAAAGTGAAAATCATCATACAATATACCAATATGCTCCCCAACTTCTATTAGCACTAGCAGAAGTCAAAATTAGTTTTATGCAAATTGCCAAGGATATGTAAATGAGATGGAAGTAAATGAGGTCATAGAAGAATTGGAATGGTTTGAAAATGACATTTCACTTGCTTGGCAAAAAGGGAAATGTGGAACCAATTGAGAGTGAAGGCCAGCTCATTCCCACTCTGGCTCACAAATTTTCACCTCTCCCAAAAGTGTGAAATTGAGCTGAAAATGAGGGGCAGGTGATTCAAATTAAGAATTTCCCAAAATAATGTTTAATCCTAACGAGAGGAAAGTATAATGATTTTTTTTTCATATTCCGCTCTCAATGAAAATTCATTCCATAACATTCCATTTTCAGCCCCTCTTCACCTTTCCTACCCTCTCTACTAAGCACAGACTGAAACATGAGGAATTGGAGTCATATTTTTGTTTCTAACTTTTTCGCCAATAATCATTTCATAAATCGTCATAAACATAAATTTCAAAGAGACCTCAAAGGTGAAAAATAACATAAAACGCGCGTAGAAAAATAGAAAAAAGAAACTGAAGTAAAAGCTCGGTATAGTCATTAAATCTAAAAGGCATTTCAAAACAATAAACAAGGGAAAAAGGTTCAATTTGCAACAGACCCAGAATGTCGAAGCACGGAGACTGCCCCAAAACCAGATTTCTGCAGCAAATGAACGGTGAATTCTGAGCTGAAGAGAGTAAAGTAGCATCCAGCCTGCAAAGAACAAAATAAAAACTAAAAAAGAGCAGATTATGAATTGAGGAAGACGAAGTTACCAAGAAGAATCGCGTCAGTGATTAATGATCTGTGAATTTGAGGTTCAAAATTGCGCCTTCCCTCCCCTTCTTGCCCGAACCCGAAGAATGTGGACTATAAAACCCTAAAAGTTTAGCATTAGGCCATAATATTTCAATTAAATGACGATTCATTTTATCAAGGAACAAAGGATTGCCATGTCGTATAAGGATAGAATGAATACTAGTAACATACTCGGTTAAATGTGTTTGATGTCAACTACACAAAATAAAATAAAAAATGTGACTTTCTACAGCTTTAGGAAGATATGATCAATATTAACAAATTGTTGATATAAGTAATCTAGATTTGATTTTCCCAAACAATATTAGATTTGAGTTTGTGAATCAAAAAATAGATTAAGAAGAAAAAATTCATCAAAGTAATGAGTCAAATTCTTCAACAAAAATTAATAATGTTCTTTCTATTTTAGTAAGACTCATAATTATTTTAGTCATTATAATATAATGATTAAAAATGATAAAATAGGTCAATGCATCATGATTCATTTTTAACATGTCAAAAAATTATTATATAAAACTTGATTGTAAATAAGAGTTGAGAGATTTAATTAATATCAATGTAAGATATAATATTTGACTAAAATCTTATAATTATGATACCTAAATACTAAAATAGCAATTAATCCAACAACAAAATATAAAATACTCTTGTAACATAATAAAATGTAAGACTAAAATATTCTAATTCTCTTGATACTCCATAAGATGTAGTCATCTACTCATCTCTAACTTATTTTGTTCTTCTACTTATCCCAATTAGTCTCTATTACCTCTTAACATTAAGATTTCTCCTTCCTTCATGAAAAATAAATATAAAACAATCATACGAACTAGAAATCTAAATGAATGAAATGCTTTAAGTTTTTTTTAAATAAAATAAATGAATCATTTAGTTTTTTTAAAAGAAAAACAAACAATTTTTTTTCCTAGCTTTACTAAGAATGAAAAATAATGAAATGACTTCTTTTTTATTTATCCGGAAGCATTTAATTCAAGACAAAAGCAAGAATACAATTGGATATATATTAAAAAAAACTTGGTGACTAGCATAGAGCCTAAAAGTCCTAACTAGAGAGTGGACAACTTAATTTGTTTGTCTCCTTACTTAACCCATTCTAGAGTTTGGATAATTCTTTAAATTTGAATGACAACTTTCAATGATCAAATGAAAATCATGGAAATCTTATAAGCCCTTTGTCCTTGATGATAATGCTTCACAGTTCACACGCATGCAAATCACGGACTTTATTAACCAGACAGTTCTTGGACTGAAGTACAATTCTGTTTTTGTTGTGTAAGGCCCAAAGTTTGTAGACTTGGACTGGACTAATTACTTTCTTCATGCCTTCTCTCATGGAAATTTTTTCAAGGGTGCATTCCCCTCTCTTTTTTTTTGGATAAAATTGAAAAATCATTATTATTTTCTTTTGATAGTTTCGGCATTTAAATTCTATACTCCTTTATTTGTATCCTACATCTCCCGTTGTATATCGAATGTCCATTCCGTTCAGAATAAACTTTTTGAAATATAATGAGAGGTGTTAGATTTAATAGTGGGAGTGCAAGAAATAAATGTCCTTCTCTTTTCAAATTAGAGATTTGTTGGATTTCTCTATCATTGTTGATTCAGTTAGGTAATTAACTTGTTCAAAGTTGGTTCTAGCACATGTCTGCGTGCTCATTTTCCAAATTTGACTAAGCTTATTTGCTATGGTTTTTTATTTTGTCCAAATGATTAAACATATTTTGTGTTTGCTCAAGTGCAGAGTGCTCAAGATTTGTCATTCTTGATGAGTATGCTTCAACCAAGTAGTTAAGCTCGAATTAGCTCATGCTTACTTAATTTAAGCCTTACACAATTTTTGATTATGCAAAGTAGTTAAGCCATGACTGTGGCTCCTATTTGATAGTTAATGTTTTCCATTAGTTAGTTTTGTTGTTTTGGAATTATTTGACATCATGTGATACATTCATTATTTTCGGGCTGTGTTAGTTAAGGTTAATTTTATTATTTAATTTCATAGTTGTATATGAGCATATTTGTTCCTTAACTATATACATACACTTCCTCTCATTCCCATACATTCTTTTAACTCTTAATATAATTACTCTCAGATTTTCTCTTCTCTTTAGCTCAGCCATCTTTCTCAACCATAATCACTAAGCAAATGGATTCCATAAGATTTAGGCGTCACTTACCCAATATTGAAACATGAATATGTCTCGTTCGTAAACCTCTGGCAATATATAAAACAAAACAATTGGCAAC
The DNA here is from genome assembly GCA_013407115.1 of Glycine latifolia. Lineage (NCBI taxonomy): Eukaryota > Viridiplantae > Streptophyta > Magnoliopsida > Fabales > Fabaceae > Glycine > Glycine latifolia. Next base: position 25,715,639 of record CM023943.1, read on the forward strand.
TATACACAAACTAATCATGCAAAAATTGAATAAGTGAAAATGTACTCAAGTGTGAGATTTTGTCCTACGTTTCCTACTTGGCTGAGAAACGATATTCATCACTGCTCTGTGGACTATTCTTCTTTTTCTTTCTTTTTTCTTTTTATAGCAGGGGGCACATGATTGCATTAAATATAATATAAGATTTTGCTAACTAATATCCTTGGGGACATTGATTAAGAAATTAATATAAAAAATTTAATGAGTAAATTTTAAAAAAGTCATAAATAACACAATTTTACGTATTTATTAAAAAAATTCTCTTTTAATTTTTTAATCAATGACCTAATGACAGTAGTTAATATTTATCTATAATAATATATACAATGCCTAACTTCTAAACATTTTTTTCCGGTGGAGAATAGTCCCAGAACAAGAGATTCAATGGAAATTCAATTTGACATATAGGTGCTGATGAGGGTTGAGTATAGACATCTAGCTAGAAGATTAATTACTTAGAAGACAACAAATGTTGAGTAGTTTAAAGTGGATAAACTCATTGGAATTATTCAATTTGACACAGCCATGCAAAATGACAGGTGCTAAACGGCAAAACTGATAATTATACAATTGCATGCTGTTTATGCCAATGCCAGCAAGAACCTGCCTTCATATGTATTACTACTATTAGGCATCGTGTGTCTGCAGTTCTATCCTAATTTCTTGTTCCCCTGAGTTCAGTCTCCATTACTGGTGGACCAATCTAATTAATAATTCTTGTATTTATGTTTGATTGATACACCTACGGATCTTTTCAGTGTGTTCATAAGATATTTTTTTTCGTTTATTTTTTCTAACAGTTTATTTTCTTTAAAATTCTCCCTCAAAATATTAAAAATCACCTCTCAATTATGGACCTCGATCAGCCTCAATTATTTAAGTTTCTTCGGTTATTTAATCGGTGTTTATCAACAGAAAGCTAGCTATATATGTGGATGAAGGTCTGAGGCAGTGGCCATATCCATTCCCTCAACGTAACATTCAACAAATGAGAGCCTTTGGAATACAAATTAATTAAAGAAACAGAAAAAAGAGAGGGGGAAAAGAAAAAAACAAATTAGTTAAAGCAAACCATATCTGCTATGTGGAATGAAAGAATCTCTTTTTATCTGGTCCTATATTAATAGCCTCATATGCGACACATTTCAATGTCAATCAATTAGTGTACCGACAAATAACTAACACACAGTGAAATACGTTAGAAATAATTCAAGCCCCATATGACTAGCGGTTCATTGATTAAAACTGAAGTGACTACCTATAGAAATTAAAAGGCAAAATAGGAGAGACAAATTAAGATCTCAAGCTGTGTCTGCCTTGATCTCTGCCCCTTTTTTTTAACTTTAATCTCGTGCAAAAGTTGTATATGTTTGCATCGACCACGTGCACTTTTTTCTTAGCCAGTATTTGATTTGTCATGCTATGTGTGTTATCCATGCACTTCATTACATGTTGATCACATATAATAATAATAGATAATAAATGTGCCATAGCCCATAACGAAAGATCTAATTAGGCGTCTAATTGAAGTCTTTAAAACATGAATAGACGGAAGATTCCGGTTTCATTTGTCAAGCTTTTTTCACATGCTTCAAACATAAATGTGCTTATTTTCAACCTTTGTTTGACGAAAACATTTTTCATACCTATGATCGATCTACACGTCTGCGTTATGAGATTTTGGGCATGGCAAGTTAATTAGTTTCCTATCCTATCCATGGATACGATATTTTTATTGCTGAGATTGGATAATTTGGGGGTTTGAGTTGAGACATTGATGGCTAGAGCACAGGAGGAATGCTGAAGCACTTTGTTATTAAGGCTATAAAGTATTTTTCTACCGGATTCAATCTTTTTACAGAAGTACTCATTAAATAAATAAATGTTGAGTTGAGAAAGCTTTGTTCTCTTAAGTAGATTTACCATCATATTAGTAGAGATATAATATAACTTATAGATATATTGAGTCTCTAAGACATAAAAAGAAAAGGAAAAATAAACACGATGCTGGGAAAAGAAGCAGAATGAAAAGAAAGGAAAAAGAAATTGGGAGAATGGTGGATACGTACTCCTAAGTCAAAGTGAAGTGAAATTTGAGTTGGAATAAAATATATAAGGAATAGTTTTGTTTTATACGGTTTTGTTCAGATCTAGGTTGGTTAAAGGATATATGTTAGAATCAAATATGATATTGATCCTGGAAAGATTTAGGGTTAAATTAATTTTTTCCCCTAGTTTATTTTGTAGATTTAATTTAGTCATTTAATTTTTTTTCAATTTAATTATTTAATTTTAAAAATTGACTTAATTTGATCTTACTACTTGAATTGAGTCAATTATGTTTACAATTCACATTTTATGACGGTGTAAAATCATCCCTAAGTAATTTTAAATAACAAAAAAAAAATACACATTTTCTAATATTGATAATTTAATTTTGACGATAAAATCAAATTGAATTAAAAAAATTAAAGAAATAAATTGAACTTAAATAATAAATTAGAGGAAAAAATTTAAACAAAGATTTAGGGTTGACTATATTTTTTTTCTTTCTAAAAATAAGATATTCTCATAATTGAACCCTATGAGACTAATATGTCAAGTTACAAAGATCATCAAGGATTAAATAATTATCAAACGTATTTTATTAAAATTTTAGGAATCTTATTCCTGATAATTTTATTCACATAAAAAAATTGTTTAATTGAGAAAGAACTAAAGGCTTATTAACCAAACACTACCTAAAATATTTGGGTGTCCCTCAAGTTTGGGCGGATCGATCGTACCAATCCAAGCAAGGATATAAATGGATTCCATATCATGCAGCAATAGATATCTAAATTCAATCTTAAGAATGTATTTGTTTCAAGTTATATAAATTTATTTAGCAGTTATGATTATGATTATTTGAATAACCAAATCATGAGTATTCTTAACTACTTCGAAATGAGTCATTTCTATGTTTGGTATAAATTATAAAAAATTATTTTCAAACATGGTCTATTCCTAAAAATATATATTACGTATGATTTCTCCTCTTTTTATTTCTATATCAATTGGGTGAGAATCATATATTTCGGTTGAAATGGAATTTCTTTTTCTCGAATAACTTCTCTTTTACTTTATTTCTATTTTATTTTTAATTGAAATAAATTTTAAAATATTCCAAAAATATTAAATAGTTACCAAGCATGTTGATAGAAATAATATTTTCAGTAATATGCATAAAAATATAATTTCCAAAATTATAATCGAGTCAGTAAAACAAACTCTCCTAAGTCAAACAATAAATGTATTGATAATCTAAGTGGCTACACCTTTTTCTTTTCTTTTCTTTTCTTTTCTTTTTTCTCCACTGATACCTTAGTCTAACGTTTTTTCAATTCAAAAGATATGTCTTTAAGTACGAGATTAGATAATGCTGTCCCTTTCAAATAAAAATCGCCTGACAAAGCTTTCAGCATGCTAGCTAGTCACTTGATCGGTTGATCCACACAATTAATTGTAGGTTACACATGAACTTTCATCTCACTGGAAAAGCTTTCAGTTTCAGTCGATCATGACAATAAATTAAAGAAGAGAAGATATAGCCAATACTAATTACATACAAATTTAACTGTATACAAAGGAATAGTTCCCAATTATAATGGGTAAATAATAGTAATTAATTACGAAAAGCCTAATGGACCACAATATTATTACCCTACTACTTGAACAATATACCACACAAACATGTAACAACAAAACCCAATCTATCATGTGACTTGCCCCTCATAGCGAAGCACCATAAATACACCACAAATAAACGAATCTTGACGACAATTTACGAGCTATGAACCACATATATGTGTATATATGTACACACATAACACATCTTACGCATCTTTATAATTATAGCAATACCATATTATTGTTATTAGTATTATTATTATCAACCTCGAATCTTATTGCGTCCAAGTTTGAAGCCACGCCATCATCTAGGCTATTTTCTTCTAGATCCATGTCCCATAAGAAACCATATCCGTCATCACCTTTGCCACCAATTTGAGTAAGAAAGCTAGTATTGTTGGTGTTGGTTTCGCGAGAGAAGTGAAGGAGATCCATCAAAGAATTAGCGTTTTGGGTAGGGTTGAAGTGATGATGATATTGGTGGGTTGGCATGGATGAATTAGAGAAAGAGGTTGCAAGTCGGTTATTATACCCAACACCATGAGGCATGGCTTGGTTGGTGGGAGATGACGAAGCCAAGAAAGTTAGGGATGATGGTGATGTCTCATACTGTACGAGTTTGGAACTGTTGTCATCTTCTTTGCTTTTGTGGAAGACTCTACACAACACCCAGTCCTCCTGAAATATAATCAACAACGGTTTGACCTAATTCATTAGCATATGTCAAGAAACTTTATCCTCACGCCAAACATAGTAAATTAAATACATGGCGAGGGCAACACAAGCAACACACCCTTTATTAATTTCCTCCCCCGTGAATTGCTGACAACATATTCATATGTAACAAAAGAGTTGATTTACATGTGTTTTTATTTTGTATGAATGGGGATTTATTTGGTTTTTGTTAGGGGGGAGAATATAGGATGAATTGCTCGCTGTTGAGAATTTATCACACAGTCCAATGGTTAAATTAAACCGATTTCAAAAAATTATTTAATTAAAAAAAAACAAATTTCAAATCATTCAAAAATTCTCTTAAGTTTAATTAGCAATTTATTGAAATAAAAACAAAAAACATTACGATATTATTATTATTGTTGTATTAAAATCTATTAAAATTTGAAATTAATTATATACTTATTAATATATTTAAAAATTAAATTCATTGAATTAATCTACTTAGAGATATTTTATAATTTTATTTAATAAAATTTATTATATATACTTTTAATTAAATAATATTTAAAGACTATTCATAATTTAAAAAGCTTTGAAGACCTTAAAAAATCTATATAAAGTAAATAAGTAAAGCTTGAATCTTTGATTTAGAAAATGAATTAGATTATGACCTTACAAAACTTTGCCTAATTAACTTTACTTCTTTTTACTCTTTAATTTGTTCATTTAAAAGCTTTTTTTAGTTTATTTTGATTCTTATAAATTTTAATATTCCTTAAAAGAATCTTCACCATCACTTTCATGTTACATTCTATGATAACATGATGTAACATGACTAAATATATACTATATCATCATTAAATTATTGATGAATAAATCATTTTTAAAAAAGTGAAGTTTATAAAAAAAATGAATCAAATAAAATATTATTTAAAGACTAAAAGATATTAAACAGTATTTTATTTTTTTCCCCTCCCCACCCTCTTGCTTATTAAAGTCATCAGATCCAGCTCCAAGGCACATGAGGGGAAAAAAAAAGATTGGAAAATCTGTCATGTCTTTTTAAGGGGAATCTATTCCCACTTGTTCAGTCAGCAACTTTCACCAACACGGCCTGTCAAGTGGACATATATGTAGACATCCTCCGCTATATCTAATTTCATAACAGGTGTGTGGATTTGCATATATATATATATATATATATATATATATATATATATATATATATATTATAAAAGGAAAATAATATGTGTTTGTAAGTCATGACTTTAATTAGATTTGTTAAAATATTTTTAAAAATCAGTTATAGTATTTTTGCATCGATGAGTTTTAATATATTCTTAATATTTAAAAAATGAGTATTTCATTTAGTTACAAGTTACAACTTGTATTAATAAAAAATATTCCTAAAAATTCACAATATTATCTATAAAAAAATGAAAATTTGTTTAAGTGTGTGAGTGTATGTATGTAACATGTCAAATGTTTTTATTTTTATGAGAGTGAGGGATCAGTAAGAAATAAATATCAATTATTATATTTTATCATGAAAAATTGGGTGTGATAAATCATATGGGATTACTTTTTTTATGTGAGAGTGGAAGAAATAAATATTGAATATCATATCTTATTGTGTGTGTGACATATCAAATAGATGAAATTTTTATGTGAGCGTGAGACAAATATATATTAACTATTAGATCTTGTAATTAACAATCAAGAATAAAACATATTACTAAAAATACACAATTTTATCTACAAAACAAATGAAAATGTGTGCGTGCATGTATGTGATGACATGTCAAATGTTTTTTTATTTTATTTTATGAGAGCGAGGGATCAGTAAGAAATAAATAATAATTATTATATTTTATCATGAATATATAGTTATGTGTGTGACATATCATCATATGAGATGACTTTGGTGTGTGCTATTACTTTTTTACTAATTTGATCGATATGATTTTAAATTTAATTTCAAGAACAATACAAATAAAATCGTGATCTTCAAACCATTTTAGTATGTTTTAAATTTTGATAAATTTTAGTAAAGTTGTGGATACCAAAAACAGCCTATTTGGTTAAGGCTCATATACAAAGTTCTATGCACAAAATATGATTTAGCTAGGAGTGATATATGTTTCATATTACGTAAACAAAAGTCATAGCTGATAAAGTTTTACAACCTATGATCAAATATTAAATAACATGAAAAGAATTTGATTGCAAATTTTGAAGATTAGGCTATCAACCATTAATTTAGTGTTAATTAGCAATGACTTCTATCTTATAATCTTTAAAAACATTAATTTTATGCCTCAACTCGCAAAAAAATGTCATTTACTATTGCACAAAAAATGTTAATTAAGCATTAGGATATTGTCTTCATTAATAGTCTTTGTATAATGAAAACTAAATTATTGGATATTATAACAGTAAGATGAATTTTGCTAACATTTGATGTACTTATAAAATGGATTAGTGAAATAATCTTTTATGTGGGAGTAATATTAAAGAAATAAATATTCACAATCAAAAATTTATTATAGATGGTGAAGAGAATCAAGATTAATATGAATAAGTTACATGATTCTTTTATATGATCATGTGATCTTAATTTTTTTTATTTTAATTATTTATATATAATTGTATGATTACAGATTTGTTCTCATTACTTTTATATATATATATAAACTGTCTAACTAGATAAATCTATTATATCTACTAGTAAAATATATCTTAAATTAGTATAGATGAACCATGTAATCTATATGTTAATAATTTTTTTATAAGAAAAATAATATTAACAGAGTATATAACTCATTTACATAATAATTTCAGTCCTTAGGCATCTCATATTAGCAAAACTGTTCTAGAAATGTACACTCTAATAGAGGATTTTTGAATAACAATAGGACAAAGAATCTTTTCTTAGCTTTAGCCGCAAATCATCTCCAAGATTTGATCTCAATTACTTACATCAATCAAACCAACCACATGACAACCATTTAATTTCTGTTCGTTAAAAGTTACATTAATAAAGATTAATCTAACAACAAATCTTTAGTAAAGAACATTTTTTTTGGGGGGAGAGACTTATGCAAGCAATATTATAAAAAGTCAAATCATTAGTAAATACAATCTTTTATCTTTAACGAGTTTCTTAAAAAAGCACTTTAATTTATTTTTAGAAATTCGTGTTCTAAAATTAACTTTATACACATTAATTACACCATTTTAAAAAGAAAAGAATATGCTTTTATTATTATACTTTCGTTTTGTTGAATCTTATTTTTAATTTCTAAATTTTCATATCATAAAATTTAATCTATAATTTTTTTAATAAAAATTATGTTTTTAATTCCTCCTAAGATTCAACAAAAAATATAAAAACTAAACACATTTTATCCTTCTAAAATTGTAGTACTAATTAAATCGATAAAAGCGAAATTAAACAGCTTATAAACAAGTTGCACCCCACAAGCAAAGTAGAAAGGAACGAACGAACCTTTGGCGGCATATGTGGGGTCTCCAAGCGGAACTCATGCATGATCCATCCCGTTTTGATGCCATTTGGAGCTCTGTTCCTGTAGAACACCAGAGTTTTCCTCATCCCTACAACCTCTTGCGTGGCTGGATCCACCACCGTACGATCCTTCCCCGTTGCTTTCCAATACCCTGATGTAGTTGCCCGGTTGGTCCGAAACCCAGTAGCATATTTGCGGTCACGGAAACTGAAGAAGTACCATTCATTCGCATTGAGCTTAGCCACCTCTGCGTGCATTAATATTATTGCGCATGCATCATCGATACATGCATGACTCGTCAATTTTCTTATACCAACAACCAGACAACACATGACTATTGTTTTAAATTGCGGTCCACTGTTACCATTACAACTGAACGTCAAACTATTTTGACACTTCACAATATCTAAGGTAAAGTAAAATATAGTTTAGTACAATCAATTGTGTCCCTGAATTAATAATACTACACTTTGTTAGTTCTTGTGTTGAATCACTATCACGTGTCCGCTAGTTCATTAATGACATGGAAAGAATGAATTAATTTCAAGTTTCCAACCCTACCAGACAAAGATGACAACAACCATAGTGTTTGATGACACCAACATACAGTAGTAGTGGTGATTGCTGCTTAGAAGTTTCAACGTATTTGGCTACTATTTGCTATTTTTGTGATTTCGTAGCCTGTTTTTACTCTCTCTTCTTTATCACCGCCTTTCATTGCTTTCATAATATAGTGCATGAAAAGAGGACTAAATAATCTACGCAAGAAAGATCATGATGTATGTCCTTTCATGCATTCAAAATAGCTTTTCTTATATTTCACGAGGGAAAATATTATTAATAATTACATACACAGTATAATGATGCTAACGAGTAAAAATCAATTACTAGAGTCATGTCCAAGAAAGGTAATTAACTGAGGCGTGTATGTATACACGTATGTGTGTGTGGACACTTTATATTAACATCAGCAGTGTTTGTTGCTTGGTGAAAAAGTATTGCTTTGTTAACTTTGTTATAATAAAAAAATACTACTGTATAGTTACTAGGAATGTTTACATATTTATCCTAAGCGTAAAATTAAAGGGAAACTATGACCAAAAGAACGATAAATAAATGAAAAAGGACACGAATCTATGCAGCATGAATCAAATAAACTACTTGAATTAATATCAAGAGTTATGGTCCACGCCACCCTACAAATTATAAGCTGCCAGCTAGGGCTCTATATTGTGTTAGGGGTTGGTTCCTCTATTTCATGACGAGGGGGGAAAAGCTAATTATCACTCGCAGAATTAGCAGCAAAACGAATCCAGCTATGTACAATGAATATTCTAAATAAATAGATAAAATATGATAACTCTAAAAATATGGCCCAGAATGACTCATCGTGATAAAAAAAGAATTAAGCCAAATTATTTGTATGAAGACTACTACGTACAGCAGAGTGCTGTGCTTTGTATGTGTGAATATATTTTATATTTGATATTTGTAGCTAGAAGAAATTTAAACTGGAAGAAAAAAAGTAGGAACAAAGGAATTTAGAGAACGGGCTTATTAAAAAATAAGGGAAGATAATGGAATGAATAAAAGAAAAACATGTTAGAGAGTATGACTTTATTTAGATAAACTTCTAAGAAAAACAGAAGATAAAATGATTTAAAATTTTCCCACAAGTTAATATAATTTATGTGTAAGTTAAAATCAACTCATGAAGAAGTCAAATGAGAAATTTTCTATTAATTATTAGTTTATGTATAAAATATTTTTAATTTATTTGAGAAATTTAATTCTTTTTTTTCTATAAGTGCTTATTAAAAATTTTATGCCTATATATTCTAATAAAAAAATAAGGCCACTGCCTATTTTTGGGATTAATTTTAAGTTCATTACGAGACTTTTGAATTAAAATAAGTATTTGATTCTTAATTTGCATATGAAATTAATTTTAACTTATTCATTTAAAATATTTCATTCATTAATATTTATAGCGCTCAGCAGCATCGTTTGGATCTTCGTTTAAATTCTAAGAGAGAGAAAAAAAAAACATGTTTGGTATGAGTCAATAGAGAGAAAAAAGTTAACTGGCCCAACGATACATGCAAAAGACAAAAACTAAAATACCGGCAAATATACCAAGTGGAATATGTTAATTATATAAATAAATTAATTAATAGTATAAAGAACCGGATGTTTTTATTTAATTTATTGACAGAAGCAGAGTGAGTATCTATGAACAAGTTGGCATTGCGTTAATCATTGAAGAGCTGAATCCACTGCCGTGTCTGTGAATGTGATAATTAACCTCATAACATAACACCCTCCACCCTTTCATTTTCTTGCAGTCTCATCTCTCTCTCTAGTCTCTTCAGGAGTCAAACAATTAGCGTGCTTGCCACTTTTCCGTATTAATTTGACAATATATGCCAGACATGTTAATTTGTCTGATATGGTTTATGAACGCAGCCAACACATGAATAGCTATAGACATAGGTTAATTTATGATCAGAAAAAGGACTTTTTGTGAATGTGAAGTAACCCCTATATATGAAATCATTCCATTTCTTATAACAAAGACACAAACAGAAAAGAAAACCACAAATGGGAAACGATGTATATGAAACAAATATTGGTGTTTCAGAAATTTTAGAAGCAAATTAAAACCAAAGAGATCAAGTTTCAGAAGATGTATAATTTAGAATAGCTTATAAAAAATAATATATAATTTAGAATGAATATATATGTACCAGGAAGTTGCCAAGGTTCGCAAATGTGGAGGTCAATTTCGACCAAGGTACCCTTCAGAACTTCCTCATTTGCGATCTTTTTGTAGAGGTAATGGCAGACCAATTCCTCATCACTCGGATAAAACCGAAACCCCGGAGGCAGTGAAGCACCAATGTCTCTCAGACCCATGATTTTGTTGTTAATTTGAAGGAAATGATCAAAAGGAGATCTCTATAAGATATGACACAGTTATATAGAGAAAGAGAGAGGGAAATCTAATGACTCTATTTTGTAGATGTGGATAAAGCTAGCAAGGAATGTGGATAATGTATAAAAATTGAAGCTTTGGAGAGGTTACTCCCTCTGGGTATTTGAAATATTAAGGTATAGAGGCAGAAAGGTTGGTGTCGCCTATATATATATATATATAGTTAGAAAGATATCAGACTTTGCTTTTTAATTAGAATTTCTTAATACATTTTCCAGCAGGGGCATGCTTGTGTAAGTGGTTAGTTATAGTAGGAAGTTTCAAGAAAAACCAAAGTTACAAGAAACCTTGACAAATAAGGGTAGAACAATAATATAACTGACAGACACCATCCAAAATGCCTTTATCATTATTATTGATAAATTTCTTTTCTCCTTTATCTTCCCTTAATCAGAGGAAAATTAAACTATTACATGGCTATCACTAATTAGAAACTAAAGAGAGTAACTTTTCATTGACAGGTTTCAAGACACACTTGCGTTTCGTATAGAAAACCAAATCCCTGTTCTCCTTCCTTATCTTATTTAAGGTGTTCCTCTGATAATAATAAAAGACATATTTCATTGTAAAATTATCAGGGGGAAACGTTACATGTTTACAATGTCATTTTTTAATCAAGGGGACGTGTATTTTTCTCACATTTTTATCAGCATAATTAAATTTACTTTAAAATTATATAAATTTACATTACATTTTTATACCTTAATTTCTATGACTAGAGTTTCCTAATCTTTATCTATCCAATACTTTTTCCATAACTGTTCTTCTCTTTTCTTAAACGATGTTCATTAAGTGTTGTCTCTAGTTGGAAGTACTTTTGAGGTGTTTAATCTATTCCAAATATCAAGCTAAGAGACCTCGTTGGAACTAGTCCAACAGTTTGATCAGTTTGATCGCCTTGGCTTTTAGATTAACGAAACATCTTATTAATTAATCAATTAGTTAAGTATTAATTAATTTTTATAAGGTACATACATTGAATCAAGGTTATATAACTTGTAGATCGTCCTAAAATCACGTTTTTCGTCGTCTTTTTTTCCTATTGGTACTTTTGCACTCTTTTTATATATATCCTAAGTCCTTCTCTGAGGTGCACTTTTTTAATTCGCTCCAGTTCACAACGGACAAGTGTGGCTATACAGTGATATCAATCAGAGACGATAGTAGAAAAGTTTGAGAACTAAGTTTTATTAATTTAGAATTATCCAAATGTGTGTGTCCTTTGATTGCTTTGCAATAAATTAATTATGGGAGTTCCTAGATTCAATTGAGAACGCACGTGAGCATTTGATGATAAACTTCTGAGCTAGCCCAGTGTTTAACATGGACAGCTCTATGAAAAGAGAGGAAATAATTCATGTAGCCGGAAATAGAATTTAATGCCAATCATGAACTTGCAAGTCTCATCTTTCCGTTTTCGATCACAGAATGATAATTTGGAATGATGCGGGCGTGTGTGAGGTAATCTAGTTAATTGCCTTCTATCTGGGGTCCCTTAACCCTTGTAATGGAGGACCCAACAGTGAATTATAATAAGGCCATAATTTAATTGTTGTACTTTGTACACTTATGATCTCAATTGAGTTTCTAATAGGTGATTTCTTTGCTTTAATTTATATGTTTCTGGCTGGGTGATGAGGGATGCAAGCCCCCGCAACAATAATAATAATAATAATATAGACGAGGACAAAATGAATATTTGTCAAAACATGTATAATCTAAATTATATAATAATTAGGGGAGCCTATGTAACAGATGATGATGAAAACAATTGGATTCCTAGCTCCCCTGTATCATCTAGACATGTACTATTTGACCACACATATCAATTATGGGTAATAATATATTTATATTTACGTATTCCATTAAACCTTTTTATTTACACACTTTGTTTGTTTATATAAACAGGTCAAAGTTCTATATATGTTCTTTAGCGAATATGTGTAAATCTTCTGTCTTTTAATTATTATGTCTCTTTTAAGTATATCGCATTTATTTAAGCTTATGCAAGATCAACTTTGTGTATATATATGAGTGTGACAAAAGGGGAGAAGAAAAAAGGACTTAGAATCTTACATTAATGTGATCTAACGGTGGAAGATATATATTATACCAGGATTACTTGCAAAATTGGTCACTTTGCACATTCTGATGAGGGGCCTCTTTCGCCATTGCAAGAAAGGGGAACTGATCAGTGTGGTCCCGTTATGAAGTTATATGTGGCATGGACGATGAGACAGTTATAGATGAAAATGAGAACTTGGTCATTAATCGTTTAATATGCCCTGTCGGAGAAACAGTGATATTCTTGAAAGTGGGGCTCACCATCGGGGCCAATCAAATACTAATTATTATGTATGTTATTAATTAATAATATAAGCTAAATAATAATAATGATGGGCTATAAATGTTACTACTTCATAGCTATAGTTAGAGGTAGCAAAATTTTGTAAACCGTGGCTAAATCAAGATTTGTTTGTCTCATTAAATCCTTTTGATGACAGGCTAGCTAGGTTCAATGTAAAGTGAAAATGACTGAGGGGTCTTGGTAGGGGACACATAAAATATAACGACAGTATTTTTTTTGTTTCACAATATATTTTCTTTGAAATCAAAACCCTAAATCAACGGGAGTTGCGCACGCGTTGGAGGACACATTGTAATATGAGTGCCACATATTGAATATACACGTCATGGAGAAGGGCGTAATGCGGAAGATTATTATTATAAAATAAAATTATGACTATCTCTACCAAAGGAAAAGATAACACAAATGATTGCGAAGGTTAGGGATTTAGTCTAATGATGGAACTTTTGTTGGGTGGAGGAGGAGGATGTTGGAGAATGAGTGACGGCTTAATATTCCTCTCCTCTCCTTGGGGCCAATAATTTAATTTCATCCATAGCTAGCTACCTCTTTCCAAGGTGTGTCTTACAAGTCTTTTTGGCATAGCAAGCTAACTAATATAGTTAATTTTACTTGCTTAAGTTACATTACATATGGGTTATGGCTTGCTAGCTAGCTAACTCTTTGAACAAATGTAGAATATATATTGGATAATTAGAATCTAGCTAGCTATATACCTAGCCCCTGTATTAACTAAACTCATTAGTAAATCATATTTCATTTTCTAACTTGCATGATTTGTATATGATCATTCATTTGAAGTGGGGCTTGGCTGATTATTATTGATCAGTCTCGAAGGATTTTTATTTTTTTTGGTATCGGCTTAGCCCACAAACAGTAATCAATCAATTCTAGCCAAGTAAAGCATGAAGCTGCGCACACACCCACGTGGCATTCTCCCACTCTCAATGGCCTACTATTTTCTTTCATGTGGGATATCATTATCAACGTCATTTCTCCCAGGTCCCGCAAATAGTGTTAGTATGTTATTTGCAGCCTATTTTTTATTTTTTAACATTTTAAACAACTATTTCCAACGATTGTCCTAAGATTCTCGTGACAAACAAATCATTTAATTTATTACTATTCCATGATTGTTAGTAGTTTATAGTAGTATTAATTAATGTACGTTAATTTGTTGATTAACTATTACACTATAAAGGCGGCACAGCTGAAACAATTCCCAGTTCCCACGCTCCACGTTAAAGCAAAAAAAGTACGTATGATTCTCATGTACTTTTCTTAACATCATATTCAGATAAAGAAAAAGAAAATTATATAGAGCATATATTCTGTGGAAGTTATACTTTACACTCGCAATGATTCTCAGATGATCATACTTATATTCAGAAGAAAGAAAGGAGGATATGATAGTGGAGAGAGAGACAAGGGGTGGGAGACAAGAGAGAAAGAGATTTATCTAACTTTTTATGGCAGCTGCATCCGAAATAGGAGCATATAATTTTTTCTATATTATTAAATTGAGGTTTATAGTAAATTTAAAACTTGTTACGAACAATATAAAAAAACATCTTTAAAAAAAAATCACACCAAATATTGAAACTACATAGAAAATAAATAAACATCACTGGAAGCACTATTTAGTAATTAATTAGCAGTTTTCTATCATCTGTAAAGCAGATATATACCCTGCATAACCCTTGAACAATACTGCACCTCCTTAAAGGTAGCCCTTGCATCCAATTTATCAATTGTGAAATAAATTAATCATTTTTTATATATATACCATTGTTTGCAATGTAGCGTTATAATTTTTAGTAGAAAGAGAGATGATAGAAAGGAAGCACATTTGAATAAGAAAGAATAGAACATATTGCTAGAAATCAAACTTTAAGGAGATATAAAGTTGACTTGTTAGTGGAAAAATAATCTTGGGTTCGAAAATAAAAAACAAATTAATGATTTAATATTTATCAATAAAAAAATGTACTAAAAAATTTAATTGATTTATGTTTCACAACTTAAATTGATTCAAAGGGTTACAACTTACCAGCTAACCAGCTTATCAAATAAGTTATTTATCTAAAAACTAGCTGTATGGGGGGGACTACATCAAACCCACATAACCCTATCTCATGTGCACGAGGCTCATGTCTCTAACTAGCTAATTTAACTCTTCTCATCACATATGTGAATATATATACCTGTTAAGATAGGTTAAATTATTCTAACGTGGGACTTGAAGTCTTTTGAAATACTTACAAAACAGAGTAGAGATGTTACATGAAAGACAGACATACGACTTCTCCTGTAATTTCTGTCAAACTACTAACTTTAATTTTTTTATTTATTTTTAAATTGTCAATAACCAATAAAATATATATACTTATATACGTTTAAATTTGTACAACGATTTAAACTCATTTGTCTATAGATTAGAATAAAATGATTAGTTAGGAGTTTAAATAATTTATATTAAGTTTTAAATTCAAATATCATAAAAAGCAGCTATTGATGAGATAGTGTTGAACCGGAATGCGTATATTAAGGAGATAGCGTTTCCACGACAACTTTAACCATAAAAATGGCATTTTTGGCAGTCCAATTCCAAAACCCACTTTTAAAAAAAGAAATATCTTGTTCAGTTTATATTTGACGCTTTTTGAAAATCTTGCTATTTTGCCTGATTTGATCGGGAATTCATGACTCTCCATTACTTTTACCTTACTTTATCGCCATGAAAGTAACTTGAATTGCCTTCTTTTAGAAAAAAACTATCCAAAATAGTTTGTTGTCTCTCGCGGATTAACTTACAGGATATCTCCCTTTTTCATGTTTTCCTTTGGGTGATCATGTTAAGGGTACCTTTCTATGAAAAATAGCTGATTAGCAATGTTATTTATCCACAAGCAAATTCATTAATGGAAATTAAACAAAAGTTCTCTTAATTTCAAGGTGATAAATGTTCAGTTCAACAACGATAATGAAATTTCAAATTATGATCTCATGCAAACTATTCAAGTTTCTGATGATTAGTCCAAGTTAAGTGACCTATGGACTATGGTGCATGTAATTTTATAAACTCATTTGCTCATGTTAGAGAAAATAAGTCATCAACTTTTTTCTGCTTTTATGAGAAAGGTTAGTAACACATTTTTATTTTAACACATATTTTACCACTCATTTAAAATTGTTGAAAAATACAAAATCAGTAAAACGCTTTATTTGATAAGGAGTAAATTTTACTAAAAAAAATTATTTTAACAAATTTTAATTAATTACATAATATGACCAAAATAGTGTGTTAATTAGAATGTGTATCAACTGATATTGCATTCACACATCATATTGTGTGAAAAACTGAAAATGAAAGCTAGGACATTTTTTTCCTTTTAGTTGTGGATGGGTCATTTGATCATTGTCATTTTGTTAAGAGGTAATATGGTCTATGAAAGGCAGCAGACTAGCCTCAGAATCAGTAGGTATTTCTCTTTGTCAACAAAGCTAATGTAGCGTGTCCTTTATTAGTTTTTTAGTAACATTGTCGGAAAATTTATTTTCATATGAATTTCACGAATGCACCTACAAACTAATACAATAACTGATGATTTGAGAATGAGATCGATGGCTCTCTGAAATGGATAAATGATTCGTGACCCACTTTTTAAGACTTTATGTCATTTTCTGTTTAATAATTTGGTACAATTTAAAAATATAAACTAAGAAGAAAAATAAAACGGAACCTCATCGAAAGATTCTTGCGATAGCTTGAAAACGTAGGAAATTGATTTCTACAAGCATAAGCATCGTCAATCACGTACAGAGACCTCAAGTATCATTAAGAAACGCGAGAATCATATTTTTAAAAGGAAACTATATGATCATACTTATTATATAATAACAATATACGTTTGGAATTAAACCCAACCCATCTTAATTAATTAGTTACAATTTTGGAACCACGGGGCAAGGCAAAGTACGTTAATCATTTGATAAAGCAACTAGTTTGACAACTCGACGAAAGAAGCCACCGTATTGAAAGCTTAGTAGTGGCAGGCCTTCGAAATTAATAAATGATAACAAGAATACAGAAACAAAATAATTTAATTTGTATGAATTGACAATTAGTTTTAAGTTAATATATGTTCATCTAAAAAGATGAAATCATTTTATTATGAGATAAAAACTAGTAAAATATTTTATAACCTCAAAGTCTATTATCCGTCTTTTTTCCATAACCAAAATAATTATCTTTCAGTATTCCCGCCAAAAATACTTAATATTTAGCTTAAATATAAATGAAACGACACTTTTTTACCAGTCAATGTTAGTTAATTTTTGTTCAAATATAAATTAAACCATACTGATCGAAAGAGAAAAAAAATTACTTACGAAAAAGGAGTCCTTTTCGTTACAATTATATCTTAATTACTTAAATGATTTAGTTTGTGTTAAAAAATTATTGTACAAATTTTGTGCACAAGCTAATCATTGGTACGACAAAAATACAATTATATAAAACATGCGTGCTTTGTATGAACAGAAAGGAAAAAATGGAGTAAAAATATATATGAAGCACGTCTCTCATTTGCAAGGGATTTCAATACATTAAAATAAGAGGAACACTTTCTAAGATAAAGTATTCTTAAAAGCATATAAGTAATAATTTGTGGCGATAAATTCAATGAAATGATTTTATATGTATCTTCAGTTTTGTTGAGGTCTATCCTGAAGAGGTAATTCAATTGGATCAGTGATCGATTGATGTATTATGTTATTTTATAAATTTAAACTGTTTATTTCTCATCAATAGTATTAATTTTATAATTTATCTTTGAAGTACACAATCTATTTTAAAATATACTTTTTTTGGTCTGATAACAAGTGTAATGAATTTTAAATATTCATTAGTAAAAATTAATAATGAGTATTTAATGATTAATTGAAAATAATGTGGTATCATTTATAAAAATTATAATGCAATAACATTAATAAAAGTCGAGTAACATTATATTTACATAATAAGTTACTATTTTTTTAATTATTCAAAAATATTAAATAAAATAAATGTTTAAATACCTTAAATTTTTTAAAATGAATACTTTTTTTTTACATAATTACAAATTTAATTACTGGGCTACTTCATTATAAAATATAGAATTCGTAAAAAGAATATACAGTATGCATAGGAAGGTCAAGGTAATGTGTAACATTCTCGAAGTATGTTTTGGGATGAGTTTGTTAAAGATCCAAAAGTTAAGGGAATGAATTCGTAATTAAGGTTCATGTTAAACGCCTAGATGCTGTTAGAGGTGATAATAGATCATTTTTTTATGCTTTGCTCTGCCACTGACCTGTGAAAACAAGGAATAATAAGTTAACTCACATTGACAAAGTACGTTGGTTGAAGATCCTAACTCGTCCCACTTTATAGTTTGTTTTTTATCGGCAAATAATCTTGTATATTAATTAATAAAGGGTATAATAAAGAGATACCATAACAGTTACAGAGGCAAGGACAATAGCCAAATTATGGAACCAGAAAAGATAGGCTTATCAATGGTTAATTAGTTTTTTCTTTACTGGAATGGTTATTTAGTTATGTCATACCTAACATAATATTATGAACATATTTAATAACAATTAATTTAGTAGGCCATTACCAAAAGTACAGTACAGATAAGCAATTCCTCTGATCACGTAACATATTTTAAAAACTTGCTAAATGGGTTTAAATATGTGTTAGCAGGTTAACCCCATAATAATAATAATAATAATAATAATAATAATAAAACATTTCTAAACCAATTCTAATAAAATCTAGATTAATTAGAAACTTATCACCAACCAAACAAAAGTCAACTATCCACAAAGTCAAAATATTAAATAAATAAAACAAAGTTCAAATAGTAGTCCTAATGCCTTAAGTCATTCCATAAAATCAAATAAATAAAGGTAAATAAATTAATCTTGACCACCTTCCAAATTAACAACATTGTTTGTTTTCAGCAAAAAATAAATAAATTGTTTGCTCTCTTTAAAGGGGAGGAATTTGGTGGGTCAACTTGCCCCAATCTAACCTAACCCATTTTCTTGGCAAATTCAACTAGATAGATAATTAAAAATGAGATTGTTGTTCTGGAAAAAAATGTTAAACAAGTTGTCCTGGTGAGTCCAACTCATTTTTTATCACCCTTTATCCATCTTATATATACTTAGGTAACACCACTTCTCATCTATGAATACTAGAAGTTCTCCTACATATACTTACTTGTTCTTACTACTTTATTATTTTGGGTAAATGAACCAAAATAATACTTTTTTCATAAATATTTATTAATTTGATGTTGTTTGAAAACTATTTACCGAAATAGGACTGTCAAACACGCACAATTTAGGCGTGACTAATTCGGTCGCTAATTTGGTCGCTAACACTTTTTGCAACAAAATAATGTAGTTTTTTTTAATGTTTCCGATCACAATATTCTATCACAAAAAGTGTTAGTGACCGAAATTGGGTGTGTTTTAATTTTTGACGTAAAATATCATTTAATATTATTAATTATTATTTTTATCTAATTTTAAAGTATTTTTAGATGGATCTTTATCATAGATATTATCTTCTTTACTTTTTTTTAATATTTTTTTATTTAGTATATTTTCTTAATTTTATATGATTTTATTTAATATATTCTAGATTTTTAGTGTATCTAATTTTTAATATATTATTTTATTTAATATATTTTCTATATTTTTTAATACTATTTTATTTAATATAATTTCTAAATATTTTATATGGTTTTGTTAAATATTTTTTGGATTTTTTATATAACTAATTTTTAATATAATATTTTATTTAAAATCTTTCTATATTAAAAAATTATTTACAATTTAAAAAAACAAAAATTTCAATTTTTTTTAAAAAAGGTCATGACTTCAAAGTCGTAAATATATTTACGACTTTGAAGTCGTATATTAATAATAATAAAAATTTAAAGTTGTAAAAAAAATTGATTCTAAAGTCGTACGTTTAAAAAAATATACTGTAAATGTTTTAATGATTTAAGATTAAAAAAATTAAAAAATCACAATATTGTGGTCGCAACACTAATTTCAAAATATTGAAAAAAATTATACCGTAAATTAAAAATTTGATTTTAAAGTCGTATGCTAATTTTGGTATCTATTTTAGTCACTAATACTTTTTACGACAGAATATCGTGGTCGCAAACATTAAAAAATCACAATATTCTATCGCAAAAAGTGTTAGTGACCGAATTAGCAACCGAATTGATCACGCCCAAATTGGGCGTGTTTGACAACCCTATTTTGATAAATAGTTTTCAAACTACCAAATTAGTAAATATTTATGAAAAAAGTATTATTTTGATTCTTTTGTCTATTATTTTGCTTAAAATTCCGTTGACCTAAGTATCTACATCTTTGTAGGTGGCCACTATAGTTCACGGTAATTCATGACACTCACTGATAACACTAGACCAAACTTAGGGGAAAGGAGATTTCTTTGAATTGATCTAAGTGTCATGCCAAACTCACTATATCTTTGCATCATTAATTTCCTTGCTTGTTGAGCCATGTTCAGTCAACCATACTCATTTTTTTGTTGAGTCAGTTATAAATAGTTGGCTAAAAAAAAGTTGGTGATGCGTAAAATATGTATTTATTAGGGGTAAGTGTATTTTACACAGTAGTAATAGTGAACTCGAAAGTCTAGATGTTACTTCCTAAAAATTAGTTGTGTTCCCAAATAATCTAAATTGCATAAACTAAATAATTTTGAGTTGGAGATTGTTTATGTTTGCATTAAGAAAATAAAACTAAAGACATACAACATTTTCAAAGAAGAAACATGTATAAATAAAAGTGACTAGGATTATGATTTCACATATATCATTTTCCCCCTAATTCATATTTAAATTAAGAATTAAGTCTCAGTTACCAATTAATTTTATAATACCTCTTATTTTAATTATCAGTCGTCTATGGTCAAGGTATGAGAATACTCCTCCCCTAAATCAATCATTTGTTGGTCATTTGGGATTTAATTCAGGATTAAGGATGAATAACAAAGAAGTTTGTAAAAAGAGGATTCATGATGCTAGTTTGGTCATGCAAGCTTTATGAATCCTATCATTTTGTAGGTCAGTTAATTACTAAAATTTGATCACTAATACACAATTAACTAATAACCAAAGTGATCAATTCCAATACAGAAGTGAAAGCAATAACAAGATATAATTAACTGAATAACATCAAATAATTTTATTGAAAAAAGGAACTAGAGTACATGAGTACAACTACATCCCAATCTAAGTTCTAAGGGGTTTAACTAACCATGATCATAGAATAATGAAACATGATACAATATTGCATTAGAAAGAAAAGAGATCGAAAATCCTTACAGATTCAAATCTCAATTGTTCTTGGTGTAGTTCTCTTCTCAAAAGCTCTTATTATTCGTAAAATATCTAATGAGTTTCAAATCCCCCAAGTACAGACACCAGTTTCTTATTTATAGACTCCTAAAGATAATTACTTTAATTAGACACACTGTAGATAAATATTCTAATATGATATATAAAGATAATTACTTTAATTAGACACATTATAGATATATATTCTAATATGACCTCTAAAGATAATTATTTTAATTAGGTGCACTATAGATAAATACTCTGATTAGATACCTAAAGATAATTACTTTAATTACACATCTAAAGATAGTTTCTTTAATTAAGTCCACTACGGTCATGGTGATACCCACCATGGTTGTTATTGAAATTCTTGCATTGAAACTTAAAATGTTGTGAAATGACGAAGATCCTCATAATTGACCATGGTATTCCTAGTAAATCATGATCGTAGTCAATATATCACGACTGTTATCAAGTGAAATTAACATTAGATCTTTATGGAACTGTGTATTTTCCAACTTTTCCAATAGATTGAGCGATTGTATTTCTGTAAGGTAAAAACTAATGTTCAAATGTGAATTTTATCAACAAAATACATGAAATAACACACATAAACTCACATAAAAATATAACTCAAATTATGATTTATCAATTGGCTAAATGTCACTTTTATCATATATATATATATATATATTAAGTTTAAAAGTTTCATTTTGATCCTTTATTTTCTTTTTCGTTAGAAATGTTAATGTTTAATTAGCTTTTAAATTTTGAAATAATTAATTTAGAACAACAATAACTAAAAATTGTCACTATATATCTTTTTTAAAAAATCACATAATTCATCACCCAAACAAATGCGATCCAACATACAACACAAATATGTTTCTTACATAATTTATTTTTAAAAGACACATAGTGACATTTTTAACCGTCATTATTTTAAATTTATTATTTTAAAATTTAATGAAAGACTAACATTTTTAACAAAATACAAAAGAAATTACAAAAATAAAACTTTCAAAAATATAAAGAATCAAAATAAAATTTTTAAAATTTAATGTACCAAAAAAAAACACTAAAACATAAAATACAAAAGTGACATTTATCCTAAATATTTATATTTAAGAACACACTTATATTGTTTAATTAAAAAATGTTTGACTAAAATCTTAACTCAATAGATCAATGTAAATACACATCAACAAACACTTTTTCACCCAAAAATGATTAAGGTACATTTAATGGTAAATGAATAAGAAAAATAAGATTAGAGATTGTGTACTTATAATATAGAGGGGTTCATCTCCAACCAATTTTTAGTAGAAAATACAGCAAAAATATCTCCTTAACATGTTCACATATAATAAAATTATTAAATGAAAAGTAGTTTTATAGGTCTTATTATATGAGAAAAGAGACATTTCAACAAGTATTACATGAGTAGTCTAACTCATTACAAATCATTCAAAATAAAATATAAATAATTTACTAATGCTAAATATATGCAAATAAATAATGTAACATATATTAAAGAATAATAAAAATAAAAAGGGAGAAAGAAGTAGTAACGTGAGAAACTATCCAATCTATGTTTTTTTTAGAATTGTTTAAAATCCAAGATTGGATATATATATATATATATATATATATATATATATATATATATATATATATATATATATATATATATATATCAGTGTTATAATATTTGTCATCCTAAGTTTTTAGATAGATTATGAAAAATTAATAAATAGATAAAAAGTGACAATTTAAAAATTAATCTTATTATTATTAATTTATTTATAAATTTTATTATTCATCATCAATATTATAAGAAATATCAATGAAAAAATAATAATTAATGTTAAAAAAATTAAAATGACAATTTTTTACAATTTTTGTCTTACACTACAATTATTATGCGATGAACAGAGTATATATTGTTGATAAAATTTAATGTGAAATTCATTGAATTAGAAAAAAATAAATAAATAAAATTGAGACTCGCCGCATTTTTTTAACTAGTTAATAATAAAAACTATGCTAAAAAAACGTGTTGGAAAGATTATTAATGTCACTTTTCGAATCCAATCAGCGACAACATTTACGTGGACCTATTGATAGAATGCATTGTTGTTTTTACATTGGGTAATAGTTGTAACACTTTCGCATTATTTGGTTGGTGAGGCTAAACGCCTAATTAAGCCTACTCAACTTGCTTCTACCATTAATTTTGTTTGTATCCGCCTGATCGGTCACAATTTGGATCAGTATTTGAAAGTTAAATCTCTTTGAAAATTATAGTTATACTCGAAGCACTTGGTGTATACAATGTGATACATATATTTTCATATTTTATTTGTAGTTAAAATTCCTGTGATATGTATTCCAATACAATTTAATAGAGAAAAAAAATAAGAATCTTAATTCTTTTACAAAAATATTTTGACCCCGAGTTTTTTTCCATCTGATTTTCAAAGATGCACTTCTTACTACATAACTTGGTTTTGAATCATATCCTTTGCAGATTTTTCTTCTTTCTTTATAATAAGAAATTATATATATATTTTTATTATAAGCATATATAAAGCCGTGTAAGATTATTTTTTTTAACTTTAGACAAATTTTGCAGTAAGAAAAACTTCAGACAATCTTTAAAAAAATGCTTTAGAAAATTTTTATATATGTGGATAATAATCTAATATAATTTGCTAATTTTCATTTTCTCCTTCAAACTTTTTGAATTGTAAAATATCAATTAAAATTTGTAATTAATTTCAACATGTATCTCTATTGTAATTTATTTAATAAAATAGATCTAAAAAATTCATTTTAAGAATTAGTTTTAACAGAGATAATAATTACAAGTATATATTATTATTGATATTTTATAAAAATTACATGCATTTTAAAAAAATCGTGCTAATAGGGTATTCACTTATTTTATAAGAATTTATTTCAAAACATTCCATTTTGGAAAAAAAAATTAAGACCACCCATATTAAATTAATGCCCACTAAAACTTATATATTTTTATGATTAAAGTAATAATTTTTTCAATTCACCCTCTTATAAAAATTTCAATTTTGATATAAAAATAAAAATAAAAGTGTTTAATTTTCAATTAATATCACAATAAAAGAAAATTAATTGATTTAATATGTATACAAAATAATTAAACTAAAAGAATTTTATTTTTTAATAAGAATCACAAGAGTTAATCATCATTGGATGTGTGAGTTCATCATCATTATCATTCATCAATTTCTTTTTTGTAGATTATACTATTTTGTGTGAAATTTAAACATTATATATATCCATTAAATGTCAGTTTGTTTTGCTTGAGTTCAACACAATGTAAAATAATTTTTCCCTTAAATTTTTAATTGAGTAATAAGACTTCTTAAATAATCTATGATAATATCTATGTGCATATTTTTAAATTACAAATATTACTAATAAATTATCTATAATTAATGTAGTAAAATTTATTATCTAACAAATTAAAAAAAATGATGATATAAAAAAATTAGAAACATAAAATAAGATGATTATGACCCTTCCTTAATAAGGCAGTTGCCCATGAACCCATGAGATAGTCACATACTCACAGCCTTAAACGTAAATATTTTGAATCAGTTTAATTCTTCTTATAAACTATTTTATTTATTAAATGAAAAATACTAAATATATTTTATATTTTTAATATAATAAACATATTTTTAGTTAATATTAAAAAATAAATAGAAAATTATTATAAGAGGACTTAGAAGTTAGCTCTACCCTCCGTCAAAAAAAAAATCTTTATAATGTAGTGGATTTGACCGTTCGACATTACATTGTTCAGATGGATAATTTTAGTATTTCAAATGTGATTAGAGTTTATCTTTCAAATATGAAAAACATATTCACACACAAAATTGACCCCTATAAAATTTAATTATTTTAGGGACAACAACACTTTCATCAGTTCGTGAACTTTAACCCCCTTTTTTTTACTGCAACTTTACCCTGTTTTAAAAATTTGCAAATTATAGACCATTATATTCACTAATTGAACCAAAAATGGCAATTCATATGATAGTATTTAATTTGTGATCCGTATTATCTTTAACAAAAAAAAATTAAGGATAAATTTGTTGGTTTTCATCTAAATAATATGGACTAATTCGATGTTTCATGTGTTTCAATTATTAAGGTCATACGATGAATAATTTTTCTTAACTTATATATGGAACTAATGGAAGGGTTTGGTTTGTAAGTTTTAAAAAATTCAAACACATTTCATCTAGTCTAGACTTAATAAAACTGCCATGGTGTCTTATTTTACTCATGCTTTTCGTCGTTATTTTTTCAAAGTTATCATTAAATTAGTCTGCAAATTAATTGTCATATACCAACCAATTAGTAATATATATGTAAATGATCCTGAAGTACGTTGTTATGTATTTGATCTAAAAAATTAAGCATAAAAAATCGTAATTGGACTAATAATTAGTTATGTTTGGAAAAGGTCATCCCGCGAAACTAGTTCACTAATTAATTACTTGGTCTAGGATATCTTCCTTGCGAGTTGATAATGATCACCAACTACCGACATGAGTGGATTTGAACCGTAACACAAGTACCATCTTCTGGACTCATATAAATGAAAGCTTGAGAATTTTTGTAGGTTAATTAATAGAGGCCTCACAATTAATCATTGATTTGACTATATCAGCCTTGGAGCTATATAATTTATTAAAGTGGGCTACATATGGTATTAAACTATCAATTAAAATTTACCTCTCAATATAATTCATGTCTCAATAATGGAGATAGGTTGAGCCAGAGGGTTTCTATCATTAGAACCCGTGATCCATAAGTTAGGAATTACAAATACTGGACTGAGACTGAGACTGAGATAGACATGCCATGCAATTAATGTTGCTAGCTCCTGTAATTAGGGTTATATATATATATATATATATATATATAGAGCCTGTCACGGAGAGAAAGAAATATGCGTGCACTCCGATTAATTAGAATGCAGTATATCATCACCCTTTGTACGGGATAGACAATATCAGTTTACCAACCAGTTGGATTCGTTATAATTATAAGGATTTATATGATGAATTGATCATGATGATACTAACATATGCAACCGTGTTGGTGTGGTACTGCAGAATGATTCGTATCGAATTATGATTGGCTAGCAACATATTTTGACAAACCATTCACACGGGTAATAATCAATCATCAGACTACAATCAATCAAGGCATTTTGGAATAATTAGTGGTCCTTTTATCGGATAGTTACAACAGGTTAATTTGGAGCTTACTAATATATAAGCCTCGAGAACTATTTGATTGATATTCTAAGGTAAAACAAAACCGTAGTTTGGGATATATATTTATGGATATAATGGATATATCATTATGTTAACTTTTAGCTAGTGGTGGATGAGCATACACGTGACGTGTAATTTTGTGATTTAATTAAAGAACTTAAGATCAAGTTGTAAAAAAAATAACGTGTAAATCACTTATCAGAAGTAGATTATTTATCGATATATGTATAATAACTGAAAGGAGAAAGTAAATTAATTAGTTAAAATATTTATAAATGAGCTTGAACTCGATCTACTGAAACATTGACAAAAAACATAAAAATGAATGTAAGGAATTCAAAATTATCATATATAGTGTAACTTGTTCTTTTAAGAAGTATAGTATAACTTGTTGCAATCTAGATAATTGGAATGAGATTTGATCATAGCTAGCTCTAAACTAATTAAGGTTATGTTTAGATTGATGGTAGAGGCTTAAAGGGCTTTGTTTAGATGATTTTGTACATTAGGATAGAACATAGAATCCATTAAAATGGGATGGAATAAGATCCATCTCATCACACTCTATCTTTTATAGTTAATTTTCTTCTCTTCCAATTTGAGAGCAATGTAACGGAGCCAAAATTTTATATATTACCTAGCCTAGGCCTATTGACTATTTCATCCATATTATTGTGTCCTTGATATTAGTTATTGTGTCACACATCCTTTTCTTCTCATTCACTCGTCACTCTCTTTTCTTCTCTCACTGTGCAAAACGTTGGTCCTTGCAAGTTTCGATTTGGAAGACTACTGAATGCTATGCGCAGAAAAAATAGAAAGAAAAATGAGAGAAAAATAAAAGTTTAATAAGATTTATAAATGTGATAAGAGAAAAATAAAATAAAATAAAAAAAGTATTGATGAAGTGTTTAAAATAATGTGATATTTATATATCATTACTTATTTTCTCTTATATTTATTTCTTTTTTTTAGATGTTGAATAATTAGTGAATGTCTATAAAACAAGCCACCTCCGTACAATTACCCAACAGATGGCTAATGCAACCGACGAATACATGTAATTGACGAGCAATCCTCCCACAACAAATAGAAAACCCCAGCAGAGAGGAATTCGTAACGGGAGCAGAACGAGCAATGATCACAACAAGCCTCCCTTCCCTAGATTATATACTTATTGGAGTCTCTTAATTTGTCTAGTTTTTCATTAATTTCCATCAATTTACATCTCCTGTAACTGAATAACCTCGGAATTAAATGAACTTTTTTCGCTCCACTAGAATATGAATTACTCCTACCAACATCATGGGCTTGATTTATATTCATATAAATATAAATAAATTATTATTTTTTTGGTTCGGAGCATTTGATTTTGATGCGACGTCACGCCTACCAACATTGTGGGCCTGATTTTGCAGTGATTTTCACCTCTCAATTATTGTTGAATTTCAGCAACATTTGGAGTTACTGAACTAAACCTAATATTAATTCGATCTAGATTTGAGTATATTACCAACATGCTTTCGAAGTCAAAGTACTAGTGTCCTACTGAAGCTGAGGATTTGAGACGGATCTACTTAATTAGTTTCTTCTTCTATTATACGCAAGAACCAATCAATATATCGATAGGGGAAAAAAAGAAGGTATTACAGTAAAGGAAGTAGAGATCTGAATATGACACGAGAGATGGGGAGGGGGAATGCTAATTTGATGCAGTCATACACATACTGCACAACAGCAAAAGGCCTCCTAAAAATTTAAAATATTTCAATTTTAATAGTACATAACATAATATAATTCCTTGCTAAAACTCATGATAATGGATTTAACTGTTTTGAGTCTCCAATAAAAACTGGTTAAGTTGCAGTAATGTAATTAGAAATTATAACTTATAAGGATATAATAATTTTTTTATCAACAAATATTATTTATTTATTTATTAATTTTTGCTAGAAAAAAAATTCCGGTCTCATCTCTCTCCTTTCTCTTTTCCCTTCACCTTATTTAACATAATATGATTTCGGTTATCACTATTAAACTTTTTTATTTGATATTTATTTAGATTAAAAGTTGTTAATATTTGACAAATATTTATGCTCATTTTACATATGAATTAAAATTCAACTAAAAATACTCAAATTTTCTATTTATCCCATGTATTGCACCGAGTCAAAAATATGTACCAAAACTTGAATACAGTGTAATACATGCACAGGGAATGTTTCATTTCTTCCTTATTTTTTAGATTTAAGAACTATTTTCTAAAACAATTCTAGGTTATTCAACAGTCAATGTCTCAAGCAAAATTAATTTATTAAGTTTTAAAACCTATTAATTTTAAAACACACATTTTAAAAACCAAACAGTTGGAATGTTCTCCCCTCCTCTTCTTCTATTCTATAATCCTAACTCAAATATCACTCATCGATGCTCTATTGCATGTATTAAGGCATAAGTTATGCTGGTTTTACAAAAAATTATTCATGATTTCAAAAACTAAAAATAGTTTTAACAATAAAAAAAACAAACACACAAATACTGTTTTCACACATTATCGGCAAGGAAGATATATATACGACGTTAATTGTTATTAGAAGTAGAACTGGATTTCTAATTCCTTGATGACGAATCTTCATATATATATTTATATATTAGTTTGATCCATTTACGAGGTTTTACTTTAACAATGTTTTCAGTATTTGTTATTTCCAAACAGCTGATGAAAATCAGACCCGTCGTGATTGTTGAGAGGAATATTCCTCCTAAACTTTGTTAAATATTCGAATAAAAGATTCCCAGGCGAGGTCGACATCGATAGCCGTTGTCTTCAATTTCAACTTTGTTTTGGACAAGAGGACTGCTACAGACTCTCTCAAGCACTCTATGCACATCTAAATATCTCAAACATTTTACCTATATTAATATATTTTTTATCGGTAAAAATTTAAGATAATATTGAAAAATTTACGATACTCATATACTATTCTTAACTAATTATTGGATTAGACTTGATTAATAATATCTGTTATTTCTTTTTATCTTTTCTTATCATGCTATCACATTATATTTGCATTTTTTGGGCTTTTAGCTCCTTTTGATAAAAAAATAACATTATATTAAATATATTTTTTCTTTTATCTCCCTTATATTATTGAGCATGATGGTATCCGTGCATAGTTTTTCTTTTGATTTTCTATTACTTTAATTTCAACTATAAATGACAACAAAATTTATAGTACGCAGTTTTTATTTTTTTCTAAGATAAAAGTTGACAAGTTGTCAATTTAATATCTAATAAAATTGCTTTACCAATTAATGGTATCTGCAGGTGGGATTCATCAAATTCAATCTCTTTTTTTGTTAAAGCAGAGTTTTACAGAAATAGAATCGGTTCACCAAACTATAGGTTCAGATAGTTTTATTTTGCTTTCATGATCATATAACAATTTTTATATTAATTATAAAAATAAAAATAAAAGACCTTTATACATAAATATCCTGACATGTTGATACTTTTACACATATATGACTAGTTTTGTCATTTCTTAAATATATAAGAATGTAGAAGAAATTGATAAGCTGAGTGTAATGGGCCCAGGAGCCAGGAGACACTACCCGTGACCCAATGCCTTGCTGCAACATTACACGTACGGCCCACTCCTATGGCAGCTACTTGATCGGAAACTAGTTTTCATCATATCGACGACACACAAAAAAAATAACAAAAAGTTGTCGAAGAGAAATCAATGGGAGTACAATAACTCGCATAGAAAAAGATAATGCAGGACAAGAAAGAGTAATGCTTGTAAAAGAGAAAGAAGATGAGGAGCTGGGGTTTAGCGGGAGCTTGAGAGTGAATAGAGGGGTAGACTAGGAATTTTGCAAAACAAAAAATAAAAGTGGTGTGAATATCATGAACTTAATAAAAGTGGTTGCTATTGAACCCAAAAGAAGAAGAAAAGTGGTAACTCCTTGGACCAAAAAGTGGCAACCGGCTAAACTAGGCTGGCAACACAGTGGGGGGTTTTTTTTTTTTTCACTTCCAGAATTGTTTTCTGCACTTCCTATATAGCTTTCAGTCTGACCATTCTGGATGGGAAGTGCAGGAAGCAATTTCCAAACACAGTGGCGTCCATAAAATCTTTGGACAAAAATAATAAACTTCAATCCTCAAATATTCCTTGGACAAATATTTTTAAAACTCTCAAATATTCCCAACCTGAAGAAATGCATATTGTACAACTTCACCAGACAAACGAGATATATTACATAATGGAAAATCAGTTTTTGAATGGTATTTGATGAACAAACGGACCTTTAATGAAGTACTTTGACTGCACAAAGTACAAACAGAGATTGGTACTTTATGAAGTTTCAAGCCTCACAAAGTAGAAGATGATATTCAATAAATTACCTAGAAAAAATAATGGAAACTTCCTTTGTCAATAAACTCCCTTAATTTATCACATTTTCTTATTTTTCAAGTTAAGGTTGTTTTTATTACAAGACAAACTTGTAAAGAAGGCCTACGCATTCTGGTAAACATATATAGTCAGAAACGGTTTACCAATATAATTGCCAAGAGTTGCAGTAATATCCCACTTTTGAAGTATTGCTGAAGTTGCCATTCCTGGTAACCACACAAGTTTATTTTACATTTTGCTGATAAAAAAAAAAAACACAAGTTTATTTTATTGCCAGAAATATGCACTGCATCATTATACTAGCAGTGACTGCAAAAGATATATCAGAACTATACCCCACTGTTTGTTAAAGAAGACGTTTTTAACAAAAATTAGCCTACTACTTCTTTTTCTCTAGTTTTTGCATTTTAAATAATGAATTTATTATTAAGTAAGGATTATTTTTATTCAAATTATTCTATTAAATGGTGACTAAATAAAAAATCATGTTAGATAAAAACAATGACAAGCCACAATTAACAAAAATAACCTAGATTAAAAAATTAAGAAAAAGACTTTCAGAGGAATAAAAATAGTCACATGGCCAAATGGGCCCATGAAAGTGGGGAATTCACCACTGACACTAGTCACACTTAACACTACTATCTCCCATTCTCTGAATTAAATGAAAATACTGTCTATGCTAGTCATACCTACCCTATTGATGTTGCAAACCAATGAACTTTGGTATTAGGTTTGGGCATAAATATAAAATTTGAGGTGTAAAATATGGGATATTCTTTTTTTCTGAAAAGGAAAGAAGCCGAAAACCATATATGTGGCATTATATTGCATAAATATCAACTTAGCTTAGATATAATAGAAGGAATTAGTCTCTTGCAGTAGCAATCAAAATTCTAAACAGAATAGTCTCACACACAAATAAGGTTACATGAATCCATATTTATAGAATAAAACGCAATTTAATATTATCCTTTTACTATATCGTGAGGGGCTTCATTCTTACATCCCGAACCCTAACCCAACAAAGGTAAGTCAAATAAAGGATAGACGTTTGTGCTCCGCTCCATTGCCCAATATCTGTTTGTCGATAAAACACGAGTCATACATAACAATAACAATTAAAATATTCATATAAGAGAGATATATTGAACAACATTATCTACATTTTCATATCCAATCATATATCTTAAACAAATTATTTATAAAAAAAAGATATACATTGAAAATAAAAAAAATACTTTTATGAATAAATATGTATGAATATTATTATGTACCATAATGTAAAACTATGCACGTGAAAATAGATTAAAAAAAAAAATATGGTTCCATCCTCAAGAAGGGTGAGTCACTTTCCGTTGGCTCCTACCATTTCTTCCCTTCCCTTTTGTGAATCCCTACACTGACGCAATAGCTAGCTGGCAAGTGGCACCTGTCGGTGATTCTCTTTCATTTATTCTTTTATGTTTTTCCCACTTCGTCCACACACACTCATCCACTTGCTCCTACTTACTCCTACTTACTCCTATGTTTTTCAGTGAGTGAAGCAACTTGCATAAACTTCTCTCACTTTTTCGAATATTATACATTACATAGATTTGATTTTGTTGCTGTAGCTTTCATTTTTTTTTTTTTACCATCATTCTGTCAAAACCAGTTTTTCCTTATTTGTTTTTCAATTATTAATTAATGTGTATTTGATACAACAGTGATGTTTCTATTATGAGGGATGTGCTGTAGGTCCCACAAATAGCTAATAATGTTTCAGACATGCTTATTCTTTTAGTTTTTAATTTTCAGTGAATTTATTTTTTTTCAACTTTCTTTGCAGTTCTTGTTTCGTGGTTCTAACTCACGTAGGTTCCTCAATGGGGCATGAGTGAGTGAACTTTGGATAAGTAAGTTTTTTGTGTGAAGATTTTGTATAATAAGTATTTGAGCTTTGCCATGTCAGCTTTTGATTTTTTCTGTTGTGGTGTGGCAGTTGAAGTCATACTGAAAAAAGGTAATTCTTTTGCAGTGGCAAGCATGGCAAGAGGAAGAGCAGATGTGAACTCTAGAAAAAAATTGGTCACAACAACTGTGTTGGTTTTGGTGATTGTTGGTGGTTTTTTATACTTTTATTCTCAAAATAGTGATTCATCATCTTCTGTTGAGTATGGTGATAAATCTTTGAGCCACATTGGTTTGGGAGGGGACAAAGATGATGGTGTATCTTCCTCCACACTTGTTGGAGGAGAAGACATTGCTGTACCAAAGAGCATTCCAGTGAGTTAAATTAAGATTTTGAACCGAACAAGTTTTAATTTAGTTTCTAGTTTCTACTACTATGCACCCTTCAACTTGTTTATACTCTTCTTTTAACTTTTTTAAGGTCTGTGATGATCGATTATCCGAGCTGATTCCTTGTCTGGACAGAAACCTCATATACCAAACAAGATTGAAGCTTGATTTATCTTTGATGGAGCACTATGAGAGACACTGCCCAACACCTGATAGGAGATTCAATTGTTTAATTCCTCCTCCTCCAGGGTACAAGGTGAAATTTCACTCTCCAGGGATTTCTTAATATTAGATGCAACTAAGATAGTTCATAGTGTATGGAAAATTTTCTTTTGCTTAAGTGTTTAGTTTGTTGTGTTGTTCTTGATAATATAGGTTCCAATCAAGTGGCCCAAAAGCAGAGATCAGGTGTGGAAGGCAAATATACCCCATACCCATCTTGCAACTGAAAAATCTGACCAGAACTGGATGGTTGTGAAAGGTGAAACAATAGTGTTTCCTGGTGGAGGAACCCACTTCCATAATGGCGCTGATAAATACATTGCTTCAATTGCTAATGTAAGATTCAATTGCTAATGTAATGCTTCAATTGTTCTAGATCTCTTAATTTTCCGTCAAAATTAGTCTTAGTCCCTATAATTTTAAAAATAATGTTTTTGGTCTTCATATTTTTTTTTAATCGGTGAATTTTGTCTTTCTTTATGGAACTTGGGATACTAAGGTGAGGGACGCCTTTTCTTTTACTTGCACAAAAAAGACTAGGATAAGAACGAAAAAAAAAAAAAGAGATCCCCCTTTTCTTTTTTGTCTTCATTCACCTATTATAAAAAAAAAAAAAAAAGAGTGATCAAAATCATCGTTTTTCAAAATAGGCACTAAAACCAATTTTTACCGAAAATTGAGGAACCTAAAAGGCTACAACACATTTTACCCATAAAATTATCACCAAAACATAAAAGTTTCTCACCTAATTGAGAGTATTTTAATTTTAACACTATATTCCTTCACAATTGCTCTTTCAGATGCTTAATTTTTCAAGCAACAATATTAACAATGGGGGAAGAGTCAGGTCTGTTCTTGATGTTGGCTGTGGGGTTGCTAGCTTTGGAGGATATCTCCTTTCCTCTAATGTGATAGCAATGTCATTGGCACCAAATGATGTTCATCAAAATCAAATCCAGTTCGCCTTAGAGAGGGGAATTCCAGCATATCTGGGTGTCTTGGGGACCCAAAGACTCCCTTATCCGAGTAGATCATTCGAACTTGCTCATTGTTCGCGCTGTAGAATCGATTGGCTTCAGAGAGATGGTATACTTCTCCTTGAGCTGGATAGGTTACTGAGGCCAGGAGGATATTTCGTGTACTCATCTCCCGAAGCCTATGCACAGGATGAAGAGGATAGGAGGATATGGAGAGAAATGAGTGCTCTTGTGGAGAGGATGTGCTGGAAAATAGCTGCTAAGAAGGATCAGACTGTTATTTGGGTCAAGCCTCTCACTAATAGCTGCTACTTAAAGAGATTGCCTGGTACTAAGCCTCCACTCTGCAGATCTGATGATGATCCTGATGCTGTTTGGGGAGTTAAAATGAAAGCTTGCATTTCACGTTATTCGGATCGTGAGTGATATTTTCTCTATTTCATGTTTTTACTTTATAGATCATGACATGTAGTGCTGAAGAAAATGTTCTTAGATCATCAAGAGTAATAATATTCTTCCCAATGGGAATTGTCCACCCAGACACAGTTAATTATATATATATATATATATATGTGTGTGTGTGTGTGTGTGTGTGTGTGTGTGTGTGTGTTTAACTTTGGCTCACAAGTGGTAGTTAAGAGTAAATGAACGTGATTGTATATAAGAACTCCGTCATGATTATGCGGTTTAGAATTGTTCACCTTATGAAATTGCTTTTGTTATGGCCATTGTAGATAGGTCCATGTTCTATCTGATATGATATATATGACGATACTACTGCATTTTTTGCATGTTGCACTAGCAATTGCTGTATTAATTAACAACTCTTGTATGTAATAATCATATATTCTGCTGTTCTGTGCAGAAATGCACAAAGCAAAAGGAAGTGGTTTGGCTCCTTGGCCTGCTCGATTGACTACTCCACCTCCTCGTCTGGCAGAAATTCACTATTCTACTGAAATTTTTGAGAAGGACATGGTAATTAAATTCTATCTTGTTCACCATTCCTAATACCTTCTTCATTCATCAGAAGAAAGTAGCAACATAAGCCTGCTACTACTAACTGTCACAACAGAAGAAGAATATGAAAGAAAATACAAGAACAAGAGCAATGGTGCTTGAAACCCTGCAGCATTAGTCAACCGATTAGCATAAACAAAGATAACTGAGATCACATGATTACTAGACTATATTTGAGTTATTTCTGCAATGAGTACCTTATTAATTGCCTATGAAAAGACAATCTAAATGTGACACCATATGAACAATTCTTTATATCCATTGAATTTGTGGAAAATTTTATGATTTTATTTTCCAATTCTAAGATGATCTTGGACACAAAGTGAATGAGCTTTAAATGAAGCAAATATTTTTAGAACTAAACCAAGGCAGTGTACCATAATAGACCTGGCTGAACAAACATGTGAATGTTTTCTAGTTTTTGGTGTATGAGAGATCTAACTTTGTGCAGGAAGTTTGGAAACGACGAGCTCATAATTACTGGAGCAAGCTAGCCAGTAAGATTAAGCCAGGCACAATTCGCAACGTGATGGATATGAAGGCAAATTTGGGTTCATTTGCAGCAGCTTTGAAGGACAAAGATGTTTGGGTTATGAATGTGGTGCCAGAAAATGAACAAAAAAATCTCCAGATAATATACGACAGAGGACTGATAGGAACAGTTCACAACTGGTATGGCTCGTATCTTCATTGAAACAATTATCTCCCCAAAAGGTTATATTTTGGCAAATCCTATTAAATTAGTTGTTTCATTTTTCTAATTCTTAGTACGCTTCTTTGGAAAAATGAACATAACATTCAAGATACCAAATCAAACACCAGGAAGTATTTAGATGTGCGTATAACTTTTTCTGTCTAACAAAAAAGGTCCATTATCTAATTATGATCTTCTCAGTGCATTTTCACTGGAGGGGTAATAGTCCTCTATGAATCAAATTACTGAAATCAGAAATTTGGTTCAGAAGTGTTTCTAATTAGAGTTTAATAGGCATTTATTTTCTGTCAAAAAGCTTTCACAGTGCAGAAATTACCATTGGTATTAATTTTAATATAATTATTATAAAATTCAACAAACCTACAAACCTACCATGTACTGCTGTGATTTGATGACAATATAACATTTACACTGTTAATTTATATATTATTTATTCTTATTTAAAAGTTTAAAACAATTTCATAAATTTGTTCAAGTTTGAACTAGTTTTGAATTATAATCAATTTGTCTAAATGATGGCTTTAAATGAGTTTAGTACTATCAAATATCATGTTTGTGCTGGATCATTTTTAAGGGAAAAAGGGGGAACTTCTGGTTTGAAGAAAAACTGATTGGGTGAAAACCAAAAAGTATTTCAGTGATTTAAAATTTGACTCAATATGATCTAATAAAAATTAGTTTGTGCAAATATGAATGATTAGTAATCTGGTAGCAAGGTACATTAGTTTTTTTCAGGTTAATATTTGTACTCCCTCAAATTAGGGTCTATATTTTTAGTCTTCTAAATAAAAAATTGTATTTTTTAGTTGTTTTTAGGCTTTTCTTTAAAATTTGAGGGATTAAAAAATCCAAATTTCTATTTGAGGTGAGAGACTAAAACAACATTTTTTGAATTTGAAAGATTAAAAATACAATTTTTTGTTTGCTAGACTAAAAAACAGAATCCCTACTTTGAGGAACAAAAACATAATTAAGCTCTTTTTTTATGAATGATTAGTTAACACGTGAAATCTTCGCTGTAGAACTACTTTTTTATGACTTATATATTAATGATGTTGTGCATTAAATGCTGACAGGTGTGAAGCATTTTCAACCTACCCTCGAACGTACGATCTACTCCATGCATGGACTGCGTTTTCTGATATTATTAAGAAAGAATGCAGTCCAGAGGATTTATTAATTGAGATTGACAGAATCCTAAGGCCAAAGGGTTTCATCATCATCCATGATAAGCGCTCAGTGGTGGAGTACATAAAGAAATACTTGCCAGCATTACACTGGGATGCTGTGACCATATATGATGTAGATCAAGGTAAAGATGATGATGAAGTAGTGCTTATAATTCAAAAGAAGATATGGCTCACAAGTGAAAGCATTAAGGTCTCAGAATAGTGCCATAATATTCACTTATATAAGTGTATTATGTAGCTTTATTCCTATGGCCTAAGCTTTCAGTGTAGCTCTCGTCACTATAGACGCAAGTAACTGTGAAAGCTCACCCAAATCATCTTATCTTTTTTGGATTTGTTAAATTTTGTACGCTTCAACATTTATCATATCCACTTCGAAGATATATTCTGATTTTAAATTAATTTATACATGATACCGAATATTCTTGGTTTTTATTTTTACATTTTTTCTTCTTTTTTGGAATCACGTTTCTCAATGGCGAGTTGAGTTGGATGAAAAAGGGGTATGATTTTGGCAATGGCAGGAGCAGGACTCTGAAAAATATGCATTGTGTAGAATTATGGCCTGCCATACATTAGGAGCATCAGTAATTTCACTGAAAATGATGCTTTGCTCAAACAAGAGAGCCCAACCCTCAAGATGACTGACATTGTACTCAAATTGGAAACAATTGTGGTCAGTGAGGATTTGTTGGTTTGTGAGACTCTGTTCCTCAAACGCAAAATGCTCAGTTTATAAATCATGTATTACCCTTCATAAGTCTAAGCAAACCGAATGACTCGAAGAAAAACACATATGGCCAAGACCCAAGAATGATAACTAATTAACTATTATTAAAATTATTACTAGAACAGTCATAGGGCCTTTCTTGCCACTAAAAGACTCCTCCTTTAAAAAGTAAAGTAAAGCAGTGAAGAAAATCAGTCAACAAAATCCAGATTTATTTGTAATTAGAATAAAGCAATTTTAGGATTGTGATATTGTCGTTATTATCTTCATAAAATAGCTTAATTTGTTTTAAGAATAATGCTGTAGTTAATAACGTAATCAGCACATGGAGCAATTTGATGAGAAATTACAGTAGTTAAGTCATTCCTAATCACTTTTCTATTTTATTTAATTTTTTTGTTTTTGGCTGCAATGGTCAGAAGTCAGAACTATGTAGTACTCGTCTTAAATTTTTCTTATGGATTTAGAAATTTACAATTTAGATCGGCATTCCCTTTCAACAGGAGAAAAACATACATTTATCAAAATTTGCATTCGATTTAGTAACAATTTTAGTTTACAAGATTTAATTATCTAATCTAATTTAATGAAGTAGTATTCTCATGATGTGCAAACGGCCTTGAACAGCTTAACTCCGGCTATGATTTTGGAATTTTGGAAGGAGATTTCTCAGTGCATGTTTTGATGGAGTTTATTTTGAAAAAAGGGGTGAACTTATTAAAAATCCTAAAAAGAATACCAATCAGACATTTAAAACGACACGTATTTCCAATAAAAATTAAAAATGATGACTAGATAACTGAATCCTTACCCGTGTCTAAAGGCACTATTGTTTGGCCAATCACATCTTTTTTTATGGAACTTGGCCAACTACATCTAAATACATACACTAATTAAAATCGCAAAATTTAGTCTACCAAAAATAGTTGTGCCAATCATGATTCTTTTCAACTAGTTAGGTAGTATTTAATTCTTAAAGTTAAACATTCTTTACCATAACATCTATTTTGGGTCTAAGGGGTGAGGGAAGGGGATTTGGGAGGGCAGGATTCGAATTTATCATAGCTGCATGTTCCTGCTGGCTACCATTTGAGCACACATGAAGGACTATCATAGCAAATTTAGAAGAACATCTTGAAACAAATCACTTCATCGCATTTACACGATCCATCCACGTGTTCCCAAAGGAGCCTAAGCCAAATCCATATCCACCGGCCAAAACTGTCCACCCTTAAAATTCGCTGAAATTAGTAGATAGTAAACAAGAATCCCCGAAACTACAACACTTTACAGTCACAAACATTTATCTATAAAAACCAATACGTTAGTTGAAGCTGAAGTAGGTAAGGAGAGATTACATGATATGGACCATGATAGCATATGGTGTTTGGGAGCCAAAAAAAATGTCAAGCATAGTGCTATGTCAATGACTTTCATCAAGATAAGGCGACATCATGATAAAACTTTTCTCTTGATATAATTGAGCTCTAAATTCGTTACAAGCTAATGCAACAAAGTCCTACAAAATTGGATTAGTATCATTTTTTCAAGGAAAAACACATTATCATGTCATGTCTTTATAAATAGACAACTTCCTTTTACTCATGCAGACTTCAACTTAGATGATGTTGAAGCGAGATGGGAAAGAATTCTGTGTCCCACAAACAACAGATTAGCTCCCAAAAATCCTACAGTTTTGAGTGTAGTGAACAAGTCCAGCTGCATATGAACAAAAAATAAAAAATCAGCAGACAAGTATTTGATATAGAAAAAATGTGGAATAAACTGTGACAATATTGCCCTGCCAGAAGAGAGAGAGAAAATTGTTCCACCAGAAACTTAATATAGATCACTTTTACCAGCTCTGCTAATCAAGCATTTTATTTAATCCTAATTATCAAAATTTACAGGAGACAGTGATTCTCATTGATAATGAATCTGGTTTACTTTATATGGAAAAATAAATATCACCACAGAAGAAATTGATGGAAAGATGTTCAATAGAATCAATAAGCAGGCATACCTTCAACCAGAAAAGTACATAAAGCAATAGAACTGCAGCAATGCCAAGCTGGAATAAGAAGGCGTATGTAGCAGGTACTGCTGAAGAAGGAAAATTCTTCAAGTTCACTCCCAGGCGTAACAGCTGTAAATGATATCAAAGAGAATGACAAATATTAGCTGACAAAGGAAGATAGACCAAATCATAAGAAAAAACACACAAGGAAAACCAGCACAAGTAACTTCATAGCTGCAAACAACATTGAAGGAAGGTGCCAAGACAATCATATATGTTTCTTTGATAAAGTGAAGAAAACATATGTTTTTACACATAAATTCAAAGCCTTTAGACAGGAAATATACAACTTAAAAGTTTAGCAATAGCAACCAAAAGCCATCAGACTACTAGACTCATATAGAGGCCCAATAGCCATAGAAATCTTGCAAGTTTAAAGCAGTCTTTCAAACATTAAATGTTGAATCTTTAGAAATACTATCTTTCTTAAGACAAGATTTCAATCAATACTGCTCCACATTTAAAATATGTTTTTTGGTGTCTTAAGCAAATAAGACCCCTTGCTCTCATTTTAAACCACATCTATTTCCAAATATATGTTAACATGGGAGCAAGTGACTTGGTTTGAAAGGTGGTGAGAGAAACAGAAAGTTTAATTTGGGACTATGTCATCAGATTCAGATTCACACAATGAGTTTCTCTTCCCCATATTATAAGGAGAAAAATAGCATATCCCTGCTATAAATAAAGAAAACAGTGTGGTTTCAGATTTCAGTTTTTATCCCAAAAGTTTCCAAAAATCATCACTGTTGTTAGAAATATAATACAAAAACCATTCATGTCTAACAGCTTAAGTTTTAGGGATTGTTGGTTTATGATGTGCTATGAAAGCCTCTGTGACCAAGTGGGTCTGAGTTGGATCCTTGTCACCCCCATTCTTTTAATTAAAAAACAAGTTTAATTTCAGCACAACCTTGGTGGGCCAGTGCATTGTCTACACTTCAAGCACAACGGGTTGTTGCATGAGGGGCCATGTAAGAAATATAATATAAAAATCATTTATGTATATTTTGCTAACAGCTTATAATTTGGGATGGTTTGTTTAAAGGATCATATAATTGAATATTTCTTTGATAAAATTCATTCAAATGTTAGTTAACTAATAAAAATCAGTCATAAAAGTAAATTTAAAGTAAAAAAATATATTATCATTTCTAGATAACTTCACTGCAGTTTCTCTTTCCACTTATCTTAACTTTCCCATTATCTACACTGCCTTTTTTCTTAAAGGCATCAACAATCGTGTGCTACTTTCCAGGGAGGATTATTCACAAG
The DNA here is from genome assembly GCA_013407115.1 of Glycine latifolia. Classification (NCBI taxonomy): domain Eukaryota; kingdom Viridiplantae; phylum Streptophyta; class Magnoliopsida; order Fabales; family Fabaceae; genus Glycine; species Glycine latifolia. The sequence continues at coordinate 25,757,599 of CM023943.1, forward strand.
ACTTACCCCAACTAAAAAGCCAATAAATGGCAGGAGGGTCAAACCCAAGAAAGTAAGAGAGAGTTCCTGGGGTGGTCGCTTTTCCGGAGCCCTGAATAAGTGGGCTATCTCGGCTTTGGGCCCATATCTTGAGTAAGGATCAACAGGGAGTGGAGGAAGACGGGCAGCCTTCTCAGGTGGTTCGGGAAGATCTAAATCAACTTCACCAAGCAGCCGTAAGAAAGAGTTCTCCTGAAACCATAAATATTTTTTGCTTAGATTGCCTATTGAATTATGGGGTAAACGGAAAATTGACAAAATAAAATGGCACAAGATACCATGACAGCATCCCCGACAGTCAGCTCAATGTCATATCTGCCTGAGAGGTAATAAAATTTCTCCACCAAACCAAGAAAATCCTAAGACCCAAAATTACAAAATATGAGCAAAGCAAGTACAGCACTAAGACAAATTATTGAACACTTGGCAAATTATAACAAACTTGTGAGCACTCAAGAAGAGCATCTGAACCTAGACAAAGAACTATGTTATAAAAGATACTTAACAAGAATAATCTCAAACTTCTTGCCACTATTTGCAACCACAAAGATGTGTTCATGATTTGTCTCATGCTTCAACTTGAAAAATGCCTGCAGAAGAATAATTCCTCAATAAACAGAGCATTGAAATGGCATTCATTTAGAAGGTCTAAGGCAACTACTGCTGACCTGATGAGGCTTAAAAACATGACCATGAGGTGTTGTCAACTGGAAAGAAAACAGCAACTTTTGCAAGTGGTTAGCTGAGAGTGAAACAACATCGTTTCCAGCCAAATCTAACCTGGATAGCAATATGATAATTGAAAATGAAGAAACAAAAACATGAAAAAGAGTTACTAACAGTTAAATACATTACTCAAAGTTTAAATTTTATACATTAACCACAATAAACCAAAATCACTGAAATTAAGCAGACTGATTCTAAACGTAACTTCAGAAAACTTTTTAAACCAAAAATAAATACATACATTTTCTGGGTTTCAACACTTCCAAGATCACTGTCAAGAACAGCAATTTCTGCATTGCTGACTTTAATAATGCCAGTGACATATATTGGTACATGAATTTGGCCTCCAGTAGCATAAACTTTTTCACCCGCAGAATCATGAAGTGCAATCTACAAAACAGGCTTAAAATAGTTGATACATATACACCTTGATGCAACTTAATGGAAAAATATTCACTAAACTTAAGAACAGGTACCTCAAAAACAAACACATAAGTTCCCACATCTACATTGTCTGGGAAAGCTTTGAAGACATGAATTCCATTATTTTGATCATATTGGAGCTCCTGTATCATGAAACATGAGCAGTGTTTCAAACAACAGAAAGTAGAACACACCAGAGATAAGAAATAATTCCTCAAACCAAATGATAGCACAATAGGGAGGGGGGATTATTAAGCCCCACTCCTCAAATTAAAATGTTGAGAATCCTCACTCACCTTGCTCTCAATAATAGCTGAATCTTTAGCATTAGAGCGGAAAGCTTGCACAAGCTTAACTGTTAAAGGTGGTGCAGCTGAACCAAGTACAGTGTTCACCCTAACCTGATTCATTTTGAAATAGAAATTTGTCATGTTTTCCCAAGTGTAATTGAGAACCAAAAAAACCGCATAATTATAAAAAAAAGGTTGATGAATGATTAACACAACCAACTGATGCATGAGATGTTAATGTAGTACTTCATGTAAATGAATCAACAAGCAATAAGTGGGGAAAAAGTGCAAATGGGAGGGCTTGTTAAGCTCCATAACAGAATAAAAGGGAATGGCACAAAGGAGAGCATAACATGGAAGAATTCAAAAGAAATTATTGGAAATGAAAGAACTAAGAATCGTACAGTAATCATTTTAGAGATTACTGGAATTTGACTCACCAACACTGAATTTTGACAGGTGCTGAAAATGTATACTTAAAGGATGGTTCAGGCCAAAATTGAATAAAAGCCAAAGGGCTACAGAATTTTCTCTACTATTATTTGTTAAAAAAGAATGTACAAATTTTGTAAGGTGTTCAGAAAGCCAGTGTACACCATCAATCAATCTTTAATTCCTAATTCCTAAGATCTATTAGTTACAATACCCACAAAATAAAGACTTGAATACCTTGAGCTGATCTTTTTTGGATAATGAATAAACCGTTGCAGGAAGTGACAGTATCAATGGGATGGAAACCCTACACCACAAGAAGAAATCCAGGGTACATATTGTTACTGAATACGATGAAGAGATCTATGTATCAGTAAAGAAGAAGAAAAGAGACATCACTATAAAGCTGTGTTTTTCAATAATGGATTGTTATTAGAAATGCACTTGCCTGTTATTCTCTAGAAGAGCTAATGATTCAACTTGATAGAAGAAGTCCTTGGCATCTCCTGGGATTCCAATTCCCAGGAAAAAATTTGCTAAACCCAATATTTTATCCCCTGGAAGCTGGAAATGCAAAGGCAAAACATCAACCGAAATTCTAACAGAATAAAAAAATTATAACATAGTCCCTTACACTCCACATACATTTATTTTTCCAGAAGTTACAGAAGCAAATGCTGTAACCCCTCGAACAACAGAAGAAGTTGTGGAAAGAGAACCCTGATGCTCACGTCCACCAACAAATTTCTCATCAAAATAGAAGGTTCCATCATCTGAAAAAGAGGTAATATGTTCATGTTAGGCCAAAAAGATGAGGAATGTGGTATAAGGAACAGCAGAATCATTTAATGTAGTCACAAACAATTAAGGTCCATTTGGATAAATTAAAATTATTATTCAGAATTTTAATTTCAATGAAGTTAAAAGCAAAGGCACACATACCATATTTCTCAATGCTGTCAAAAAGCTTCAATATATCATTTTTCACTGTATTCACCTGACAAAAAGCAGCTGATATAAGATATCGATAGAAGTGCCAAGATTCCCAGGATAAAGTATGGCCACAAGATGCATCATAAACAACAAAAGCAAAACCCAAAAAGTTGTCTAAAAAATGCAGCACTAGTAAGTTTAACACTTTAACCTTAGATTCATTATACATGTCAAAAAAATGCTAAATTTTTCTTGAAACTTTTTTTTATCACTTTGCTTAACCATTTAAAGTTTTAAACGCATTTCCATTTAACAGTTCCCAGCTGGTGTTTAACTTTAGTAATTTAGTTTACAAGGTTCTAATGAAACTTTCTAGACAATTTCATTTGGAATACTATTATAATGCAAATACTTTCATCCACATTAAATTTAGAATTTAGACATAATTTGACTTTTCAGCTAAGCAAGCTTTAAAAGTTTAAAATAGTAAAAGCAAGTCAAGCAACCAATTCAAGACTCAGACTTTACCCTAGACTGATCAATTTCAGAAGATGCTAATGAGATCACTCCAGCCAGTGCTTCAAGTGCTAATCCTGTGAAATGCATCAAAAGTTTATGTATAATTATAGATAAACAGCAATATTTCCAAGAATTTCATAATTCTAGTTTCAACTTTCAATGCAGAAAACAAAAAATCTTAACACATTGCCATATAAATCATTACCAGCAGCATAGGTACTAGACTCTGGATTATCAGAACTATAACGCCATCTTCCATCACTTTGGCTCAGAGCCTGCCAATTGATGCAGGACATGAAATCACATTGCACATGACAGTTCAAATTGCAATTGCAGCAACAAAAACTTATGTAAGTTGTGAAGCAAAATGAATAAAACAGGGGGAATCTCCTGTCGCCATGTTAGACAAGACCAGAATGGTAGTTATCAAGAAACAAAACAAGTCCCCACATTGCTCAATACCAAAGACAATAAAAACAGACCTTGATTGAATGGAAGGTCCCATCGGCATCAGTAAGAAGCACATCAACATCAGAAGCCTGGTCCTGTAAACATAGAAGGCAGTGATCAAATGCAGGAAAAAACCACAATGAAACATAATATGAAATTGCTGTATGCAAGTCAATAAAAAAAAATAGTTCCCAAAAGACAGACATTTCCACCATTTAAAATAACATAACATGAGAAATTTTGGCATGTTAGATTAATATTAGGACCAAAAGAATTTTTACATATCAATTAGATTAGCAGGATGATGAGGAAAGCCCAGTTTACTATGAGTATAGAGGACAGGAAAGTAATTTTCAACAATGCACCACAGCATCCCCAGATGATTCTAATAAAAACTCACGTAACAACCCACTGGGTTTACCAACTACCAAGTAGAATAGAATCTAGGGAATTACCTTTATAAGAACCAAACTTCCTATTGAATAGTACATGTCAACCAAAGCACTCGCATCATTGACAGTGGCTTTAAGTCTCGAAGCAGTATCCTTCACAAGATAAACAAACAATAGCATCAGTTTCCAGGCTTGCAATTTAACAACCCAACATAAATTTCATAAGCCATGACATTCAAGCTGCAACTAAATCATAAAAGTAATACCCATAGCACAAAATTACCTTGAAAACATCCCCATTAACCTTGCATTTTAATATGCCATTAACCTTTAACGCATAGAACAAATCCTTCACAGGCGATGACAACCCAAGGTTTTCCACTACTTTCTTGCAAGTGGTTGTGCTCACATCAGGCTTATTCCCAATCGTAAGAATCTCAAAAACTCTTAGGGCCTCATAGGCCTCTTCTAAACTGATAACAAATAAGATGATAAAAATGAGTTATCTTATTATATAGAGTCGTCTAAAATTTCAACAAAGTGATACAAACCAAACAAATCAATCCATGACATAAAATAGGAAATTTACACCAGAGCTATAACAATCTTTCAATGTCTTAGGATGTGCTTAGATCTCAGTGTACAATGTTGCATTTGAAAGGACAACAAAAAGTAACGTTAAAATAGCCAATAAAACGATAATTAAATAACAGCAGAGAGTCAGAATGCAACAATTATCATAATTTCTATTCACGGAGCTCTACTTAGACAAACTCTTCACTAATTAAACTGATTCACGAAATTAAATCACGACGAAAACGAAACTACAGTTACATTTACGAGGCTCATAACACAAGGATCCATGCATATGCATATCAGAAATAAGCTAATCATGCATCAAATTAAACTATACACAAAAAAACAGAGCTAGAGAGGGTTCAATTGACCTTGAAAACGATCCATCGAAGAGCTCTAACGCGGTGGAACGGTGAGCATTGGAGACGGGGCCCGGAATCGTGACGGCTCCGCAGATCGAAACAGCGAGAAGTAGCGCCAGTAATCCTCCTAGGTTTCGGGCCATTCCTGCACCGATCAATGGAAGAATTTCAACAACAATGCGAATCGCATTTACAATTTCGATGCGGATCGGCTTATGTTAGGGTTTGAGATCGAGAAGAAGAGAATTAGATCATACGCGGAAGCAGCAAGAAGATGAGAAGAAATGCAATTGGCAAGCGACGACTTCGACTTCCAGTGAGGAGTGGCTTGAGTGCAACTGAACTAGAAGTCGTCGTCTTGGTCGTGGCATTAATTTTAATTTCCAATAATCAGAAAATGTTTGTTTTTTTTTTACAATAACGTTTTAGACCAGGGTACTACTTACATATTATCTCAACAACAGGAATCAACTTTTACTGATAGAAAATGTTTTTTCTTACTGCCAAAACAAAATCAGAAAATATTAAAAAGTACATTTTTTGTTAAAAAATATAAAAAGTAATTTTTAACTATAAAATAAAAAGGACCTAAATAGATCCATTACATGTCAATACAGAAATCAATGTCTAACATGGGTTTTATAATTATTTTAATTAGTAGTATTTGAGTTTGTGTAATGTAAAAAATAACTTTTTTTAGTAAAAAGTTTTATTATTTTCATTAATATTTCAATACATTTTAACAAAATAATAACTATTGGTCATTATATAAATTGTTATTTTTCTAATTACATTTGACAAGCAATGTTTCGACTATTGTGCACATAAGAGAAAAGGAGAAGAGAGGGAAGAAGATGAGCAAAATAATAGTACACTCGATTTATAACTGTTGTAGGATACATTTCATTACCACTACAAAATGTAACACACTAACCACGCTCCTAACCAAAAAAAAAATTAAAAGATAAAAGACAAGCAAATTTAAGTTATAAAATAAAGGATTAAAAGTATATTTTAATTACATTTTTATTAAGAAAAATTAATATAACAAAAAGTTTGTATTTATTTATTAGTAGTTTTTGTAATTAGTACAAAAGCAAGAAAACATTTAATTTTTTAATTAGTATAAATAGTTTTTTAATATTTATTGTCACTCTTTTCTAGTCATTAAAATAAGTTGAGGCTTTTTTTTCTTATTTCTATCCATCCCAATAACACATTTGTGTCCTCTATTTCTATTTTTCTTTTCTTATTTATCTTCTCTTTATTTCACTCCTAATCCAAACAAAAGAAAAGAAAATAATGCCCTTACACGACTAAAACCAATACATGCGAAAGTCATATTAGACGAATTTTACGTCAGACATATCAGACAGAAAAAGTCAATCTGATCTCGCGTATAAGCCCAGAAATAAGGTGATATTATGCATTCCCTAATTCTGATGTGCCTAATCACCACCAAAAAACATGTATATTCCCAGCTGAGTTTTGCAAAGAATGTAGTCATCGAAAATCAGTCCCCTTGTCATTTTTTCCTCAAGATGAAAACATGCCTAGGCCGAACTAGTATCAGACACAGGCTAATTCAGTAAACCAGTCACAAGCCTAACCAAAGCAAGCATTTGCCTATCAGCCTATGTGACACCATGATCAGAAACAAATTTAACTTGGTATCAGAAACGAAACATGCACCAGAAGCCTATTTATTATTACATAACAACTGGCACATATCCTGTTATTGCGAACTTCCGTGATCCCTTCCCTATCAATTTTTTCCAGAGCCAAATTGGGTGCTTTAAATATGTTTATTTTTAGAAGTATACTATCACTACATGTTTTTTATAATTCTTTTCTCTCCATTACATTGTTTATGTTATATATCCGTAAATGTCGAAGACAGTACCAAATAATTTACAACACTCACGCAGCACTTCCTTGGTTATGCCTATCTTAACTCACTTTTCTATTAATCTTTCAATGGGGAAAAAACCCTTATACACTAGTATTCGCACAGGTAAAATTTCTCTTGATCTTATTTTTTATTCATGTAGCTGGTTTTATCTAGCCACATTTTTATCTCACTTTGAAAGCTGGCAAGAACCCAATGAATTGTGAGAACAAATAAAATTGAGAATATTACATTGACTGCAAACACAACTCAAAATCCATTAGTACAAATTACCATTCGTCACTTCATTATAATAACGTGAGCCAGATTTTGATGTAACTGGTTCAAAACACAAAAAGCATAAATGGCTCAATCACTTGACACCAGGCACCAGCACTAGTTCACAAAATACTGTCTACGCATGGAACAAAAGACACTTAAAATTTGGAGCTTCTACATCACTCAATACTTTGGAGGTGGCTGCTGGGTTGGTAACAATCCAAAACGCTTCTTCAGAAGAACTCTCTGCCTTGAATATTTATCATCGGGTGAAAACCGGGCTGCAGTTCAGGAAAACCAGGTAAGTAAAGAAAATGTAGTGTGAATTCTAGATAATCTTTGCCATGTATTTGACAGAGATGTCAAAACAAGGAAAGTGTTTTCAATAAGCAGTGAGAACTCTGCCAATGACAAAATCCAGAGTGCAAAAAACACATCTTCAAAAAATTCTATATGGAGCGGTAAAAATAATAAGTTGTTGTCTAACGGTTGAACATGGGAAACAAAATAGAATATGACCTTTTTATAATTAAATGTAAAAACAAGGCATGCAAAAAAATTCTTATAGTAAACATGCCCTAAACCCCTAAGCTACCAAGTTCCACATCAAAAAATTTAAGTTCTTGATTAATCAGCCATAATGATGATGTTTCTCAATCAATAGTTTTCATCCAACATGAATGTCAAGCTGAAATTGACTTGGCACTTGAGGCAAGACAATGAGTTGTACTAGGTCTAAATGTCTAATGGTGTTATTTTTATTCCACTTTTCACTTTTTCCCTTATAAACAATGAAATTATCACAAAAGTAGAGGATAGAAATCCTTAAGTGAAGAAATACAAGATAAAGACTAAAACGTGACAGGGGGCCAAAAAAAGACAAAGATCAAGAGCATGCAACAAAGCCCAGTCTCTCTAAAAATCTACCAAAAATTCTCCTAAAAAGACCATTAGCATAACACCACAAGGAAGCCGCATAAGAAGGGGGGCAACTTAGTGTCAGCAAAAAGTCAAGATTGGGTCGAGTTAGGTACTGGGTTCTTTCCAATGGAAGTCACAGTATGATGGAACTGGTTTGAACAGGATCACATTGGTTATGGCTCAAATAGATGGTGGTGTTATGTGTGCTGGAGGATAAGAAGTAAAAACGCATTAGCTATTCGAAGGAACAGAGACCAGTAACTGCAATCTTTAAGCAATCAAATAAATCCAGAAGTCACATTGGCCCTTATATAATTGGATATGTCATTATGCCTTTTATTTGGTCATTGGAAAGATTAATTCTGATGGCTATAAGTGGGATAGTTTTAAAAGATTGTAGCATAAAGTGTCAAAAAGTAAGAACAGGGATGTTGGTGGGTTTTACTCTCTTTCATGTCATGGAGGGCTCAGAGGAATGCTATATGCAGGGGAAGGGAAATAGATATTGTCATGTGCTTCGGGTTTGTTGCTGGAACAGTATGAGTTGTAAAGCCGGAAGCCCCGAACAGTGGCATTTCCTATGATGTACTGCTATGGGCATAGCTTATGCTCAATTCAAACATTCTTAATTTTAATTTTAAACATGTTTGCTTATTTTTAAAAAAAAGTAAAATACCTGGATGAGCAGATTGCGTAGGTAGCCCTACCGGCGATTCTTTCTGCAAAGAAGAAAAGCAACACATTTCAAAACATAGTGAACCACCCATGCAAGATGCAGTTACATTACAACAAGTCCTAAAAAGTAAAAACAATAACAAGAAATGCAGCACAAGATGCAATTTCTTCGATAATTCAACTCAGATTAAGTGCAGAAGGCATTTTTAACAGAGACAAATTACAGAACGAAACACAGAAAGCTTAGGTCACCTTAGTGGTGTAGACTTTATCACCGTTATCGTTTATGTAAAACTGAAGATACATGGTCACTGCAAAAAAATTGAAGTACTTGACATCATTACCAGAAACATAGCTCGAATGAGTCTAGAGTTTTCGGAAACATACCTGATCTTGATTGAAGCAAAGAACAGCAATAGAGGTAGAAACCTGCGATGGAGGCGAGAAAAAGGGTTTAGGGTTTTCGGATCCTCTGGTCTATACAAAGTGTTTTGTTTCAACGGGAATGGACCTGTCATTTAAGTATTGGTTATGGACCTGATGGCCCATGATTTTCACAATCCCTTTTTTAACAAAGGACTTTAAGTTGATAAACTTGTATTATAAAGATTTTTTAATTAGAAATTGTTCGAAATTCAAGTTTTAAAATAACTATTATAAAAGTAAGCAATTTTTAATTATATAGAAACTTATGATTAAATAAGATTGTAAAAAGTTTTTACAAGTCACACAATCATATATATATATATATATACATATATATATATATATATATATATATATATATATATATATATAAATGCTCATAATTACAAAAATAAATATTAATTGTATGGTGTGTTGGACTTGTGATTACATGTTTTTTCCAAATGAATCAAGTCATATCATAACATACTGTACCCGACATTGTTGGATACTCTCACTCAAGTTTTATGGAATTATAACTATCTAATACATGGCAATTCGAATTCTTAGCTTCTTCCTACAAATTCAATTCTTCCTTATTCTCAATCTTTTAATCCATTAATTATCATTTAACTTTTTTGCATTAATTTTAATTTTATTTTTTTTCCTTTCCAGACGCTTCAAATGGTAAATTAAGGTATGACAAAAAACTCTTGCATGTTTCTCAAGTCAATTATGATCATTTTTTCACTTTTTGGTTTTGTTATTTAATGTTAAAATGGTCTATAGGTTTATTATGGCTCAATTTTCTGGGAATCAAAGTTATAAGGAAAATGGTGGTTGTTGGTAGTGGTTGAGGTTGTAGTTGGTAAGAAAAATGGATTATGCAAGAAGTTGGTTACAAAAATTTCAACCACATGATAAACTGAGGGCCTCTGCAAGGAATAAATATGATACTAATGGCATAAATGAAATTCCAAATATGTCTATGGATGATGCAACTCTTTCCAATATCACAAAACAGAAGGTTGCAACAGCCAAACAATACATTGAAAATCACTGCAAGGAACAAATGAAAAGCCTTCAAGAGAGGAAGGAGCGGTATGTTAATTTAATTGTTAATACAGTTTAACATATTGTGTTAAAACTATAAAAAAAATAGTGTTTATGCTTGAATATTAATTTTAAATTACAATTGTTTGATTGACAAATATGTGGTAGAGTTTTCTAATACCTCACATATAATAGTCAAACCATCTTGGAAAAGAAGTTGGTTGACGCTGATGTATTTGAGGAAGATCAAAATAACCTACTTAAATTTTTAGAGAAAAAAGAAACTGAATACATGCGTCTTCAAAGGCACAAAATGGGTGTTGACGATTTTGAGTTACTAACTATGATTGGAAAAGGTGCATTTGGGGAGGTATGTATGTGTCTATTAACTATTTGTTATTTCAGTTTTTAAATCTTTTTATGTCTTTTCCCGTTAATTGTTCCACTTAACATACAATTTTAAATTGTTTTAGGTTAGAGTATGTAGGGAAAATGCTATAGATCATATATATGCAATGAAAAAGTTAAAGAAATCAGAAATGCTCCGTAGAGGCTAGGTTAGCAACAATTTATCTTCTACATTATATTATACAAACAAATGTTTTTATGTTAAAGGATAATGAAGTCATCACACTTCTAATTTTGTTAATTATGTTAGGTAGAACATGTTATAGCTGAAAGGAATCTCTTGACAGAGGTTGACAACAATTGTATAGTTAAACTTTATTGTTATTTTCAAGATGACGAATATTTGTATCTTATTATGGAATATCTACCTGGCGGGGATATGATGACTCTACTCATGAGAAAGGATATCTTAATCGAAGATGAAGCCCAAATTTATGTAGGAGAAACAATTTTAGCTATTGAATCTATACATAAACACAATTATATACATAGGTATCTATAAAGTTTGCTATTTACTTCATATTAGTCTTGCATTCTCCATTGTGTTATATTTAAATATTCCATGTAGGCTTAGGTTGCAATGAACTTGGAATAAATTGATTTACAAAACCCATTATTTGAAATAAAGTTTGTTATGATTACTTTCCATGACATTACAAAATTAAAAATTTTAAATTACTAATTTGGTTCCTATATTTATATATTTTATCCAATTTGGTTTTTCTTTTAACAAAATGTCCAATTCAGTCTTGATTTAAAAAAATGTTCCAATTTTTTAACATAACACATGTCTCAATTAAACGAAAAGGACCATGTTGAAACATTTTAAAATAAATTACTAAATTTGAACTTTAAATAAAAGGGATCAAATTAAATAAGATATATGAATAGATTAAGAGGCCAAATTATACATTTAGCTTTAAAAAATTATCTGATATTTAAACTGTTTGGAGTTAAATTTATTTATCTATTTAATAATATTTGCATATGTTTGGAACTAAATAAAATAGTCAATTGTACATTATAAGATCGAGTATAAAGTAATCTTCTCAATATGTCAGGTATATTAAGCCTGACAACTTGTTACTTGATAGATATGGACATTTGAGGCTGTCAGATTTTGGACTATGTAAATCATTAGACTATTGTACACTTGAAGAAGCAGATTTTTCTACATGTCAAAATGTTAATGGATCTACACAAAATGATGAACGTGCAACTCCAAACATACACAACAAGAAAAATTGCAACAGTGGCAGAAAAATAGAAGGACACTCGTAAGTTAATTACTATTGTGTGCAGGTTTATTTTTGTTTATTATTATAGGGAGTGTAATTGTAATTCTTGAAATTGTACTTACTTAATCGTCAAGTATTTTTTGTTGTGTGTATTATTGTAAATGCAAATGTATAAATATTGCATGCGTATTCTACGGTTGGTACACCAGATTATATTGCTCCAGAAGTTCTATTAAAAAAGGGTTATGGGATGGAATGTGGTTGGTGAGTTTTGTGCTTGTGAATGGTAACATTTAAATTATTTTCAAAACTCTTGAAAGCTCTTTTAGCTTGTTATCCCAAATAAGTTTTATGAAACACCTATAATGCCTAATACAAAAGTTGCTATTTTATTTCATTTGGTAGCAAACAATCCTTTCAAAATGTTTCTTTAAACATAGTTTTACATTCAACTTCTTACTTGCATTGTTGAGATATTGTTTAAGATATTGTTCTTTTATTTCCTTCTTTCTTAAATTTTTATGTAAAAATGAAAAAAAAAACTCTCTTATGTATAATTTATGAATAAACCTTAATGAATAAATTAAATATTTAAGTTTAACACAATGTTTGTTGTGATAAAATGCATAGGTGGTCACTTGGAGCTATTATGTATGAAATGTTAGTGGGATATCCACCTTTTTATTCTAATGATCATGTCAACATGTAGGAAGGTAATATTTTCTAAAGAAGTAAATATATATACAAAGACTAACATTTTTTTCACATTTCCTTTTGGTTCTATTTTAACTTATGAATTTAACAACTATATTTGAATTTTAGTAAAGTTGTTTGTCTCTTCCCTTGGCATTTAATTGTATCTATGTTTATTTTCCACTAATAATAATTAACTTACGAGTGTTATTCTATTTGATCACTAACCAATAAAACTAATTAATAAAATTATTTGTCTTTCTTCTATAATCTTTTAATTCAAATCCACAATTTCAATGTTAAATAGATTGGTGGCTAGATTGTTTACACTAACAAGTAACTTCTAGCACAGATAATTGATTTTCATTTTTTTTTCACAACATAATTGATTTTCATTCGAAACTAAGAATGTTGACTTTAATTTATGTTCTTTCTCTAGATGCATTTAATGATACTTGTGATCTTACTTTTGTTTAATTTTTTTTTCTTTTGTTATTGCATTAAATGCAATTACTATCGATGTACAAGTAAATGGTATCATGTAAATTTATGATCTTAATAATAAGACCAAAGATGTTTTTTTTTCATGTCATTTTGATATTTAATTGTATTTTTTTAAAATGTTAATTTGATGGCAAATACGTATGTGCTTCTGCCACTAAATCTTCTTACATGAAATAAACTATACCCAATTTGGAAACTTCATGTCTACCAAATATATTTTATTCTCGTTTTTTTTATAAACTTAGGCTTTCACTTTAATAGGCTAGATATATATACTGGTCATGTTATGCATGATTTAATAAACAGTTCTCTATTATTAACCATGGTCTTAACTAAATGATATTTTTTAACTAAATGACTGTTGATACAATATTGTTTAATAATCAATGCTCTTATTCTAATTAAATGACATTTGTATACTTGTAAGACATATTTCATATTCTTTTTTATTAGTTGAATTAAGAGTATGGATTCTCAATGACAAGTGTACTTAGCAATAATAGTTTAACAATTTTATTTTAATACAATATATGTATCTAGCTCCTTATTTTATGTAGATAGTAAATTGGAAATCTCACTTAAGATTTCCTGAAGAAGCAAGTTTATCTCCAGAAGCTAAAGATTTTACAATTAAGCTTTTGTGTAATGTTAATCAGAGGTTGGGATCAAATGGTGCAGATGAAATAAAGATGTTGTATTATGGTGTGTCCTTTTCTAAAATTATATATATATATATATATATATATATATATATATATATATTTAGAGAGAGAGAGAGATAGAATATATATATTTGGATATAGAAGTTATCTTCCCATTGCATTGCTCCTTAGGCTCATCCATTCTTCAACGGTGCTGAATGGGATAAATTGTATCAAATGGAAGTTGTCTTTATTCCTGAGGTCAATGATGAGTTAGATACTCAAAATTTTGAAAAGTTTGAAGAGGTATTAGTCTTTCAAATTATTGTTTATTTATCCAATGTTATTCACACTATTGAATTATTCAAATTTTATCTTTTCACCTTTGTAGTCTGACAGTCAAACTCACTCATCATCAAGAGTTGGTCCATGGAGGAAGGTAATCTTAGATGTTTATTTTTTTAAAAGAGAATTTTGACATATAGTTTTCTTCATAGCCATAAGGCTTGATTATGTTTAGTCCATTAAATTGAGGGTATGTTTTGTTAGTCTACCGCTTTAAAAAATATGTTTTAATTCCTTAAAAAAATACTATTTTTAATCATTATCGTTAAAACTTGTATTTTTTTTAATCCACAGAGGATTAAAAAAAGAATTTTCAAAAAATTTAGAAACTAAATATACAAAATTTAATTTGGAGGACTATGAAAAATAAACTCTCTAATTTGAGGGACTAAAATCATAATTAAGTCTATCTATATTATGAATTATGTTTAGATATTACACACATTATTGATGAAATTTCAGTATTTCAGAATAAAATGTAAACCCATTTTTTCTTAAATTTTTTAATTCATTGCTCCACTAGGAGGGTGTATTTGTTGGGTTTGTTCAATGAGGAATATGAAACATTATCATACTAGGGGTTACTAAGTTTCATCATATGTGTATGCGTGTCTATTCTAGTATATCCTTTTGTCTTATAATTCTTGATCTTCATGTTTTTTGTTCATTAATTCCTAATGTTTTCTTATGTTTCTTTCTTTTTATTCTTATGTGGTTTGTTTAATGGATTGTTATAGATGCTTTCTTCTAAAGACTTGAATTTTGTTGGATACACGTACAAGAACTTTGAAATTGTCAATGATTATCAAGTTCCCACAATGGGTAAATATCATTTTGCTCTTTTTTCTTTGAATGTATATTTGGTAGAAAATTCATATATTTATTGAGTTTGACCTAACTACTTTTGAATTGATTTTTTGTTTATGTTTATCTATCTACTTACAAATTCAAGATAATACTAAATACTAATATTTTAATCGTGATTTTCTTGTTTAAATATTTTACACACTAATAATAAATGAAATAAACAATAGTGGGAAATATATTAGGAAGTTAAAAATTATATTAATATAAACAAAAATATTAATTATATTTCTTAATCTATATTATATATTGAAGGGAACAACTAAAAATAAATAAAGGGACACATTTTCTATTTTGCTTGTTGGTAGATATTTGTTAAAGAAAACAGTTCTAAACAAACAAACTTGAGTTTTTAGTTAATGCAAAATTAAGCACAAAGTTTATTTTATTTCAACTCAATTTATCAAAATATTTCAAACTACATAACTCATACAATATTTATTATATTTTACATGAATTTAGCCTTGTTCTAAAATCATTATGTAAAAATTATTACAAGTCGTGTTTTGTTTCTTTCCTTGAATATTATATTTTTATTTTAAAAACTTTAAAATATATAAAAAATTATTTATGGTTGGAAAGTCAATAATCTCTCAATAGTAAATAAATAAATAAACCATTAACTAAAATAAATTTTTATGCCTTTAGAGGTTTGACTACAATGATAAATATGAAGTTTTAATAATCACCAAAATGATTTTAAATTTAGTATACCTTATTGAATGAATTTCTATGATTTTTTCATCATAAACATGTTCACTGAACTTAATTTAGTGAATTTCAAATGTGTTAAAACAAAGTAGAATAATGATTCTTGCTAAGAATTTTAAATGTAGGTAGAAAAATTATTATTGGATGTTAAATTTGAATTGTGTATTTTTTTATAGGGTGATGATTTTAATAATTTTAAGATATTCATCTTATCTTGGCATTTTAGCTTTACATTAATGTGAAATAACACTAAATTTCATTTTTTTTTGTTAAATAAGAGAAAATTGTATCCATTTTTTACTTAACAAAACAAGTAAAAGAAAAAATTCTTTCCCAATTTTTTTATTCATTTCATTCTCCTTTATCTCTTTTTCCCTTTCATTTTATGAAAACTCAATAACTCATGAACTTCTCAATACTTTAATTAAAATTATAGGTAAACAAAGATAATTTTCATTGCATAACCATGTTATTTTCATAACTTGGTCAATATGATTGAGTTTGTTGATCTTGCCTATAATACAATCAAACTTTCAGTTTTTAGAAAACATTTTAAATATATATATATATATATATACACACACACACACACATAATAGCTTTACATTAATAAAGTGACCTGACTTCTTAATTAGTGATGTATAACATAAATTATGAGTTTATGATGAAAATAAAAAATCTTTGAATTCTATGCTTATTACGTTTAAGAATGTTTTATTGGTTAATAATTATTATTTTTCTTGATTTTTCTTTCTGCTCTCTCTATAGCTGAATTGAGGAAGAAAAATTCAAAAGCAAAGAAGTCATTTGTCAAGTCCTTATTTGGTAAGCTTACTTCTTTTAGTTTCTTCAAACTTTTTTGTTTGTATTCTATTGCATATATATTTTTGTTCTTGCTTGCAACACTAACTCTTTTCATTCAACCAAATTGATCTGACACATATAGATGGTGATAGTGAGGCATCTGAGGCTTCAGAATCAACTACAAGCATAACTAGGAAGTATGATGATCTACCTCCTATGCCAGAATAGAAGTGTAACTCAAGTCTAAAGTAGCATTTTGACAATTTTTGTGTTTAATGTAATTGTTGGTGTTATTTCACATTTTTTATTTGTTCTCTAAAACATTAATAGTTACTTGAACGATGGTTTGAGGAAAGACAATAAGTTTTTTTAAAAAAAAATCAACTAATTACCCTTAAGTTGGCTTGGACGGGTCTTACAAGTTTTGTTAGTTACCACACTTATAAAAAATGTAAATCTCTTAGTCTACATTGGTTATCAAATATGCAACACTTCATAAACAAATAACATAGAAACCATCTATTTTTGTGTTATGCATTTACATTAATTATGGCAAATCATTATTCCTAATGGATGACATCAAAGTCATGGAAGTTAGTTTGTCTCTAATGAAGGATGTGATGTGTTACTCTTGCAATGCCTAACCTATGTAAATTAATAAAATTTAATTTACTTTAGTAATCAATAATTTAATGATGTTGTAATTACATGAGCATGACCGAAACACACTAAGGGATGCTACCTTACCTTATACACATACATGTCAAAGACATAGAGACTTTGAATAAGAGGTCAAACAAAAATAAAATATAAATCTATTATACAACTTAATACCAATTATTGGCACGAGGTGTTGTACAATACATGAAAGACCATAAATAGAAACTATATGAAATTTCCACACAATTAGAGATAACGAATTTTAATATCTCCTCCTTTGCAAGAGGTTCCAAGCCACTCTTCAAGGACATCTACCTACTAAACTTGAAAAACATGTAAACTTAGCAAAATGAGACAAAATTTATTAGTGAGAGCTCTAAGGACTCTAGGTTGACTCTACCACCTTAATGATATTTTTCTTAAGTCTCATGATCTTTCTTGTCACTAAGCTTTTGGGAACTACTCTTATTTATAAATGATCTTATATCTCATTCTTTCATTTGATACTCATCTTTGTAACTACTACCTAAACATGTTATTGTCACTATTCAACTACATTATACCTTATAAATTTCTTTGTTACTTAGAGTTGACTTTCGTGGTCAAGTCTAAGTCCATTGGTGCTTTAAGTACATGAACCCTAATCATTAGTCCCGATCTTTCTCTAAGATCTTACCTTAGCTATCACATCTGATGAGAATGTGTTTTTCCTTTTTCTTTAAACTTGCATACTTGCCCAACAAGGGCTCACATAACCTTCCAATGGGGGTTTTAACTCCTTGGCAAGCGTACAAAGTTGTACAAGTAGTATAAGATGGAAGTCTAAAAATCTTATTTACATGGACTCGTCTAATACTCAACAAAATGGGTTTAAATAAGTTAGTATTAACGTTGATCTAATACCCAAAAAGGGCACAAATACATGTCTTATATAATGTTTAAGGGTTTCATTTCTATTTTTTGTTCTTGGTCCCCAATAAAATGAAAAAAAATGTTTTTGTTTTCTACTATTAGGATGTCTCAGTCAAGTCATAGTGTGACCGATAAAAAAATGAAAAATGATTTGTGGCAATTTAGTGTGAGCTACTAGTTGGGTGATGGAAGGCTTTCTCCTTCTGCATAAAGCTTCTCCCTTTCCTTCTTAAAAACATCATCATCTTTGGGTATGAGTTGATGTCCATTTAGTGTGAGCTGCTAGTTGAGTGATGGAAGGCTTTCTCCTTCTGCATAAAGCTTCTCCCTTTCCTTCTTAAAAGCATCATCATCTTTGCGTTTGTATAGGTAAAGGAAGTTTAAACTTGTCTTAATCTTATGTTAGTGTGATTATGAGCTTGAAACTGTTTTCCTTTGATTTTAGTTTGCATAAAAGTTGTGTTTATAGTATTAGTAAAGTTTTGGAAGTGTTTGAAAACCTTGAAGGGTGATTTTTTGCAAAATCACAAGTTATGCAGAGCTTCGATTGCTTAAGCAAGTAGTGATCCTTGCTTAAGAGGGTAGAGTATTAGAAGGAACATGCCTCTATAACACTCTTGCTTAAGCCAGAGAAACTGGTCGCTTAGGTGCGGTTTATCGCTTAAGTGTGAAGTCATAAAAACTTAAGTGTGCAGTCAAAAGGGTGATTTTCTCCTCAACCTTTTGAAGTTGATTTATATTATTTAAATTATCCTTTCATATATTATGTTTTCTTAAAATAAGCTTACCCTTGTGTTTTTGTTGAACTATGATGATCATGTTGCTTGACACGAGACTAGGCAATGACGTAGCTTCAAAAGAGCTTGTCGCTCATGGTTGAAGTGACTTAGGCCCCCCCCTTAGTCTTTTGCTTTATTGTCATAGTAGGGGACCAACTTAGGGAACAAAGGTTACATTTATAGACTTGTGGTATTTATTCCTTTAAAGGAACCTCTTTGAGACTTGTTATGCTTGCTTTGGGATGTTGAGTTGAAGTGCCTTAGGGCACAATACTATTGAATTATGCTTTATATGACTTGATGATGTTTTATTTCATGATGGATAATGATAAGATGACATGTTTAGAATTGGAAAAATTTTATGAGTATTTTCATTAATTTAATTAAATTCAAGAGTTTTGAAAGAACCCAAAATGAAGCCTTTCTTGTGGTAGCTTTAGGGTCATGTAATAGCTTCTTGGTCGTTATAGATTGTGTGATTGCGAGGCGTGCAGTGGAGTCAAGAGGAGGTCGTGACATGTGTAGAGAGGGAGGTCGTCGAGAGGGATGAGGTGACTGAGTTCATGTTGAGGAGGGAACACTACAATAAGAAAAGTGATGAGTGATTTCAAAAAGAGGGAGGATGGAACACAACAACAAGACGAGATGATCTTCATATTGATGTGTCCCTTGATGATTTCTTTGTTAAATCCTCTCACTCCTTCTTCAACCCTCTTAAATCTTATGTCTTAGATATCTTTTGCCACCTTGTAAACGATCCCAAAATGGAGATCTTGATTTGTAATATCATATTTTACAAGTTGGTCTTGAAGGTGTGCGATTTTTGTCCAGTTTGTATTTCAATGTTTCAATTTTTAGCTTACTAATATGAAGGTGTTTTTAATTGGTTGAAGTTTATGGGTGTTGCAAGAGGTGAAGGTTGTGGAGGATACATTAATGAATATGCAACTTTGGATTTTATTGATTTAATCATGATTTTGTTATCTGAATTCAATTTTTCAACTGAATATTAACGGTTTAAAAGCCACCACTTAACTAAGACATTCTAATGATAGAGATCAACACAAAACTTTCATTTTATCATGAACTAAAGAAAATAACAGAGAAAAAAAAATAAACTTTGATAATTTAATCTGGAACCAATTTTTTTTTATTTCCACGTTACCATACTATGATTAAAGCCTTTAGCCGAGTCTGAACATTTGACTTCCATGCATTTTTCTATTTAATTGTACATTCTACATTGATACTTATTTATTGAAGTCCTTGTCATTGTTTTATGCATTTGCGTACCATTTTTCTATATGCCGTGTGGTTTAGGTCGTTTAGGCATATGGGCAGAAAAATCTGAACCTCTGAGTCTCTGACTAACGATAGTACACAAAGGCACGTTTCAAGTTGCCAAGCTTAGAAATCAAGATGTTCTTTATTTGTCACAATATTCAAGTCTCAATAGGATTGCGTTCTAAGAAAATTAAATCAATACCAGTAAGCTTTGTATTTTTGGTGAAGTGAATCGGACGGTTGTTCCGTATTCCCCTTTAGCAACAATTGACTAACATATTACCATCACTTTTATCTAAAAGATTGTTTAATGACTGAATTAGTATAGATGCTAATAATTTTGTAGTACCCGAGTCACTTGCCATGCAAATAAACACTTCACAGGCAATTTCAGAGTTTTTACTGAATCTTTACATATCATCAAAAAAATTATATATTGGTAGTTATTTCTACTCCGTCAAGACAATTCAAGATGTCCCTCTCCTTGTTGTGTACTTCAGTTTTGCTACATTGCTCAAATGTTAAGCCAGTATTAAGTCTTGAATCATTTAGCCTCATTAATTAATAATATGAAAATCCCAACGGAACCGAAGTGTAATGATTGGCTTTTATTAGTCACTCATCTTCTAGGCAAATTTTAAAAAAATTAATTAGTGATTATAGCATATTTTTTACTAGCGTATATTGGTGTTAGCATAATTCTCTACTTGGGTTTAGCAATAGAGTAATTTTGTTCTAGGTTTTGATGTGATTTACTCACAATTATATTTGAAGTATCCTACGGTTAGTTATTGACTTTAGTCAATTTCTGTATCTTAAAAGTAGTTTACTTTGGGCAACGTCATTTTCTATGTGGATTGGGCCCCAAGTCCAGTGGCCCAATCTATAACACATCCAAAATCATATTTGTTTATATTTGTCAAATTAATTCCTTTTAATTTTTTGTCAATGTTCATATTAGATTTTTCCACTATACTTCAACTGTTTATATTTTTTTTAAGGATTTGACAGATATTTGTTTGTTTTAATTATTATGTATATCTCTCTTATACTTTTAAATATTTTTAATTTCTTATTTATCTATTTTAGTTAAATTTAGAATTTCTGATTCAATATGCAAAGCATTTCTTCATTATAAGCGGCTCAAAATAAAATTTTATCAATTGATTGCAATCGTGTACTCTATAATGGTACAAAACCTTCATCATTGTGTTTTTGTTTGCCAATTCATTAATTGATATCTAGCTTTTCTTGAGTGGAATAATAGGATTTATAATTGATCGCAGTCATCGCACGTTCTTCTCTATAGTTTCAATATAGTGACATTTTTTCGTCTTACAGTTATTGCTTTTACTTAATTAATATATCCCATATCTACAAGGGGATATATTTTATGCACTCGTGGCACGTCCAAATGAAAAATCATTTTACCAAACTAATCCGAAATTATTTGGGACGAAATTTAGTTTTATTGACGAAAAAACTAATCCGAGAAATACTTTCAAAGTTCTGCATAACTAAAATGTATAATATTATTTCTTAAATAAGTTAACTAAATTCCCTCATTTGTGAAATCAAATGTAATTTTTAAATATCAAAAGTTTCATGCTAAAAAAGAGCAGTTATTTTTTTTTGAAGGAAGGAAGAGCAGTTAAATCTTTAATTCTTAAATATGATAAATTATAGGGTTTGCTTAAAATCAACTCATGTGAAATTGTTTTTAATTCATCTTTTAATAATTATATATAAAATTTACGAATTCACAGGGATGCATATTCAGTCTCCGAACACAGTTATAAAAATCAAATTGAATAAAAGTCAATTTGGGAATAATGTTAAGGGCAGATTACACTATGTGATTTTTTCTTCATAGATTTAAATCATAGTATTCAAATTTTAAGAGGATCGAATTGATTGGTTTAACGGTCCGACAAAAAAATGGTTGATTTGTTAACTAAAAAAGTACTATATTTTAGAGTCGGTAAAAATTGATCAAATCAATCTATTCTTTTAAAGATAAGTGCAAAAAAAAAAAAATTTTGAATCAGTATTTTTCAAATTTTCACTTTTTAAAATTTAATCTAAAATATTTTAAAATTAAATAAAAGCACTACTCTAGTATATTAATATACATTATTTCCAGATTATTATTCTATAAACGTTTTAGTCCTTTTCATTAATTTACAACTTTTATATCTTATTATTTAATTTAAATATGTATTAATTACTATTGATTAAAGTAATTTAACCACCAGTAAATCACTTAGGACATCTGTAATACTCATTCCTTACCAAGATACTTACTTTAAGATATTATTGTTTAGTTTTTTTTACCATAAAAAAATCAACATATTTAATTGTTTAAAGGAGAATGACAAAAATAAATATGGTGGATTCGATTATTTTATTAATAAAAAATTAATAATTAATATTTGTTTATAAAAAATATTTAATTATTTAAAATTAAGTATCGTTTGTTTATGATTTAAATTTTTTTTTGTCAATTAAATGTTATTTAAAAGTGAATAATTTAAGAGTTGTTTAAATTATATTATTATTAAAGTAAAATGTTAATGAATTGTATAATTATGATATGACATTATACTCATTGTAGGAAATAGTTATGCATAAGTAATTTTTTTAATTTAATCATAGATATCCTTGAACAAAAGATCTAAGACTTGAATATGAAACTTTTGTTAAAAGTTGAATCAATTTCAACTAAGTAAGTTGGTCTACATGCTTAATGCTAGAAAAACAAATAACTAAGTAATTAAAGTAAATTTAGTAAAAATAATAATACAAAAGAAGAAAAGAAAAGAAATTTCCCTGTAACAGTTTGACTACCAATAGGGCAGCGACAGACAGAGAAGGTATTGGTTAATCCCTCGTCTTATAATAATCTACAAATTTTCTTTTCAGAACACAGTTTCACTGGAAAAAAAGAAGAACAAAAGACGAAGATAAAAAAAGTAAAGAATAATTTAAATTAAAAATTAATTTTAAATACAACCAAAACATACCAACGATTACTAGAATCTCTTGACAGCTTTTCCTTTTTCTCGCTCATCTCTCTCTTCTCTGTCTCACCTCTTTCTTTCTCTCTCTCTCCAAAGTCCATACTTTTTGATTTGTGGAATTACTCTTGTTCCTACCTGGTTCAGCACAGCCTCCTCAATCTCCTCCTATTGTTCTTTCTCTTTTTGTTTTTTTATAATAAAAAGATTCAGTTTTGTGTGTTGTCGCTGATACCCATTTGCATTTTGTGTTCTGGGTCAATGCTGTCATGTTCTCTGCAAATTAGGGCTTCAATCCGTGCTCTGGAGTGATGGATTCTGTTTCATGTGTTGAAAACGAATGTAGCTGGAAAAAATTGTGTGTATTCTGAATAATAAAAATTTCATCTTCATTGTTGGGGATGCTACGGGTTTTGTAAATTTAGCACCTTTTTTTTCTTTTTTTTTTTGATTTGGCCCTTATCCTGGATTTGTTTCCTTAATCCCCTTTTGCGGCTAATCGGATGAATAGATTGGGAAATCCCATTGGATTTGAGTGGATTCTCCAATAAAGGTTGGAAATTTTTGACCTGCTGGACCCCTTTGGGCACAAAATTTGGTGGTGAAATTGGGAACAAATCTGAACAGAAAAAGGCTCTGTGTTGTTACTTGGTGTGGGTGGATTGAATGTCTTCTTTGATGATGGATCATGTTATTGC
Source organism: Glycine latifolia (assembly GCA_013407115.1). Classification (NCBI taxonomy): domain Eukaryota; kingdom Viridiplantae; phylum Streptophyta; class Magnoliopsida; order Fabales; family Fabaceae; genus Glycine; species Glycine latifolia. The sequence goes on from CM023943.1 coordinate 25,781,520, forward strand.
TGGGAAGTTTAAACTGGGAAGGAAAATTGGGAGTGGGTCTTTTGGGGAGCTTTATATAGGTATGTAATGTTCATGTTTATTGCCCCCTTTTCCCTCTCTTATAGTAATTGTAATCTTCCTTTTTGCAGCATTTTCATAGATTGTTTTATGATTTATAACTTATTTTTATCTATATTCTCTTTGTCAGCTGTTAATATACAAACAGGAGAGGAGGTGGCTGTCAAGCTGGTATGTTAAGTTCTCTTCAATTTTTAACCCTCTTTTATGTTTGGATGGGGCAAAATAATTAATTTGTTAATTTTTTTATGAATTCTAAGAGATTCATTGATGTGTTCCTGTTTCTGGTTTCATGTGTCTAATATGTGCATATGTGAACTCATCAGTAATCGCCTTGATTTAATCAGTGGAACATGGATTTTAGACCATATATATGTCTTGCACCCATTGGAGTGCTTTAGAATTCCTTTTTGTAGATATTGTCACTTCAGATGATGAAGTCTCCTATATTTTTATCAATGTTATGAGAGTTCCAATAAGGATACGTGACACTTGATTTTAGAAATAGTTTATTATTGTTGGAGTAACAAAGGAAATAACATTTTTTTCTTACACTTTTACTGAGCAATACTTATGGATTGCAGTGGCATGTGAAATGCTACATTATCTTGTTATAGATGCATACTTTACTTCTCACTGTTATGCTGCAGTTTATCTTACTTAGATTGTTCGTCATATTCTTTCTTTTGTTGTGTTTTGAGAATTTTTTATATCAGATAATGATGTTAGTCTGCTCATTATATTCTCTGTTATTGTTCTTATCCCACTTGTTCTCTCCTTGTAAAATTCCAGGAACCTGTGAAGACCAAGCATCCCCAGCTTCACTATGAGTCAAAATTGTATATGCTTCTTCAAGGAGGAAGTGAGTCTAGATCTCTATTTCTTTTTACCATTTTGGGTTCTAAATATATTAGCTAATACCTTACATATTAAATTGTTTCTCAATCATTGTGAGCATGAGTTTGTTATATCTTCTTGAGTCTGGAGGATAGCTTAATTGATGTCCTGAATCTTCTTCTAATGAAACCAAAACCATTAGTCTCAAGCTATTCCCTCAAAGTAATGTAAGACTGAAAAAGTTTTAGAAAACAATTAAGATGTTTCCTTTTTAGTAATGCAATTTGGTTCCTTATTGAAGCGGGGATTCCCCATCTCAAGTGGTTTGGAGTAGAGGGAGACTACAATGTCATGGCAATTGATCTTCTTGGACCAAGTCTGGAAGATTTGTTCAATTATTGCAACCGGAAGTTAACTTTGAAGACAGTGTTAATGCTTGCCGATCAATTAGTAAGTCAATGTGGCAATTATTATTTAAGCAAAGCACCTTACTTTACTTAAATAGTGATACTAATGTTTTACTTGCTGAATATTGTTGTTCAGATTAACAGAGTTGAATATATGCATTCTAGAGGTTTCCTTCACCGTGACATTAAGCCAGACAATTTTTTAATGGGCCTAGGACGTAAAGCAAACCAGGTATATTATTTTGTTGAAGATGCCTTCTTTCCCCTTCTTCTTCCCCTTTTTGTTTCAGAAAATTTTGGTTGTTATTTCATCATTTTTCATATGAATGGAAGAAAAATTACTCATTTTCATAATACTCTTAGTCATGATGTCAAAGCACATTTTGGAATTCAAATAGTGCAAGACCACTAAAGTGTGTACCTCCAACAGAACCAAATTATTCTTCATAGTTACAAGAAGTCATAAAATGGTGTTTTGCTACTAGTATGTAAGAAGATTAGTTGCATAAACTTGCTTCAGGTTGAAGAAGAAAAAAGAGGGCAGAATGTTTATCTTCACTAGGATGAGAAAAGAACCCAACAAAAATAAAAGTCATTAGAAAAACTGTGAGAAACTAGTGGTTGTTTTACTTTGTCTCATTTTCGTTTCCAATTGGTTAGGAGTAATTAAGTGGAGGTTTAGGAGTCATTTTCTACAACAAACCATAAGGCGGCACCTCACACCTCATCTTGCCTCAGGTTTTGGCTTGTCATGGCCACTTCTACACCTTGAAACTCACAAGGCATTCATACAATGTGATTGAGCATCATTTTGAGTCATCACACATTTCTTCTGGCTCTTATCATTTCAATGAATGATTTTCCTATCTTTTTGCCTTGCATTCTATTTAACTCTTCTTTGGTGCCACTAAATTGAACCGTTCTATTTGATTATGCAAATTCCAGTTCTTTTAACCATGTTCATGTCATGCTGGGTATCTCATTTCAGGTGTACATCATTGACTATGGCCTTGCAAAAAAATATAGGGATCTTCAGACTCATAGGCACATACCATACAGGTAAATTTTGTCATCATTATTTTAGGACATTAAGGTGTAGTATGTATGATTATAAAAAACACTTCACGGTAAAACAACCTTGCCTTATTAATTGCATGTCTTCCTTGTATTTAAGCATGTACTTCACATCACGTCTATAGGTATTGTGCCATTTTTTCAAGTGGATAGTCTTTACCTAAATGTAGGTAGTATTGGTATCATTCACTCTCATTATAAAGAATAATGATAATATTAATTGGGATCACTGTCAAATATTGTAAATGAGGTTGTGTTTGCAACCATGCATCGCTATGAAAAATTGCTCTTTCTCTTTAATTTTCATTATAGTGATATAGACTTCTTAGTTTTTTTTGTAAAATTTATATTTTTTTTGTTATGAATGTTGTCTTTCTTGCACAGGGAAAACAAGAACCTTACAGGCACAGCTCGGTATGCAAGTGTCAACACTCATCTTGGAATTGGTGAGTAATGTGTTGTAAACTTGTGGTGGCTCATTCTGTTTTGTGTTGACAAGCAATAATTAGAATTCTTTCTTCTGTCAATTTTACTTTAATTTGATGGCAGAACAAAGCAGAAGGGATGATCTAGAATCTCTTGGTTATGTGCTCATGTACTTCTTAAGAGGAAGGTCAGATACTTGATAGACACATTTACTTTACGTTGTACTAGACTTGGGTATTATTCTTACTGTAGTTTATCAAAAAGTGTTGTTCTCACTATCTCTTTCCATTGCACAATTTGTTTTTTTCAGTCTTCCCTGGCAAGGACTGAAGGCTGGCACCAAAAAACAAAAATATGATAAAATCAGTGAGAAGAAAATGTCAACTCCGATAGAGGTAGAATGACTGGCTGGATCAGTGTGGCTTTTGGATAAATTTGATATTCCCTCTGGATCTAGTGTTTGATGCTTTGAATTTTGTTGGATGTTGTTGACTGGTCTGATATGCAGTTGGACCTGAATGTATGATAACATAAAGGTTTAGAAGACACGCTAGGTCTGAGAGCCACTCCCATAATAGTTTATGACTTTGAATGTGAATACTTGTGAGCAAAATGAACTGCATGTTTCTCTTGTGCATTAAACTAGATTTACTTATATACTAATATTGGATTCTTCTATTAACTAATTTCTCCGGTTAATTTTCTCATTTTAAGACTTAAGTCGTATGTTCTTTGCATTCAACAATTGGCTTAAGTTGCACATTTTGTCCTTTATTGGATTCTTCTATTAACTAATTCCTCTTGTATTTCAATTCTTAATTGTGTTGGTCCTGTTGTTTTGTTGTTAATTTTGTGCCTGTATAACAGGTGCTCTGCAAGTCATATCCCTCAGAGTTTGTATCATATTTTCACTACTGCCGATCGTTGCGGTTTGAAGACAAGCCTGATTATTCATATTTAAAGAGGCTGTTTCGAGATTTATTTATTAGAGAAGGTCTGATACACAAGATATCTACATTGTATATTATCATTCTTGTATATTTTGATGGAAACCTAGAATGTTAAATGGTTGCAAATTAATCTGGACATTGTTAGCGCAGGCTATCAATTTGACTATGTTTTTGATTGGACTATATTGAAGTATCCGCAGATTGGTGGCAGCAGCTCTAGAGGGCGGGTCAGTACTTTTATATCATGCTTGTTTGGATTTTGCTTTCTAGTTGAGGTCACTAACTATAATTGTTTTAATAACAGCATGAAAGTGGCAAGGCAGCTATGCATGCAGGACCGTCTGTACAAAAGCCAGAAAAAAGTATCAGGTCAACTATGTTTATCGTTTTCATTGCTCATGTCAATAATGGTCAAACTACCGTGCTTTTCCCAAATTTATTTTTGTATAATCCTTGGTCATTCTATTGCTTATTTCAGTTGGGAAAGAGATTCGAGAAAAATTCTCTGGTGCTGTTGAAGCTTTCTCCCGGAGGAACCCAACAAGTCCTAGTCCTCGTGGTGATCACTCCAAACATAGGAGTTTTGAGGAAGTAGCAGTACACAAGGATGTGGTAAATATTTTCTAAACAAGATTTCATTATTCATCACAAAGATTTCTCTTTTTTCAAAACATATTGTGAAGATGCTGCATACAATCATTTGTTGAAATTTTTATGGCTGGAGTTATATTTATACTTTCTACTCATGTGTTCTTAACTTTTTTTTATTTTTATCTTGTCTCTTAAGTATCATGATCAAGAGAAGGGACGCAATTCGTCTCGATATGGCAGCAGTTCAAGAAGACCCATAATTTCATCGTCAACCAGGCCAAGTTCCTCTGGTGATCATACTGACAGTCGTACTGGCCGGCTAACCTCAAGTGGAAGCCGACCATCTGCCACACATAGAAATATTCAACCTATGCATGAGACTAAACAACCAACTTACACGCGCTCTGGATCCACCAGAGGCAACCGTGATGATCCTCTACGGAGTTTTGAGCTCCTCTCTATCAGGAAGTAACAAGTATATCCAGTTTCAATATGTTACAAAGACATTTTCTAAATTCTAACGCACTTGGTTATCCAAAAACTATCAATCTCAAGCATTATGGAATCATGTTCATGTATATTATTGAATTGCCATGAGCCATGAGGTCATAATCAACTTGACTTCCTGTTACCAATTTGTGAACCAAGGTGGACTATTTTCTGCCCCCTCCTAGATTATGCCTTCGGAAGAAGATTTCTCGGATGTGGTATCATGTTCCTAAAACATGCTCTGAGAACTCAATCAGGGTCCTCTCCATTTTACTAGAAAAAACTTGTTTTCTTTTCTATAAAACAAAATAGAGGAAAGTAGAGTTGTTGTTTATGATACAATTGTTATTGTTTTTTGGCAATGAGACCCAACACTACCTCTATGTTTCCCTTGTTATGAGTGGAATTATTGATGTTAGAAATTGGTCTCAAGCTACACGAGCGGTTTTAGATCTTTCATTATTCATTTTATGTGAGCAAGATATTTTAAAGTATTTTTAAGGCAAGGGAATATATTTAGGGTTATTTTATGTGAGCAAGATAAAATATTGGCCATTAAATTTTATCATGAATGGTTAAGATTAGAATATATAAGTCATCAATTTTTTAAAAGGTTACAGAATAATTATTTGATTTTATAAACTTTCAATTTTAGTTTCTAATAAAGTAGTCGTCTCGGTCTGATGAAATGTATCATGTGGTTCCTATTTCCATAAATGAGAAACTGAAAAACAATAACTACACTTGACACATCCACCCGTATTTTTTTCCATCTTTTGTAAGCTATTTTTAATTTTTGAAAAACTATAAACAAAATAGATTCATTAAAAATAGTTAAAAATTCTTAAAAGTTTTATTAATGGAATCTAACTATAAATGAAAGTGAAAAATGTCTAGTATTGCTTTGAGAGAAATTTACAACTAGGACCAATTTGGCCCTCCCATCACGAATCAAATAAGTAGTAATACATTTTTTGTTTAACCGAATAGCACTAAGTTAGTTTAAACTATGACACTAGAGAATGCTTGTATTTTATTTTATGTCACGAATGGATATTCCAAATTTTGGTTAATTTATTTACAGTAAAGCCTTTGTAGTTTCTGAAATCAATTCTTGATGATGCAAGGTCTACATGAGCAATTAACTACGGTTTGGCATTTCCCTTCCAGATAATCAACAAATCCACACATGCTCAATCTACTATCATCCTCCCGTTGCCTGATTTCATTTCTATCAAGGCGTTCAAGTAAAATCTTTCTTCGGCCAGCCACAACATAAATCGACTTAGCAATTCACTGACAAATAGCATCAAACTATACGTTTTTCTTTATATCCCCAACTACAACTTCTACAAGTAAATAGCCATCTTAGGAATTTTGGATATATCATTATTCATACATAATAATTTCAAGGGTGTATATACACACTAAACTTGTGAAATCCCAAGAAAACATAGCTCAGGAAAGAATTTTAGTTTAAATCTATGAGTTCCAGAATCACATAATCCCAGGCAAAATTTACGGGTTTCTAAGAGCCGCCAAACGCTTCTCAAGTTCGTCAATGCCCGAGCTGCAGTGGCATCAAATTTACAAGGTCAAATAAACTTGCAAAAGAAAAACAAATAGCTAAAGAAATTTTAATTTTTTTTTTTTATATATCCACAGGTTTCCTCCTTAGGAGGTAGTAGTCCTGAGGGACCTTGCAGCAATTCACCCCCTCCCCATGGATTGTTTTCACAGTATTCATGCAAATAGACACAAGGATCCAAATTAAATTCTTCAGGAAAGAGACAGTTAGACAGAAGATATACTACCTGCTAACATTTTCAGCATTCTTTGTTGCGACTCTCCCTTTGGGAGCTGCTGATAACTGCAAAAAAGTTCAAATAGGACACAAATTAGGGTGATAAAAAGAATTATGACACGAGAGAGTGTGAGGAGATTAAAACAGCTTATTCCTACCTGCGAGGCAACATCTACACCAATTTCATCGAGCACCTGCAAGAAAAGAAAAGAGGTTGCCATCAGTTTCTTTTTTGTAATTTCCAAAGCAAATGCCATCCCAGACAATAAGACCTTGAACTTCGGCCCATCTAGTCTCATTATTCTTTGTGAATCATAAACCATTCCTTCTAAACCTTGTAAACTAAAGCCACAAGTGACAAGGAAATCATAAATGTTCATAATTTTAAAAGTTGTTTTAGGTCTTGAGTAAGAAACATGATGGTAAAAAAGCCATGCTCTTTCTCTTGGCAGTGTTTTTTTTTTTTACCTGTAGGAATTAAACACGGGTAGTAAGGTTTACAACACTCACATACACTGCTCAATCAACTGAGCTAGACCCCCTTGTTTTTTTCTTATTTCTTTAAATTAAGGCTATGAGGGGATCCTAAACTTTTCACTGAATAGCCCCGTAATTATCTCAACCACATTATGGATTAGCCTAATGGCATTAATTGACCATCCTAGTTCACTTCACCTAGGGATAAATAAGACTTGGGGGCTTTTGTTATTGATTCTCGATTGCCCCAAGAGTGTTATTGCTGTGGTTAGGACCTAAAATTGGACAATGATTCTAGCACCACTAATTCTTATGGATTGTAATACAAGATACATTTGTTATTCCTCCTCGTAAACAACTTTATATGAAATAAATGCCATATCAAATATAATAAAAGTCTTTAATTATTTTTAAAAATTAATCAAGTAAAAAGCCCTGTAAATATTGCAACACATTTTTTTAAAGTTGCAATAAAAGGCAATAGAAAGAGTACCTGGTTTGTCAGCTCTTCAGTCTCCTCTTCAGCTTCATCATTATCCAAGGCATCATCTATGGCATCTGACATCATTTCAGTCTGCTCATAAAATTATATACCATTAAAGTCCGTAAGTAGTTGAAACAAAACACTAGTTCCTGTTATTCTAACTTGCAAAATTAGTAAACCAAAACATCATCTTACAGTCATATCCATCTGCGCTGATTGTTTCTGGAAGTTTTGTATAATTTTAGCTTGCTTTGCCGGTTCCATTTGCTGCAATGAATCTTCTAATTTAGTTCAAGGGGAAAATAATAAAAAATGGTATAGGATTAGTTTAAAGACTTCACTTCAATGTCAATGTTTTGTTATTTTGTAGGAAGTTAGAAGAACTGCTGTTAGCATTGCTGTTTCCTGATACAGCATTTTTTCTGAGTTTGTCAACAACGTTGAATATATCCATGCCATCCATATCTTTTTTTCTAATTCCTACTTCCTTTGTCTGTGCATGTGATAGGAGGGGAGAGGGAGGAAACTGATATCTTTTACAAAATTTAGTAAAAGAACAATGTCTTGTCCTTGACTATTCTGTGGAAACCTAAAATGTAACCAACCCCACAGCAACCCCTAAATAACCTTATGCTCCAAACCCTAAACCTTGCACAAACCAACCAATACTTTTAGATACTTCACCGATATATATTTCTGAAGTATCTAAGGTTTCAAGAAAAAGTTATGAAAATCTAAAGCAGCCAGACCAAAGACATAGAAGTACATGTATGATAGACACATAGAAAGCTTTGTCTCTTGAGGAACCTTAAATGGAAGTTGTCCTTTTATTGAATGATGCTTTAGATGGGAATGAGATTGATACAGATTATTTTTGTAGGCAATAGGCAAAGATTTATGATGACCACAATTCATAATTTTTATTCAGTAATGTTGAAGAAGTATGCTATTAATTTGGCTTTGCTTGGAACTCTATATTAAGTTTCATGATTTTTATGCATATCTAGATATGTATCCTGCTTGTGTGATAACCTATATACTTTAACAATGGCTGTATCACTATATCAGACGCATATCATATTCAATACACATCATATACAAATATTGCTCTTATGGCCCAGGAACAAATATATCGTATGGACATGTTATATATTTAAAATGTAAGATTTAATTTGTGACCTTAGTCATAGCTGTCATTGCCTTAGTAGCACCTTTCAAGCCAACAGCAACAGAAGAATGTGCATGCATGGCCTGCATCGAATGACAAACATAGCTAAGACAGAGCAGATAAAGCATGTACCTGCTTAAACACAAGTAGCAAAAGAAGACAAATAAACACACCACAAAAATAGTTGCTTCATCGACAACGTACCTGAGTGTGAGTTGCTATGCCTCTCATCTGAGCTCGACTACCTTGAAGATTAGCAATTTGTTGCCTAAGCCTGATCAACTGGCGAGCTAGAATTTTAGTTGCTGCCTAAGAAATGCAGTGACAAACAAAACATCCATTTTTTAAACTCTGATCAATGCCTGAGCAAATGCATAAAAGAAACCTACGCCCATGAGCAAGGTTTTTAATTGCAGTCGTGGTCACAGTTTCGTCACGTTTTACAATAAAAAATTGCAATATTGCAAAAAAATTTGCAGTCCCTGACACCCAAAAAACCTCGACATTGCATCATCAAAAGTCACGATTGCGGACCATTTACTAAAACCTTGACTATGAGCATGAAAAGGAGATGATACCTCATTTCCCGTCTTAGCAGTTCTCTTTATCTCAGTAACAAGCTTTTTTTCCTAATTACACAAACAAATAGCTAATATTAGTATAATATACCATAAAAAGTTGAGACTGAAGAAAGAGGATAATCACATTCACTCGTTAAGTGACTATAGTATAACATACTTCCGATTGTAGAGCTCCAATTTCCTTCTCTATACCTGAAATAAGGAAACTTATTATTAATTACATCACATACCACCAAGTTGTGGTCCGAGACTCCGAGTGGTAGTGGACTCGGTCCCCCTAAGCAAGGTTTTGCGTTCGAGGCTGTGGATGGAAAAACCGTGGCTGGGAGGAAAGAATCCACAAAAAGTGACCAGCCAGATTCCCCAAAAGTCATCAACAAAGTTGATGTATACTCCGTACCAATAACATAGTAACATAAAGAAAAATATTATTACATCACATAAGTGGAAAACTCACACCTCTAACTTATTCTAATCATCAAACGAAATTCATAGGTAAAAAATTGATCGATCAAAGGGTTTATGAGTTTGATTGAAACATTACACTACCTCTAGTGGCGTTTGTCATTTCACGTTTACTCTCACGAAGAGCCTCTGCACGAAATAATAGCATGCACTTTTAATTATCAAACCAAAACATGAAAATTCAATTGATCGGAAACGAACGAACGCAACCCAAACGTAAGACTATTTGAATTATTATAATAAGGTGAGAGGGAAAATGATGATTGGGAAGGAGAAGAAGGAGAACCTTTGGCGGTGGGTTTCTTGGTGAAGATGTTCATGGCGCTCGGTGCGTGTTGTCACAGTCGAAGGCAATTTACGGGGACACACGCACAACACAACACAACGATGGTGGAGAGAAGAAAGATCCTCGCAATTTTCATGTTTTTTTATTTATAATATATATATACTTTTTCATTCGATTCCACTATATATCTTTTTTTTTTCCTTTTTTTAATAAAAATTTTAGTTAACAGAAACCGCATAGGTCTTGGTCCCCGTATTTAAGCATACAGTTGACTTGTCTAAATGCAATGAAATGCTTGTATGTTTTAGCAATACTAAAAGTTATGTTTTTGGAAAAAAAGAGCATATACATCTTAAATTTATACATCTTAAATTGAGATTTTAGATCATTTTTTGATAGTCTCTATAAAATCACATAGGATTGAAGATGTCTCTAATTTTTCTTTAGTAGTAAATTTTATTTTGAGATCTTAAAGAGAGAGAAAGAAGTAAAAAAATTATTTTTTTTGAACTATGTGTAGATCTTCGTCTTAAACTCAAAATCTAACACTAAATATATTTTTAATCACTGATCCTCAAATGTTTGGGAAAGATTATAATTTCAAATTTCATCTGTTTTTATATAAAAAAATGTTTATAAAATAAATTGAATATTTGAGACATCTTGTAGAATGTCTTTTTTTCTTCTAAAAAAACAGTTAAAAAAAATGAAAAGTTATAATTTATGATTATTTTTCAACAACTTATTTTTCCTTTAAGCTATGTTTATACTCGTTTACTATGTAAGAGTTGATTTTTTATTACATCCAAACAAAATTAATTATTTTAAACAACTTTTTCAGCAAACTTATCAAAACAAAAACTTCTAATTATAATTGACTATACATATATTTGATTAGTGAAATAATCTAATTTAATTTTGCACAAAATTAGTTCTGATATTTAAATAACGCATGCAGAAGATGATTTCAACAATCAAATTTTCTTTTATGTAAAATCAAAATATTTGCTGTATGGAATAATAAGAAGACATTTGTATCATATGATCCAGATAGTTGTTTCTTGTACTTACACTATTGTTTCTTGTACTTTTTATTATATTTTGAAAAGTTCATTCTAAAATATAATGCCAACGAGAAGTGCAGAAAATAATAGTAATAATAGTGAGAATGCATAAATTTTTAGCCTATATAGGATTGAGGTCTTATTAACTAGCGTTTAAAAATAACCAAATGAGCTATCAACTATATTATAAAAATGTAAAAATAAAATGTGAAGACATATGATATAAGGTACTGTTACATGTGTTTCAATCTTTTACTCCCTCAAACTAGTAATAATGACCTCATTTTAATTATCATATTTAATTATTTTTTCTTTCTAACTTTTCAAGCACACTTAAAACACACCATAACTCATTATTGGCTTATCTTTTCCTCTATTCTCATAAGGAAGTGCAAGAAAATCAACAAGGAAGTAAAAGAAATTTGTAATTTATGAGGATTTTTAGCCACAAAAAGTTGTTTAATTCATTTTAGGGGAGGGTTTAGTCACCACAAATTATTTCATTTTTTTAATCAAATTATATGTCTAAGTCTATTAGTCACATCATATTACCATCTAATGAAATTATCAATGAGGATCAGAAAAAACATGTTTTATTTTTAAATAAACCAAATTAATACTAAATTTTTTATAAGGACAAAATTAATATTTTCAAATTTTACAAGGATTCCAAACATATTTTACCAAAAACTTTATTATAAATCTTTGTTATGATTGCTGATCTTTCCTTGTTTAAAAGTGATATTTTTTTTCTAGTTCACATATATCCTCCACTTAAAGACAATTTTATTCAAATCGAGTATGATAGTTATAGACGATAAAATTCTCTCTAATTATTTAACACAATTATATATTAAAGACTTAAATTCGAAATCACTCATTAAGCTAGAACACACTCTAGAGTAGATCCATCCTCTTACAAAAGGTATGTCTTTTGATCTAAATTACTAGTATAAAAAGTTTACAAGTTTAGGGTACGTCTTCTAATCTAAACCTTTTACTCAGAAAAAATAGAAAGAAAACATTTTGTTTCTTCTGAATGTGAATGTGAGAATTGCAGAAACATGTAATTACTTAATTGATTCTCCAGACATTAATAGTTTAGTGCATTAGTCGCAGCAACTGCTTGAAAAAATATCTGTACATCAATCATCAATAATTGAAGTAAATAGATACATTAGAATTTGAGGAGAGGAGAGGAGAGGATGGGAGAATAGTTTTCTAATTTCAATTATTAACTACCCAAGACTAATATATAAAAACAAAACTCCTCTAATTTGGGTAACTTTTCAGTATATTTTCACAAGAGCGTTTTTGAAATTGTCCTTCTTCTTCAAAGGACCCGTGTTTGTTCCTAGAATGCGCATCTTCTTGAAAGGACCCGTGTTTGGTCCTAGTCTTGGAACTGTGTCTAGCATGGCCTTGTTGATTATTATTGGAGTCTGAGTCCCTAGAATGATGATGATGATGGGGTTTTGATCTGGTTTTGGATGAGCCACCACCAACATTATTGGAACCATCTTTTGACATCTTGGGACGAGACTTTTTAGGTGGAAAATCACTCCCTTGTTGTTGTTGGAGTGAATCCGTGTCTCCATTGCATGAATCATTTGGGTCTGAATTAGGTTTGGATGACTTTTTATGTGGCCTTGGCCTCCTGTCTGATTTTTCCTTTGCATGAGACTCTCTTATGTTCCCCATTGAATTTGTTTGCCGCTTAGATGATTTGGGAAACTCATTTGAATCTGCATTGGAACATTTATAACAACTAGATTTATATATATATGTATGTATATATATATATATATATATATATATATGTATGTATATATATTTTCGTGAATAAAAATGATATAACAGAGGCACCCAATATATACTATAGCGTCCATGAGATATTAAAATTAAAATTATCCGTAAAAACTCATTTAGAGAAATAATTTGCACGTTTAAAATGCAAACAGTTTTATCTAGTTATAACTATTTAATAAGTTCTTCAGCGTCAAGATATCTTCGTGAAATAGATTGTCTAGCAAGCGAGATTTTAGTGACTTCAAGGTAAATTGAATCCACATGCATTCATAAAAAGGGTGAAAGTTTTTTGTTAGATTGGTAAAGAATTAGTGTAGGACTGTTTAGTTGTTATCATTTTTGTTTATTTATAACTATAACAATTAATTGATTCCCATTCACTCATTCATTAAAATTAAACAAGTTGGCTTAGTTTGCCTTTTTTTTTTTTTCGGATGCAGTTTGGCTTTTAAATCGTAGAGAGATATTTTGAATGTTAACTCAAAAATGGAAACACAATATTATATGTAGCATGTACATACCTTGAGAGGTCCTTTGGACTGAATCATCGGATCTTTTGCTATGAATGTCTCCATTAAGATTTGAATTCCCTTGGACAGATTTAAACTCGTTCATCTGAAACCATTTTAAAATGATGCGAAATTTACACACAAATTAATAGAAGTATTTTACACACATTGGTTAATAAACCATTTTAGTTAAGTAATTAATTGATGTCCCACAAGTTTGAATATGTTAATGATAATAATTAACAGTTAATTTTTTTGGGAAAATAGAGAATTACCCAGCTGGGATTATTTTCAGAGGGACCATGACCAACCCATCCAATATGCGCCACATGCTTTACATCTGTCGGATTACTAATCTGAATTTCTGAGTCTTTTTCATCGGCATCTGCGAAGTGTATGAGTGGTATTAATTCCTTTAATTAATCAACATTTTTTTAAAGGGTTAATTAATCAACATAATCTTTCTAATACTTTATATTTGAGAATAGAAATAGATAAAATAACTCGTTAGAAATTCATACTATAATTGAATGCCACGTACCGAATATTTGAGAAATGAATCTTAGGCCTTTAAGGAGGCCCTTCACCTTGCTGTTGTTGGACATGTTAAACAAATCTTATGAGTTCTTCGAATTCTCTTCACAATAGCAATATAAAAGCTTTTCTTAGGCTTTACTGAAACCTTGAAGATAAGAATTCAACATTTTTTTGTGTGAAAGGAATTCGTTGTTGACTTGAATAATTGTTCCATGAAGAAACCATCAATGAGGATAATTAAGGCGTATACTTTAACTCTTGGTCTAGTGATTTTTATGTCATTTTGTAAAATAGAAGAGTTGTTCAAAAACTTGAGGTAGGTTTTGACAACAAAGTATGGTAGAGTCTATGATGAGAAAAAGGACGAATGCAACAAATCAATTGTGTTTAATTAAAAGCACACCTATTATTACTTTCGTTATTTCTACGGCAATAGTTTGTTTGTTGGTTCCCCCCTTCAATCAAAACCAGAAGCTGATCGAGATTCCAGGCGTGACAATGAGAATAGTTGAAAGAAAAATAAATCAATCTTGAATTGAAGTTGCTAAATTTAGGATGTATAATATGATTGAATATTTAGCAAAGTGAAGGAGGAAATAAGTCAGGCTATTCGTACGAGCATATAAACTTACTTTTTTTTAGAAGTAGGAGCATAAATAACCTAATGATCAATTATTATTTTATTTTAATCAAGTATTTAAGTACAAGTGATTAATGTAATAAAATTAAGATTGAATTGTCCAAATATTATTTGAATTATTTTTTTTATGAATGATTAAGATAAAAACAAATTAAATTATTATTATTAAAAAAGACTTGTCACCTAGACGTGATATATATAACATTATTATATTCGATTGTTTTCTTGCTGAAATTTTATCATCTTATTGTATTTTTAATTCATAATACATAATTATATCAATATAATAATTAAAGTTGTGACAATGGTATATTTTTTATTAAATTAATAAATTAAATTATGAAATCTTAAATAAATTTTGAATTTATATGATACTGTAACCAATTCATTAAGTTTTATTGAATATTTTTAATTATTTTTTTATTATCATAATTGTGTAGTTTTTTTTTTGGTGATGAGCATGAGAGATAAATTAAAACCAAAAAGGAAGAAGATTACGGGCTAAGAAACTGCACCCTCCTAGCGTCAGCAGAAGGTGAAGTTTCAACTCGTTAGGAGGGGACTTCAATTCTAATAACGCATTACTAGAATTCGGATCCAGTTTTGCCAGGAAATCAGCACAAACATTTCCTTCCCTCAAAGTATGTTGGAGTTGAACATTCCAACCCTTATCCAACAACTCTTTAACGTTAGCTATAATAGTCGCATACCTATGCCTATTATCAATAGGCTGTTGGACTAAAGCCAACACATAAGTTGAATCCGAGCAGCATAGTACACGATTGTACTGAAATCTCCAAGCCATACACAAACCGAACAACAAAGCTAAAAGCTCAGCCTTTATGTTATCTGCAAGTGCGAATCATGGATTTGCACAAACGGAACTTCTAGAGCAAGCATTGAATTGCAGAACCACTAGTCACACCAAAAACTGCTCTCTCCATTGCCAAGTTGTAGTTGGAATCCCTGCTTAAGTTCATCAAAGGATTTTCTCAAGTGATGACAGAAAATAAGACCCATTCTAACCTAGAACAGTCTTTACATCATTTCCTGGATATTTGGCCAGGACCGGTTGGACCCACGACTTATCCCTATTATGCAGCAAGTCCCATATCAGCTTTTCCAGCAGCGCCGTATTCTTGTCCGCTCGTAGGTAATGGGTCCATAAATAACTACTCTGTTTAAGGTTTCTAAGTTATATATTTCCTTGTAATCAATGCATGTGTGAGAAAAATATAGAAAATGGATTAACTTAGTCCACATTAGTTGAATCATGGTAAATAGTGTGTGTTATTTTTTCTTTCATTTCTCTCTTTCTGTTGTTTTCTTGAGTACTATGTGATTGCTCGATTGGTACTAACTGTTGGGAAAGACACGTATGCACAATGGAAAAATTACATAAATAAGTAGTGGTAAATAAAATATTTTCCGCTTGAATGAACCCTCTGAGAAACGTAATATACGACAATCCAAAAATTCAAGGGTGCAGAAAAATAAAGAAATAACAACAAAAATAACACCAACAATTTTAACGTGGAAAATCCTCAGTGTGAGGGACAAAAAATCACGGGACCAAGTTCAGAAAAATATTCACTATGTAAAATATCAAAGAGTACAACAAAGAGTTTCTACAACATAATCTCACAAATAAATGCCTACTCACTCTTAAAAATAGAGGAAATCAACAAGGCAACAATATTCAAATAGAGACCCACAACAGAGTAAAAATATCTTCTGTTAAAATATGAGAGAAATAAAGTTCTGAGTATACCAGATGAAAACCCACAATTTTAGGAACAACGGGCTAAAATTTCATCCAAAACAGAGCACAAATGACAATCCAACCAATACCGCAAAGTGAGTAAAATTCTTCTCTCGTGTGACAGCGCAGGAGATAAAATGTGAAAAACAAAGGAAGCGGCGCAGCAGAAAACGTCTGAAGCGGAAAGAAGATGCAACGCTTCTTTTTATTCCCTATTACCTTTTTTTTAATAAAGTGGTTAGGTCCACTTGAGGAGGCCCACCAACAAACTCCCCTTACAACTCAAGTGGAGGCAAATGCCAAACTGGCAATAAATCGACAAACTTCAAACTTCTCCTTTGGTAGTGTCTTTGTCATCATGTTAGAACCATTATCATATGTATGAATGTTTTCAATCTCTAGTAACTTAGAATTTAAAACATCACGTATCCAATGATATTGCACATCAATATGTTTAGATCTATCATGGAATGTAGAATTCTTGCCAAGGTGAATAGCACTCTGACTATCACAAAATAAAATGTACCTTTGTTGCTCAAAACCAAGTTCCTGCACAAACTTTTTCATCCAAAACAACTCTTTACATGCCTTAGTAATAGCAATGAACTCAGCCTTAGTTGTATAAAATGCAACACATTTTTGCAACCTAGACTGCCAAGCCGCAGCTCCCCCTGCAAAAGTAATCAAATAACCAGAAGTAGATTTTCTAGAATCAATATCCTCTGCCATGTCAGAATCAATGTAACCACAAAGAATAGGCTTCCCAATTCCAAAACACAATTTTAAATTATAAGTACCACAGAGATATCTCAACATCCACTTCACAGCTTTCCAATGCTCAATACCAGGATTGGAAAGAAAACGACTGATAACACCAACTGCATGGACTATATCAGGCCTAGTGCAAACCATTACATACATCAAACTTCCTACGGCAGATGCATAGGGAATAGATTGCATGCCTTCTTTTTCTGTATCACTAGAAGGAGCTTGTCTAGTACTAAGCCTAAAGTGTGAAGCAAGAGGTGTACTTACCACTTTAGCTTTATCCATATGAAAACGTTGAAGTACTTTCTCAATGTACTTCTCTTGTGACAACCACGACTTCTTGGCTTCTCGATCACGAGTGATATGCATGCCAAGAATCTGTCTTACTGGTCCCAAGTCTTTCATTGCAAAAGACTTGCTAAGTTCCTTTTTCAACCTGTTAATTCTAGACAAATTATGACCAACAATCAATATGTCATCAACATATAACAATAAAATGATAAAATCACTATCAGAGAATTTCTGCACAAAAACACAATGATCTGAAGTAGTCTTCTTAAATCCCTGTTGGATCATAACAGACTCAAACTTCGTGTACCATTGCCTCAGGGTTTGTTTCAACCCATACAAGCTTTTATTCAACTTGCAGACATAATTCTCTTTACCTTTCACCACAAAGCCTTCAGGTTGCTCCATGTAAATTTCTTCCTCTAAATCACCATGAAGAAAAACAGTTTTCACATCCATCTGCTCAACTTCTAAGTCAAGACTGGTTGTCAAACCAAAAACAACTCAGATGGAAGACATTTTAACAACAGGAGAGAAAATTCCATCAAGATCAATGCCCTTTTTCTGACGATAGCCTTTGACAACTAATATCACTTTGTATCGTGGAGTAGAATTGTTTTCTCCAGTCTTTAACCTATAAATCCACCGATTTTGCAAAGCTTTCATATCCTTAGGCAACTTGACCAACTCAAAAGTATGGTTATCATACAAAGACTTCATCTCATCCTCCATTGCTGCAATCTATTATTTCCTGTACTCATTTTCCATAGCCTCTTCATAGCACTTAGGTTCTCCCCCGTCAGTGAGGAGCACATATTCATCATATGAATAACAAGTAGAAGGAAAATGTTGTCTAGAAGACCTTCTAAAAGGAACATCAGATTCAACAGAATTACCAGCATCATTATTATCAATATTCTCAACTGGATCATTTGGAATATGAGTAGGAGCATCATCATGATTGTCAAAATCTGCTACATTAGGTGTATCTGTATCAGGAACTGGATCAAAATCAATTAAATCATCAGTACTCAGAGACTCTGATTTCTCTGTCTTCCCAATATCTTCAATGGTTTGATCCTCTATAAAAACAACATCCCAGCTTCTAACAAGGTTCTTTCCAGCCGGATCATAAAATCTATAGCCAAATTCATCATGGCCATAACCAATGAAGATACATTCCTTTGTCTTGACATCTAACTTAGACCTCTCATCTTTTGGCATATGCACAAATGCTTTGCAGCCAAAAACAGGAAGATGGTAATAGGAAACATCCTTCCCATACCATATTCTGTAAGGAACATCGGCCTGCAAAACAACAACAAGAGACAAGTTAACAACATGTGCAACAGTACATAAAGCCTCACCCCAAAAAGAAGCTGGTAATTTTGCTTAAGAAAGTAAACATCTGACTCTCTCCATCAATGTCCTATTCATCCTTTCTGCCAAGCCATTGAGCTGAGGAGTCTTGGGGGGCATCTTTTGGTGTCGAATACCCATCTGCCTACAGTATTCATCAAAAGGCCCACAAAACTCGCCACTGTTATCAGTGCAAATACATTTCAGTTTCTTCCTTGTTTCTCTCTTAACCAAAACCTGAAACTGTTTAAAAACACCAAGCACTTGGTCTTTAGTCTTCAAGACATAAACTCAAAGCTTTCTCGAATGGTCATTAATAAAAGTAACAAAATACAATCCACCCCTGAACGTCTTAGTCCTCATAGGACCCCAAAGATCTGAATGCACCAACTCAAGTACCTCTTATTTCCTGTAGGGAGGGTGGCTCTTAAAAGAAACTCTATTTTGTTTCCCAGCCAAACAATGAGCACATTTTTCTAACCTTGCACATTTCAAACCTGTAAAAAGATTCTTCTTGGCCAAACAATTCAATCCCTTCTCACTAATGTGACTCAGTCTCTTGTGCCATAAATCTAACGAACTATCACAGTCAACATCATTTATAACATCAACTAAAACAGAAACTTTCATCCAATACAAACCTGAAAACTTCTTACCTCGTGCCACAATCAAGGAACCCTTAGGGAGCTTCCACTGTCCACCACCAAAGGTATTAAAATAACCATCATCATCTAGAACACTAGTATAAATCAGATGCAAACAGATGTCTAGTGCGTGCCTGACATTCTTCAAAATCAACTTTGTTCCTATGCTGGTTTCCAAACAAACAGTACCAATGCCAATCACCTTTGATGTATCACTATTACCCATCTTCAACACACCAAAATCACCTAGAGTATAAGATGAGAAAAAATCCTTCCTAGAAGTCACATGAAAACTGTCACCACTGTCAACAACTCAACTAGAATCATCACAAGCAACACTGATCAAGTTCTCATCATAAACAATCAAAAGATCTCCTGAACTAGCAGTGACAACACTATCACCATTCTCATCATATCTCTTTTCTTGCTTGCCTTTGTTATCATTTTTCAGCTTATAACAAAACTTTTGAAGATGACCATTTTTACCACAATAACTGCACTTCTAAGTTTTCTGCTCAGACCTTGATTTGCTTCTGCGCTTACTTTTATCTCTGTGACCTCCTTCTTAATCCCTGTTTGTACTTTTCCCCCCTGTTTTCAGTGACCGAAACCTCTGTCTGTGAAGAAGATGCTTGCTGAGTACGTTGTCTGACTTCTTCATTCAAAATAACAGTTTTTACAAAATCCATGGTCACAATACCACTAGGAGCAAAACTAGTCAAAGTAACACGAAGATTTTTCCAAGAATCAGGTAAAGTATTAAGCAACCAAAGTGCCAAAATTTCATCATCAAATTTTACACCTATGCCAGACAACTAATCAAAGCAACCTTGAAAATCACTCAGGTGGTCAGAAATAGAAGTACTTTCCTTATACCTCAAATTCATAGTCTGTTTCAGCAAAAACAATTTATTGTTCCCTGTTTTAGAAGCATACAAGGTTTCAAGCTTGTCCCACATAGTTTTGGCATGTGAATCATTAGCAATACGATTTAAAACATTATCATCTACCCATTGACGAATAAAACCACAAACCATCTCATGCTCAAAAACCTATTCTTCATCAGATTTATTATCAGGTTTCTGAGTAGTAAACACAGGTAAATGTAATTTTTTCACAAATAGTAAATCTTTCATCTTACCTCTCCACTTGTGGTAATTAGTTCCATTCAAACTAATCATTCTACCGTAATTGGGCTCCATCATTCAATCAAGCAAATTTTCCAGAAAAATAAACCAGCTGTTGGGAAAGGCACGTATGCGCAGTGGAAAAATTACACAAATAAGTAGTGGTAAATAAAACATTTTCCGCTTGAGTGAACTTGTGAGAAGCGTAATATATGGCAATCCAAAAATTCAAGGGTGCAGAAAAATGAAGAGATAACAGCAGGAAGAACACCAACAATTTTAACGTGGAAAACCCCAGTGTAAGGGGCAAAAAATCACGGGACCAAGTCCAGAAAAATATCCACTATGTAAAATATCAAAGAGTACAACAAAAAGTTTTTACAATAGAACCTCACAAATAAATGCCTACTCACTCTTAAAAATAGTAGAAATCAACAATGTAACAATATTCAAATAGAGAACCACAACAGAGTAAAAATATCTTCTGCCAAAATATGAGAGAAATAAAGTTCTGAGTATACCAAATGAAAGCCCACAATTTTAGGAACAACTGACTGAAATTTCATTCAAAACAGAGTACAAATGACTATCCAACCAATACCATAAAGTGAGCAAAATTCTTCTCTCGTGTGACAATGCAGGAGATAAAATGTGGAAAACAAAGGAAGCGGCGCAGCAAAAAACGTCTGAAGCGGAAAGAAGATGCAGCGCTTCTTTTTATTCCCTATTACCTTTTTTTTTAATAAAGTGGTTGGGCCCACTTGAGGAGGCCCACCAACACCAACAATCTTCACCCTTAGTCTGTCATTCCTCCTATCCTAAGTAACAGTTTTCCAATCAACGAGATGTAATTGTCATTCTTCTGTTCCGTTCCGCTCCAAACAAACTTACGGTTGATGCTGTCAAGCCCATCACAAACTCCTTGTAGAAACCACTACTGGATTTGCATTGTCTAGGCCAAGATGGACGTCAAAACTGAGTTAACCAAAGTAACACTACCTGCTTTGTTCGATATAACCTCCCCTTCCATGAGGCCAACCTTGCCTGGAATTTCTCCACCCCTCCCCCCATCGAACATGCTTTTGGTAATCATATGTCACAATCTTTCCATGCAAAAAACAAACAGATATGGAGACAAGGGATCCCCCTGTCGCAACCCTCTTTTGGGAAGGAAACCAAGGGTACGACTCCTATTCCACAATAAGAAAATATGAGATGAAGTTATACCAGACATAATAAACTCTACAATCTGCCCAGGAAAACCAAACTCAAGTATAGTTACTCCGGAGGAAGTCCCAATCCACCCTGTCTTACACCTTTTCTAAATCCAGCTTAAACACAACATAACCTTTCTTCTTTTTCGATTTCGACATGCTATGGATGATTTCCTGCAAAACAATATCATTGTCATAGGTACCTCTTCTAGGTATAAAACTACTTTGGAGAGGTTCACTAATCTTTGCTGAAGGGGCCTCATCCTAATCACTAGGACTTTCGTCGTTATTTTATAAATGACAGGCCTAAAGTTCTTAATCATAATTGTGTACTGATTATCAGATTATGATAAATAATGGTAATATGTGTATTATAATACTAATAAAGTTTTTTTTATAAAATCAATATTAAAATATTATGTTACATTAAATAGTAACATAATGAATAATCATTGAATTTATGGTATTGATTTATATTTATTGTTGTTATTTTAATAATTTATTATAAATATATATCCTCTAGAAGAAGAGGAGGATCAAATTATATGATGTAATTTTAAAAAAAATACACTAATTCTCAATCCAATGATCTTAATCTAATCAGATGGCTTTAAAATGGATACTTTATCAAGTCACAGGATAATACATTCTGCAATTCAACATATTGCACTATTGAGTTATGAACAACTTTGTTTAGCATTATACATACATATATATATATATATATATATATATATATATGTAGGTATAAGAATTGAACACAATATCAAATATTTACAACATTTACTATGTTATAATTCAATTAAAGATGAAAATGGGTTAGATTGAGCTAGGTCCTACTTAAACTTGGTTTGACTTATTTCATAAATCTATTATTCGTTATGAGTTTATTTTTAAATTTGAGTTCAATCTTTATAAAAGTTTGTCAGACTAATCTATTTAAATGTCTGTATCATATTAAAAAGTGTAAAAAATATTTTTTTTTTACAAAATCAAAGATTTTCATTAAAAAAATATTAAGACAATTTTAAATCACAGGATATAAACAAAATTTATCAATACACATTATATGTGACATGGTTTTTTAAGTCTCACAAAAAATAAATAATCTATATTCCTACTATCCATTATTACTACATCAACTAAAATTATTCAAATCCAGATTATTACAATAATTTTTGTAATTTAAATAAAATAATTATAATATTTTATATGATATTAATAATAACATTTTTATTATAACATATTATTTTTAAATGAAATAACCCATCACACTTGATAGACTTTTTATAAAGCATGTAATCAAACCTTAAACGGATCAAATCATCCTTGACATGTAAGTTGACCAACTTCCACCCCTAAACTCAACTCAGATCTACTTGCTTACCATTTGAAAATTAAAAAGTGACCTTCAAAGATTTTTCAGGCAACATAATCTGTTACCGCCATCGAACTTGGACATAGAGCCGTTGCAAAACTTCAAAAGAAGTAATAAAAATATGAATAATATTTTCAAATGGATCATGCAATTAAATAATTTTATTATCCTGATATTTTTATTATAAATTTAAATATTTATCAAATTAAATGATCTAATAAGAGTAACACGATATATTTATTATAATCAACTTTTTTTTAAATAGAGAAAATTTCAGGATAATTTAAGATTTAAAATGAAAATAAAAATAAAAATTTATCTCTTATCAAACCCTCTAAGTCTTAAAAAAAGAAAAACTCCTATCTATCAATAATTTTTTCAGGACATGATCGTTCATTCATTAAAGGTAAACATTTTTCTCCTTAAAAATTTGAATCTTGGTTCATTACTTTGTGTGAGATGAGAAATATTAATCCATTTATTAGATCCAACTCCCCGTGCATATTCCTCTTTAAAAAAATTCCCATTAGAGATTAATGTTAACTTTGGATAGATATCTCAAATTAATATCCAAATTTACTAAGATATTTAAATGTTTATTTAATTATCGATTAATATTACTGAGATAATAATAATAATAATAATAATAATAATAATATCGATCTAGTGTTGTTAGAAAAAAAATCATTTGTTTTATTTTTACCACTGGTATCCAGATCTTATTACCTGTTTTTTAGAGAGATAATACGAATTGTTCTCCTTAATTGTTTGCATTCAATGATAAAAATTTTATTTGTTTTACTAATAAATGAGTTTTTATAAAATAAAATCACCAACACGCTGTGATTGAGAAATCAATGTCATTTTAATTTCCATGCATGCTTTATATAATTTTGTTTACAGAAGTTTTATATATACACATCAACATTAATGATTCAATTCTGCGAATCTTTGCGATTGGCATGGGGCAATGACGCATCTAGTGAGGTTCTAACTGAGACGCGTCTATTGCTGGTTGAAAACTAAATCAATGATTCTGAGAATATTTTTGAATATTGAGATGGACCATAAATCATAGTTGACATTGGCCTCTGATAATTAAAGATCCAATCCAATATTTCATATTTCGTTATTTATATTTCTCCTCATTGCAATTGTCTCAGCTCTTCCATTATTACCTTACAATAACCAGATTACCAGACCCAAAAAAATGAATGGATTTTACAAACTACCCCTTCCTTCACCTCCTGCAGTTGATTTTGTCTCCGATGATGGCAAGGTAATGCATAATTCAAACCTACTCTCTGTGACCGTTAATGTCATTCTATTCTTTATTGAGTTTTTACTATATTGTTAATTTGTGTTTTGCGTATGTATATGCAATTTATGGTATTGTTAGCTAATGCCACCACTTGCGTATATATGCACTCAAATTTGTTGTATTTGGAAATTATTTTATGAAATGGTGGTGTTAACGAGTTGATCATACATTACTATATGAAACTTGGCTGATTAAGTGTCACTTTTCTCTTTTTGTTCCTTGGGTCTAAAGTATTGAATGTGTTAGCTAGTCAAAATGATAATACTGTCTATGAACATAAGCACAACAATCTAATAATTTATCTCTGCATCCTTCCATTACATTAAGGATTAAGAATAGATGTAATCAAACTTACTTTTTTCATATCTCTCATCGTTTAGGACTCTACTTAATTTACCTCTGTAGACTTATTGAATAAAAGAATAGATTTAATTGTCTTTTATATATACTCTAATCTATTGGACTATAGATAAATATCATATTAATATAATACTGATATGTAAATCCAACGTGTGATTACACTTGAAACCATAATATTCTTAACTTGTTTCCATTTTGATATTTTGTTTAAACATCTTATGAATCAAAGAAAACTAAAACTGTAGAATGTGTAAGACAATGATGTTCTATTGTAAGAGTCCAACAACCAAAGTCAAAACGTGTCCAACTTATTACTTGGCCTCCGAAGACACCACCATGTTGTTTGACATTACTACTTTGACCAAATTATACATTTGGGCGTTCGTTATTTGTTTTTCTTTTTCATTTCTTTCATATTATGTTTTTATTTTTTGGAAATAAATGATACTTTTTATTATGTGTATTATCATCATCTCTTCTTTATTTGTTTTTTAAAATCACAATAATTAGAGAAATGAAGAAAAAAAGAATAAAAAAAATCATTTTTTTCCAGTTTGAATCCTCTAAGGTACTATAAATAAATAAATATATTCACTGAAAACTCGAGTAATAAATTTTAAATTATTTATTAATTCATAATACATATAATTTTATTTTATTATTATGATTTTAGTTGATTATTTTTAATTAATGATTATAATTTTTTAATGAATTATCGTTTTAAAAGAACAATTTTTTATATTTTATCATAAAGAATAATTTTTCTTTTTTCGAAATAAAAGTAAGGAAAAAATGTTTCATATTATATTCCTCTTATTTTCCGCGTCGGTAATAAGAATCGTGACAACTTGCAATGTTATGGGTAAGGAAATAAAGTTCAGAAATAAAGAAAAGTAAATCCAACCCCAAGATTGACATAAGATGCAAGAGTTTAGTGCGTTCGGATACCTGAAACAACTTATTTACTGGGAAAATTTGTTTAGATAAAAAAAAATCACCACAAGCAGAATGAATCTGACCCTGTAGAGTAGGTTGGAGAGAACTACGGGATCTTGTAATCAGGAAATAAAAAAATAAAAGTAAATCCAGGACAATAAGAACTTGTGCAATCACTGAAAAAGAAAATGGTTACGGTTGACCGATAAAAGCATGACCAGAGACACTAACAAAAATGAATAGAACATAAAAGTGCGCGAGGTTGAAGCAAAAGAGTTGTCGTGTTTGTTTAGGTTTAGGAAAGGAAAGGGTTTTGCCGTGGTTACTGTCAATGGCGACGGCGGGGTTGTATCGGCGCCTTCTTCCTTGCCCCCCCGCCGTCGAGTTTGCTTCCTCACAAGGGAAGGTAGGTAAAACTCTCTCTCTCTTATGATAATGAATGCAGTAAATGTTAACATTTTGACTTTGTTAGATAGTATCATGTGTTTTTACTCACCTTTTTTTGTTTGATTGAATGCTAGCAACTATTTCTTGAATCCATTCAGAATGGAACCATGGAAGGCTTCTACAAGTTGGTTTCCTATTTCCAAACGCAATCCGAGCCCGCCTTTTGCGGCCTCGCCAGCCTCTCCATGGTCCTCAATGCTCTTGCCATTGATCCTGGCCGAAAATGGAAAGGTACAGAACAAACAATCTAATGCTTCCAGCACTAACCTAATTAACCACTCATTCACTGTAATTAATTATGAATATTTGCTTGAATCATTGAATCAATTGTCCCAAGTTCTATGATTTGCCTGCAGGACCTTGGAGATGGTTTGATGAATCTATGTTGGACTGCTGTGAGCCTCTAGAAACAGTCAAGGCTAGAGGCATCACGTTCGGGAAGCTTGTGTGTTTGGCTCATTGTGCCGGAGCAAAAGTTGAAGCCTTTCATGCTACACATAGCAGCATCGATGATTTTCGTAAATATGTCAAGAAATGTTCCATGTCCGATGACTGTCACGTAATCTCATCGTACCACAGAGCTGCCCTCAAACAAGTATGTGCTATGGTTGATGGAAGTTTGGCATAATAGGAAGTATGAAAGCTTTCCAAGTTTGATAGCTGATTTATGTATTTGGTAGACACATCTGGTGCATATACTTAATTCTAGATGGTTAGAGTGTAAGCTTGACATTGTTTTTATGACAGACGGGAATTGGCCACTTTTCTCCTATTGGAGGGTATCATGTTGGAAGGGACATGGCACTTATTTTAGACGTTGCACGATTTAAGTATCCTCCCCATTGGATCCCACTTAAACTTCTCTGGGAAGGCATGAATTACATCGATGAGGATTCTGGACAATCTAGGGGGTAAACTTTCTTATTTTATACTATTTTCTAATGGCCTCGTAGCCTAATTGATTGAAGTTATACTGTTTTAGAATATTACTGAAACCTGAGATCAAGAACCACAAACAAGTATACTCAAGGGTTGGTGCCAGTGAACACAAAGAACTGAGTGTTTTTCATACATAAGAATTAAGAAATTATGTAGCGATGACTGTAGCTGGCCAAGTTAAGCAATAGGAGAACTAAAGACTTTTTTTTTTTTTTTTTACATAGTTTAAGTGATTTGCTCAACTTTTTTACCCTCTTTAGGTTCATGCTTGTATCAAGGCCTCACAGGGAACCTGGATTGCTTTATACTCTGGTATTTTTCTTTTTGTTCAATAATGAATTTCACATTTCAGGATATAGTAAATAATGTTGGTGTGTGCATTAAATTGTTGGATAATTTCTTTATTTGTGCACTTGTATGTAGGTGACTAGGTGCATGGATTCCTTCAATGTTGTGCATTATAAATTCTCTGTTTTTGTGGTTTGGTGAACTTGTTCTTAGGAACATATTGATTTATTTCTAGTTTATGTGATTTTCTAGTGAGCAATTATCTTTCTTGTGAAGTGGACTACAATTTACTTTTCCGAACAGAGGAAATACCTTGTTTGTCATCTTATTCCTATGTGTTTTATTTGCAAATATCCATTCAGATACTTTCATGTTGTCACAATAGTTCTGTTAGTTGAATTAGAAATGATAGTTGAGTGAGGTTTAATTGGATATGCTTTATGTGTGGTATGCTCATACAGAAGGTTGGAAAGTCAGTTTGCACTATGTAGTTTTGGCCGTGTGTGTTTTAAATCCTATCTTATTTCATGCATTCCATTTATTTTAACAATCCTATGAATTCTGAAATTTAGAGAATATAAGACGTGAATGTGTTTGCACGCATGTGTGTGTGGAGTGTCGTCATTCATGCTTGTGTTTTTCATTGTTTACATTGGATTGGGTTGGATGTATCTTGTGTATGTTTGTGTAGTTTGTCACATTTGTGTTTTTTATTGTTTATGTTGGTATGGGTTATATGTATCTTGCAGAGCTGCAAACATGAGAGTTGGATTAATATTGAAAAATTCCTAATGGATGATGTTCCTCTTCTGTTAAAATCAGAGGATGTGAAAGACATCCATCACGCTGTTTCAATTATAGTCGCATCATTGCCATCTAATTTTGAAGAATTCATCAAGTGGATTGCAGAGATCAGGAGGCGAGAGGATGGTGGTCCAAGTTTAAGCGCAGAGGAGAAAGCAAGGCTTGCTATCAAGGTTTAATATGTCCAATATCACCTTGTAACAATTCTCTTCTGCATTGTATATTCTATTTTGGTCTCAATAGTGTCATAGTAACTTTTTTGTTATGCAGGAAGAGGTATTGAAACAGGTGCAGGAGACTGAACTTTTCAAACATGTGGCTTCCTTTTTGTCAAGTTCTTGCAGCAGGCAAGTATCAGGTGATGGAGACACGTTACCTATCATTGCTGCAAGTGTTTGTTGCCAAGGAGCAGAAATTTTAGGTGGGAAACCTAGCTCAGCAGGGTATTGTTGTCGAGAAACATGTCTGAAATGCTTGAAAGCTGAAGATGACAAGCCAATAACAATGGTTTCAGGGACTGTGGTAAATGGTAACAGCGAGCAAGGGGTTGATGTGTTGATTCCTTCATCATCTGAGAAATTATGTTGCATTTGCTCTAAAAGTAAGTACATAAGGGTGCACCCAGCTAGCACTGATGTGCTAACAGTGCTTCTGCTGTCCTTACCATCTACAACATGGGCTGGCATCACAGATGAGCAGCTTTTGGCAGAAATACACGATCTTGTTTCAATTGAAAATCTTCCTACTTTGCTTCAGGAAGAGGTAGTAATCTCTCATCTGTTTTTATATCTATTTTGCATTGCATGGCAGCACTGTATTCTGCTAATTCCACTCTTTCTTCATTCTCCAACTTCAACTTATTATAAACAATTCTGCATTTCAGGTTCTGCACTTGAGACGTCAGCTACACCTTCTCAAGAGATGTCAAGAGGGTAAGGTAGACGAGGATCTTGGTGCTCCTCTCTCTTGACTGGTGCTCCTTTCTCTTGACTGTTAAATTTATACCCCATACCATTTTCTTAATCGTTCAACTAGCTTCATGACGCGTCGAGTAGGGTAGAATCACTTACATTGGCATTTACCACATGTTGACAACTGAATATTTTATTTTCTACCAGTGATTCAGTACCTCATTTCCTAATTACATTATTTTTCTAGTTTATGCTAATTCACTCTTGGTGATGGTATGAACTTCCCTATTAAATTCTTGTACTTTTTAAATATTGTTTTACACATATATGATTCTGATATTGATATCAAATTATAACAACATTAACAAAAAAAATGTATTCAGTATATTTTTCTAGGTTCTGCTCTTTCAAACTGCTCTCGCGAATAATTTAGTGTACAAAGTATGTAAAAAGTTAAAGAGGGTATTTAAAAAATGGTCAAAATTTCTTCACCGAAAAAAGATGGTCAGAATTTAGAGTTCCTTATGTGATTTTAGAGTTTTAGTGTTATTCTTATTAGAAAGTTTGACGCTGAGAACCGATGTTGACATTATTGTGGAATTTTAATTCTAATTACAGAACAATACTAAGTTTTAAAGATCTGTTTTTAAGTTTTATATCCTTAAAAATTATACAGGAGAGCTTACCTAAAAAGAGAAATACAAACAAATATGAAAACATGAGTATTAAAATGTCATATGAATTAAAATAGATGGACTAAAAGTACTATTAAATCTAAAACAAAATAGAACAGTAGATCGATTTAAGTGATAGGTTAAGAAGTTCTCATGATAGTCTCATCATATTTAGTAATACAGTTGATTTAAGTGATAGGTTATGGAGTCCTCACGGTAGTCCTATTACAGCTCTTACAACAGTTTATTTGCAATGTAACTCTCGACATATAACATCTTTATAAACATCTTGCATCAGTCTTTGTCTTATTCAAATCATTGAGATTGAGTAAGGATTACTGAGTTGAACTTGACTCGCAGATCCTATATAAAATTTATTGACATTTATGACTGGTTTGGTTTAGAGAAAAGAAAAAGTGGAAAAAATAAAACGAAAGTAGAAGAAAAGAAAGAAAAGGGTAAAAATAAAAAGTGATATAATTTTTTGAGTTATTTGACAAAATAAAAAGTTTTAAATATCTAAAAAATATATACCTGAAATGACATAACTAGCCTTAAAAAAGAGAGCCATAAAAAAATGTCATTTTAGTCATTTTATATTAAAAAGCTTCTTTCCATTGTTTTTTAGTCATTGTTTTCCAGAACGTTTCTAGGATTAGCCTTCGACTATCACAAAAAAAAGGGTTAACTTATGAAGTTCTAAATCACAATCATGTTCCAAATGAGAACGATCTAGTTTTATTTCAGTTTAAATTTAAATGTAAACTGTAAATCAAGAATATTGTTTAATCTTTGAGTTAATCGATTCAATCTTTTTTTTTTGTTAATCTTCCTATTTATCACAAAAAAGAATCTTAACTAATTTAAAATTTGACCACAACTGAAGAAAAATATGATTAAAAATTACTTTTATTAAGGATTGAATTCTAATAATATCTGAATAATTAAATCTTAACTTTAATATATTAATCACCTGTGAAATCACTTGATTAATCCACTCAATATGAAACTAATAGAATATGAATTTTATTTATTTATGGCATGTCCTTATATCAAGACTTAAAAACCTGTCATAAAAAAATAACTAAAATAAAACCTTCCATCGACGGCAGTCTAGAATGTAACGCATCGAAGATGAAGATACCAAAGTGCTGAAAATGTTGATAAGAAATAGAGAAGAAAAAAAAAATTGGTGTATATATATGTTTTGATGACATATAAAAATAATAATAAAATATATTTTAAATTTTTATAATTTTGATGACACGTAGGAATTGAACATATATATAAGATTTACAATATTCACAGATTTTCTTCGAGTAGACCGATTTGCTAATAATTAGTGTATACAATAATTATTTAATAAAATAAGAAATGAAATATATAAATATAAAATAAAAGTAGAAAAAGTCAAAGTTGGCGTGAACAGGTGCTGCGGTTTGCTTCACCGTGAACAGAGAAAGATTGAAGAAGAAGCAGAAGAAGAGAAGGTTTTATTTTGCATGGCAAGTCCAGGTTTATACCGCAGTGTGCTCCCTTCTCCTTCAATCGAGTTCGCTTCGCCGGAAGGGAAGGTCAACGCTCCTTTTCCATCATTTCAAATCTCTATTTCTGTTTTCTGATCATAAACTGTTTGATTCATTGATTCTTTGTACAGAAGCTGTTCGGTGAAGCGCTTGAGCGAGGAACCATGCAAGGCTTCTTCAAGCTAATTTCATACTACCAGACACAGTCAGAGCCTGCATACTGTGGCCTCGCCACTCTTTCCGTTGTCCTCAATGCCCTTGCCATTGACCCTGGAAGGAAATGGAAAGGTATATTCGTATCCAATTTCTTCTTTCTATTTTTTTTTTTTGTGTTCTCTATGTTTTTAGCATTAAAGAAGTCATTTAATAGGTCCTTGGAGATGGTTTGATGAGTCCATGTTGGATTGCTGTGAGCCTTTGGCCAAGGTTAAATTGGAAGGCATTACGTTCGGTAAAGTTGCGTGCTTGGCTCGATGTAATGGAGCTAAGGTTGAAGCTTTTCGATCGGATCAAAGTTCTGTCGGTGATTTTCGCAAGCGTGTGATTTCGTGCTCTTCTTCTGATGATTGTCATGTGATTGTGTCTTACCACAGGACACCCCTCAATCAGGTGTTGTAAAGCTGGTTCATTACTCATTCCTATTTGTGTTATCTGTTCATAAAGCATAACTGGTTTAGTAGCAATCTTTTAGTTGATTTCGAGGCCTGCTTCACTTTATACATAGATTGCTGAGTAGTTTGTACAAATGATGAGGGGAATTTGTCATATTGTTGGGTAACAGACTGGAATTGGCCATTTTTCACCAGTTGGAGGATATCATGCTGAGAGAGATATGGTCCTTGTTTTGGATGTCGCTCGTTTCAAGTATCCGCCTCACTGGGTTCCCCTTACCCTTCTATGGGAAGGCATGAGCACCATTGATCAAGCGACCGGACTTCGTAGGGGGTAATGCTAAGATCTCTTACACTGTTAATTGGAGAATAATAGTTAAGAGTGTGTTAAGGAATACAAGTGTCATACTCTTTATTATTGATTGAAATTCATGTGGGACTCACCAAATTGTGTGGTCCACACATTTCATCCTTAATGGGACCCACACGAAATTAACTTAATAATAAAGAATTTGTTGAAAACAGTGTGCTATAGAGCGTGTTACTAGCATTTCTCGGTGTCTTTTGTAAAAATTCATCAAAATTACAGCCTGATACTATTGTGTCCTTCAAATATGTTGCACTTTCCCTTTTACCAAAACTAAACCTTGTTGTAAGTTGTGCGAGAATTGATTATTGAACAAAGGCGATATTTTACTAGTCATAGGATTTTCATCTCCTGTGGTGTTCTTTCTTTTGATTCAAGTTTATAAACTTATCAAAAATGGTAGTTTTTCCTGGCATGTATCCTATTCTTCAAAGAACTAGATTAGTATTCATGCCCTAGTGTATTCACATTAAACAAAAGAAATCAGAATAGTAAAACTCCAGAGAGAATAATTGTTTAAACGTATTGAAGATAATATTTGACGATTTTCAAGTTTTGCTGAATTAGTTTGATTCATCTATAGATGTATATCTTCTGAGTCCTTTTCTTTTTTGGATTGTTTAGGGTAATCGGTTTCATTTTAATCATGTTGTAGAACTTCTGAGGGAAAAGGGTGGAAGTCACAAATATCTTTACCTCATATCATAAGCATAATGATCATTTGATTGTATCCACTAAACTAAACTTGTGTTTCTCTATATATTCTGTCCGCATATATCTGATTAGTAGTTATCTGCTGGTGTAATTCGAAAATTGTACTATTTGAATGAATTAGTGTCATTAAAATCTTTCTATTTGGCCTTCCAAAAAAAAAATCTTTCTATTTGCTATGATTAAAGGATATGATTTCGTGAACTCTTTTTGTTTGTTAAGCCTGTACAACTAGTCTTTTTTGCTCTCCATTTATATTTGAAATTTTGTATTTCAGGTACATGATTATTTCGAGGCTTAACAGAGCACCATCTATACTTTATACTGTGGTATTGTGCTACTGGTTAATTCTTTGTTGAACCATTGCAGAACATACATAAAATTTCAAAAATCATGAATTTTAAATAGAGGGAAAAGTAATCTGACTCGCTGTAAATTATAATGGTATGGCCAGCTAGAAGATAGTTTCTTCTCCTGAAATTATATTGAACAATAACAAGTCTTGGCCAAACAAAGATCATGTTAAAAATATGGTTTGTCATTGGAAGGTCTAGATCCTGCTCAATATTCTATCCTTTTTCCCTTGTAGGAACTATTATGGCTGAACATGTGCATTATTCTACATTAACAAAAACTCTATATTTAGATTTTTTTTTTATGCTCTGCAAATAATTTCTCCTTGTAGATCACATTAAATACTTAAAGACTATCTGCAGAGTTGTAGACATGAAGGTTGGAGCAGTGTTGCCAAATTTCTAACTGAAGATGTCCCTCAACTTCTAAAGTCAGAGAATCTAAAAGACATTCAGGAAGTACTCTCTCTTGCTTTTAAATCTCCTCCCAGTGAATTGAGAGGGTTAATAACATGGATTGCTGAAGTTCGCAGACAAGAAGATGGGAATCTCACACTGAGTGAGGAGGAGAAAGGAAGGCTAGCTATCAAGGTTTTCACACTACATTTTTTCTTTTGACAAGTGTGTTATTTGCATAATTAGGGACTTCATCTCATTGAAGAAAATCCAACAAATGATTAATCATAATGTTTAAGAGCTTTGAAATTTCAGGCTGACATACTGGAACAGATTCGAACAGCTGGACTCTTCAAAGACGTGACAAGGTGGTTGGATTCTGAAAGTTCATGTTGTAATACTTTAGCAAACCTTGGTGAGAAAGATATGTTACCAGCACTTGCCGCCAGTGTTTGTTGCCAAGCGGCAGATCTTTTGACTGGTTGTGGTAGGCTAGGTTTGTCAGGTGGAAAATGCTGTAGTCAAATAGATGTAAAACATCTGAATGCTGATAGTGAAAATCCAGTAACATTAGTTTCAGGAACTGTTACAACTGGTGGTGGTAGTGAACAAGGAATTGATGTATTGGTCCCTTCATGTCAAAGGAAACCAAGTAGGTTGTGTTTTTCTAATGAAGGTCACTGCATTGGCATGCACCCATCTACTGCAGATGTCTTAACGGTGCTTTTATTGGCCTTGCCCTTGCATACGTGGTCTGGCATTAAAGAAGAAAAGCTGCGTGTGGAAGCTTTGAGCCTTCTAGCAACAGAAGATCTCCCTCCCCTACTTCAGGAAGAGGTAATGTTCATTTCTTTAGAATCTGTTATCCAGTTTTTCCTTTAATCTAAACTCTGAAAAATTACTACATTTTTTTTTTTTTTACTTGATAAAACTGGACAACAAAGAAACAATATATGGTGCTTTTGTGCCAAAAAGTGTCTATTTTTTATTTCATGGTAATAGGATTTCATTTTTTGTAATTTTCCTTGTAAAGTTCTCATGTCTTAAAGGGTGAATTACACTTTACTACCTTTTAATTCATCAAGTTTCAAAACCATAAACTTGACCTTCACCTGAACACTTTGAAGATTCAGAAATGCTGGACTTGTTCATAATTTAGTTAAAACAGATAATAGACAGGTCATTTAGGCTATAAAAGTGAGAGCATGAGAAAAGTTAATTAAAAGTTAATCATGGTCTATAAAAGTTAATTCGAGTTCTCATCTCTCATTTGATATACTGCCTCTTTCTCTATATAAAAGGAGTTCATGTTGTCAAAAGATAGATGATTCTTTGAGGATAAGAAGCTTCTGCAAGGTGTAGAAACTAAGGTTGTGTTTGGTTTAGGGAGGAAAGAGAGAAATTTTGTGGATCCCATGTGGGACCCACACCTTTTACACTCTACTTTAATTCAAAATTTTATCTTCTATTTTCATTCTCTAAACCAAACACAACATAAGTGTACACTGGGTCGGGTTTGGCTAACCCATTACTCAAACTGATTAACATACTTTGGTTTGAGTTAGTAACACATTCTTTTAAACATGTTTTCTACTATTGGCTTAAATTTATTAAAAACCATATAATTTTGTAGGTTTCACTTCTTATTTATTGAGGCTATGTTCTACATAACTAGTTGAAAAAGTTAGTTGGAAACTGAAAAATTAGCTTATTAAGTTATAAGTGTTAGGTAAAACTAACTGTTGAAGTAGTTGAAAAGTATAAAATAACAGAAAAATAATAAAATCATGATTTATTTAAAATGGGTAATCAGAAAAGTGAATAAATATATTAAGGATAAAAATGGAAGAAACTATAAAAAGTTAGAAGCTAGCGTTTTAAAAAATATTACTTCAAGTAATGTTTCAAAAAACGCTAAAAGCTACTTTTTTTTTATCGAACAGTTACACAAGTTTTTCAGCAAATAAAAAAGCTAGAAGCTAGTTAAAATAACTTGCGAATATAGCCCGATCTAACCCATGATTGTACTTTCAAAAAAATTCAACAAATGATAAATAAAGTGTTAGAAAGAATATGTTGCTATCATTCCTCATCTAAGCAAATGCTTTACTCTACATGGTTTTGGTGAAAATATAGTTTTTGATATACAATGGGAGTTGATAGATCTATGTCCAACCCACCAATTGGGATAGGGCTTGGTGGTGATTTATTGTTTCTAATACTCATTAACATGTTCAAAAGTTTTTTTGGAACAAAATTCAAGAGGTAAAATGTTATTTTAAATCGACTAAGCAATCATTTGGTTTAGAATTGGTAAAATTGATTTTGAATCATTTGATGTGATTGAGAGGTGTGCCTAAATTTCATTCACATATTTGCATTGGAATGTCTATTTTTTATTAAAAAGTGCGAGAATATATTTTCTAACTTCAAAACAAATAAGGGCTAAATCTACATGCTTAAGGCACTTGATATGAAACCAAGTAACTCTTGTTGAAGTTCCTTCAACCTTCAAATGTGTTTAACTGTTTATAGACACAGAAATCTCAGGCATGGAGTTGATACCATGGGTTCGATACTGTCAACAGTTAATTCATGACACGAACAAATGAAGAGAACTTGGTGGGTTGGGGGAAAATATTAGTGTAACATTTCAATGTAGTAACTAAGCTTATAAGTTGGTGATACTTCTTCGTGAAACAGGTTTTGTTCTTGCGAGACCAACTCCATTTTCTCATGACGGATATTGGTGCTCCTTCTCCCTCATGATACTGTCTATCAGTTTTGACTAATGTAACGGGTTCCTACAATACGATGACATTAGACTGTTTTAGCATCAGGTGTGTCTTTGAACTTGGAATCAGTACAGCATTAGCATTGCTGTGGTGCCATGTTGAACACGTCATAAAACAACTACAGTTGTACCTTTGGGCAAGAAATTTGGACAACATAACTGTGTATGGAAAGAATAACATGCGGATTTGGAATTTTTCACCCCAAGATACATAAAAAAATAAAATATTTACCAAAACATACATTTCACAATTTTATTTACCAAAACATACATATTTACAATGTGATTTTTTAAAAAAATTTCAAAACCCAGTTAAGAATTCGGGTCCCCCAAACCCGAATTTTCAACTGGTTTTTTTTATAAAGATAATAATAAATAAATAAAGAATTTAATTTAAAAATAATAAAATTAAAGAATATAAATAAGGAAAAATTAATTCTAAGTAGTATTTAAACACGTGTACTTGCACATAATAATAATTTAATTTTTTTTGTTTTATGCTATTTTTTAAGTTTTTAATAAAATTATATAATATACAAAAATGATAATTTAATATTTAGTATAATGTTGATTATTCACTGTGAAAAAATGAGAAAAATTAATTAGTACAA
The DNA here is from genome assembly GCA_013407115.1 of Glycine latifolia. Lineage (NCBI taxonomy): Eukaryota > Viridiplantae > Streptophyta > Magnoliopsida > Fabales > Fabaceae > Glycine > Glycine latifolia. The sequence goes on from CM023943.1 coordinate 25,818,764, forward strand.
AAACTATATTATACAGAGAAAAATAAAATAAAAAAGGGAGATAATTAAAACAAAATAAATTGATTAAAAACACCGTGAATAAATAGTTAGTATAGATTAATTAGCACATGTCATTGCTACATGTAAGCACATTAATATAGATTACTTGCAATATGTACATCCAGTGTACACATTGGACTACGTGTCAAATGTGTACAAAGTTCCGTTAGTAGGCATGCGTCATCACGATTATTGGCCACCATATGAAGGACCACAATTATGTGCCAATCCAGCCAAGAGGAGAAATAAAAAAGGTCAACCAATATCAACAAGAATACAGACTAATATGGATGACAGAGAAATAGGTCAACCAAAATGTTGCTCAATCTGCAAACTAGTAGGTCATTCAAAAAATACATGTCCTCATTGTCCTGGAAGTTCTAGTCAAGCAATTTAATCTTCTGTTTTTGTTTACTATTTATGTTATAAACTTATATGCTTTAATTTAATCTTCATTTTACGGTTTTTGTCAATTTCTTATCTTCTTTAATATATTATTTTTATTTTTTTCTAATATTTTTTTAAGTATATTTTGTCATCAATCGTTAAAATAATTATCTTATAATATTTTTTATCTCACATTTTCATTATATTATAGTTTTATAATAACAATAGTTATGTATTATAATATTAATTATCAAAATTAAATTATTATTATGTGCAAGTACACGTGTTTAAATATTACTTAGAATTAATTTTTTCTTATTTATATTCTTTAATTTTATTATTTTTAAATTAAATTATTTATTTATTTATTATTATCTTCATAAAAAAAACCAGTTGAGAATTCGGGTTTGGGGGACCCGAAATCTTAACTGGGTTTTGAAATTTTTTTAAAAAATCACATTGTAAATATGTATGTTTTGGTAAATAAAATTGTGAGATGTATGTTTTGGTAAATATTTTATTTTTTATGTATGTTGGGGTGAAAAATTCTGCGGATTTGCATAATCTGTTGTTGGAAGATGAGCATAATCATCGGAATGTACTAAAACAATTTGGGTCTGTTAATTTGGATAAACATTTATATATAAAGAAAATAAGGAAAAAAATGAAATAAATTCTTTAAAGCTAATGGTAGCTTATGCTTAAGTTAATTCATTGGAGCTGTCTTATATTAGTTTTCCAAAAGCTAATTTTGAACTTAAGTTAATTTTAGCTTTTGGAGAATTTTTTTTTTCATAACGCAGAAGTTTATCTAACTGTCATTGGTTTTTCTCCAAATTGATATCCTCACTTTTTTAAGTAATTTATTTCTTTCAATCAAATCATTATTTTGTCAGTTATGTTACAAGCTATAATTAGGAATTAAAATGAATGTAGCTGCTCCTGTCAGGGTATCATGTGATAACTAACATTCAAAGGCTATTATAATTCCATCATCGTTGTGTGCTATCTTAAAGGTTGCCAGTTGAAGACTTGCGATGATTATTGATTCATACGAAGCTGATGTTGAATGAATTGAAAGTGTATAATCGTTGAACTATGCATAGATATGATCATATTTTGTTTTTCTCCAAATGGATATTTTCGTGTTTTTCTCCACCATCATCTATAGCAATTTGCACCTGTCTCATTCCAACAACAACACACACTTTGTTGTTACTCATATAAACACTACCAAAATTGTTTGACCATGTGGTGAACCACTCCCTGTTGGGAGGGAGTCATATGGTAAGAACATACAAAATCAAGAATTCATCCATCTGTCAACTGACTGCATGAATCAGAGAGAACATCTCTCTCAATGTAGTAGACATCTTCTTCATTGTAATAGTCTGAATCTTCAGTCTTTGTCACATTTGTTGAGTGAGATGTCCCTTCACCAGATTTCTTCAACTTTGGAGCAATCTCTCTTGAAATATCCCTTCTGGTTGCATCTATAGCACTCTATTGTTTTCTTGCATTCTCTGGACTTGAACTTCTTCTTCTGCCTACCTCTAGAATCCTTGCCTTGTGTCCTTTCACGCTTTTGTTTCCCCTTCACATACAGACCAAACTCTCCCCTGCATTTTGTCTCAATTGAGATTGAGACAAAAATGCAGCCTGTATCACCTCCAGATTGATTGAGTCTTTCTCGTAAGTTACGTTTGTCACCAAATGTTTGTAAGAAGAAGGCAAAGAACACAACAAAATACATGTCTTATCCTAGGCCTCAATCCTTACATTCAGGCTTGTCAGACCACTAATAATCTGATTAAAGACAAAGACATTCACGTGCTATTGGAGATCTGAACCCTCTTGTGTCTTCAGTCCAATACAGTTTTCGCTTCAGATACAATTTGTTTGTCAACAATTTCAACATGTATTGCCTTTCCAATTTCTTCCATACCTCCCTCGTAGACTTCAACTTCATCACGTGATAGAGGACCTCGTCTGCCAAACACAAGCATATGATTGTCGCAACCCTTTCTTGCAACTTCTCTCAATCCAAAGCCTCCATATTATTAGGCTTTGATTCGCGCAGCACTTTTAAGAGACCTTTTTGTGCCAACAAATCCTTAATTTGCCTTTGGCACAATATGAAATTCTAAGTTCCATCCAACCTTCTCACTTTGAATTTAGCCCTAAGGTTAAGCACCATCTAATACCAGTTGTTAGCAATAGCAACCAGAATTTTAAAGGGAATGGGAGAAATTACATGCACATACGCAAACACAAGAGATTTAACGAGATTCGACAAATGTGTCTACGTCCTCAAGTTACATCCTAATATACAATATTACACGTATGGGGGATTTTACCCGTACTCTCAACCCACTTTGTAACTCAACAATAGATGATATTTATGCTCTACTCCAACATTTAATCGGTTCATAAAATGAGTCATACAGAACAATTATTTTGGTAGAGATCATCATCAAGAATTCCTAGCATTTTATAATTGACTCCTATATTATTAATAAATATTGTTGTGAACCTATTTTTTTCAAGCACTATCTTGATTGGGATTTTTTTTTTCAAGAATTGTTATTTTTGGAAATTTGAGCATCAACACTCTTCTAAATGCAACGCCCTTATTCCTATATCCAATCCTTGTTACATCAGACTACGGGATCCAATGACTCATCAAACTTACGCAGTAAAAGTGCATTAAACACATTAACTTTTTTTTTACACAAATCAAATACATATTAACTTTGAAAAAAAAAACTTTTGTGCGAGGGAATAAATATGGTGAGAAATATTAGTAACACGTTATCCAATTTCCTTTTTATATCTGGTAAGCTTTATGTAAATTAAACTAAATATGTGAGTTTCATTTTTTATTTAATGAATCATATTCTTTTTTTTAACCCTAAAGTCTGCCCAAGAATGAATTATATTCTTAAATTAATGAGACTCACGTAAATTTTGGATCGGGATCCTCTAACAGCAATTAAAGTTCCTCTTCAAGCAACTCTGAAGCAGATTTCTGAGCCGTTGGATGCATCACTTGGATGAGAATAAAAGCTAACAGACATATAATTCCTTTACATGCTTAATTAGTTCATTAACGTACAATCCCTACACACATTTATTTGCTTTACGCCTATACGTGCAGGAGGTCGCTCATGGCTCTACTCCTCACTAATGGATGTCCTACTTACCATCTATGCTTTAGTTTAAGTCAAAAATACTGAAATTCCTAGAGCTTGGAGGTAGCATTTTGTGGTATCATGTCTTAAGAGAAGGAAATCAAGTGATTGATTAGTTAGTTAAGTTTAGTTTGTTCTTAGATAGACAACTATAAATTTTTGAGATTGTTCCTAAATTTTTATCAACTATAGTTTTGGCACATGTATCCTCTACCATTCACAAACAAAAAAAAAAAAGGTCCTTCATGGATAATTGCAAATGTAATATTTTTTATTGAATTCAATTAATTCATTCAATTTTTTTATATATGTTTAATAAATATATGGATTTTTTGTGATCAAATATAATAATAAATAAATAAATGAATATGGGCATTAGCTGTCAAAAAACACCATGACATTCCTTTAGCCCATCTATCTGGAAATTATATTACTAAATAAAAATTAATTATTACACAATTATATATATATATATATATATTAATAAACTTAAAAATTTAATTTACAAAAATATTTAAAAACAAAAAGTTTAAATTTATATTAACATAATATATTTCTTAGTTTATATTTTTAATTAGTGTTTTCTGTAATTTATTATAAAATAATTTAAATTTAACTATATAATTAAGATTCCAATTTTATAATTGTTATTATTCATAAAAAGCCTTATTTTAATTATTATAATTCATTAAACATTTTAAAATAACCAAATTAAAAAAAGTATACTTGAGCATAAATAATTATATATTATTTATATAATTATGTAACTAAGCATATTTTTCCTTTTTTACTATTATTTTTTGTATTTATTAATAATGATATATATATATATATATATATATTACTGCACTAAAATTTTATTATTTTTGTTATTCTTTAGAAAATAGGATGTTTTCTGGTGCAGTTTCAATTATTGTATTAATTAAATATAATATTATTAAATTATAATATTTTTAATATGATATATTTATTAAAATTCATAAAAAAATATTTTTTATTAACTGTATGAATTTTATATAAATTTATGTACATTAAAAACCTATTAGTAATTAAAAGTAATTATTATCGGAGATGGGCACTGACGAACTGCCTATTCAGTATTCACATTTGTAGAGCCAATTCCAGCACATAAAACAAATGAACTAATTGAGCATGTAGAGGAATTATAGGTTCTGTTAGCTTTTATTCTCATCCACATGATGATCCAATGGCTCAGAAATTTGCTGGAGAGAAACTTTGATGGAGAGGATCTGCATCCCGTAAATTTCAACTAAAAGATATTAATAAAAACTTTTTTGCTCTGAACGGAGATTAGTAAGATTATAACTATGATGCATGCAAAAGATGTGATGTAGAAAAAGAAGTTTTTTTTTCATGTTTTTTCAAGTATCACCTACTCGATTGTACTTATGCTTTTAAATGGTGAAATTTCATTCACCTCATAAACTTTTATAGATTAAACAAATACATAAAAATGTTAAATTTTAATAAACATGTGAGTATATATATGATAATAAAACATGTACATGATCAGCTAAATTAGTATTTAATATAGATAAAAGGTTAAGGTGGGAAACTCAATTATGTCTTCCACTATGGAAAAGTGATTACGGATCATTAAATTTATTTATTTTTAAATCGATGGATGAGATTTTTTTGCTTTCATTTTCTCTTTTTACTATTATATTTTTCAATCTAACCATGTCTTCTTCTTGCCCTCTCCTTCTTCTTTTTGCCTTATGACTTATATAGTTTAGAATTGCAACTACGACGATAATGTCATGATGACTAGAGACCTTGTCAACGCCATGTATCTCCTTGTCACAACACGAATCTTGTACCCTAATTGTTCACTAGATCAAGAATAGCCAGCTCATTGAAGGGGAAGTAGTAATATCATCAATGATGTTACAATGAATGAAGATGGTTTGACATGCAGATTGTAGAGAGAGAAGCTTTGCCAACAAGAATTTTTGAGCGTTGAGATCTTGAATATCTTGGTGTTCACTGTAATCTTTGATGGAGTCTACCATCGATGAGTGATGAGGTAGTCCTAGAGTGTGAACACGATGACGAGGTTCCTTTCATGCTTTAAGCGCAATGATAATGAAGTCTTTTGTGAATGTCTACAATATAAAGGTCTCTTACAATGTGATTCTAGATCTGATCTTGTTTCTCTTTTTTTCCAAATTTGAGGTTGTTGATGCATGGCAATTTGGAAGATAAGTGTCGAATTTGGGTTTGTAACTCAGGCAACAATGGAGCTATGGAAAAAGAAAGGAAGAAGGTGAGTGGTGTTGCAAGCTTGACAAATTTCAAAGGGGTAAATTAGGAAAGAGAAAAAGCAAAAAAGAGAAAGTATCAACTCAGAGGACATGATCTCAACTTTTCCCTAATTGTTGACTTTAACATAAATGAGTCACGTTTTGTTAAAGAATTTTGTTGATTAGAAAATTGTAACTTGTAATTGACATTCATTGTTGAGTGAGATCAACCTATCTCAAATATTATTAAACTAATTTTTGCATTGTGTAATGTACAGTTTTTTTAAAATATTATTTAAAAATTATTTATGAAATAGATTTCATAGATAAAAATAATAATGTCATGTTATATTGTACAAATATGGTCAACATATTTTTAAAAAACAAAGCAAGTTTAATTATCCCAAAAGTATCTAATAGATGATTAATCATTAAAAAATTGAAGACATTTGTCTCATTTCGATATAAAAATTAATTATATAAGAATTAATATATTTATATTAATAAAAATACGAAATAAATAGGAATACAAAACAAACAGAAAAAAATATTCTTGTTTCTTTCTTATTATAAACCAATAAAAATTTTGAGCTGATCCAACTTGATCCAACTTCATTTAGTTTACTTTCACCAACTCATTAAAGAAATAGATAAAATACACGAATGTCAAGCTTGTTTAAGAGCAACTTTAGTGATAGATCCCAAATTGAGATCTTTGACTACTTTTTGGTGGACCCCACAATGTCACGTAGGATTGAAAATTTTTTAAGATTTATGACATTTTTTCTTTAGTGATAGATTCCAAATTAAGATTTTAGATAACTTTTAATGGATCACATATGGACCCCACTTTTAAATATTTAAATTTTGATTAAATTAAATTAAATTAATTAAATAATTAATTTTAATTAATAAAGCATGGAAATTTAACTAAGAGAAAAATTCATATAACTTTATCAATCAAATTGATTTTGATCCATTTAACACAAGTAAAATTTAACTAAGAGATTAGAGAAAAAAGATTGACAAATAAAAATGAAGATAAAAGTTGTATGTATCAATGGTAGTAGTAAATCAATTTATAGGAAAAAAATTGGAGAAAAAAGATTGACAAATAAAAATGAAGATGAAAGTTGTATGTATCAATGGTAGTAGTAAATCAATTTATAGGAAAATAATTTTCAAATAAAAAAACGACTAGTAACAACTAGTTTTTTTTTTAATTTTAAATTTTTATTCTTTCATTCCATACTCTTCTCCTCCCTTTTTTTTTTCTTTCTTTTCCTTCGTTCCCCCTTCAACATTTTTTTTCTCTCCTCTTCCCTCTCCACTCTCCTAAGCGCACCCGGGAAGCTATGCACTCCCCTCCGCGTTCCCCCGAGGTATCTGTTCCTTTTCTTTTTTTCGTTTTCTTCACTATCATGGTTGGTTGGGTTATAGGTTATTGCTCCATGCCATTTTGGTTGTTTGTTACAGCATAAAAAAAATCATTTTTTTACGTGCAGTTCTTTAGGATTATTGGGGAAGAACCATATATCCGCATGGAGATCTTCAATCCCCCTTTATTACTAAAGCTGGGGATGGAGAGATCTTCAGCTAAAGATCTCTTCCCATAACCTAACACTAAAGATACTCTAATTGTAATATGATATTCCAAAAATTGAGAATTGGCAAAAGGGTTATGAGGTTGCTACATGTACAAAGTTACTCCAACTCAAAGAAACATTTATTAACAAAAATTCATTTCTATCTTTCCAAAATCTAATTAGGCATGAGATTGCAATTCAAGTGAGTGTCTTGATTTCTTTTAGAAAGAATTTTAAAAAAACTCATAATTATTATATATAAATTTAAACCAATTAACAAAGAAAAAGAATACAAAAAATATAGAAGGAAACCAAGAAAGTCACTTTTAGTTGAAGAATCCTGTAAGTCAAACAAATATATTAGATCCTTGTGATAAGAAAGATAAAATTAAATTCATATTAAAAAAACCCAACAATCAAAATCGTAGAGTATAAAGGAAGGAAAAATGAGAATGACGAAGGAGGAAAATGAAGGAGGAGATGAAGGGTTAGCTACCACATAGTCTTCCAATTAATGCTCGTAAAAATCGACAACAATGAAAGCAAAAATAATTTGTGTGAGAAGAAGAAATGATGGTTCCATAGTAGAGAGTGCGAGAATGAGAAGCAGGAACATGTGAGGGTGATAGTGCGAAGGAAAAAAAAGGAGAGAGACGAGAGGCAGAGAAAATGAAAACTGAAAGAGAAAGTTCAAATTCAAATTTTGAAATCTCTGGCTTTGATTTCATAAGCTTTATATGAATAGAGAGAGCTTTTTAAAAGTGGTATGTTTTTCAAAATGGTGGGTTTTGCCAAAATGGCTGTGGGAGTGACATGTGACAAAATATACCTCCATCAACGAGCTCCATTGTTATTATTATAGATGTCTAATAATTTTATATTTATTATTTTCTTATTCACAACTTGTTTATCGGGCCAATATGTCATGGGAAAAGGTTGGTGTAATATACTTTTTTGTAGATTAGAAATATGCTTGATAATTCTTATTGTAAAATAATAGTTGATTAGTTATGTTTCTGATCTCTAAATATATTTACTTTTTATTTATTTTATAAAAAATATGCATTTTTAGTTTTTTCATATGAAAAAATTATATGGTTTTAATTCCTCATTCATATGTTTTAAATTTCTAATGAAGAACTAAATCATACTATTTATTATATATAGAAATTATAAATGAATAATTTTTATAGATACAAAAAATTATATTTATATTTTTAGAGATAAGAATATATTTAACCCAAAATTTTAAATATTATTTTAAAAATAATAAATGTAAATAATTATATTCTAGAATAATCTAAACTAAATAGTTACAAAAAAGGGAAAATGTTAAATGTACATTTGACTTTTGAGATGTATTGGTTGAAGAAAGAAACAAAGAAAGAGATAGAGAGAAGAAGAAAAAAATAAAAGAGAGGTGGATTGATAAATATAAAAATGATTAAAAAAATTAAAGTAATATAACAAAACTTTAAATATATGATATATTAAAAAATAAAATTTAGATACGATTTTGTAAATGTTGTTTTTGTATTGTTGTTTAATCAAATTTAGTAATATGTATAATATTTTAATGCAAAATTTATTGCATAGTTTATTAAAATGAAATTTCAATTTTAATTAAAGGAAAACACAAATAACCCATAAAAATGTATCTAAAGTTTGTGCATGTAATAATCCACAAAAGAACAATATTAATAACATACTTTTTAATACATTTTTCTATTAACTAAAATTTGTTAGAGAAATCACAAATTTACCCACGCTTCATTTTATTGGTTCAACCATCTCACTCTTATTTTTTTATCCATCTAATTCATCAAGGAAAAAAATTTAAATAATTCAGAGGTCGATTAAAAAATAAAATAAAAAATAAAAATATATATTAAGAATCAAACTCAATTAATATTCAATTGATTCAAACTTAATTCCAATGTATTGATCAATCATTTGGTTTCTCACTCCTCATTTAATACACTCTACCTATAATTTTACAATTTTTAATAAATTTTAGTTTATGTTAAGAAAATAGAGTGTGCATTATAAAAAAATGTGGTACTAAATACTAACACACCAAAAAAAAAACTCATATTAGCACCGCTTGGCATAATGGCATTAATGTAATATGCGCGAGTCAACAAGGGCATTTGGTTGCAATAACCACTATAAATACCACACTCCTTGGCTGTTTGATCATTCTTCTGCTCTTTATCATTACCTCGTTAACATCGCTTCTCTACTCTTCCTCCCTAATTTTCACTTTTATTTCATTTCTCTTATTTATTCATAAATTCCCTCAAAATTAAGTGATCACACCACCACCTATACTCAGATTCCGGCAACAATCTTCATTCTCCTCCTCTTTAATTTCAACCTCATACCTCCACCATCTCCCTTTTTTTTTTAATTTTTACTTTTTGCCCTCTCACTCTCAACAATTTCCCCATATACCCATTTTTCTTCTATTCTAAAAAAAACGGCTGTTGGTCCTTATTTTTATATTTTTAAAGCCTGAAATTTTGTCTTTTTTTTTATTATGACGGTGACGTGTGCAACCACTTAGTGTATATTTGATTTTTCTCATACGAGATCACGGTTAGTACAAATACACAATCACGTGTTTCCAAACACACACTACTATTAGAGAAGCATCATGAGTACCAAAACTATGCGTCCTCCCTCTCGCCGTGTGCCACTGAATAATAGTAGCGATTCTAAGCAGAAGGAAAGGGATCACGCTTCCCCAAGGCCCAAATCCTCACCCACAATTACCAAATTGCCCAGCAAAAAAAGCCCAAACGCAGTGTCGACCAACATGCTCCTGGCTGGCTACTTGGCCCATGAATTCCTGACGAAAGGGACTCTGTTGGGCCGGAAAATGGGCCAGGCGCCGAGCCCGCGAAAGGAGTCGCAGCAGCGGAAGTACGATAGGTATGTTGAGCTATCACTCTTGTTGAAGACCAATGGGGCCCACCTGGGCGAAATTGTGAACCCAACCCAATTGGCCTACTTCTTAAAATTATGATTAAATGTATCAGCATTAAAAACATAGACTTCTTAAGAACTTTCCCATAAAAGGTGTCTAGTATAGATTCCTAAATCCTAACAACTACCATCGACCCATCGTATTGACTTCCGTAGGAGAAAAAAATAATGCAAGTGGCGAAGAAAATGAATCTGAAATCCTTTTCCTTATCTTTTTTTTTTCGAAGAACTAATGAATCTGCATTAAATTTGTGGCTTTGCTTTTGTGTATGCCATTGCCATGTGGGCCTCCATGCATGCAACCGCTTGTTTATATATCTCAGGCTGATGTATGATGTATCCAATGACATGTGACTTTTAATAACTTTGATTCGGGGATTCCCATCTTTCTTTTTTATGAATGTTTTATTCTTGAAGAAATTCATTGAGTTATTACTATTGTTTATTTTTTGAAGGAGAGTTATTATTACTTTTTGTTCTGTTGTGTGCCCGTTTCTTTCCTAGTTATATTATATATTATTATAATTATAATTTATTAGTGAAATCCATAAGAGCAGCCTTGAGTCTTGACCACGTTTGTAAATGCGTTTAATTAATAAGTGGTGAAGAATTGGCCAACCATGCATGAAAGACAATTTAGATTGCGAGAATTATGATAAATGCTAATGAATTTACAGTGGTTAAGAAAACAAGTATAAAACTAGAAAAAGTATATCATATTAAGGGTCTCCTTAGAGTCTTAGTTAAAACTTAACAATATCAAATATATTTCATTAAATATTTGTTATTACTTAAAAAATGCACTGCATAATTTTTGCATTCTCCATTTAATATTATTTTAAAAACTGGACAAAAACAATCGATTTGACGAAATTTAGGTAGTGACCGGTTTCGTAATTTTTAAGAAATTGGTACTTTTATTGGAAATCGTTAAAGAACCGGTGTAAAACGGGTGTAAATCAAACCAAAACTAGAATAGAAAACTAATTTAAATTTATAATTTTTAAAATAATTATCTTAGAATAATTAAATAGATATTATTAAATGAAAGTATAAAATATTTCACAATATGAAAATCTTTTTATCTTCATGTCTCATAATTTTATATTATTTTACTACTTAAAATAGGAATTTAATTAGTACCAATTCCATCACAAGTTAACAAAAATTAAACTAACAATTTGTGAATTATTTATTTTATCGCTTTCATTTCGATTCTCTTTTATTGAACTTTTTTAAAATCATTGTTATTTAGTTTATACATTTTTTTATAAAAAAAAATTATTCTCTTTGATTACTTAATTAATGTGTTCACGAGACACTTGTACATTTTTTGTTATATAAAAATTTAGGTGAATTAGATTTTTAAAGTTCATCAAGATTATGACAATTCTCAATGTTAAATATGTGCTTATATAGGTTAGATCTCACAAAATTAGTTGAAAAGTTAACTAAAAGGTGAAAAAGTAGTTGATTGTTAAAACTTTTAAGTTAGTAAATTAAATTAGAAGTTTTCAATCAAATTAATTGTTGAAATAACTTAAAATATAAAATAACATATTTAAAAGGTAAACATATAAATAAATATTTTACAAATAAAAATAATAAAATATAACAAGTTAGAAGTTAGGAGCTGGCATTTTAAAATATGCTACTGTAGTGTTTAAAAAAACATTTGAAACTATTTAAAAAAATTGTTTATCAAACATTCAAACAAGTTTTTTCAGTTAATAAAAAAAACTCAAAACTAGCTAAAATGATTTATAAAATATAGTCATAGTACTTACATGTTATCTATCAATAAGATTATAATATCAACAAAGAAAATTATATTCACGACTTGATGAAATATGAATGAGTTTTTTATCAATTGAAACAACCATGGTTTGAAGCACTCGTACTAGTCATACTAAATTATAAAAATTATTTAGTTCTTGCATTTTTTAGTAACCTAATATTATAATCTTTAAAAATATCTTTATATTAGTGATGTTCATAAATTTTATAAAAGGTATTAAGTTAAAAATTTAATATATTACCTAAGCTATAAAATATGTCTAAAAAAGGGATTGGATTTTTTTACATAATTATTTAAATATTTAATTTCTAATAAATAATTGTTTAATAAAATAAGTTTTAAGAATATTTATTATTATTTTTATAGATAAAAAATATAATCTACTACTATTTTTTAAAACAAATATCAACTCAAAACACATATTTTTATATTTTTTTATTAATATTTTTTTAATTTAAAATTTTCTCTCTCATATATACCTGAAGGATCCTAGGGGAAGGGGGTGGGGACAAGATCCATGTTTGTCTTCCCTTGGATCTATTCATATTGTTAAAAATTAATCATCAACAAAGCTAAAAGATAATTAGCATCAATATCATATTTATCTAAAAAATTATTATTTTTTAAGAAATTTAAATACACATATCATTGAATATATCCTATTAAGCATTTAATGACTTTGTATTTTTTATATAAAACTACCTTTTCCTTTTTCAATGAAAAAAATGTGTTTTCAACTATCTTGAATAATAAAAATAAATGAGAGATTAAATATAGACAAAAAAAAACTAGAAGAACTGAAACTCAAAATTTGAAATTTGACGGGACTGAAAAGTTATTTTACAAAAAAAAATAGATTCCTAAAATAAATACTATTTATCTACCTAAAAATAAAGGTTAGAGACTAAAATGAATGATTTACAATTTTAGAGAAATAAAAAAATACATAAACTAAAACAAGAATTCACTCAATTTTATAAAAACGAAAATCAATGATTTAAAATTTTATAGAGATAAAAAAAATTAAAATAATAAGAATTAAACTTAAAACTGCTGATTTTAAAAAAATTGAAAGAAAAAAAATATTCAAGTCTTATTTTTTTTCGTAATTTAACATGTTGATGGTGATAATATATCACTTAGTGGAATATCTATCCCAAATATCTAATCGAGTACTCTTCCATCTACATTGATTCCATTGTTGGGAGGAGCTAGCGTCCATGGAAACGAGACCTAGTCTCTCTAAGGCAATTCAATTCCTGTATCTATTACGTAAAGGCAATAGCTATGGCGGGAGGTTACTGTATACTGCTTGTTTACTTAGCATCAAGACTTAGTAAAAAAAAATCATTATTGATTACAATTCATCATAAACTACAAAATCATAAATCAAACCCATTAAATAAGAAGTGACATCAACAAATTTTTGCTAGTTAACAGTTTCGTGACTTAAATATAGAAGCAAAGTGGCTTATATATGTTATTGCTGTGTTTGTCTATATGCACTACTAGTACTGACACTAAAATTTCTTGGATCTACTAATGTCACTATGTCTGAAAGTTGGGAGTGCAGGAAGCAACATCTAATTCATTTTCTGCATAATCCACCTACTGAGTGTTGTGCTCTGCTTCTTAGAGCTTTAATGGGGCCTGCCTATGGCCCAAGTTATTCCTTTGTAAGGGGCTTATTCCCAAATCCTTTTCAAAAACTTGTTTCATTTTATTTAGGACGATACATAGTTTTATATGAAAAAGGTAAGTAGAGAAAATGTTATAAAACGTTAGATCGATCAAACGATTCGAAAGGAGATTAAGGGAGAGAAATAAAAATTAACACAGTTTTTATTCTAGTCCATTATGATCTAAGACCACACCTTGTAGTCCTTGGCACACTACCAAAAATTTCGTTAACATATTAAAAATTATATATGTATAAATTGAAATAATAATTCTGTTGCGAACTCGGCAAGTGTATCGATAGTTTCAAGTAATAAAATGATAAGTAGAATATCGTTTTCATGAGGATTGAGGCATTAATATTATCACAACTAATATCTTTAAATCGGATTAATAAACTTTGATGAAAATTGGTTTTGTATCTTGAATTTAAGGTAATTAAAAGTAAAAATAATAATTAATAAGACTTCAAACACAACGTTATTTGAATTTATGGGAAATATGATAAAGAAGTTGTAGTCAAGACACACACACTGTTTTGATCTCACCTTATTTAATTAGATTGATTATTACATTCAATTATACTAATTATTCAGATAATGCATCTTAACATAAATAGTAATTAAAGACTAATTCCTTAGTAACCTTAACCCTTTAACCCAAGTAAAAATCTTAATTCCTTAGTGATTTCTCTTCAAGCAAGCATTAAGTGAGATACATCAATTCATATGCAATTATACACCCTTATCCCTAAGTAATGTAACAATTGTTATTTAACCTTTGGCAGAAATTAAAGCCTCAATATTCCTATTGTGAACCCTAACTCTCAGAACTTTATCAAAGTGATCAATTTCGATAAAGATATCTAAATCATTCAACACAGGTGAAACAAAATAATTTAGCATAAAAGAATCATAGAATTCAATCCAATAGCAAAGGAGTTCACATTAGGTGATGGCCTTAACTACAATGAAGAACTTAGCCAAGCCTATTCACGCTTGACTTCAATAGCATGAGATACAATTATCTAGGTTAAGAAAAGAAAAGAAAAGAAGAAGAAGAAGAAGTAAAACCCCTTCTATCTTGATGCTAACTTCTCTTGCCCTAGCTTCCTTCAATCCCCCCCAAAGCTCTTCCTTTGCTTTCTCTGTTATCTTTTTTAGTGTGGAACCCCCTTTCAACCTTTTTAAGCCTCTATTTATACTTAGGGTGTAAAATTCCTAAGTATTCTCTCAAACTCGTGCAACAAAAAGCATTATTTTGACATCACGTGTCATTGGCGCTAATGATGTGGCTCATGGCGCTACTGGCCCTGCTGGATAACGTCCTAGTGCTGATGGCGCCACATCTCACGCCAATCGCGTGAGATAACAGTGAAAATTGCCTTGTTTTTATGTTCCTGACGTGGATGGCGCGAACCTTGGCGCTGATAGTGCAAAATGGCAGTGAATTTCTCCTTCTTTTAAGTCTGTGACGCGACTAGCGTCAGTTCTCACGCCATTGGTGTGAGATGGAAGTGAATATTACCCTATTTTAGGTCTTTGACGTGAATGACGCGAACTCCAATGCGGGTCACGTGAGACTCCAGAGAGTTCAACACCTTCTTCATCTTACTTTCTTCTTTTTTCTCCTTGATTCATGCTTCAAAAATATATATAATGAGAGATAATTTGTTTGAATATGAAATGAATCAAAACATCCACAAATGAGGTTAAATATAGATCAATTATGATTGATTATTGCCTCTTTTAGCTTGAAAAACATTACATGCTAGACGCATATCAAATTCCTTATTCATTCATCCATTCATTCACTTATTCACTTATTTATTCACCTCTTAAATGAGGTATATTTATACAAGTAATGTTAACAACCTGAGCACAATATTAGGAAACAATAATTCAAACTTCTTCTCTAGACTATTTTAACAACTTATTCCTATCTAAGAGAAACAATAATTCAAATTCAAATTCTATCTTTAACACTCCCCCTCAAGTTGGTGCATGAATATTGGTCATGCCCAACTTGCCAATTGCTTCTTCAAACACTCTTTTAGAAACAACTTTGATAAGCAATAGGTTTAGAAAGTGCTTCAGGATAGTCGACAACAGTTGCTTCGATTATGTGAGGTAGAAAGAGAATTGAGATATGGGAAGGGATTAAGAACAATCACATGTTCAGGTCAATAAATTTCAGGGCTAGTCTGTGAAGGATTCAGAACAGTACAACAAGTTTCACATCAATGACCTTCAAATGGAATACGTGCGTGGAGACATCAAAACTGAGGTATAAGAAGGATTCAAAACTGGTTTGTGGAGACTTTAGAACGAGTGCATTAAGGCATCACAACGGTACGTCAATTCACGTAGGAAGTTTGCGTTGAAGGAAGTAAGGTTGTAATTATAATAACCAAGGTTAAATAAATAAAAGGAAAAAGAAAGAAAGTTTAAAATTTGCTATATTCCGTCAGAAAAAGCGTTAGCGACGGATTTTGCGACGGAATTAGCGACGGATTTGCGACAGAATTAGAGTTGAAGGAGCCACGCCAGTAACGTGGGAGGCCACGCCAGTAGCGTGGGAGCCACGCCAGTAGCGTGGGAAGTGCTCCAGAAAGCCATTTTCCACTGGAATGCCACGCCGGTACCGTGGGAGCCATGCCGATAGCGTGGGAAGTGCCCCAGAAGTCCATTTTCCACTGGATTTCCACGCCGGTAGCATGGGGGGCCACGCTGGTAGCGTGGGACTCTCGCTGGAGGCCTATAAAAGGCCATTTTCGCGTTTTTGGGCTTCAAAATTGCTTCTTCTTCTTCCTCCTTGAGCCAGACAGCCATTAGAGCACCTTAGAAGCTTCATATCTCCATTATAAGCCATTAAAACACCTCCTAATCACCTTTAAACCTGATTGGAACCATTTGGAAGCCAAAATCCAGTCTTGATTGTGAGAATTTGTGAGAGAAACCTTTTCCCCTGAGGCTTTGGAGAGTTTGAACTGTGGGAGAGGAAAAAGGGAAACCCAGGACACCAGAGCTAGGAGAAAGACTTCTCCAGCCTTTCCTCTATTGATCTGAGGTAAGAAACTCCTGTTTTAACCGTTTAATTTGTGGATTAGGGATTTGATGAATAGTGACCAATTGATTATAGGGCTGAAATTAGGCTTAGGTTCTTTAGAAAAGTGTAGTCAGGAGGTTGTTCTGAGTAACATGGAACTTTGAAATTGGAATTGTGATGAAGTTTGAGTCTGGCTTTGGGAAGGAAGAAGGGTGTGTAAATGGAAGGTACTGTGGCCTGAATTAACTTAAGTACCTTTACAAAAGTTATTCATGAGGCCAAATAATCGGTGAAAATGTGTTAAAATATGTGTTTTGACTAAGTTGAACCCATGTGGGTTCTTGATATTGATAAGCCTTGAATTGAGCTGCACAGAGTTTTTAAAGGGACTCTGAGGCCTTAGTTAAGGCTGAGGCAGACCATTGAGGGTCAATGTATAGCCTGGTAAAAGTTGGGTTAAGATAAACCTTAAGTTAGAAGACATGTATTGATTATGAGTGGAAGGGTGTTTCATTCCATATAAACGGTTGAATGCCGTTTCTAATGGTTTGATTCATGCCTACTGTAGGGCGTGACGTGCATACTGCTGGTAGAGATCACCCAGAGACTAAGGGAACTGATTCTGAGCTACGATCAGGTAAGCTCAGTGTTTTCAGTGATTGTTTCCCTGCTTGTGTTTCACTACACCCAATATGGGTGATTGCTTGATATGACTTGTATTCGAATGTGTTATGATGTTGTGGTACTGAATTGTATTGATTATTGATGAAATGGTTTGATGATGGCTGGCAACTGCATGCTAGCTAAACCCTGAGATGGGGTGTATTGATTTTGAGTACACTGAGTTAGTGTATATTATGATGATTATATTGAATACACTAGTATAGTGTATGGTTGCATGAACTTTATTCTGAGCTGATTGTGATGTGATTGCTTGAAATTTACTGGCCAGTAGGATGTGGTACTATGGACCCCTTGGGAATGTGCCCTTAAGTGGATGATCTCCCCTGGGATAATCCATAGGCGTCCATGTAAACCCTGAGTAGATGTGCCTTTAAGTAGATGATCATATTCAGGTATTGGGCGGCAAGTCCTGGGTAGATGTGCCTTTCAGTAGATGATCCTACCTGGGCATGTGTTGAGCGAGTCCTGAATAGATGTGCCCTTCAGTGGATGATCCTATTCAGGCAATGTGTGTTGATTAAATGCTTGTATTGTGTTGTTGTTTGCATGTAACAACTTTTGGTCAGCCGAGAAGGCTATTAATCTGATGAGAATTCTGTTTAATTATGTGATTTATATATATATATATATATATATATATGTATATATGTTGTGATATTGGGAACTGAACCAGAGAGAGGGAAACCTCTGAAAACCCTGAGTTTACGGAGATAATTATCTCACCCCGGTTTGGGGATTATGCAGGAACAGAGGCTGCAGTTACTGAGAGATCCCAGGGCAAGAGGCCTGAGCTGGGATAGAGTGAAGAAAACCCTAGGTTTAGATGACCGAGCTTGTTAGCTCAGATTTTGTCTTTTATCTGTATTTTGAATCCTAGGGAACATTTGTATAGTTTTGAGAATTATGCACCATGTATATTACAGAGATTCACCATATATGTATAAAAGTGTATATTATACTTGATTCAAGCTTCCTTAAATGTTTATTTCCATGCTTGTTGCGTTGTTGTGATATTGTATAATGTTAATACGCCGGGTGCACACGGGGTGTTACAGTAATTTAGCGAGAGGAAAGGGAAAGGAAAAGGGAGTGATTGGCGATGTAATAAGGTGCAAAGAGATTCAAGCCGGGACCGAAGATGCGAAGGTTATGTGAGACAAAGATGAAGTTCCTGATAATGGTAGTCATAATTTGTAGAGGAATTGAAGAATGTGAAGGTGAAGGAGGAGAAATAAAATTGGAATATAGGTACTGATACGGGAAGAAAAAAAATGTACGTTTGGGAATGTGACAGAAGAAAGAGACTCTTATGACAGCGGTAAATAATTTTGTTCATGAAGGATGTCATGACTCTGATACCATATTAAAAATCAGATACAAATAAATTGGAATAATAATTCCTTATTCATTGATCCATCCATTCACTCATTCATTCACCTCTTAAATGATGTATATTTATACAAGTAATCAAGTAATGTTAACAACCTGAGCACAATATTAAGAAACAATAATTCAATTAAGAAACAATAATTCCATGTTTCTATCTAAAAAAAATAATAATTCAAATTCAAATTATATATTCAACACATATAAAATCGTTACAAACCAATTGAGTTGGTAAATTAAAGTTTAAGGTGACACATATAATGTGAGTTGATAAGTTCATTATAGACCTTAATTGTCATTCATGTTCATGAAACTTCTAGCAATCAAGTGAGATTTTATGTAGGCATGTTGTGGCTAATCATTACTTTGGAGCATGAAATTCTAGAGAGGTATATGCATAGGCTCAACCATAGAGAGACATGAATTATGTTATGGCCAAACTATTACCCCTATCAATGGCCAAGATAAATGAGCAACAACTAATGATGAGTCTATACTTCTACCAGTTATCAAACAAGGTATGACATAAAAAATTGAAAAGGAGGGAACCTAATGGAGAACCAAATCTAGCCAAGATGAGGAGTATACACACAGCAATTAGATGTATGTTGTGTTTGTTTTTCAGTTTGAAGCTCCATTAAATGCGAATTCAGTCTTTTGTTCTAATCACGTGGAGTTGTGCTGGAAAGTGAAAAAGGAACACATGTAGTAGATGCCATTATTTTTTAACATAATAATAGTAAGAATTGTACGAAGAGACTAGTGGCATAACTTGCAAAGCAAGAGGATATTATCAGAACCAATCACAAAATCAAGCCTGAGGGAACAAAGCAAGGGCAAGCTTTTTATTAGAACCAAGAATTTTAGAGGCAACCATCAAGGAAGCATAACTCATTTAATTGAATACAATAGAGTTAATATAAATTCTCTGACACTACTTTTAATTTCACTGATAAGAAAAAAATACCAGAGGGAACCTTCAAATCAGTACCAAACTTGTAATCATAGCTAAGATCCAACTATGGTTCAATTTGAATTTGTGAACCTCAATCAACCTATAAAGAGGTTGTTAATCCAAGACCAGGGAGTAAATTTTTCATTAAATCCTGTACAGTGACTACCAATTACCATATTCCTTAATCCTAATTATTTTGTGTTGGAGGTATAAACGAGATCTTAATCAGAAGCATAGAAAGTAGAAACAAGGGAGTAAAAGGCTTAATAGAGAAAAGGTCGGGCAACATCCACATCCACTACTACGGTAAAAGGATCAACAATTGATTCTGCATATTGGTGCTGCCAATAAACATTTATACTTCTTAAAAATTGAAATTGAAATTTATTACTTGTAAGTCAAACAAATAAAACAAGGTAAGAACGTATAACAATCGTTTATACGTATAAAATCAACTTATATTACTACTATTCGAGCATAATAAGATGATTTTAAAAATATGATTTCCATCAAATTAAAACAAAATAAATTGATGACAGAAATTGTCATTGTCCGAATGTCCGTGAGAAAAGACTAGGATATTTAAATCGGAGAAATTTTCTCATCAAAATCTCTCTTTCCTTAGTCAAGTCAATTAATTAATTCATTAACTTAATTAGAAGGGGTTGTTGCTTGTTAGTAGGTGTTAAAGAAAGGACAAAGTATAGTTAGTGGCCGTTCCAGTGCCAGCGCATACGGCAATAAAACTCGCGCCACGTGGCAAGCAACAATCTTGACGCCTCCTCCGTAGTTATAAAAGCAGAGTGGGACCTGTGGGACCTACCATAAACACAACGAACTTTCCACATACATGAGATTCTTGAACTCGAACGAACTGTCTGTGAATTCGTGCTTCTCCCATACGCTTCCCACTTTCTCCAATCTCTCTCTCCCATAGCGAACGCAAACACACACCACTTTCAGTTTCCGAGTTTCCCATGACAAAGAAGTAAATAAGAAAAGAAAATATATAAAAAAGGAAAAGCTAAAGAGGAGAAAGAAGCTTCCAATGCTTTTATTGACTCAAAGAATTCAAAGGTTCCCTTCGATCTTAGAAAACACTCTGCAATGGAGGTTACTGTTCCTGTCCCCAGCCATTCCTCAACTCTCTGCTTTTTCTCTTTCTCTATAATCATAAGGCAATTCCTCATTCTTTCTTTCTTTACTTGTTTCCTCAGCCGAATTCACCGATAAATCTATGTAGGATAATTATTGTGATTTTATTACTGTATTTATTGAGGAGTTGTCTGTGAATTTCAATTTTTGTGACGGTATTTAACTTTTGTTTTAATTGGTCTGGTTGATTAATTCCGATAACATCGCGGTCTATTCTAACCTTATCAGAATTTATTTTTAATTTTTATTATTATTTATAACCGAATCGAATCAAACCTAAAATAGGAAACTGATCAAACTGTATCGATTATGAAATCAAAATCAGAAAATTCGGTGGGAATTAATTGAAATAAGAGTTAGGAGACGGTGGTGATTGTGGTTTTGAATTGAACTGAATTGAATGTGTGACAGTGTTGTTGCGGAGGCGGCATCATGGGGAGTAGGGCTAAGCATAGGAGGAGATTGCAGAAGATGATGAAGTGCATGTGCCTGAGGGAGCCGTTGAAGAAAGGAGGAGAAGATGAAACGGTTCCTTCCTCGGATTCTCTTGCAATCAGGGAGTTTTATTCTTCAACGGCGAGTGGGCGTTCTGGCCTCGACGGAGAAATTGAGAAGATGGGGTCGGGTTCTGGGAACATGGATGAAGCTGAATTGTCCTTGCGTGAGAGTGGCATCATGGACATCATCGACAATGAGGTTGGTTTCTTTCAAAATCCTTTGTCTTGTCCATTTTGATGAGACACTGAATTGTTAGTTTTTTATTAGTAGTAAAGGCCCTTTTTCTCTTTTTCTTCTTTCTTAACCACCCAACCAGTCTGATACACTTAGTAGTTAATTAGACTAGACTTAAATGTATGATTTGCTCTTGCTTGCCCAGAGACATCCAAGTCAGTTGATTTTTTGTTAGGTTATTCATAGTTTATAAACTACTTTCAGGTTTTTCTGTGTTCATTTTTATTTGTGGATAGTTGAGAGCTCTGTGTGTCTATTCAACTATTGGTTATTTAATGGAATGGTTCTTCTTCTTATCTCATTTTATCATGTGTGTGCTATCAGGGAAAAATTATTAGGTAGTCTCAGACCTTCAGGTACCAATGGTCTCAGCCTAAGAATCATGTGTGACATACTGATATATATATATATGCAAGTTTTTCAGTTTATGAGAAAGAATTAATAACACTCAATTGTGTGTCAAATGGAGATTACCACCTAAGAATTTCTCGCTAACAGAGCCATGGTTACTTTTAGATCATGGCTGACGTGTGTAATTGTTTGATAATCTAATTATTGGACATTTGGATTTGATGCAATCTGCTACATGTCTGAAATCTGCAGGAAGCTAGAGCTTTGTTAGGAAAAGATGAATATCAGGAAGGGAATATAGAAGCAGCTTTACGTGTTTATGAGAGGATAAATATAAGCGCTGTGACTTCCAAGATGAAAATTTCCCTTGCCAAAAGCAGAGAACATCGTAAGAAACATTCCCATTATTATGCTATGCCTCCGATGTCCATATACACGGCTGGATTACTGTTGGAAGCAATTTTCCTGAAAGCAAAATGTTTGCAGGTTCTGAGGAGGTTTAAAGGTACCCTCACTGGCTGTTTATTCATAGATTTGCAGTTTGTTCTTTAACTTCAAGGAACCTGTGGCTTTCATGCATGTTTTCTTTTTGATCTGCAATTCTGCACGATGACATGACTTGTATCTATCATCTGCCCTGTTTTCCATTAATTAGTTTCTGTTACATGCTTTTGATTTTAACTGCTATATTTCTTCGCATTAACTATCAGTTAATGTGCAAATTTAATTGTTGTCATGCACCTGCTATGCATAGTGTTCCTCTGGAATTTCTTCCCATCTCAGTGGGGCTTATAGTAGCTTTCCATATTAACTTGACATATTTTTTCACCCTGCATACCCCATTGGTCTGTCCCTTTAGTTGATAATTGTATTAAATAATCTTCCATTCATGTTTGATTGGTCTTTGTAAAATACACAAAAAAATTGACTTCAAGCAATTTTTTTACTTCTGCTTTCACTAAAAATAGAAAAAGCATCAATTTTTTGTATACCCTTGACTTAGGATTTTCTGCTTTGATTGTCACATGAGTATTTTTATACTTATAGTCAAACACCCCAGAATCTTGAATGTTAAAACTTAGGTTTTACATAGGAAGATAAAAGAAATTTGAATGTTGACCCAAGTTTTAAAATTTCTTTTAAAGGGGACAGCTTTGGCCATTCTTCCCTTCAAGGGAAATTTTAAAATTAAGGATTTACATAGGAAGATAAAATGTTGTCTAACATATATTTTCAATCCTTCTTGCAGAAGCTGCCCAAACTTGTAAAGTTATTCTGGACATAGTTGAGTCTTCTTTCCCTGAAGGCTTGCCTCAAAACTTTGGTCACGAGGGTAAATTGCAGGAGACTTTGGGTAAGGTAGTTGAGCTACTTCCAGAATTGTGGAAACTTACCGATTCTCCCCGTGATGTTATTTTGTCTTACCGTCGTGCACTTCTTCACCAATGGAGTCTTGATGCAAAAACCATAGCAAAGATTCAGAAAGAATTTGTTGTTTTTCTTCTATATAGTGGAGGGGAAGCAATCCCTTCAAATCTTCGTTCCCATATGGACAGCTCTTTTGTACCCAGAAACAACTTAGAAGAGGCTATACTTCTTTTAATGATTTTGCTCAGAAAAATATCTCTAAATAAAATTGAATGGGATCCGTCAATTTTGGACCACCTTTCATTTGCTCTATCTGTTTCAGGGGATTTGACAACTTTAGCCCATCAATGGGAAGAATTACTCCCTGGGACTATCAATCAAAGAGAAAGATACCATGCCTTATCACTTTGTTATTATGGCGCAGGTAATGACTTGGTAGCACTGAATCTTCTCAGGAAATTGTTGAGTAGTAGAGAGGACCCAAAACATGTTCCTTCTTTGTTAATGGCTTCTAAAATTTGTAGTGAGAACCCTGATCTTGCAAAAGATGGGGCAAGCTTAGCTCTCAAAGTGCTTGAGAACTTGGATGGAAGATGTGATCAGTTAGAAAGTCTTTCCAGTTGCTTACTTGGTGTTTCGCTTTCAGCACACTCAAAAATTGCTATTTCTAATTCTGAGAGGGTTGAGAAACAATCTGAGGCACGTCATTATCTGGAAACTGCAAGCAAAGTGACCAGAATGAGTAACCCCCTTGTAATATACTACTTGAGCTTAGAATGGGCAGAGCAAAGGGAGTTGGATGCCGCACTTCATTATGCAAAATGCTTTCTAAACTTGGAAGTTGGGTCTAATATTAAAGGATGGTTATTGTTAGCCCGGATATTATCAGCTCAAAAAGAGTTTTTGGACGCTGAATCTATTGTCAATGAAGCTTTGAATCAGACTGGAATATGGGATCAAGGAGAGTTACTGCGAACAAAAGCTAAACTACAAATAGCACAGGGCCAATTGAAGAGTTCCATTGAAACATATACTCAGCTTCTTGCTATTCTCCTAGTTCAGAGAAAAACTTTTGGTTCAAAGAAGAAGCTGTATAAGGTTTGTTGGTTTTAATACTGATTGATTTATAATACAGAGGAGACATTGCTTGTTTTTCTGCTTACCTCTTTTTTCTCATACCTTTTGTAACAGGACTACATAGATCATGCTAGGAGCATGGAAGTGGAAATATGGCATGATCTTGCTTATGTGTACATAAGTCTGTCACGGTGGCATGATGCAGAGGTGTGTCTTTCGAAATCTAAGGCCATCAAACTATACTCTGCTTCTAGATGTCATGCAATAGGTAATTAATATGTTTTATCTTTGAGTTTTATGATTTTTGGAAAGGACATCAATGGAAACAACTTGCAGATATTGTCCAATTCTTAATAGTATCCTTTGTTTAGAGCAAGCTATGTAATAAGTTGGATGTAGTGAGGTGCCAAGAGATCACAGAGCTTGAGTGTGAAGCAAAGCATGTCTTATAAAACAATTGCATAGGTATATCATACTCCAAATTTTCAAACTATGATGAGAAAACAAACTAGCCTATGCTTAATTCACAACTAAAACATAATTCAAAATTTATTAATAGCCCTTCGGCAAAAGTTGCAGATGTGCACCTAGTAGCATCTTTAAAACACACTTGCTCAGTGGTGCTTTAAATAGTAATAAAGCATGAAGTTATTCTGGTTGAATTGCTGATGGCTAATATTTGGCAACGGTTGATGTTATTGGATATTTGAGAGTACTGTTTGATTCGTTATATGTTCCGGCCTATCTGTATTCTCATTCACTTCCAGCCAGAATCAGGGGGATCCTTAATAAAATAGTTTTGATAGGATATTTTTTTTGTCATGTTTTCACTATTGAATTTCATGAAGATGGAAGACTTTTTAGTTTTTACACGGATTAACCTTTCATGCTTGTAATCATTAGTCGGATGAACAATGAGTGTACTGATACGTGTGAGAACAGAGTTTAGTAGGTCATTTAAAGAAGGCTTTGGAGCCCTTTTTACGTATCTTGCCGAAAACTTTTTAGTGGGCTTGGGTTGCGTTGCTTATGCTGTTATCTGCTTCATTTTACCATTAAGCAGCAAAATTTAATTTTAGTTACTTCAACATTTGCATATAATGGGTTTTTTTTTTCATTTCACAGGTACAATGCACGAAGCAAAGGGCCTTTACAAAGAGGCTTTAAAAGCTTTTCGTGATGCTTTGGACATTGATCCTGGACATGTCCCTAGCTTGATCTCTACTGCAGTTGTTCTTAGACGGTGCAGTAATCGATCAAATCCTGCTATCAGAAGCTTTCTGATGGATGCACTACGGCATGACAGATTTAATGCTTCTGCTTGGTATAATCTAGGTATTTTTCACAAGGATGAGGGTACAATTCTAGAAGCTGCAGAATGTTTTGAGACAGCAAACTCTCTTGAAGAATCGGCTCCGGTTGAACCTTTCAGATGACTGACTCTGCAAGCATTTTTGTTATTCAATCTGACGCTTTTGATGATATATATATATATATATATATATATATATATATATATATGTATCAACAACACTCTCCCTAACACTGTCATACACAACTCCTGTTAGGTAAAAGTCCGGTGAGTTTCATTTTCTATTTGGTGGGTCTTATTCACAAATTAGTAGGATCCACCTAAATTTTAAGCAATAGAAGAATAGAAGAATGTGTTAAAAAAAAGTGATAGTGAATGTGTTACTGACACTCATTGTTCATGTATAATTTCCATGTATACCTGACGACGGTATAAGGTCAATAAGAAAAGCATGCTTCATGATTTGGTTGTTCTTGTTTGTAACTGTGAGCTGCTGCTTTTTTTGTCCTCCTCTCTTAGTTGTAGCTAAAGGTTGAACAGTTAGCACCGTCTTAAAAAAAATATCTTAAATAAAATTAACATTAAACACAATGGAATGCATCCAATTAAATTAAAATAAAATATAAAAATGTGTATTTTATTATTCTTTTTTTTTCATTTTTCACGAACACATCCTAAAGGTAATATGTACCCAAATAACCCATCAAAACTGTAGAAGAACAGGGATGACGTGTTCCTGTCGGATTAGACTCCACTTTTGAAAGAAAAGAATATTGTAAAAATGTATTCATGATCCAATTCAATATATCCATTAGAACATTAGAATATAACGAAAGAAAGTTAAATATTATATAAGAAAGATTCATAAATAAGTCTTTATTTTGAGATAAAATGTGGTATTAGTCTTTATTTTGAGATAAAATGTGGTATTAAATTTATTTATGTAATTGTTTATGATTTATTAATATAAATTGGATGAGTATGATGACAATGGCTTATTTTTTACTTGAAGATTTCTTATATTAAATTTTTTTTGGTGTGTTATGTGGATAGAACGACGATGTAAAATTCATAAATTTAAATCTTAAATTTTTTTATTAAAATATGATGATAAATTCACTTATTAAGTTACTCGTTGATATAAATTTAACCAATTCTTTCCCTTGGTAGCACAACAATATCTATTATCAATAATATTCTGTCATACACTATCGAGTACCAGATTCAACCGAAGTGTGTAATAGGGGCACGATAAAAAAACAAAAACTTACAATTATTATAAGTCTATTCACTTTT
Organism: Glycine latifolia; assembly: GCA_013407115.1. Classification (NCBI taxonomy): domain Eukaryota; kingdom Viridiplantae; phylum Streptophyta; class Magnoliopsida; order Fabales; family Fabaceae; genus Glycine; species Glycine latifolia. The sequence continues at coordinate 25,846,058 of CM023943.1, forward strand.
GTTAATGTTTTGTTTGACATATGGAAGTGAAGTTTAGAATTGGAATTTAGACTATTAATTCTAATTTCATATTTGTAAGTTCTCTATAGAATTATCATCGTAATTTCACACGATAAATTGACAGGATTATAAACAATCAGTCAAGTCCTTTTAAATTTTTATTCTAACATTAAAATATTTAATTTCACATATTTAAGAATTAAATGTTAACCAAAAAACAAAAAGAAAATGTTCCTAGTCTACTTCTTTATTTGGATAAATTATTTTTCTATTAACAGAGAAAGGTTCAAATTACACTATCATATTCTATATTCTTTAAAATAAAAAAATCCTGTTTTTTAAAGACAAAATTGTGTTACATTCAAATAATTTATAATGCAAAAGAATCTGGTAATATTGATAAGCATTCATAAATCAGTTTGAGTTTTTGTCTCTACATTTTTTAATGTTAATGAAAATTGCATTTTTGAATGTTTTATCATTAATCATTTTTCCTTTTTATCCATTACATGGGGGAAAAATGTGTCATTATAGCTTCAAATAATTGAAAACTACTAATGAAATGTTGTGGAAGGTCCCAGATTGCAAAAGAGTAATTCTATCACCAAGTATATTATTTTTTCACAACATTTTTCTTTAATTTAAGAAAAAGACAAGAATAGAAGAGAGAAAAATGTAAAATAAAATGCATAATATAAGGAAAAAAATATATAAATAGAACGTTACTGGTGGCGAAAAGTGTGTAAAAATTGCAGCAAATTGGTGGGAGGATTCAAAATCGAAAGGAGAGAGCCGACAGAGTGGGGACAAATGTGAATGAAAATGCTGAAACTGAAACGACAGATGCACCCTAAATTTGTTTGTGTCAGTCAACACTTGCAAGTGAGAAAGACAACACAAAACAAAACAGACACTGAATGTGAATGTGAATGTTATGTGCAACTCTCTCTATCTGTCTCTTTGAATACTGTGCCAAAATTCCACACACAAACAAACAGATAACATAACAGAAGAAGAGCTCAAGAGTTTCTCACATTCTCATTTTGTGATTGGAGAGAGAGAGAGAGAGAGAGAGAGAGAGAAGAATGAAGAGTGGTAATGGGAAGAAAGCACAGGAAGAAGCAGGCCCCTCATCTGGGATTGATGGAAGCAAACAAGAAATGACTGAAAAAGCGAGTGATGATGGCATTGAAGATAGTAAAAATGGTTTCTTTGTTCCTGGCCCTCTTCTTTCTCTCAAGGAACAGATCGAACGTGACAAGGTTTATATCATCTTCACCCCCCCTTTTTTTATTCTGCTTTTTTTTCCCGAACTTCTTTGATGGTGTATGATTTGTGGGGTAGCGGGAAGATTGGATTTTCCGGTTTTTGAATGGGTTTTTAGTGTCACTGTCATGATTTTTGTTAAGAAACCTCTCTTGGACTGTTAAGCTGAATTATTTTCTCTAGTTAAAGTAATAATAAAAAGGAATGTCCATACAAAATAAAATGGTGAAAAACGTTGTGAACTGTGTAGTATACAAATTGGTTCGACAAATTTGAAGTATTTGTTAAGTGTCTCAAACCGTTATTTTTAAAGTTTTTTGTGATATATCCTTTTCAGGAAACTGTGACCAATTTCACAATTATTGGACTTAATCTTTTTTTTAATAAATATTGCACATGATATTCAAGGGTTAATAAAGTGATTTCTACTCATGTACCTACAGAATAGTTATTTTTTACTAGTAATTGTTCTGATTTTGAGGTTAATTGTGCTGTGTAGGAGGACGAAAGCATAAGGAGGTCGAAGGAGAAGCTGTTGGTTTCTTGGAAAGTAATATAGATGGTTTGTTTTTGTTTACTATCCATGTTTATGCTTTGTAGAGCTTTTTTGCTTGCTTCTATTCAAGTTCTTTCCTTTTACAGGTCAATTGGATCCTGAAGTGAAATTTCACTCCATAGGAATTCTCTCTGATGATTTCGGTGAAATTGTTACTCCTTTACCTGTAGATGAAAATAAGAATGGTTGCACTTTATTCACTCTCCGGGAAGGATCTCGCCACCAGCTTAAGCTAAAATTTAGTGTTCTGCTCAACATTGTGTCTGGCTTGACATACTTCAACACTGTGTGGAAAGGAGGACTACGAGGTACACTATTAATACTTTTCTCTGTTTCTGTTTGCTAGATAGTTTGGAATATGTTGCTTTATGATATTGACTATTAACAACCAAAGGTTTGAAACTCTCAATATTTTGTTCTATGCCTCAGTTTAAACCTGGCTCTAACCTTTATAGGGCAATACAAACAATTCCCAATGCGATATTAACTTAGAGAATAAGCTCATGAGTTTTTTGAGTCTAGAACCTTAATTAAATGATGTCCACCAACACTCCAACATAACTAATGTACATAATATAGGACACTAGGGTGCACCCCCCGGCCCCCGCGAACCACAAACTTTGACATGGACACTGACACTTGCACTATTTTAAGTTGACATGGTGTCACTTGAGTGTCCAAGCTAACAAAATATAATTTTTTAATTGGACACCAAGTGAGGAGTGTCTAACACGTGTTGTGTTTGTGTCAATGCCAGAAATGTATCTAACACCTCAAACAGGAAGAGTGTGCATGCTTCAAGGTTTTGGTCTTATCAATTAACATCCTTCAAGTCTGGGTTTGGTCTAAAAGATTGCCTTTTTAGTGATCATTAAGGTCGTTTCTTGTTTTGTTTTTATGCTTTATTAATCCCATAATGGGGGACAAGGGTTGCACCACAAGGCAGCTAGCCTGAAGAATTGTAAATGCTATCTGGTAGGACTTCATCCCTTCTAGGAGTTGAATTTTAATACAGTTTTAGCAGCACAAAACTTTATAGTAAGAAAAGGTCTCAAACTATGTTTAATGCTTATTAGTTGTCAAACAACATCTTGTTTTCTTGAATAAGATTTCTGTGGTGTGGATGGTATGGCATAAAAATGATAACATAATTGCAGACGACGAAATTAAGTTGAATTTCTGAATTTATTTATTGACATATATTGTTAGAAATTGTTCAAATGGTAATGGTGTCTTTTTTAATGTATTAGATGATAATTTGGTTTTATTCTTGTGCTTTCTCAGTTGATCAGAGCAAAGGAATGTTGGGTACTTTTGCTCCTCAAAAGGAGCCACATGTATATGCACTCCCTCTGGTGCACTTGCAAGGGGTGTTTACTCAGCCAAACTTAAGGTATGGGGAAGTAAAAATACATTTTCCAACTGAATGCTTTGCTCGTAATTTTAATATATGTGTTGGCTTTTCTTAATTTATTCAAAGTAGATTTTCTATCCGGAAGACAACATATGCTCACTAGTCACTACCTGCTTTTCTGGATAGCTTCAGTAATAAAATGTTATCAAGTATTGTTGAAGTTGTGAAGTTTTATACAGATATCTATGATCTGAAACTTGTTTAACATTGTCATAACATTCGCAAATTATGATCTATTTTTCTTTTGTTTATTCCTTTAACTTTAGGAATTCTGTTTAATGTGCATTTGAAAACTCTTAATGTCTGAGATCCAATAATTTTCAATTCTGCTATTTTCACTATTACTGTGAGGTCCTTACAGCATAGAGACTGAGTTTTATCCTCATCAGAATACATTAAGACCAGCCAAGAAGTCTAGTATTGATGTTAGGGCGCACTTGGTCCATTTTACATTTGTTGAGAGTACAACAGGGGGGGGCATGAAGTGAAAAGTATAACTACCTTTACACTCTTCATGTCTTCCTCCATTGCACTTTCCACATGCTCAACCAAGCACAGCTAAAAGGATTGATTATTTAATTTTCATTTATGTATTACAATCACTATATTTCAATCTGCTGTAGGCTATTACAAAATTGAAATCCAAATGTTTGAAAATGTGAAGAGCTTCCATTAGTTTCCCAAGTTGTCAAGTTATTACAAAGAATATTAAGGTTTACTACGTATAATTTGCACAATTGATCCTTATAGTTTGATCAACTTGTTCCTATTTGGTTGTTGTCTTATAGTTTGAAGACGATGACAGAAGATGTCACATGGAACTCAAATATTTATTCTAGATAAAAAAAGAGAAGCTAGTCTGGTTTTTCTGACACGATGTTTTATGTATCCTCCCAAAATCCTTAATTATAGTATTTCTGAACATGTGTTATGGATGCTACAGCTTTGTATTTGTTTCCTAATACGCAAAAAAGGGAATGGACTCCGTTATGAAATTGTGTTGGCTCTCTTTTTCTTTTTCTTTTTTGATAACTTGTGACAGTTTATTTTAAGAACTAGAAAATGACTTTTGAACATTTGCTCTTATAAATGAGAATGAATTTGAGACTTATAGGTAGTTTGTTTAAACTATAAAAAAAAAAAAACTAAAAAAGTGCTTTTTAAAGAAGTAATTTTTAAGGATCAGATAGAATTTACTTGTTAAAAGAAGTAGAAAGTTATTTTTCTAAAGAAAAAATAATTTAGACAAAAACATAAAAATAGAAAATTGTTTATTTTATCAAAAAAATAACTCAAAATAAACATGTCCATAATTGTTGATTGGAAATTTAACCATTAAGATTCTAATAATTTCATTACTTATTGAATATGAATATATTTAACCATAATCTCAATCATCTTTAATCTAAAAGCCTTAGTTGAGAAAAAACGACATGCACTACCAATATAAAATGTTTTTATATTATTATTTAATCATAAATTATCAATTATATAAGTAAGTTTATTTACGTTAATAATAATAATTATTTTTAAAATCATATATAGCCTGATTTTTAATTGATTAATAGAGTAAAAAAGTTTACGCCAACATTGTATACTTTATTGAACTGTTAGTTGTCCCGGTTTACATTTATAATATTATTATCGTCTACTCCCTTGTTGAGGGGACACAAAAAAAGATCTGGTATACCATAAAACCAAGAAGATAGCAGATAGGGAAAAAGAATCTTATTCACAAACGAGCTTATCAAAACGTTACAAAATTGTTTAGCCTTTCCTGGTAAGGGGCGAACATCAAACTGAACAATTAGGACATAATCATCAATTTTCTAATCATACATCTTAAACGGACAGAGCTTTAAGTTTAGGCACATATTTGTGGTGTAAATCTAAAGTAAAGAGAGTAGTAGGACAAATTGTAGAGAAAGAATGTAATTGTTACGAAATCAGAGAACAAAAGTTTTCAGCTTCATTACTGTCATATACACTATTTGTATTCTCACTTCTCATGTCAACTCTAACAATGGATTTAGCATATCACTATAGCCTGTATGTTTCTAGATCATGAAAACTATCAACCAGCTGAACAATATAGCTCTACAGATCCACCACAATTCTAGCCAATTATTTATCATGGATGGCAAAGTGAGAAGTGATCACTTGAGTAACCAACAATTGCAGTACAAATCGTGTTTCAACAATTAGAAGGCAACAACCTGAAATTCGTTTTCCAGAGCATATGAAGACGCATATCAGATGCCACCAGTTATATATTGGTGAGAGTGTCGCTGCTAGTAACAGAGCATAGTACTACGATCTGGCCCAAGAAATACCGTGCAAATTGTGAAGTGGATAATAGACGAGTTCAGAAGTTGAGTCAAAGTTTGAAACCAGCAAACAAAGAATTTGCTCGTATAAAGTGCCCATGCAAGTATGCAAAGTTAAAGAATGGCCAAACTCCAAAAGTCATAGTTGTATGAAGAAGTAATTCTGGTATTCATATGTAGCGTGTCATCCAGTAGAAAACACTGCCAGAAGGTAATCATATGAGCAACTGGGGTGAAAAAACTGAAAGTTTGAAATAACAGTAAAAACAGAGACAAAAAAGGCACCCTTAGTCTATGCATACGATTTTAGTTCCAAATAATATTATGACCTCATACTGAAGATATGAAATGTCAGATAAGAATAGAAAGCAAGATTCTTGACATTCCTGAGAACAACATATATTAACCTTTTACCAACATGGATTTCTTCATAATGCAAAGCCTTATGAAAAATATAGTTTTATTGTTATTGTTCTTATTATTATTTGGTAAGAAACTTATTGCATGTATATAGACACTTTGAGCCACTGCCTTTTTATGTTCTATTTTTGCCTTGCACCCACTGGTTTATGTGCCTTCTATCTAAGATTGAGTTTCCTTTTTTTAGAAGAAGCAAACAAAAGTGTTAATGGTGGCTGTGTGGAAGCACAAGATGTGCCTGCCCATCACAATCCCAAAAAGATACAATTGTCTACTTCCGGCAGCATTAGATTGAGTTTCTGATCAATTAAATTTAATAACTTCAGCAGATTGTGTAAATTTAGCTCAAGTTGTGTAACAGTGAAAAGAAGTTATTGAAGAAGCAATGTATGCAGTTGTGCACATTAAGTCTATTACCTATGCAAATCACTAACAATAGCTAGTCAGATTAGTCAAGCGAATGGCTTTAAAGGAGAAAATGATAACCAAAAGACTGAATGAGTAATTGAAGGTTTAAGCCAAGGACTCCGTAAATCTGAGAGTCGTGACAGTTGAGCAATTTTAAATAACTTATTCTCAAGTCTACCCTACTCAAAATCATATAATAGGGCACATTCAAGCCAAATAAAGGAGAACAACTATAAAGAACATTATAGAATGTACCTTATTATTTACAAATAATGTGACAACAATTCAGCTGTTGTATATCTCAACCTGCAGCTTTGTCCCAAGTGAACATCACCAAAAACATACCTGCATTATAGTTATGATACAGCTGACAAATTAAAAGAATTAAAAAGAAAAAAAAAGTAAAAGGATAAAAATGTTTCCAACTTACGAAGTTTTGTTATGCAAAAATGTTGGGATTTATGATTAATTCTGTAATTCAGCTAACTTAACCAGTAGCCATCTTGTGAACATGAAATTATCATTATTTCTGAATTTGGTTCATTGTTCCTCAATTGGAAATGTGTGCTGAGATTTCCAAAATCATATTCCTCCCAAAATAATAAATCAAAACCTTAAATATAGGAGACAGAAAATAACCTATATTCACAGTACGCAGGCCATGCACAACGAGCTTTCCCATAATCCCAATAACAGTCCTCATCTCTTAAAGGACCACGCTTAGCTGTAATGGAACAAAGTCATAAAAGTAATTGGAGATTCTCAGCTGAACTATTTAAAATTGTTTATAAATGTGCTAAGTACCTTTTTTTACAAACTTTGAATTTGCATCAGGATGGATATCATGCCACATCTCAAGCCATAATTCCCTCATTAGCACTGGTGATCTAACGATGTTCCTGTGATTTGCTACAAGAATGTTGTGTCAGTTTACTTGTATGTATCCTTGTAGCCTTGCAGATATTGTGACCATACTTCTTGCTTATCCATAAAAAGTAGCAGTCACTAATCAATAAAACAAATTTATATTTTAGAGAAAACCCTCAATTTGGTCTTTCATAATTATGTATTACCACATTACTCCTTCAAAAATGTTGATCGCTGAATTAGTCCCCTAAAGATTCTTTCTGCCACCACTGTAATCCTCCAAAGATTTTGCCACCAAATTAATCCCTTAAAGATTTAATTTATCATCAAATCAGTTCCTCAAAGATTATTTTTATCACCATTTTGTTCCCCCATAAGAACCAATATGGTGACATTTAAGATCTCCCTCAAAGATATAATTTCCCATCAAACTAAACTCTATGATTTTTTTCACCGCTTTAATCCTTTATAAAGGATCAATATAGTGATACTTTAGATCTTTGAGAAACTAATCTGGTGACTAATGTTTTAAGAGCTAATATGGTGACGAATTAAATTTCTGAGGGACTAATTTGATGACTAAATTTTTGAAGGACTGCTGAAGTAACACGGACAAGTTTGGAGGATCAAACTAAGGGTTTTCTTTATAGTTTATTATGAAATTAATGAATAATTGCACATGCAGGTAAATAACCCTTTCCTGGGTTAATAAGTACATTTAACCAAAACTTTTCCCTGGGTTTTCTTTTGCTAAGTGAATGAATTCTTTAAGTGTTAATTTTGTGACCATTGACTTTTAAATCCAGTCAGAAAATTGACAAGATGCTTATCTACACTGAATTAACATAGCCTACGTGGGCATTAGTCATGACAAATTCATAATCTAGTTGTCATTATTTTAGTCAAAAATAAAACCATCAATTAGTCCATGACAACTCCAAGGACAAGCCATGCACCTTTATCAAGCTCCCAAACTGCTGTCCTCTTTCCAGGAAGACTTTCTGAATCTTCATAATATGTTATGTACTTCACCCTTGGTGATCTTGTCATGTTTGGAACAATATCTTCTTCATGGTGATGTTTCACATTCAATTTAATCTGTACATCTGAACCATCATGCTCTGACTGAAAAGTCCGAAAAAAGATAAATATAAAGATTGTGATACAAATATTAGTACGCATGCAAAAAAGTTAAATTTGAATATGATGCGACCAACATACAATTACAAGCAATAGAAAAGTGGATAGTGGGGAATAATAATAAAATAAAATAAAACACAACCATGGTCTCCTTGGAGTAAAACAAATTCCATGTTCTCCTTATCAATATCATTCATTTTCAGCAAAGACTTGTGTGGTTATGGCTTACAACTCATGGTCACACACCTATCTGTCTAAATAAAGACACACAGCAATAATTCAAAATATTGTACATACCAGCAAACTAATAATTTAATTTAATAGCACACGTTTGCAAATGTATTTAACTTAATCCCAAAAACATTACTGAAAAAATCATAATCACACTTAAGGTCTTAAACACTACTCACACACCATCTTTAGACCGAAATACCTGTGGAGCTTTTGTTATGTTCACTTTCGGTCCAAGCCAGTTTTTGCACCAGGAAAGGGAGAGATATGGCACCTGTAAATAATTTATTTTATTGTAATCCAATTGTTGAATGTAGATGTAATGCTCACACATCGCAATTCCAAAAACAGTGGAAGTACAAAATTAGGAAAAATGGTCGATAAATACATTATGCATTCCTATATAATCACACCCACAGTAAAGGAAACATAAATTAAGTTTACCGTCTCGTCGCCACTTATTGCTCCAGGTTTCCCTTCAACCTGATTCCCTGACCTGACAGTTGAGACTAAAACACTTTAACATGTTTAAGTTTAAATTGAATATTCAGAAATATGTATAAATAAGAACTGTAATAGCAATAACTATTTCCCCATTGTACACAATGTTTATCAAAAGATAATATTAGTTTGCAAAATTAATGCCAAAATTTTTAACCAACAAACCATCCACTCCTCCCCAATTGATTCCATTTACAACTACAGAAACCAACACTCCTGAAAGGCTGAAAGATTGGACAGTTTACCTTGAGATTAGAGATCCTTCAAACTCATAAACAACATCTGTAATGATCCAGTTATCAGGGTAAGGCTTGCCGCTAGGAGCATAGTAGTAACCAACCTATTTTTTAAAGTCAAGATGCCGGAATTATCATTCACAATAACACTATTTCTGATCAACGGATTCCCCAAAGATTTACTGTATAAATAAAGAATTTCAGGATACAGGTAAATGTTGACAATCGGGAAAAAATTATTAATATACAAATATTTTGATAATTGACATAATTTTAGCTGTGAGAACTGCAAGATATTGAGGTGTCAGTATACTATTGTTACCCCTATACCACTAGAAACTAGAAAGTACTCAGCATTCCAACAATAAGCACAAAGAAGCAAAGACCAGAGTATATCACAGATAAAAAGTCTGTCTAGAATGTGAAAGACCAGAATTCAAATCATTGAATGTTTTAAATTTTCAATAGAACTTAAAATATCAAGGTATGGAAAGACCAGATTAATCCTTTTTTATTAATTTATTCCCAATCTATGAAATGCTTCTTTGTTGTATATTCCTCCTACATGTGGCCTCCTCTTCTGAACACAGCTAAACCAAAATGAGGGAAAAAAATAATGTCAATGGTAGAAAATAAACATGATGAGGCGTATAAAATGATCAAATCACAAACTCTACTGGTACTTGTGACGTGACTTCAGCAAATGTAGATATTTCATAGAACTAAAAGATTGGAAAACTTTACAGCTTTCAGAACCAAATAAAGCACACTATTTGTATGGGGTTGCATCATGCATATTGGGCCAATATTTGTTACTTTTTTCAAAAATAAAATAAAATAGCAATGTCAAATATGATAAACTAAAACACAAGTGCAATAGAGTTCACAACTCAAAACAAACTACAACAATATATAAAGAGAGTTAAATTTTATGTACTGTCAGTGTAAATTTACTCTATCAACAAATCACAAACCATGTTAGGTATGAGTTTTAAGATAATTATGTAAAAGTCAACAAACTTATCATACATGGCAATTTATGATTGAATGAAAGTGTAAATACTCTTTAGACTGTCAATGCATTTAAATTAAATTCATATAAACAAAATAGCTTAAATATGTTTTAAATATGAGGGTGAACCCTGCCACAACGGTAAAGTTGTGTCTTGGTGACTTGTTGGCCATGGATTAGAATCCGAAAACAGTCTCTTTGCATATGCAAGGGTAAGGTTACATACCATATTCCTGCCCCTTACCTTCGCATAGCAAGGAGCCTCTGGGCAATGGAATACGTAGTTTAGTGTTTTTTTTATGCTTTTAGTCCCTAAAACTTAAAATTGATATTTAGTTCCTGTAATTTAAAAAAAAAAAAAAATAGTCCCTCTTTCCGAACGTCTTTAAAGACTTTGCTTATATAGCTAATGGATTACAAGTTGCTTACATTACATGGCAACCCACTTTGATTTCGTGTTCTTATTATCAAACATCCCTACCACATGCGTGTTTTCCTTTCAACATTTTCATTCTGACAACGTTTGGGTACAAGGGCATTTGGACAGAGGGACTAAAACAAACATTTTTTCAAATTATAGGGACTAAAAAGATCAATTTTTAATTCAGAGGATGAAAACAAACAAACCCCAAAATTGAGGAACTAAAAACATATTTAAGTCAAATGAAATTCTTTGAATGAACCCTTTACAAGCAATCTGTAAAAACTCTTTACCCTTCATGTGTGTGTGTGTAAAGCAACCTTCATTTAGATAAAATTCTTTTGTATTTGCAATTAAGCTAGACACTAGAAATAACAGCCACTTTGTAGAGCGAAATTATACCTTTGTCTTTGAATCAGTCCCATAAATGCAGAATACATTTTTTATTGGTGGCCGATCCCAAGGTGTAAGGGGATTAAGAATAGGATCGCCAAGATATGATCTGAAATATTAAAGCATTCAAGCATATGTCTGTTCAATAGTATTAGTGTAGAACAACAGGTAACAATATAAACATGCTTAGTAGTAAGTAAAAGAATATCCAAAAAAAAAGTAAATAAAAATAGAAATGAAAACTCACTAATAGCTACAAAACATAGTCAAAACCAACAGTTCAGGACAGCTAGTGCAACAGATATTAGAGAAGATATGTTTTTATTCATAATCATAATTCCTTGTAAATGGAAGCACCCTATTTACAGTTCCTTATTAAAGCTCAAAAGTGTAACAATATTTATAAATAAGTTTAAAATTTTCTTTGGGGAAGAAGGGATTAAGTTTCATATTCAAAACAATCCTCTACAGTAAGAACATATTTTCAGTCAGATGATTCTCTTTTTGGATGGCCATTCTTAGCAGCAGCCCTAAGAAAATGAAGCTTCAGAAGTCTCAATTTTTGGCTTTTCATTTAAAATGATCAAAATATTCTAGCAAAATATATTTTAATGATTAATGTGATAACACTAACTTCTCTAACAGGTATAAGAGCCTCTTGCTGTCTGGGTCATAATCTTCAATTGCCTTGAAAAAGGTGCCATCTGATATTTCCCGAGCTGAGAAAGATAATTGAGTAGGTAGTCCACACTCCATGCTGGACAAGTTGGCCTCGGGTATTTCTGAGAATGAAGGATATGCATCAAATGCTGCAAGCAGACATTACAATTAGGCAGTTGGGGACCAAAAGCACCATAACTTGATTGCCCACTAGCAAAGTAAAAGAATCATCAATCTTACCATGAGTTGAGGGAATTTCAATGTTGATTATTTTTGTTGGCCACCCAGATAAGTTTGTCTTAAACTCCTGCTCGTCACAGTGATATGTTTGTGGACCCACATGACTTCCCCCAGAAAAATGCTTCCAATATTTATTATCTGTTCTACAGTACTTGGAAAAAGGCATCATCCATAATGATGAACCAAAGGAGTTGAACATCATCCGAGCTGTTCCCTGATACCTTAAAAAATTTATGATGAGCATGCATTAAGACAAGAATAAAACTGCAAATGAAATAGTAAACATGGGACATATGTCAAAATAAATCCACCTATTAATCGATAGCAGTTTGATGTTTATCTAGGAGTTGATAAACATCTAGGTTCAGACAGTGATAGAACAACATGGTGTAACTTCAATCACTTCCTGACCATTATGATGCACATCTAAGAACTCAAGCTGCTAATTTCTATGGAATATCCAGCCAGCTGTTAGGAAAAAGACCTAAAATAAAAAAGGAAGGAAGAACTTAATATATTTCTTTCTATTTGAAGTACTAGTTCTAATCCCCCTTTATAGGCTAAATAATCAAAGGAAAGAAGGAAATAGGGATACCAACATGAAAAGGAAAGAAGGAAAATAATCAAAGATACGATATATTTATCATCCTAATAATATCAAAGAAATTTACTACACTTCCCCTCAAGTTGGTAAATGGATATCAATCATTCCAAATTTGCTAGTAAGTTTCTAAAATTTCATTGTAAGGAGTCTGTCCCCTGGTGAATACATCTGCCAATTGGAGCCCCATTGCCCCAAAAAGATGTAGGCTATGGCTACAAGACCATTTCTACAACTTCTCTTTGATGAAGTGTTTGTCAATCTCTATATGCTTGGTTCTATCGTGCTGTACAGGGTTGTGGGCAATACTAATAGCTGAATTATTATCACAAAACAGCCTCATAGAGTCTTCATACTTTATCTTGGGGTCATCAAGAATGATTTTCATCCATTAGAGCTCATGATACTGTTGTGAGTCTGAGGTTTATTATTTGTATATTGGGCTTGAGTTCATGAATAGCTACAGTGTTTAAGGTTTCTAAACCTATATATTTCCTTGTAATCTGAGTACATTGTAATGAGTGTGTGAGGAGAATATAGAAAAAAGTTGGACGTAGCCACAATTGGGTGAATCGAGGTAAACACTGTGTGTTATTTTTCTTCTGTTTCTCTCTTTTTATTTTCTCAATTGTTGTGTGGTTGCTCGGTACCAACAGATACTGTTAGAATATTATAGAATATCATTAGTGTTAAGGGCCCATATGTACTGTCCATATATATGTACTGCTTGTGTACCCTAAGGAGGAAGATCATTTTTATAAGTAAATATCCACTTCTTCTCCGTTAAGTTGGTACCAGAGCTTTCTGGTGGTCCTGGTCGCCGTCTGCCGCCGTCCGCCGCCTTTCCGGTGACCTTTTTCCAACCGCGACCCACCCGACCTGATCGTCTCTTCCAAGCGAATCTCTCTGTCCAAGTGCCGTTCTTCTCCAGCCAGCCACGCTCCGTCATGCACGGCCCTTCTCTTCCGCTTTCTTTCTCACGCGCCGGCGCGTGACGAGCTGTCCGGCCACCGTTCACGACCAGACTTGGACACCAGTGATCGCCTCCTCCTTCTGGTCTTGGATCCGTCCTCATTTTTGAGTGGGTCCATCCTTTGCAGCATCCTTCCTCTCCTCTTACTCTCTGTGTATTCTATCTTGATGGAGGAGTCGACCTCTGATGCCAAGAAGGGTCTCCCAACACAAGGCATCATATCCACTGCTGTTCCATCCATTACTGCTGCAAAACTCATTGGCTCCACTAATTACACGAACTGGTCTACCTCCGTTAAAATCTGGTTTGGTGGTCAGGGATATTCGGAGCATCTCACAACTAAAGCTGCCGACGTTACCCAGGAAAGGAAGTCGGATTGGAATAAAATTGATAATCAGCTTTTGATTATCCTTTGGCATTCCATTGATGTGACCATCCTTGATATCTTCTACTCTTTTGAAACCTGTTATGAAGTCTAGGAGGAAGCCAAAAACCTCTATACAAATGACATTCAGCAACTCTATGCTATTGTTTCTCGAATGATGGAGTTGCGAAAATCTTCTGATCAGAAGATGGAGTCATATGTTGGAAGGAGTAGCTCCTTAATGAAGGACTTTATGGCTATGTTACCTTATGCTGGGAACGCCAATGAATATAGGAAGCAAGTAGAGCGCTTATTTATGGTCGTCACCTTATTTGGTCTTCCTAAGGAGTTGGAAGGTGTACGAGACAATATTTTGACCAGTGGTGATCCCACTCTATCACAAACCTTCCAACGCTTATTGAATCTGAAAGATGAGACCGTCTCTACACCTCCTCTTGGTTCAATTGTCGACTCCACTGCTCTCATCTCGCATAGTAATGAATTCCGTGGAAATGCTGGACGTAGTCGAGGACGTGGTCTTAGCCAGAGTGGACGTGGTACGAGACCTTATTGTAACTATTGTCAGACACGAGGCCATGATGAAGAGCGTTGTTATACAAAGTATCCACACTTGAAACCTTCTCCTGCCGCTCACATTGCTGATATTGCCTCATCTTCCTCCTCCGGATCAGTCACACTTTATCAGGCAGAATATGAGGCCTTCCAAACCTTACTGAAGAAGACCTCTATTCAGACTACCACTCCAGATACTGGGAACCATGTTGCTTGTCTATCTCAATCATCACTTGGCCCCTGGATACTTGACTCAGGTGCTACCGATCATCTCTGTGGTAATAAGGACCTTTTCACTTCACTCACTTATTCTGACAATTTGCCCTCCTTTACCCTTGCTGATGGGACTAAGGCTCCTGTTTGTGGTGTTGGGCAAGCCCATCCAACTCCTTCCTTAACCCTGACTTCTGTTTACTATATCCCTGACATACCTTATAATTTGATATCCGTTAGCAAATTGATCCGTTCCCTGTCTTGCACCATTTCTTTCTCTAACCAATCTGTTTCTGTGCAGGATCCGGATATGGGGAAGATGATTGGAGTGGGTTGTGAATCACGTGGCCTATATTATTTGACGGTGTCTCCTCGTTCTCCAGTTGCATGTTCCATTGTAGAGTCACCGGAACTCATCCATAGTCACCTTGGCCACCCAAGTCTCTCCAAACTTCAACTGATGGCTCCCTTTTTGTCAAATATTAAGTCATTAGAGTGTCAGTCGTGTCAGCAAGGAAAACATACTCGCTCATCTTTTGCTAGTAGAGTCAACAAAAGAGCCTCTGCTCCCTTTTCTATTGTTCATTCCGATATTTGGGGTCCAAGTCGAACTGTATCTGTTTTGGATTTCAATATTTTGTTACCTTTATTGATGGCTTCTCTCGTTGTACTTGGGTTTATTTAATGAAAAATCGTTCTGAATTGTTTTCTATTTATCAGAGATTTTGTGCTGAAATACAAACACAATTTGGTACCCCTATGCGTATCCTACGCAGTGATAATGCTAAGGAGTATGTTCCCTCCCTTTTCTCTGAGTTTTTAGTCAAATAGGGTACCATACACCAGACTACCTGTCCTCACACTCCACAACAAAATGGAGTGGCAGAACGTAAAAATAGACATCTTGTTGAGACTGCTCGCACCCTCCTCATCCAGATGCATGTTCCATTGCGTTTTTGGGCTGATGCTATTATTACCTCTTGCTTTCTCATCAACCGTATGCCTTCGTCTGTTCTTAACAATAACATTCCACACCATATCCTCTTTCCTGATTCCTCCCTTTACCCTTTCTCTCCTCATGTCTTTGGTTGTACCTGTTTTGTTCATGATCTCACTCCAGGCAAAGATAAGTTAACCTCTAAAGCCTTTAAGTGTCTATTCTTGGGTTACTCTCGTTTTCAGAAGGGTTACCGTTGTTATTCTCCCGACCTCAAGCGTTACCTTGTGTCCGCTGATGTTACCTTTATTGATCAACAACCCTTCTCCTGTTCAGAAACCCCCTTATCACAGATTGACCAGACTCTACCCATTCCTATCCTTACTTTGTCTCCACCGGTTGTAACTGATCTTCGGCCTAAGAACCGTCCTCTCCTTACTTATCAACGTTGTCCTCGTTTACCATCTAATGTCCCTCCTGCTGACTCACCGCCTTCTCCAGTCATCTCATCCCCTCCGGCTCCTACACGAGAGACTACTCCCATTGCTCTCCGAAAAGGTACCCGCTCCACTCGCAATCCTCATCCTCTTTATGCTTTCTTGAGTTATGATCGTCTTTCTTCATCACATTTTTCCTTTGTATCTAGTCTCTCTTCTGTCTCTATTCCTAAAACCACAGGTGAAGCTCTCTCCCATCCGGGTTGGCGCCAAGCAATGGTTGATGAGATGACTGCCCTTCATTCTAATGGCACATGGGATATTGTTTCTGCTCCTCTTGGGAAATCTATTGTTGGCTGTCGGTGGGTATTCACTGTCAAGGTTGGACTTGATGGCACCATTGACCGTCTCAAAGCCCGACTCGTGGCCAAAGGCTACACTCAGATTTTTGGTCTTGACTATGGCGATACCTTTTCTCCTATTGCTAAGATGGCCTCCGTTCGCTTATTTCTTGCACTTGCTACCATTCGCCACTGGCCACTTCTTCAGCTTGATATTAAAAATGCTTTTCTACATGGAGATTTGCAAGAAGAAGTCTATATGGAGCAACCTCCCGGATTCATTGCTCAGGGGGAGTCTGGGAAAGTATGCAAACTCCGCAAATCCTTGTATGGGTTAAAGTAGTCTCCTTGGGCTTGGTTTAGTCGCTTCAGTTCTGCAATTCAGGCTTTTGGGCTGATCCGTAGTGAGGCCAATCATTCTGTCTTCTATAGGCATAGTTCTGCAGGTCAATGCATTTACCTTCTGGTCTATGTTGATGATATCATTATTACAGGCAGTGATCATGTTGGGATTGACCAACTGAAGTAATTTCTTTCAGCCAGTTCCAACTAAAGATCTTGGCAAACTTTGCTACTTTCTAGGGATTGAGGTGGCACAATCCCGACAAGGCATTTCCATTTGTCAAAGGAAGTATGCTTTAGAAATTCTAGAAGAAACTGGTATGTTGGGGTGTAAACCAGTTGATACTCCTATGGATCCTAATCTTAAACTTTTACCTAGACAGGGGGAGCTCCTATCTGATCCGGGCAGGTATCGTAGACTTGTTGGAAAATTGAACTATCTCACTGTGACAAGACCAGATTATTTCCTTTGCAGTCAGTGTGACAAGCCAATTCCTTGATTCTCCGTGCAGCTCACATTGGGATGCCGTTATAAGAATTATCAGATATATCAAAGCTGCACCGGGAAAAGGCTTATTATACACAGATAGAGGTCACTCTAAAGTGTGCGGGTATTCAGATGCTGATTGGGCAAACTCTCCCTCAGATAGATACTCCACTTCCGGATACTGTATTTTCTTTGGAGAAAACTTGATATCTTGGAAAAGTAAGAAGCAAACTGTAGTGGCCAGATCCAATGCCGAGGCAGAATATCGTGCCATGGGGACTGCAACGTGTGAGCTCATCTGGTTGCAACAGTTGATTGCGGAACTACACCTTTGTGAGCAGCGGCCTATGAAACTCATTTGTGATAATCAGGCTGCTCTACATATATCTTCAAACCCAGTCTTCCATGAGAGGACCAAACATATCGAAATTGATTGCCATTTTATTAGAGAAAATATTCAAGCTGGACAGATTGAGACAGCGTTTGTAAACTCCAGCGATCAACTAGCAGACATTCTCACAAAGGCCCTTAGGGGACCCCAGGTTAACTATATTTGTAACAAGCTTGGTGCTCATGATATATATGCACCAGCTTGAGGGGGAGTGTTAGAATATTATAGAATATTACTAGTGTTAAGGGCCCATAGGACCCATATGTAATGTCCATATATATGTACTGCTTGTGTACCCTAAGGAGGAAGATCATTTTTATAAGTAAATATCCACTTCGTCTCCGTTAAGTGATACCATGTGCCATAGCTCAAAACTCTGCTTCTACACTAGACCGAGCAACTAAATAAGAGTGCACCTTCTCTTCTGAATAAGAGTCATCTTCCTGTACTTGCCTTCAAATATTGGGGGATTCTATCTACTATGCAAATGTCTATCCTAATAATATAAAAAGTATGAAATATTTAGCTATCCTAATAATATCAAAAATATTTACTACAAAGACATTTACTGCAAAAAATATTCTTTAATATGCATGCATGAAAACCAATTGCTGAAGGATTCATGTTATCTTAAAGATTTTCTATTAGCAATTTGGTGTTAAAAGAGTTTGAATTTGAGACAAGCAAGAAAGGACTTGGAAGTGTATGGGATTCCAGCAAAAGAAGTAGTTCAACAGTTCAGAATTACTTAATTGAAGAAATTTTATGTAAATTTTTACATGCCTGGCTTCAAGTTGAAAATTTGATTTTGGGTCTAAAATTGATTATGAGTTGAAGCAATTTTTGGTAGCTTTTGTGTTGGATCAAAAATTTTACAGAGTTTTGTTGCTAACTTGCTTTTATAATAAAAACATTCAAACATAAATTATATCACTTTGAAATCAATTTTAATCAAAATCAATTTTATCAATGCTCATCCAAACACACACTAAGCCCATCTCAAATGCAAGTGTAGGCCACTTTCCAAATCTATCCCATGTCATGTTGCCATCATGTAGATGAATATTTAGATGCATGACAATAGGTAAAACATATGAAAATTAACAAATTTATATATTGCAATCAGATAATAGAGTAAAGAAAAGACCACTAAATAATGAATAATGATGGACAAGGAAATTCTATAATGTTGTTAGATTATACGCAGATGAAGTGTGTGCAAGCAATGGCAGGATGCCAAAGTTAAAGATATGTGATATTGCAAAGCTCCCAAGTGGGTGCTATAACAGTTAAGACAAAAGCTTAATGAGAGATATTGTATGCATCCTATTAAAATAAAATAAAAAATCTGTAAGTGGGTGCTATAACCATTAAGATTTAAGAGATCAGGTAATTATGGAGTAACATCCCCTTTATTTAGATTTCTGGTCTTTCTAGACCTTCTTTCTCTCTTCTAAATTTACATTCCTACTTAGCACCAGCTATTACAACTGCATGTTGAACAACTGAAGCACAAAACATAGAGCAGAAACAGCATTATACTAGAAAATCCATCCTAAAAACCAATCTGTGTGAATGTATTTATTGCTAGTGTTGTTTAGTCAACTATTCATATAAATTAAATTACTTACTCTTCTGTATTTATAAATATACATAGACCATTCCAAAGCAAGCTTACACCAATCAATATAATATAAACAACTTTAACTATACAATTTACCCTTTGCTAGTTATTTTATAGTTCAGACTCAGCCCAAGAAGAGGGTATCAGAAATATTGAAAGCCAAAAAAGGGGCTATGGAAATTTGGCAATACTGGAATGAATAACAGACATATAATATTGGACAAGCATTAGCCTAGATAAATTAACAAACAAAAAAGAAAGTGCAAAAGAAAAGAGACAACAACAACAACAGCAACAATAAAAGCCTTATCCCAATAGGTGAGGTCGGTTATGCAAAAGAAAAGAGAAGTAAAAATTAAAAGGTAACCTCAGATATCGGAAGACCAAATGTGAATCCAGAAAGTGTTGCTTCAATGGTTTCCATTGCACCAAGAAGGGGAGCTCCTGAGACAACCAATCAAAGAAGGAAAATCAGAATATCAATTCATTCATATCAGTAATATCCCCAAAGGGGTAACAAATGTACGTAAGTCAATCTTACCAACAGCAAAATAGGCATGAATATGTTGATCCAGCCACTGGATATAATGTTTTGGTGCAATCTCTAGCTTCAACCACTCCAAGAAATAACGGAAAACATGATTACCCAATGAATGGGCAAAAACTAAAGAGGGGCCACCACGAAGTTTGTAAGCAGTTTCAAATGTTACTCTGCAAAGAGAAATACAATTTTATGTAAATATCATCAAGGTAACTAGCAAAACAATTTCATCTAATCACCTGACTTTTTGAGAATAAATAAATAACTCGCACTTTTTAAAAGGTGCATTCACAATCAGGTGTACAGATACTATTAGAATTCAACCCTTTTGTAGCTAACCAATATTTATCAAAATATCATACTAGAGCATTCAAATTTGTATGTGTAAACCTACCAATTTGCTGTGTATATATGGATTATTAAATGACCAGGTGCCAAGGTTTGACATACATAGACGCAAACATACAATTAAAATTTTACAGACAACGCAGCAAGAATATCACTATCATGGTATCATGTACACATCCAAAAACTTTTGAGCACTGAAAAGTTAATTAGATACAGAAAAAAATGGTCCCCTAAACAAAACATACAAATCAGACAAATGAAAACAATGTTGTATATAGCAAGCACTTTATCCAAATCACTGCAGGGAATAACAGCCTTGCTTACAGCAAGTCTGATGCAAAGATCTAGAGACGTACTTTAGCTTATGAAAGTAAAGGTCCCGCTCTTCAAGCTTGGAGGGCGACAATCTCCAATCATACGGAACAGCAATTATTGCATTAGCTTCTATGCCAAATTCAATACACCACTTAATCCATTCTTTCCAAACCGATGAAAGAGGTCCTGCCATTAAATATGTACATGATACATCAGCAAACCATAAAGTACAAAAAACTACAACAAATACAGGACAAAATCATATTTGAAAAATTGACACAGCATAAAGAAACACACCTGTTATATAACCCGGATCAAGTTCTGTAATACCAGAAAGACCACTATCAGGACGGGACTTGCAATCAGGATGATCTGTCTGGTTGTAAGGATCCAACACCATACACTTAAGCCAGCAATTGACAGCAGAAAGAAGCTGCAAAACATATTAATTCTCAGTTTCTCACATACTACACTCTTAACTCTTTAAATCGTAGCTCGTTAGAGCTAATTTCATACACAGTAAAACAGACACAAGAGAAAACGCTGCTAAGCGAGTAGTTATACATGGATACTTCAATATTGCAAACACCTCATTGACACACATTTTTTCTCTCCATCTCTCTCTCTTTTTGTCACATCATACTACGTATCATACTCCTCTCTCTTCTATCTCTTTCTATTTTTATCTGTACACTCGTATCTCAGTGCTAAAACTACGTTCCAAGCAGAGCAAATGCAGAAACTATTTATACGTCGATATTCTTTCAGACGCATTCTTCTAGAATCTACATAATCTACGTCTTCGTCAGCATAAACTCACGTATAGAATTGATACAACAGTCACAATTAAGAGTCAATAACATCGATCACCGAGAAAGAAAAATCTCTCGTGATTTTTCTTTTTTTTCCTTTCAGAAACAGCAAGATTTGATCCTCATGCAGTAGAATCCAAAACGACGTAAAAAAACGAGGCACTAGTGAGAGAGAAACGGCAACGTACTTTGGTTGTGTCGAGCCAGACCAAATCGAGAGGGTTGAAATCGAGCGGAGAGTAAGGACAGTCGAGAATGGACCATGCTCGTAGCTGAGTGGACGCGAAGCCGGGGATTATAATGCCGGAGAGCTTCGAGTAGTCGAGCTCGGCGCCGTCTTCGTCGGAAGCTCCGGCTCCGGCGAGCACGGCGAGGAGGAGGAGCCAGCAGAGTAACTGTTTTTTCGCCATTGTGAGGGAGAGGGATGGAGGGAAGAATGAAAAAAACGTGACTCTGACCAATCGGTAGTTGGGAAGTATTGCGAATAAATGAAAATGAAAATTCCAATCGGAAATGGTTTTTGACCTTTTTCTCGGAATTGAATGTTGAATTGAATTGTATCACAACTTATGGGCCCTTTTCTGCTTACACTTTACGGGCCTCTTCGGACTTTTACCACTTTTCCCCAAAGGTCTTTAAAATATTACAAAAAGAGTAAACTATCATTGGTATTTTTTTAACATGTTATTGGTAGTGATTAAATTTTATCGAGAATTGTGAACATACATAATATATTTATTTTCTTCTCAATACAATTTAGTGAAAGTATTCAAATCTTCAATCATTTGGTTAAGAGAAATAAGTTGTTATTAATTATTATCTTATGTTGTGTTATTGCATTGATATTTTCATTGGTATCTAAAAGTATACATACCACATAGTTGTTATGTTAGATTGTTAGTGGACGAATTTTACCGTGCGAAACACGAACTCATTTAGCACGATACAAAAAAAAATTCAATTGTTAAATATATTATTTTTATATTGAAATGTTATATTTTTTTTTTATTTTTTTCCCACTTTATCCTTTTGTCTCTGTTCCTTCCACTTTGTGCTTTTGTTTGTCTCCAAAAAATATTGAAGTTTGTCATTGTGTGAGATTGCAAGGTAGAAGCGTGACTCTGACTCTACGGAGTTTTGAATGAACTATGTGCGGGTGAAGTTCCAGTGGAGCTTGATTTTGCGCTTGTTGATTGATTTTGAGCCCTGGCGTGTTCTAAAGAAGGAGAAGGTTGAGGAGTTCAGAGAAATTATGATGGAAAATTGCAACCTACTAGCCAAAGAAGTCAAGTTTTTTTAGATTTCTGAGATTGTTGGGAATGGGACTGGCGTTGAAGGTGTTGTAAGTGAGGCGAAACGTTTTAAAGGTTGACATTTTGCTAAGGGAAGAGGGGATGGTTTTGATGGGGAGGTTACTGAGGAGGGAGAGAGATTGGAGTCGTCGGAGCTAGCAGAAATCTCTCTGGCGAAGTTGTTGGAGGAGAGGTCGAGGGAGTCGGGGAGGGTGGCAGGGATGATGCCTAAGAGGAGGTTCTGGGAGAGGTCGAGGTGCAGAGGGTGGCTCATGGGGCGAACACAACGGCAAGGAAGGTAGCATTGAGGTCATTGTTGGAGAGGTTGAGGGAGGAGAGGGAGGGGAGGTGACAGAGGGCTATAACAGGACCATGGTGACATTGAAAGTAAATGAAGGAAGAGGCACAAAAGTAAGGACACATTGGTAAATGATAGAAAAAAAAGAAAAAAGAAAAACCTAACCTTTTAATATAAAAATAATATATTTAACAGTCGAAAAAAGTTTCTTACCATGTAAAACAAGTTTGTGTTTCGCATGATAAAATCCATCATGTAAGTAATTAAAGTTAAAGAAATGTTTGAAAGTGTAATTTGTTAATTAGTCCAAAAATAAATAAAAAGGCTTAAATGATTATACTAAGATATTTTAGAGAACAAAATAACATTAAGTGATTAAATTTAGAAATTTAGTAGAAACAATTAAAAATTTCATAAACTTATTTGAAATTGCATATATTTCAGTTATGAAAATAGTAATTTATTCTTTAGAAAATTGGTACAAATTTTACATACATGAAAAAGTATAAAAATATAATCCGGTATCCGGACCAATTATATTAGAGGTTATTATTATTTGTAAAGACTATAAATATTAATCTAATAATATTATTTTGTTTGTTCTAGAATGGGAAAAACGAAAGCAGTGGTTAAAGACGGGGAAAGATGGAAGACACGGGGCAACTTATTGGGAGTTTATGCACAAAGGATTGTGTATTGGAGGTGGGTAGTGCGAGGTGGAGGCTTCGGAAAGGTGGATTGCAGTTAAAGGACCACTTACCAGTTACCACTCAACTCATCTGTGCTTGACTTAGATTTTCTTCCTCTGCCGCAATTGGCATTTTGCGTCGTTTACCAGACTCCAGAACAGGAATTCTCAGTCAGCTAGTTCCACTTCCACTTCCTTACTACTTTCAACTTTTGTTTGTATAAACACTTCTCTTAAAAGTATCTTGACTTTAATCATGACATAAACCGCTTAATTAAATATATGCTTGTTTATGTTTTAATGTTTTGTTTATTTTGATCTTTTATGTTTTAAAATTTTTAATTTAATTATTTATATTTTTAAAATAAGTTAAAATTATTCTTTTGAAATAATAATCATTTTTTATTTTGGGACATAATTTTAAATTATTTTTTAAACTAATTCAAGACATAAAAACTATTTCATTATAAGCTATGGAACTCAAGTAATGTGTGTATCAAAGGGATCAAACAAAGTGAAAATTGCTCAAAAAATGAGACTCATGAACAATTAGGAAAAAAAAAGTTTGAGTATGCAGGGTGATGTTCAAACAAAGAAAGACTTATAAGGGATACTTAGGGACCCAAAGACGAGGAAGAGTGTAATAATTGATGAAATGCTTTGAAAAGTTGGAAATAAACATAGATTTGGGGATTTACCAATTTTTTTGTTATTCGTTGAATTTACTCTTAATTTAATTTTCACTACTGAGGTGTTTGTTTCAAGATAAATTTTTTAGTCCAAAAAATACATGAGAAGAAAATTTTATCTCATACTTATTATACAGTAATAAAATAATTAATCATATGTATATTTTAGTCTTGGTAAGCCAGACTCCCACCTTTAAGCAATGTTTAATACATACATAAAATATACAAAAGATTTATTCACATGGGATATGAATCCGTCTTAAAATATTTATTTACATGGAACATGAATCTCTTTTAGTGAGAAAAATATCCATATAACTTCCTTATATTACTAACTACTTCGATGTCCTCTTGATGCTCCCTTCATGTGTATGTATTGGGTAAAATATAATCATGAGTAAAAAAATCATGGATTTTGGATGAATTATAGTGACCTTTTTTGAGACTTTTGTGTGAGTTGTTACATTTGTATATCTATGTTTAACACATTTGTATAATTTTGAACAATGATAACAACGAAGATGTTTTAATAATTATCCTATATATTCATAGGAAAAAATATCAAACATGTTTTAATTATTTATGGTCATATAAAAAATATCCCCGATCATGTTTTTTATAGTTACCAATCATAATTTCTTATAATATACATAGAAATATTTTTTTAGGACTTCAAATATTATTCGTGAAAAAAATATTCTCTATGTTTATCTTTTTTTTTTAATATTTCAAAATCAGTTAAATTTTATATTTCTCACCTAAGTTTTGCAAAATTCACGGTGAAGCAACCACAAGATTTTTGAATGTGATTTTGGAAATGGAACTTAAGCTTTTTTGGAAGAAAAAATGTCTTGCTTGATGCTTATGTGATCTATCATGATATTGTGATATAATTGTTATGCTAATAAACCGTCATTGAATTGTTTATGTTAAACAACAACCTATTATGCTAATTTGAACTGTACTGTGGACAATATGAGAAACTATTGACTAGTGATAGGTTAATTCCCCAAATATTAAAGAAAATTGGGAGATTGTGGTGGGGTGAAGAGTTAGTCTAAAATGATTAATTTATTCTCTTATTTCAATGTCCTTTTGAGTATGAATAATTTGAATTTTAAAAAATGTAGTCCTATACGAATAGTTGTAAATTGTATCACAGTTATTGACATAAATTAAAAATTAACTGAAAATGTTGTATGAAACATAATTTGAACTCTTAATAATAAATAAGAGGTAAAAGACAAAAATAATAGATACTCCAAAATGTAATAGTAGATTTTTTTTAACTATATCTTGAATAATTTGAATAATCATTCCCAAATCAATGTAATAAAGAAGGGGGGGCAGCGGGAGTGGGATGTGGTCGAAATCCGAAAACGAAAACTTAAAAGGAAAGCTGAGAGCGAAAGGGAAAAGTGACGCTCGCGCTTGAAAACCAAAACGTCGTCGCAGCGAGGCGCCAATCAAATCCGTGACCGCGCCCTTAATCACTGTCAACAAATCTGAGCCGTACACGTTTCCATCACATAGCATCACTTCTGAAAAGACCGCCTCTCCATAAAAACCTAATAAAATATCAAAACTCTTACCACCTCCTCTTCCACGCCACACTTCTTTTATATCTTCCCCCCTTTTTTCTCTAACCCAACAAAGATGGATGATTCTGGAAGTAAGACCAAACTACTGAATCCATGGATGCTCCATTTTCAGAAACTTGCTCTCGAACTCAAGTGCCCTCTCTGGTTTTTCAATTTCCATTCTCTCCCTCTCTTTAATTTTAACTCTCTATTTCGCTTTTATAGCCTTTACAGTTGCACACTTTTTTTTTTTTAATTTGAAAAAAATTAGCTGGATCTTGCAGTTTGAGTTTGTTCAAGAGGCCGGTTTTACTTCCATGCAACCACTTGTTCTGCAAGTTCGTTACTTCTTCTTCTCTGTACTGTAGGCTGTTTTATTGTGCGATGTTTTTTTTTGTTGCTTCATGAAAGTGATTTGAAATTTGGATATTTTGTGTTTGGCAGTTCATGTTTGGCTGATTGCATAACGGCTGGGTCTGAATGCGCTGTTTGCAAGGCAACGTATGCTCAAACAGGTAAGTTGTTGTTAAGCTTTACATGTGTTGCTTGCTATATGTTCAAGTGCCGGGGTGTGTTTGTCGAGTTTGCTTTATTTTATTTTTTGATTGAAAAATCAATTTCATTCCTAAAGTGTTACTATAGTTCCTAAACTAAATAGATTATGTAAGTAATCTCTGTAATATTAGAAATGATACTAAATAGTCCTTCAATTATTGAAAAATCATTTAAATGCCTCGGATGTTAGTAAAATATATCAACATAGGGGCTAAATTGGTGGGTATTTAATATTTCAGAGACTACTTTTATAATTTCATTACCTTAAAGACTATTTAGCCGAGAGGGTAATACTTGAAGGAATAAATTGATGGTTTAGCCTTATTTTTCTATTTAATGGTTTATGTTGTGGCCTAAGCTATGCTTTTTTTTTTTTCTTCCAAATTTTTATTTTTTTGGTCTGACATCTAACTTATACTTTCTTTGGGTGGCAGATGTAAGGTACATGCCTTTTGTGGAAAACGTGGTGGCAATATATAGAAGCTTGGATGCCACTTTTTGTGCTAGTTTGTTTCGGCCACGTTCTTCTGGTGAAGCCTCTTTGTTTTTGGAGAGCTTTTCCAATTGATTGAAGAAAAAAAAAGCTATGTATTGCTTGATGCTGGTTTGATATTGTTTTTTAAAATTCATTGATGTAGGTGATGGGAGGGTTTTGGAGCCGTGCCAAACAATTCTTAATTCAACTTCTAGTAGTTTAAAAACTGGCAAGCTTCCTCGGAATTTAACTAATTTGAATGAGGTTGGGGTTGGCAAAACTTTCAAATCCAAGAGTGTGGTGCATGATAAAGCTGAGGAGCTTGAGTTGTCTCGTGGGAAAGGGAAGCTCAATCCAATGCAATCTTCCCAGATGGGACTTGGGGGCCGTGAACAGTGTGGAGTTATGGAAATGGATGTGAATCAAGTGACACAATCAGCACCAGATAGCCCGCCCTTTTGTGATACCAAAGGTTCAGATAATGACTGCAGTGATCAAGGTAGTGAGCATGTAAGGAAACATACTCCCTTATTTATGGTCTTCTGTTTGTACACAGTTAAATCAATGGTAGGTCTGATCCTATTTCAACATGGTTTCTCATTCTCACAAACTCTTCATTTTAGCCATTACCTCCTGGTAGATTGGAAAATTCTTTACTAAACAGAGCAAGCACAGGAGATGGAAATTTGAAAGAAAGAATGGGACAGCTCAGGTCTGAAAGTTCTGCCTCTGAAACTGAGGGTCTGGCAAGGGATCTCAAGAGACAGAAAAATCTGGACTTTAAACCTGGAAAGGACCCTGGTGCACCATTGCCCACAAATGCTTCAATTGACTCGTGTCCAACTGGAAGGATCTGTTCATTTTGCCAATCCTCTAAAATCTCAGAGGTAATATTTCATGTGCATCAATTTCCTGCATGTTATCATTGCCAGTGTATCCCCCTTTTCACTGAAAACTATGCTATCCTTATGCTATATATGCTACTGGGCAAATTGTTGAAGCTATTTTCTGGTCTTCATGGTGATGAATTTTTGTAGGTTACTGGACCAATGCTGCATTATGCTAATGGGAACTTAGTTACTGGAGATGCAGCCATGAAACCAAATGTCGTACCTGTGCATAGAATTTGCATTGACTGGTATGCTAACTTGATATTTTGAGTATGCATTGTTTGTTACTATAGCATCCTAGTCTATATATTTGATGGAATTGTTTGGACTTGTGAAGCCACCTAAATGCAGATACCAAATCCTGATTGCTTATGTGTTGTTCAAAACTTTTTAATATGCAACCATTACACATTTTAGTATCTTTTGGCTTTCTATTTGCATTTTGCTGATTAATGGGGTACAAACTTTTGGAATCCAGGGCACCACAAGTATACTTTGTTGGTGAATTGGTTAAGAATTTGAAGGCAGAGGTGGCAAGGGGAGCAAAACTTAAATGCAGTAAATGTAATCTAAAGGGAGCTGCTCTTGGTTGCTATGTCAAATCCTGTAGAAGAACTTATCATGTTCCTTGTGCAATGGACATCTCAGATTGCCGTTGGGATCATGTACTTTCTCATATTAAAGCTATTATTTTTTAATTTGCTTAAAAAATACTTGTGCTTTGTATTTATTTAAACTTTGCTGGGGCATTAACTTGTTCAGGAGGATTTTCTATTGCTCTGTCCTGTTCATTCAAATGTCAAATTTCCATGTGAGAAAATCAGGTCCAAGAAA
This sequence comes from Glycine latifolia, assembly GCA_013407115.1. Lineage (NCBI taxonomy): Eukaryota > Viridiplantae > Streptophyta > Magnoliopsida > Fabales > Fabaceae > Glycine > Glycine latifolia. The sequence continues at coordinate 25,874,750 of CM023943.1, forward strand.
CAGGCAACACAGAAGCATCTCACGTTGTCTCATCTGTATGTTTTCTTCCTTGTTATTTGCTATATATTTAAGCATTATTATAATCTCATTCACTTCCAATGTTTTGATGAATTTACAGGATTTCAAATCATTTGCTTATTTACCTTCAACATTTAATGTCAATGGTTTAGATCACAAATTAAAGTACAATGCATGCTACTACGATAAGAAATATTATAGTTCATCTCTGAAATCAGAGAATTTTGCATATTTAACAGATACATCAAGGTTTGATCCTATTACTAAGTAACTGCTGTATACAGGCCATCTCACCACTCAAATCCTCTTGAAGCTTCCCAGGATGATGGCGAAAAATTAGTATTTTGTGGATCTGCTCTATCAAATGAACAGAAGGTTAGTATGAAAGTTGTGCTTTCTTTCATTAAGTTTATTTGCCATCTTCAATATCTTTACCTTTTTTGGGACTTCTACTTAATTGCAAAAAGCAAAAAAAAAAAAAAAAGGATTCTGAATCTTTTAATAAGTGGAACTATTTGACTTAAAATAAGTGTTTATTTGTAAATCTTGTGTGTATACCTGTTGAGGAGCACACTGCATCACCCTGTGCTTTATGTATCATGTTTTAACTAATTGATATATTTTCCTGGCAATTTCTTTTCTGTATTTCCTTCTTGATGCTGCAGGTACTTTTGATCAATTATGCAAGCAAGGCTGGTGCTACTGTGACCAAGTTTTGGACGTCAAATGTCACTCATGTAATTGCAGCAACTGATGCACATGGAGCATGCTCTAGGACATTGAAAGTTCTGATGGCAATTCTAAATGGACGATGGGTTCTAAAAATGGACTGTAAGTTGTTTAAGTTTTTTGTTTAATGTTTGCTTACTTGAGTTTATGCTTATATTTGATTTTAATTCTGGACAAATATTGGTGATTTTAATTTGAGGGTTTTAATTTGGAAGATGGCTTTCATTTTGGCAGACATGAAAACAAAGTCAATTATGTTGTGTTTTAGTTTCCCCAGACAAATTATAAATTGAACCAAGTAAAAAGTTACTCTTGATCTAAATAATGACATTGTGGTAATGATTCAATCATATTAACAAAACCTGTTAATAAATTCATTTATCTTCTACTCGTGAAAATCTTGAAATACCACTAATTTGGCATGAAATCTTGTTAGTTACTAATATAGCATCAAATACAGGGTCGATTTGTTTAAGCTTATTTAAAAAACAATTTTTTAAATAGAACAAGTAGTTTTATATTTTTTATGTGTAGTCTAAACTTTTTTTTTTAAAGCAGTTTTCTACTTCTTTAAGTAGGAAATTCTATTTGCTTCTTAAAACATTACTTTTTTTATAAAAAAAAAAAAAAAAACTTTTTTAAAATAACCTTTTTAAAGTTTAAACAAATTGGGATAACATCTTTTTTAGTATAATCCATTGGGGTCCTTGCACCAGGGGTCTGGGGGTGTGTTGTGGTGAAAGGAAATTGGTGTGGAGAGTATTTGTACGGATCCAACCTTGCTACTCTTGTTGCATGTATTTGGCACCTAGCCACCTACTAATTGGTTTGCTAACATGGGAAATTTGTGTTGGTGCTTGAAACTTAATTTTCTACTTATGCTCCTGCACCTAGTAATATTTTCTCCTGTCTAATCCATGTTCAACTGTATGACTGTGTGGTCTTACTCTTGCATGCTATTCATGTGTCCACATTATGCATTCTGTTTTTTTAAATGCTTATTCATATTTTTGTATTCATGTTGATGCCATCTATTTTGTACTGTAGGGATAAAAGCATGCATGGAAGAGGTAAATCCTGTGGAGGAAGAACCATATGAAATTAATCTTGACAACCAAGGGTGTCAAGGTGGCCCAAAAGCTGGCAGACTTAGGGCATTGGCCAATGTAAATATTCTTTCATTGCATTGTATGTTCATGTAAAGGCATGGATTGTTTCTTGCACTGTCGAAGTTTATAATATTAAATGGCTCTTATTTTCCTTCTCAACCAACTGAAGCATCTAGATGGATATGTTAAGGCTAAATGTTCTGTTTCACTCAGCAGTGACTTGTTGACTAACATTGTATTTCTTGTCTTTTTGAGGCTTCTGATATCCGTTGATACTCATTGTTAAAATACATGCTAAATCTCTTCTTTTTAAGTTCTACACTAATATTCCAATTGTTGTGGTAGCAGGAGCCAAAGCTATTCAGTGGTTTAAAGTTTTATTTTTCTGGGGATTATGTGTCAACTTATAAGGAAGATCTTGAAGAATTAATTGAAGTGGGAGGAGGTACTGTTTTGAGAAGCAAGGAAGAATTTGAAGCACAAAGACATGAATGCAAAGGAGATTCTTCAAAGTTGCTGGTTGTTTACAACCTTGATCCCCCTCAAGGATGCAAATTGGGGGAGGAAGTTTCAATTCTTTGGCAAAGGCTAAACGATGCAGAGGATTTAGCTGCTAACACTTTACAAGTCATTGGTCACACTTGGATTCTTGAATCTATTGCTGCATGTAAATTGCAGCCTTTTGTTAACTAAAATGCATTAGGTAGCTGATATTTTGCCTATCACTTGATAGGGTGTTCATTCTGCAAAAGAATTGATCAATCGTGTACAGGATGTAGATTGAATTTATTTTATGTCTTACTCTGGCCACTGGATGTAAGGGTGTAATGTTTATGTAACATTAGTTTTGTCAGCTCTTTTACTAACTTTTGGGCTAGGGTGTAATGTTTATGTAACATTAGTTTTGTCTGCTCTTTTACTAACTTTTGGTTTTGTTTGCTCTTGCCTCTAATCTCAAAGAACTTCGCATAGGTAGTAACATGTTTAATGGTTCAGTTCCAACTGAGATAGGATTGATATCTGGGCTTCAAATTCTTGAATTGAATAACATTTTGGCTCATGGGAAAATTCCTTCTTCCTTAGGCCAACTCTGGGAGCTATGGAGTCTTGATCTCAGAAATAAAGTTTTGAACTCTACAATTCCTTCTGAACTTGGCCTATGCACAAATCTAAGCTTTTTGAGTTTAGCAGGAAATAATTTGTCTGGTCCTTTGCCTATGTCATTAACTAATCTGGCTAAAATATCAGAATTGGGATTATCAGACAATTTCTTTTCTGGTCAACTTTCTGCTTCACTCATCTCTAATTGGACTCAATTGATCTCCTTGCAAGTCCAAAACAATACATTTACAGGTAATATTCCTCCACAGATTGGCCTGTTGAAAATAATTAACTACCTCTATCTGTACAATAATCTGTTCTCTGGTTCCATTCCCAAAGAGATTGGAAACCTGAAGGAAATGAAAGAGTTAGACCTTTCACAAAACGGATTGTCTGGTCCAATTCCATCAACACTTTGGAATCTGACAAACATCCAAGTCATGAATCTCGTCCTCAATGAGTTCTCTGGAACCATTCCCATGGATATTGAAAACTTGACCTCACTGGAAATCTTTGATGTCAACACAAATAACTTGTATGGGGAGTTGCCAGAGACCATTGTTCAACTAAATGCCTTCAGAAATTTCAGTGTTCACCAATAACATCACTGGCAGCATTCCCAGAGAATTTGGAAAGAGTAATCCTTCTTTGACTCATGTCTACCTTTCACACAACAGCTTCTCTGGAGAACTGCCTCCTGACTTGTGCAGTGATGGCAAGCTAGTTATTTTGGCAGTCAATAACAACAGCTTTTCAGGGCCATTGCCAAAGTCCTTGAGAAATTGTTCATCACTAATTAGAGTCCGGCTTGATGATAACCAGTTAACTGGAAACATCGCAGACACTAATTAGGGTTTGGGGTGGATGTGTCAATTTAACTGAGATGGAAAATGGGAAGCAACAAACTTTCTGGAAAAATTATCTGAGCTAAGTAAGTTGAGTCAATTAGGGCATCTAAGCCTGCATTCCAATGAATTCACTGACCATATCCCACCTGAAATTGGAAATCTAAGCCAACTTTTATTGTTCAACGTGAGCAGTAACCATTTATCAGGAGAAATCATCAAGAGTTATGGCAGATTGGCTCGACTAAATTTTCTTGATTTATCAAATAACTTCAGTGGAAGCATTCCTAGAGAGCTCGGTGATTGCAATTGCTTACTGAGTCTGAATTTAAGCCATAACAATGTATCCGGGGAGATATTTTGAACTTGGCAATCTGTTCTCACTCCAAATCATGTTGGACCTCAGCAGCAAGTCTTTCTGGAGCTATCCCCCAAAACCATGAGAAGTTAGCATCATTGGAGATTCTCAATGTCTCACACAACCATCTATCAGGGACAATCCCACAATCATTTTCCAGCATGCTCAGCCTTCAGTCTATTGATTTTTCTTACAACAACTTGAGTGGTTTCATCCCCACAGGTAGTGCTTTCCTGACAGAAACAGCTGAAGCTTATGTTGGCAACTCAGGTTTGTGTGGTGAGGTAAAAGGATTAACTTGTCCCAAAGTGTTTTTGCCAGACAAATCCAGAGGGGTTAACAAAAAGGTTCTTCTTGGTGTTATCATACCAGTTTGTGGCTTATTTATTGGGATGATTTGTGTTGGAATCCTGCTAAGCTGGCGGCACTCCAAAAAAAGCCTTGATGAAGAGTCCAAAAGAAAAAAGTAATGAGTCTATTAGCATGCTGTGGGGAAGAGATGGAAATTTCACATATTCTGATCTTGTTAAGGCCACCAATGACTTCAATGACATGTACTGCATTAGAAAAGGAGGATTTGGAAGTGTTTATAGAGCACAATTACTCACAGGTCAAGTTGTTGCTGTTAAAAGGCTCCACATATCAGACTCTGATGACATTCCAGCAGTGAATCGCCAGAGCTTTCAGAATGAGATAGAATCACTTACTGAAGTGAGGCACCACAGTATAATAAGTTTTATGGGTTCTGTTCTTGCAGGGGACAAATGTTCTTGGTTTATGAACATGTACACAGAGGAAGTTTGGGGAAAGTATGGTATGGAGAGGAAGGAAAATCGGAGCTAAGTTGGGCCACAAGGCTGAAAATTGTGCAGGGAATAGCACATGCAATTTCATACCTGCACTCTGACTGCTCCCCACCAATTGTGCACCGGGATGTAACACTGAATAGCATACTACTAGACTCCGGCTTAGAACCTCGTCTTGCAGATTTTGGCACTGCAAAGCTGTTAAGCTCAAAACACTTCAACATGCGCGACAGTTGCTGGATCCTATGGCTACATGGCTCCAGGTACATGTTGCAACCAATTTATTTTCTTGGGTATATGATCATTATTATAAATCATGCTAACGAGTGGCATTGGAACTCTTGTTTATGCAGTATTAAATATATATTACATGATTTAATTAGAATGAGTAGCATATTTATCAAGTGATTTAATCATACATCGGCAAGTATGTTAATTTTTATCATAATTACCTCAAAGTCATATTAAGAATGATTTCTAATTGGTTGATAGGTGAAATGTTACGGTGATTGTGCATGACATTGAACTCCAATAAATAGTTTCTTTCTTAGTACAATTTTTATTTTATTTTATTTCTTTAACCAATGTCTTGGTATACTCTTGTGCCATATACAGTGCCTTAGAGTTAGAGTTGCATTCCGCATATATATACTCTTGCTATATTCATACTTATGATATAAATTAAAGGGTAAAGGGTGAGATGAGTCACTAACAAAATTTGGAATTTGCAGAACTAGCTCAAACAAACAGGGTCACTGACAAGTGTGACGTGTATGGTTTTGGAGATAATGATGGGAAAGCATCCTGGAGAACTCTTGTCTACACTGTCTTCAAACAAGTCTTTGTTATCAACAGAGGAACCACCCGTGCTACTGAAGGATGTGCTTGACCAAAGGCTTCCACCTCCAACGGGCAATTTAGCAGAAGCAGTAGCGTTCACGGTGACCACGGCTCTGGCATGCACACGTGCGGCTCCAGAGTCCAGACCCGTGATGCATTCTGTGGCACAACAACTGTCATTGGCTACTAAGAAGCCTTGTCTTACAGAGCCATTTGGCATGATAACCATAAGCGAGCTTACAGCGGGGTTCCACAAATAGTGTATCATGTAGGACTAGGGTCTGTGCCATCACTTGTATTAAAATATGCTGTTTTTATTTTCCACACACAATTAAATAAGTATACTTGGTAGTAGAATTATATTTGAAGTTGAAACTTAAAATAACAATAAAGGTTAGGCTTGATGATTGAAGCTTCTGTATGATCTACAATTGAATTAGTCGCGTGTGTGTATATATATATTCTCTCTTATAAATAAAAGAATTTTACATTGAGCACACTTTTTTTGCCTTTTGTTTCTTTATAGTTCCTGTACCATTTGTCCAAAAAATAAAAGAAATTTGCCATGAATGAATAATCTTGGGGCAGATGCATCCCTCACTCTTTAAATAAGATGTATTTATAAGTTTTTGGTGAACTGTTATTGTTTAGGAATTTTTTTGAACTGAAATTCAAGCTAGTGCTAATTAAGAGTTGCTTTGTTGTAGTATAGAATTCATCAAGGTGGCATGGTGTGAAATACTTCTTAGGAATCAAGTTTCAGAGAAAAATAACTATAATTAATTAATCAAAGGAGATATCATATTGAACCTTAGGTATTTACGTAATATTCTTGATATAATTGAGATGAAAAAAGAAGTCTACTATTCTAAAATTATTTGTCACAACTGAGTGATTGGTATGACATTTAACTTAAATGAAAAAAAGTCTAATATTTTCTTGTCACATTTATATCAATTTATCCATTCACTTCCATTCCTCTACTAGTATAATGTGCAATTTCAATTACCTCTCTCCTGACTGGAAAGTTAGTAATCCCCATGGAATGTGCACATTTACATGAAATTAAATAAGATGAAGAATAATAAATCTTTGGAATCCAATGATGTCTCTATTGAAGTGTGGAAAGACTTGGGAGATGTGACAATAAAATGGTTGATTAATCTTTTCAATAAGATTTTTCAAACAAATAAGATATTTGATGCTTGGAGAAAAAATATACTTGTGCCTATTTACAAAAACAAGGGAGATATCCAAAATTGTTCTAATGAAGTTGTGAGAGAGTTATTGAACATTGTCTAAGAAAGGAGACCAAGGTTTACGTAAATCAATTTGGATTTATGTCAGGAAGATGTACCATGAAAGCTATTTTTTTGATGCGACAATTAATGAAAATGTATTGGAAAAAGAAGAAAGACATATATATGATGCTCATAGATATTGAGAAAATATAAGATAGAGTCTCAAGAAAAGTCTTATGGTGGACTTTTGAGAAGAAAAATGTAGCATTAAAGTATGTTAATGCAATCAAGGATATGTATGATGAGGCTACCACATGTGTGAAAGTTTGTAATGAAACATCAAGATATTTTCTTATCACGGTAGGTGTTCACCAAGGTTCAGTTCTTAGTTTTTATCTCTTTGCCTTAGTGATGGATGAACTAACAAAAGATATTTAAGAGGAAGTGTCGTGATGTGTGCTTTTTGCAGATGATATCGTGCTTATTGATGAGACCAAAGATGGTGTTAATAAGAAACTTGAATTGTAGAGAAATACATTGGAGCCTAAAGGATTTACTATAAGCAAGAGCAAGACGAAGTATATGAAGTGTGAGTTTTCGCGGGTAAGAGATATTGATCAAGACACAGTGCTTCTATTTGGTCAAGAGGTACCAAAGAAAGATGTTTTTAGATACTTGAGATCAATTTTGCATAAAATGTGGTGAGATTGTTGAAGATCTAAATCATAGAATCAGAGCAAGGTGGATGAAATGACGGAGTACATTTGGATTTTTGTGTGACCGCAAAATTCTCCTTAAGCTAAAAGGAAAATTCTATAGAACAACTGTAAGATTGACAATGTTATATGAAGCGAAATGCTGGTCAGCACATAAGCAACATGAGCATAAAATAGGGGTAGCAGAAATGAGGATGCTAAGGTGAATGTGTGATTATATGAAGATGAATAAAATAAGAAATAAGGATAGTTGACAAAAGGTAGCAGTAGTACCGGTGTGTGAAAAGATGAGAGAGCATAGATTGAGAAGACGTCTACTGGATGCTCCCGTAAGAACAAGAGTTTGTTATCATGAGCTTGACACAAAGAGAGGTAGAGATCGACTAAAACTTACCTTAGAAAATGTAGTTAAACAAGACCTAATGGAGTGAGAAATAAATTGGCGGATGATGTGTCTTAGGACGAAGTGGAGAAAAACTATAAGCTTAATAGATGGTTAAATCCATTATATCTCTATGTTCCAGTCGTTCCCTTATTAACTTAGGTTCATCTACCACTGACTCTAATTAACTTAGATTAAAGGTGTTGTTGATGTTGATCTTAACATTTGAGCATTTGACTAACTTATTCAAAAAAAAATTAAAAAACCATTTGACTAACTTAAAATTTTATTATGACTTCAACATACTACATATACATTGATATGGTCAAAGTGATTATTTAGTAGCAACTATATGTACAATGCACTAAATGATCACTTTGTCCAAATCACTTCTCACATTAAGAATTTAGAAGGAGTAACCACATATATGCTTATAGGATTTTTTATTAAAAGTCTTGCATGTTGGCTAATAAGCGTAATCAAGAAATTCAAGTTAACTTATGTTTGTTAGGACTTAGGACAATAAGAAACAAAAACACAACAAAAATCAACTATGTCAAAAGTAATTTTTTTTTTACATTTCACTAAGCACATCACCAAAATATCTTGTCTTGATGCTTCTTGATTCAAGATATTAGTTGAATCGTCACCTTGCTGCACCAACAACGAACAAAAAAGGATGCAAATGATGAATAATAAGCTTCTATAGATGTCATTCTCTTTTTTGGATTGGAGGACATTCAACTCGCACAAACACCCCTCAACGAAGCCAACCCAACACTATACGGAGGTGCACCACTACGAATCTTAGACCGTCATATTCCTCTCCTTTATTGCGATGATATCTAGTGCAGGAAGAAGACACAAGCCTCCTTTTATTCTCAAACGACATTTTCATATAAGAAACCTTAATATTCTATTTTTTTTAATTTAATTAAAAAATGATACCATGTCAGATGACACGTGGTCAACTTACATGTCACATTTAATCCGATGTGACACCACAGGTAATTGGCCGATGCGTCAGTAGTTAACGAATCCCTTCTAATGGCACAGACCTTGCACAAAACTTTTCAAATATTAAGAACCTATCACAAATGAGAAATTTATTAGGAACCAAATACAAAATTTGAATATATATCAGAAATCAAAAATATATTTAAGTCTTTTTTTTTTAACACATAGTACACTGCAGGTAAATAAAAGGCAAACACAAAGTATTCAATGTGTAAAATGCTCTTGTATCTAAGCAGCTAAAATATATAGGAATACACATAGGCAAGTTTGCTTCAGGCAAGACTAATGTAACAGAGCATGACTAATTCTAACATAGATACAGATGCTCCAATCATCAAACCTTTCCTTTATTGTAATTTTAAATTTCAACTTCAAATATAATTGTACTACAGATTAACATATTAGTGTACAACAACAAAGTTTTATTCCTCTAGATGAGGTCCACAACATGGATCGGCACAGATATCACAGTACTACATGATACACTATTTCTGAAACCCTGTAAGCTTGCTTATGGTTATCGTGCCAAATGGCTTTGCAAGAGAAGCCTGCGTAGTAGCCGAAAGTTCTTGTGCCACAGCACACATCATGGGTCTGGACTCTGGAGCCGCACGCGTGCATGCCAAAGCTATGGTCACTGTCAACACTACTGCTTCTGCTAATTGGCCTGTTGGAGGTGGAAGCCGTTGGTCAAGCACATCCTTCAGTAGCATCTGAGGTTCCTCCATTGATGTCAAATACTTGTTTGAAGACATTGTAGTCAAGAGTTCTCCCGGATGCTTTCCCATGAGTATCTCCAACACCACCACTCCAAAACTATACACGTCACACTTGTCAGTCACCCTCATTGTTTGTGCTAGTTCTGCAAATTCCAATTTTTGTCAGTGACTCGCCACACCCTTTAATTTATATGACAAGTATATGACCAGAGAGTTTATATGCTGAAATTTTATACTACCTGTTATTATCATCATGTTGTCGGTAGTTCTTTTTAGTTTTTTTCTTCCTTTTTTCATCTTTTTTTATATTTTCTTTTCTTTCGAACGGAACATGAAGAAGTTATAAGATTTAAGGATTAAATCCATTATTATTTTTATATTTCATACTTTTTTTTAGTTTTTTTTCTCTTCTTTTTTTCTTTTTTTCTTTCACTTTTCTTTTCTTTTGTTTTATTTTTTTTCAATTTTCTCATATCTATTATTGAATTTATCTACTATCGATCCTAATTAATTTGAATTAAAAGTGCTGTTAATGTTGATGTTGATATTAAATAAGTGAAATAATAATAATAATAATAATTAAGAAAGAAAACATTTATACCTAAAATATAGATAGTTTAATACACGTTTTTAAATTGTTAGAAACATTAAATAAATATATATACTTAATGCTGCCTTAGCATGATCCATACTAGATAGTATATACACTAGAACTTAAAATGGTTGGATCATGTCATGTACCTGGAGCCACATAGCCATAGGATCCAGTTACTGAGGTCCATGTTGAAGTGTTGGAGCTTAGCAGCTTTGCCGTGCCGAAATCTGCAATACGAGGTTCTAAGTTGGAGTCTAGTAGTATGTTATTCAATGTTATATCCCGGTGAACAATTGGTGGGGAGCAGTCAGTGTGCAGGTATGAAATTGCATGTGCTATTCCCTGCACAATTTTAAGCCTTGCAGTCCAACTTAGTTCCAATTTTCCTTCCTCTCCATACAATACTTCCCCCAAACCTCCTTTGTCTACATGTTCATAAACGAAGAACATTTGTCCCCTCCTAGAACAGAACCCATAAAGCTTTATTATATTTTGGTGCCTCATTCCTATAAGCAATTTTATCTCATTCTCAAAGCTCTGGCGGTTCACTGCAGGAATGTCATCAGAGTCTGATATATTGAGCCTTTTAACAGCAACAATTTGGCCCGTGAGTAATTGTGCTCTATAGACACTTCCAAATCCTCCTTTTCCGATGCAGTACTTGTCATTGAAGTCATCGGTGGCCTTAACAAGATCAGAAAATGTGAATTTTCCATCCTTTCCCCACACCATGCTAATAGGCTGATCACTTTTTTCAATGCTTTTGGACTCTTCATCAAGATGTTTTTTGGGGGGTCGCCGGCAAAGTAGGATTCCAACACCAATCATCCCAATAAATAAGACACAAACTGGTATGATAACACCAAGAAGAACCTTTTTGTTGATCCCTCCGGATTTGTCTGGGGAAAACACTTTGGAACAAGTTAATCCTTTTGCCTCACCACACAAACCTGAGTTCCCAACATAGGCTTCGGAAGTCGCGGTCTGGAAAACACGACCTGTGGGGATTAAACCACTCAAATTGTTGTACGAAAAATCAATAGATTGAAGGCTGATCATGTCTGAAAGTGATTGTGGGATTGTCCCTGTAAGATGGTTGTGTGAGACATTGAGAACCTCCAACGATGCTAACTTTTCAAGGCTTGGGGGAATAGCTCCAGAAAGAGAGTTGCTGCTGAGGTCTAACATGATTTGGAGTGAGAACAGATTGCCAAGTTCAAATGGTATCTCCCCGGATAGATTGTTATGGCTTAAATTCAGACTCAGTAAGCGATTGCAATCACTGAGCTCTCTAGGAATGCTTCCACTGAAGTTGTTATTTGATAAATCAAGAAAATTTAGCTGAGCCAATCTGCCATAACTCTTGGGGATTTCTCCTGATAAATGGTTACTGCTCAAGTTGAACATGAAAAGCAGGCCTAAATTCCCAATTTCAGATGGGATATTGCCAGTGAATTCATTTGAGTGCAGGCTTAGATACCTTAGTTTATTCAACTTACTTAGCTCAGATGGAATTTTTCCAGAAAGTTTGTTGCTTTCCATATCCATACGAGTTAGGTTCACACATTCACCCCACTCCCGGGAGAGCTCACCAACCAACTTATTTCTACTTAGTGAAATAAAATTAAGATCTGGTAGTACTCCGAATGCGTCTGTGATGTTTCCAGTTAACTGATTATCATCAAGCCGGACTCTAGTTAGTGATGAACAATTTCTCAACGACTTTGGCAATGGCCCTGAAAAGCTGTTGTTATTGACTGCCAAAATAACTAGCTTGCCATCACTGCACAAGTCAGGAGGCAGTTCTCCAGAGAAGCTGTTATTTGAAAGGTAGACATGAGTCAAAGGATTATTCTTTCCCAATTCTCTGGGAATACTGCCAGTGAATTTATTGGTGAACACAGAAAAATGGCTTAAAACAGGTAGTTGAACAATGGTTTCTGGCAACTCCCCATACAAGTTATTAGTGTTGACATCAAAGGTTTGCAGTGAGGTTAAGTTTCCAATGTCCATGGGAATGGTTCCGGAGAACTCATTGAAGAAAAGATTCATGAATTGGATGTTTGTCAGATTCCAAAGTGTTGATGGAATTGGACCAGAGAATCCATTTTGTGAAAGGTCTAACTCTTTTATTTCCTTCAGGTTTCCAATCTCTACAGGAATGGAACCAGAGAAAAGATTATTGTACAGATAGAGGTAGTTAATTTTTTTCAACAGGCCAATCTGTGGAGGAATATTTCCTGTAAATTTATTGTTTTGGAATTGTAAGGAGATTATTTGGGTCCAATTAGTGATCAGTGGAGCAGAAAATTTACCAGAAAAGGAATTATCTGATAATCCCAATTCTGATATTTTAGCCAGATTAGCTAATGACATAGGCAAAGGACCAGACAAATTATTCCCTGCTAAACTCAAAAAGCTTAGATTTGTGCATAGGCCAAGCTCAGAAGGGATTGTAGAGTTCAAAAAATTTATACTGAGATCAAGACGCCATAGCTCCCTGAGTTGGCCTAAGGAAGAAGGAATTTTCCCATGGGCAGAAATATTATTCAATTCAAGAATTTGAAGCCCAGATACCAATCCTATCTCAGCGGGAACAGAACCATTAAACATGTTATTACCTATGCGAAGTTCTTTGAGATTAGAAAGCTTGGACAAGTTTGGAGACAGTTTTCCTTTTAGGCCAGAGTTGGTGAGGTTGAGATATTCAAGCTTGGCCAATTTGCTATACATGGATTCTGGTATTGTGCCATTCCAGCTATTCTCTGAAATATCAAGGTATGTCAAGTTCTGGCACTCAAGTATGAAACTTGGGAATTCACCAGTGAGTGTTGGATTTAGATGCAAAGCAAGGCGAGTTAAGGAAGGCATGCATGAATATTGGGACCAGTCAGGAGGAGTTATAAAGTAGTTTGATCCAAGGTCCATGTACCATACCTTAGGGAGATTCATGAGCTGATAGGGAATTGTGCCGTTGAGATTGTTGTTGTAAAAACTAAGATATTGAAGCTCCCTTAGCTGGCCTAGTTCATAAGGCAGTGTTCCTTCAAATAAGTTGGTACCAAAGTCCAATATAGTGAGCTTGGAGAGTTTTCCAATTGCTGATGGTATTGACCCCTCAAAATTGTTGCCATTGAGGTTGAGTTGAGTAAGGTTAGGGAGGGAAGCAAAATCCAAGGTACTGAGATTCCCAGTGAGATTGGCATCAGACAAGTTTATCTGTGACACTGTTGTGTTAGTGTTGTCACAAACAATGGCATCCCAATTGCAAAGGGTTCCAAGGTTGGTGAGGGACCATGATGAGTTTAGAGAGGGAGGAAGAGGAGGAGATAGACTGTTTTTCCATTTGACAAGGGCTTCTGCTTCTGTTCTTTGTGATGAAGTGATTTTCAATGGAAGGAAACATACGAAAAAGAGTATATGAAAGAGAAGACCATGAACCTTTTGAAAACTTGTCATCATGTGATTCATGTCTAGCATATGGCCTGGCCACTATGATAATGTTATATAGCCGTCGATTTCTGTTTTGGTTTCCGGAATTTTGAAACATATTCTGACATGAGAATCCAACTAGGAATTAGTTGAGGTTCTTTTGATATTAGGCACAGAGGTAAATGTAAATATAGGAAAACATAACTATATGGTGTGGTCCACGCTGGTTTGTGGTGATTAAATTGAATTCCTTGTTTTTTTTAACCACCATAATCAAGGTCTTTGATTATCTGATAGGATTCTGACTCCTAGGTATCTCACAAGTTTCAGTCCTCTAACTATGAGATTAATCCTCAATTTGAGTTTAGTCATCCTTAGAATATGTGTGTTTGTTTCATGAATTAAAAGTGTATTAAAAAGAATGTACACATATAATACTCTCATGTTTATTATAAGTTTTTCAAACATATTCTCAGATATTATTGATTTCTAGAGATGTTAGAGTTTTCTTTTTAAACATGTTTTCCTTCATTTCTATTTACATGAGGAGAAATAGGTAACTGGTATTCCCATTGGAATATGATAAAGTTATTTTTTAATATACATATAACTTCCATTTTTATTTATTTTTGAAAAATTATTCCCAAAAATATTAAAATACAATCAATTTTTATTTATTTATAAATAATCAACAATGATATTTCCATGTTAAATTCTTAAGAATAACATTCCCTGTAATGAAAAAAATGAAATAAATGTCAACCTAAAATTTTTATCCTTCCAAAGATGTATTATATAAGAATCAGACATACGTATCTGTAATTGAGTTATACTGATTGGATAATTCCTTGTTTTTTAAACAAAGAAATGCATTGCAATTTTCAAACTGGATAGTCTTGCTTGGAGTTGATTTCTTCGGTAGACTTCATCGTTTAATGCTATTTTCAACAAGTACGATTTGACTTCTATTTTGTATTTAAGTAGTGTGTGCCTATTTCACATGTTTTCCGCCTATAACGAATGTGAGTGTTTGCAGCACTAGCAACGAAGCTTCCATATGGACAGTTTCGATCGAATTCACTAAAAATATCAAATTATTTAAAATTTATTTGGTTCTAGTCCAAGTCGTTGCCATGGTCGCTTCATATTTTCTTTTCACTTTTCATGTTAGAGTATTAGAATAGCTTAATTTGTTTTGTTTGTTTTGAATATCTAGTTCAAAAGTTCAATTATGAACCGATTTTTTAAACTAAAAAGTAATTTATGATAAATTTTCTTATTTATTTAGAAACTAACATTTTTAATTTCTAAAAAGAGCACCAAAATAATTTTTTTTGTTTTTTAAATTACATACTTATTATAAATTATTTAAACATATATTTACTTAAGAGTTTAATGGTATTATTTTTTTAAGTACAAACAAAACGGATCTCATATACTTTGAAAACATTTAATTTTTTGAGAAAAATAATAAAATAATCTTTAGTGATTACAATTTATTGTAAGATTAAAACGTATAAGCTTTTCAAAAAATATATCTATATTTATATTTTATATTAAATTTTATTTTATTTTATTTTTTCCTTAATTTATTTTAAACATTAACTTTCAAACATAACTTGATTTTCTAATATTTAAAATATATATCTTCAATATTTTATTAATATAAAAATCAATTTGTGAATTGTTTATTAAAATATTATTTTGAAACATAAACTAATGTTTTTAATATATTAATGCAATATCTTATTTGTAAAATTAATTTTATTAAAATTTAAGCGAAGTGTACCTAAAGTGGTGTTTATTTTCAAAGTCAAAGAAAGCAATCACGGGAGTGGACTCAAAATTTCTAACCATTCATTTATTGTTTTTGTGAAATATTGTTGTGAGTTGATTGGACGTAGTATGTCCATGGACCATAGTTGGTCAATGGGTCAACCCATACGTATATTCTAACCTCATCTCTACGGGTGACTTTCTAGTTCGAAAGCTATTTCATTGAAAGAATAATACGAAATAGTATGTAAAATCAATTAGTCAATCGATACAAGAACCAAATTCACATTCTTTTTTAGTCACTTACTAAAAAGTATTTTTATCTCATCCCATAAGTTTCGTATAATTTTGTCTCGTACCAAATAGTAAAACTCTAATAATAATGGATTTTTTATTCATTAAGTATGCAAAATTGTATCACTTAAAAGATATTTTTTTACTAAGGATATATCCTCAATGGATAATCAAGGATTAATTCCTTTCAAAACATAAAGATTAATAAAATAGATTTTATCTTTGTCAACAAAATCCACTCCCATTCACATAATCAAGAATTAAATTCGATAACATATTTACAAAATCCAACTATCCATTTAATTGTATTGGATCTTGTTTGCACATAAAGTAATTGTTGGTTTATTTTGATTAACTAAATCAAAATCACATAAGGTGGTCCACTCACCTTATCTTCTTAGGATTAAGTTATTGCTAATTTTATCAGTTAATCTTATCCCTTCATCTTTTTAGCAACTAAGCTCACGTTTTATGCATATAAAAAACAATCTCTTTGATGTGAAGAGATTATAAAAGGAGATGTGCATCATGGTCAAGGTCTCTGTGCTTGCTATCTGAAAATCTCAATACACCATCAGTGAGTGATAGTGAAAGCATAGAAGATCCTTAAGCCAAAAGTCATATTAGTTTGGATACCTATAAATTGTTTACAGATTATTTGACTCATGGACAACTGCAAATTCATCTTTGGAGCTAACAAGAATAGCAATGGCGAGAGGTATTTATGATCTTAATTTTTCCGTACTTAATCTAATTGCTTATGTTGTTTATGTATAAGCATGATTAGATTATTTAGTATTTCTTACATTTGGTATCAGAGCCCGTTATTGCCTCTGCCTTGCTTTTGGTTTGATACTCATATTTTTGAAATATTGTTTTATTGAAATATGAGTATTTTATTTGAACGTTTTAATTAGTAAGAAGCCTTGGAATTATATGGAAATTGAATTTCTAAGCTTTTTGTAAATTAAAACATGAATTTCGGTGTTGAAAATGACTGAGAAAATCATTGGGTTTTTATTTTGATTGAAACTGGGTCGAGTCAACCCGTCTGAAGATCGAAGACAATAATATCAATGGAACATGTTTCAATTTTGTGAAATTAACCTGTATTCAAATCTTAGTTTTTGTGTCACGATTCACATTTGGTTTAAAGTGATATTGTGTGACACCGTTTATGATTTGAAATTTTCACATTCTGACACGTAAATTGTATTTTTATTTATGTTATTGTTACTATTGTCATTTACGCTATTTGGGTTGCTAAACTTTTATTTTGATATTCGTGAACCAAATAAATAGCTATAAAACATTTTGAACTAATGACAATTTTATGATATGTGTTCACATAATTTATTGTTATTTTGTTGTTACATGTATTCATTTATGTTTCCCTATACATGTAATATTAAGTTGATTAATAGAAATATTTAGATATTCAGTTTATATCTTTATTCATAAAGATATTAATGTTTAGATATTCATTCTATATCATTTTATTTCATAAAGATAGAAATGTTAGATATTCATTCTATACCATTTACTGACCACGTTCACCTACTGACCTATTATCTTATCACATTCAAGGTTGAGATCTGTGATGGATAGAACTCTATAAATAGAACTGAATAATTTATTTATTAATGCAATAAATTTAATTTTGGACATAAAAGAATATTTTGTGATCTTTATAATTTAATTGATTAAAGTCTAGCCACAGCAACTTTAATTATTTAAATTATATATTAAGAGCCTCTAGATCACATAAGGTAAATAATATTAATTGTAATTAAATATAATATAATATAGTAGATATTATCCCACAAGAATTTCTATTATATTTATGTATGATTAATTAGGATAAAATATTAAATTATATATTTTTTTGATTTGCCCACAAGGATCAAGAAATATAACTTGATAGTTTTATCATAATGTTTATGTGAATTTAATTGAATTAAAATTTTAGCCCACAGACAAATTTTATGTCACTAAATTCATAATTTTATAAGCATGACTTACATTGGTAAATCATGATACATTATTTTTGTCTCAAATTTTAATGATAAGCATAAAAGTTGAATTATTTTGCAACTATACAACCTATTAATACAATTGATATCCCAGAATTGAGAGAAGATTATTTTTTTATCTAGAAAGAAATGATTCTGGTGACGTTAGGGTATATGAACATTGATTATGCTATCAGGAAAGTTGAGCCACCAGCAATTACAGAGAACAATATATACTATGGTATATAGGATGGTATTAAGGGTTCAGTTGAACAGTATGACAATGTGAGAGCGCTCCTGAAGTACATTGATGAACAATTTGAGACTTCAGGGAAGGCATTGGCCAATACTTTAATAATAAAGTTTTCTTCCATGAAGCTCAATACTTTGAGGGATGTGCGTAAGCACATCATGCAGATGATGGACATTGCAGCTCAACTTAAAACCCTAGAGGTGGACATGTCTGATTCCTTTCAGGTGCATTTTATTCTGAATACTCTCCCAGCACCATATTGTCCCTTTTAAAAATATCTAACAACACACATAAAGACAAATGGTCTATTAATGAACTCATGACCATGTGTGTTCAGGAAGAAGGGAGGTTGCAGTTGGAACAAGGAGAGAGTTCTATTATGATGACTGAAAGGAAGGATAATAAGATAGGCCAGAAGAACAAGGGAAGTGGTAAAATATCACCTCAAGCTGAAATTAAGAAAGAATCCAAGTGTTTCTTCTGTAAAAAGAAGGGGCACTTAAAGAAAGATTGTTCAAAATTCAAGCTATGGTTTGGAAAAGAAATGTATGCCTACCTCTTTAATTTGTTATGAATCTAATATGATTAATCATAGCACTTGGTGGATTGATTTGCAATATGGTATTTTCTATATTAATTTGCAAAATGATACCACTTATGATGTTGTGCATGTTAATGTTGGCATAAAAATGATGTGTTATGAATGAGGATTCCTCTATGTTGTGACACCTAAGATTAGGACACATCTCTATCAAGAGAATTAAGAGATTGGTAAATGAAGAGGTACTTAGTGCTTTGGATTTTGCTGAACTTGATACTTGTATAGATTGCATTAAGGGTAAGCAAACTAACAAGTCTGAGAAGGGTGCAAAGAGGAACTCAAATCTATTAGAAATCATACATACAGATTTTTGCTGTCCAGACATGGATGCAAGTAGTCTGAAATACTTTATCCCCTTCATAGACAATTTTTTCACGATATATGTATCTTTACTTACTTCATTCTAAAGATGAAGCTTTAAATGCATTTAAAGTTTTTAAGGCCGAAATGGAGAAACAATGAAGAAAGCAAATTAAGATCGTGAAATCCGATAGAGATGGTGAATACTATGGTAGATACACAGAGAATGAACAAACATCTAGTCTATTTGTGAAGTTTCTTCAAGAACATGAGATTGTTGTCCAGTACACTATGCCTAGTTCTCCGAATCAAAATGGTGCGGCAAAAAGGAAGAAACCGAACCTTAATGGACATGGTGCAAAGTATGCTTAGTAGTTCCAAGCTTCCTAAGTCATTGTGAACTGAAGCACTGAAGACGGCAATGTACATATTGAATCGAGTTCCAACTAAGGTTGTCCCAAAGGCACCATTTGAGTTATTTAAGAGTTGGAAACCGAGTTTGCGACATGTACGCGTTTGGGGATGCCTGTCTGAAGTGAGAATATATAACCCACAAGAAAAGAAGCTTGGCCCAAGGACCATTAGTGGATACTTCATTGAATATGCTGAAAGGTCTAAGGGATACAATTTGTATTGTCCATTTCAAAGTACAAGGATTATGGAATCAAGAAATATTGAATTTCTTGAGAATGACTTGATTAGTGGAAACGATCAATCCAAAGATTTTGTTTCTGAGAAAGATCATTCAGTTACTTAAACATCCATTTCAAATCTTAGATTGATTGTTATTAACAATACCCTTTCAGCTCAACCGGGTGTTGTGCAACCTATCATTCAAGATCCACAATCTGCTGATAATCTAGTTGATCAAGTTGTTCATGAGGAGCAAGAAGAAATTGTTGATCAACCAATTGAACAACAAGTTCCTCAAGAAGATAATGAAACAACATTAAGGAGATCTACTAGAATAAAGAAATCAGCGATACCGAGTGACTTTGTTGTGTATCTACAGGAATCTGACTATACTATTGGAGCTGAAAATGAGTCTGAAATATTTTCACAAGCCATGAGTTCTAAAGAATCAAACTTGTGGTATGATGCTATGAAAGATGAGATGAATTCTATGGCATCGAATGGAGTCTGGGGTCTTGTTCAGTTGCTTGATGGTGCAAAAGCCATTGGATGTAAATGAGTCTTTCTAAGAAATACTCATTTAGGCAACATTGAGAGATATAAAACAAGACTCATAGCCAAGGGATTTAATCAAAAGGAAGGAATCAACTATAAGGAGACATTCTCTTGTGTATTTAAGTAAGATTCTCTTCGCATCATTCTGGCACTAGTTGCACATTTTGACTTAGAGTTGCAACAAATGAATGTGAAAATGAGTTTTCTCAATGGAGACATAGATGAAGAGGTTTATATGAAATAACGTGAAAGATTCTCATCTATTGAGGATGAGAAATTGGTATGCAAGCTTAAGAAATCTATATATGAAACAAGCCTCCCGTTAGTGGTACTTAAAATTTCATGACGTTATTTCTTCATTTGGTTTTGTAGAAAATGTCATGAATCATTGTATATACCATAAGATCAGTGGGAGCAAAATTTGTTTCCTTATTTTATATGTAGATGATATTTTATTTGCAACCAATGATAAGGGTTTACTATATGAGGTTAACAATTTCTCTAAGAACTTTGATATAAAGGATATGGGTGATGCCTCTTACGTTATTGACATCAAGAGACAAAGTAAGAGGTGGTCTTGGTTTGTCTCAAGAGACCTATATTGACAAAGTTTTGGAAAGATTTAGAATGAGTGATTGTTCAACAAGTATAACTCCCATTATGAAGGGTGACAGGTTTAATTTAAGCCAATGCCCGAAAAATAATCTTGAGGGGGAACAAATGAAGAACATTCATTATGCTTCAACTGTTGAAAGTCTTATGTATGCTCAGGTCTACACAAGACCTGATATTGCCTTTGCGTTTGGAATGTTAAGGAGATATCAAAGTAACCCAGGTTTAGACCACTGTAAAGTTGCAAAGAAAGTGATAAGATACCTTTAGGAAACTAAGGATTATATGCTTATGCACAAACGGACTGACAATTTAGAAGTGATTGACTACTCAGATTCAGACTACACTGGCTACCTTGATTCGAGAAAATCGACTCTGGGATATATTTTTATGCTAGCCAGTGGAGCTGTGTCTTGGAGAAGTATCAGACAGACCTTAATTGACTGCTACTTCCACTATAAAGGTTAAGTTCGTTTCTTGTTTTGAGGCTACCTTACATGGTGTATGGATAAGGAGTTTCATTTTTGGGCTTAGAGTTATGGATTTCATTTCTAAGTCATTGAAGATATACTGTGATAATTCAGATGTTGTTTATATGGCTAAGAATAACAAAATTTATAGTCGAAGCAAGGACATCGACATTAAGTATCTAGCCATAAGAGAATGTGTTAAAGATAATACAGTGGTTATTGAACACATTAGCACTGAATTAATGATTGTTGATCCTTTAACTAAGGGCATGCCACCATTCAAATTTAAGGATCATGTGGAAAGGATGAGACTTGGTTCCCGTATGTGATTTTCATTGTAAGAATGATATTATTCATTCAGTTTATGCGCATCTACAGTTATTTATTCTGAGAAATATCAATTAAGTTTGGACCTAGAATAAACATTAGGTTTATTCATTAAGTTGTATGGGTTTGAGAAATATAATGCAATGTAATACATGGAAGGTACTACTCGCGTATATATTAGAGGAACTATCGCCATGATTAATGTATTTTATTTCTCACTAAAGTATATGATAAGATATGTGGACCAAGTGGGAGAATGTTGGTTTATTTTGATTGATTAAATTAAAACCACATAAGGTGATTCACTCACCTTATCTTCTTAGGATTAAGTTGTTGCTAATTTTATCAGTTAATCTTATCCCTTCATCTTTTTAGCAACTAAGCCCACGTTTTATGCATATCAAAAACAATCTCTTTGATGGGAAGAGATTATAAAAGGAGATGTGCATCATGACCAATGTCTCTGTACTTGCTATTTGAAAATCTCAATACACCATCAGTGAGTGATAGTGAAAGCATAGAAGATCCTTAAGCCAAAAGTCATATTAGTTTGGATACCTATAAACTGTTTACAGATTATTTGACTCATGGACAACTGTAAATTCATCTTCGGAGCTAACAAGAATAACAATGACGAGAGGTATTTATGATCTTAATTTTTCCGTACTTAATCTAATTGCTTATGTTGTTTATGTATAAGCCTGATTAGATTATTTAGTATTTCTTACAGTAATTAGTTGTGGAATGTTAGTTTGAAACTAAGTTAGACTTTGGATTCCACCAAGTTAACACAAATTAATATACTCAAAAACAAAAAAAATTACACAAATGCAAAGTAACTCATTACTTGCTATCTTTATTTTTTAAATTAACCGGATCCTTGAAATTAAGATTGATCATGAGGCATCATACTGTAAATGCTACCAAGGCGAATTCTTCAAGCAAAAAACAAGATGAGGAGCTTCGGTGGGCCAAACTATTATCATTAATTTAATGAGTAATGGTTGTTTTCGTATTAATTCTCTTTATTAAAAACACTCAAATGCCAAAAGCTATTTGATTTTGTCCATCTTAATTTCAGTCTCAGAAAAGACTGTCATGTATAAATAAGTCTGAATTAGGCATAGGGAGTTGAGTTTAGGCTTCAGGTTAATATGCTGCATACTGATTAAAACTTTTTTAGAAGTACGTAAAAAGTTAAAAGTAACTGATACTAAGCTGCATTTTCTCAATATTTGCATGCAAGAAAAGACACCGGTTAAAATTTTCTCAGTGGAGACGCGCTATAATGATTTGGTGGAATGCTCTTAAAACAAGAAAAGCACACTGTTTTTAACATTAATCAAGTTTGTAAGTAGCAAGGCAAGGGCTAAGAGAAGAGAACACACTTTATATTCCAAAGAAGAGGTGGTGTTTTCCCTAGGATTTGCCACCTGATTGTGGGATGCTTCTGCTTATTCCAGTAATGTCCTGTTCCTGTGATGAAGAGGGGTTAATCTCCGAGTCCGATTTGGTTTGTGTTCCATCAACATTGTAGACAAAGAACTTGGCAACAACCAAAAAGCAGAGGAAGTTGAGAAAACTAAGCACAGCCATGAATGCATAATAATAATCTAAACGGGAGACGTTTAGATTGTTCAAAACCCAACCATTGTGGCCATGTCTCTTGGTGACATTTGCAACAGTTGACAGAAGAAAACTGCTGAGAAAACTTCCAACACCCAAGGTGGTTGTGAAATATGCTGTTCCAAGACTCTTCATGCCATCTGGTGCTTGGTCATAGAATATCTCCATCTTGGCAACTTCAACGAAGTTATCAGCAACCCCTCCCAAAGCATACTGAGGTAAGAGGATGAAAATAGTGAGAGGAAGTGTATCATGCAGACCAAAGAGGTGATTTTCTCTTGCAACCATGAGTCTCTTTCTTTCAGCAAAGCATGCAATGACCATTATGATGACATGGAGCACAAGTCCAATGCCGAGTCTCTGCAGCATTGTGATCCCTCTGGGGTTCTTTGTGTAGCGTCGGATCGTGGGAACGAAAGCGCGGTCGTAGACGACAATGGTTATCAGCATGGAGATGGTAACAAATGCATTGAGACATGCAGGGGGGATTTGGAAATGGGGTCCCATACTCCTGTTTAGTGTGGTGCCTTGTTTGACAAAGAGTGTGCTCGCTTGAACTACCAAGGTGCTTGGAATAATTGTTGTAAGCAAGAGAGGAATCAGTTTTGTCATTCGCTTGGTTTCCTCTACTTGTGTCACTGGGCAAAGCAACCATGGTGATGTTTGGCCACTCTTTATAGCTGCTTTGTCAAGGATACTGCCAGTAGAGAAGTGTGCAAATGATTCATGTGACATGGAAATACAAATATAGTGAAATTTGAAAGGGCTAAAATAAACTTTTGATCCTTGGTCCTGTGTGGTTTCAGTTTGATTTTTAAATTTTAAAAGTTTCATTTTGATATTTTGATATTAAAATGTATATATTTGATTAAATTAAGTATTTTTGCCAGTTTTGTATATATTTGATTAAATTAAGTATTTTTGCCAGTTTTTTTGCATCAGTGGTGTTAATTTTGGTTGACATAAAAAATGTCTTTTGATGTAACATTTTTTTTTTACTATTTGTCAAGTCACCAAATTGATGAAATTAGTATGGTAAACTGATGGAGAGATTAATGATGTGTTTGGTTGAGTGGAAGCAGGAGAAAAATGGAGAAAAAATTGTGTAAATTTCATGTGAATTTCACACCTCTTACATTCTACTATAATTCAAATATATCCTTACCCCTTGTATTCTCTATTTTCATGTTTGTAAACATAAGTTTGCGTAAAAAATATGTTGTAAACTTAAGTTTGATAAAAATGAGTTTAACATGATTTATTTTTAAATATTTTGTTAAAAAATATGAAAATACGTTGATAAAATAAAAATACTTTTAAGCAATAAATTTGCTGTTTCTAATTCAAATCCAAATTTGTCCTAAATGTAGGTTGCATAATAAATTTTTGGAGAATCCAAACATGACATCAAACTGAGTGTAGCGTATTCATCAAACAATTTGAGTTTGGGATTCCAACAGTATGTTTGAAATATCCAAATGAGTATTCAAAAGATACCCTAATTTGGTCTAAAAGAGGGACGTTCTAAGGGATTAAAGTATTTTTTTTTTAATTTAGGAAACTTACTGAAATCAAAAGTTTAAGATAAGAGACCAAAAGTGTATTGTAGCCGAGGATAAAAGTCAATGGGCTTAACCTCAATGAGGAGCTCCGATCAATTCTGTTTCTCCCATTACTTGCATACTCTTCAATACTCAGCTCATGTAGCTCTTTTGGATCTTCCGGGGCATGTAGCTTCCACTTCCTCCCTGCAGCAACATATACCTGAAGCATCCTTGTTATTGGGCTACCTGATGGCAATTTGTGTCTATAAAATGGAGCTCCAACCAGAAACACCAATACTGAAATAACAAGCCCAAGGGTGGGAAGGCCATACCCAATGATCCAACCCTTATTGTCTTGTAAGTATACCAAGAAAGTGTTAGAGAAAAGAGTGCCAAAGAAAATACTAAAGAACCACCAATTGAAGAAGGAAAGCTTGTGGGATTTCTCTTTGGGCTCAAACTCATCAAATTGGTCAGCTCCCATTGTAGAAATGTTGGGCTTGGTTCCCCCTGTTCCTATTGCAATGATGTAAAGGGCCAAGAAGAAAACACCATATTGCAATGAAGATGCCCGTGGGCAATTCTGACCTTGATCACATGATGGTGGCCTAAGTGCTGGTAGTGAAACTGCTAGAGTCAACAGACACATTCCCTATGGCCAAAGAAAACATGGAAGTACACATAATGACATAATCACAATTTAGTTAAGCCTTAATAAATTAATGTATAGAAAACCACAATGTTTATCCAAGATTATTATCTACTCCAAGCACTGAATTGCTCATGTTAATTTCATTTTAATTACACGTTAGTACTTAGTAGGAATTTTCTTTTTAATCGCATTTTTTTCATCAACAAATTCAAACTCTGAGACCTTAAAGTTATATATTTAAATTCAATTCTACTCTAATTAATAACATTTTGGTAAATGTTAAGTTTTAAATCGCTTTTAATTTTTGTCCCCTCAACAGATATTTCTGGTTCCGTCCTTACTCCAAGTTTACAACTAAGTAATATTGGTCTTCAAATGGTGAAAACTTAAAATAAATCTCCCATTTCATACCAGAATATAGATGCATGACGCAATTACGAAGGTTTTATATCGGCCAAGATAGGCATCGGCTATGTAAGCTCCTGCCAGTGGCAACATCCACACTGCACCCACCCAGTTGCTAACGTTGTTTGAAGCTGTCACAGTGCCTTCATGGAGATTATTAGTTAGATATATCACTAGGTTTGATTGTATCCCGTAGAAAGCCATCCTCTCAAACACTTCATACCCTATATAAATAACAAACATCCATATTCCATATTCATAAGTGATAACAATTCATTATATAGTAATTAAATTACACTAACTCCATTTGTGCATGATTTCTTAATGTTTGCAACAACTTCTCTTGTAAGATATCATTGTAATGTTTTTTAAACAATTAAAGGATGTTCGTGTAAGGTATAAAAATGTCATGTAATGTTTTTCAAATAATTTTTAGGAAGATTTTTTATTGACAAATGGTTAATTGTTAATTTTTTATTAATTAGTGAAAAAATCGAATCGGTGATCTCTGACCTCCTCCCTTCTCAAACAATTTGGGAGATTAATTAATGTAGGAATGGAAAAAAGAGGACATCAAGATAACTTTGACTAAACTTGTGTTAGCGTAATTCAGTCTTTGTTACCATGGTTAAAACAGTAAGAAGGAGCGATTGAGGAAGTTATTTAAGGCCACTAAAGGCTTCATTTACCTACTATGAAGGAACAAGCTTTCCATTTTCCCGTCTTTGATCTCAAAATGGGTCTACCCTTTAGGTCCACTGTGCCATCTTGAGTGTAATCTTCGTTCCCACTTGAAGGGCCTTTTTCTTCTATCACTGCCATGAGTTTGAACAATCTCTTGGGCTCTTGTGTGAAAGTTTTTTTTAGCTTCAATTCTTTCACGAGCTTAATTTTTATATTGTAAAGGCGAGGAATCTGATATTAGAGGCTTGGCTTTCTCAACCGAATATTACGTTGTCCATTTGCATGAGCTAACTAACAAAGAAATCTTAAGGCCGAAAGAAAGAATCAGTCTTATATAAACTTTGTCGTTAAGTATTTCTTTTAATTGGATTTTCTCTTTTGATTATTTTTTTTTCATTCATAAGATTTAAATTTAAAATCTTATTTTAAAAAACTGGACTCAATATCAATCGAACCAATGAATGATTTATTGGTATCAACCTTATATATTTGGTTTTGTACTTCTTGCCATTTATTAATTACCATGTCTTTCTTTTCCTTATGTATTTGATGTTTACCTTTTTTATTATTGACCTAGCTGTTGTTAGACTTATCTTTGAAGTTAACGAGAGATTGACATATCACAAAGGTCATGGGCTATACGTTGGCAGAAAAATTTCTGTTGATTAAAGTGGTTTTTCACTGGATGTATTTTTATATGTTTTTTTTCCCTTTCCAGACACCAGTCATTTGTAATATTATACCCCCACGTGTCTCTATCTCATGCTTCATTCTTACTTTCAAGAGTGCTCTTCCTATTATTATAAACTTTTGAAACTGAAAGTGAGTAAAATGTAATTGCCGAAAGCATTCTTTATGCAAATACGTCCATATAGATATGTATACACACGGCCTTAAACATTGACGTCAGTTAATAGCTTTGCTACAATAAAATAAGAGGAGTGTTAGTAATCTAACACTCCCATTTATTGAAAACTGAAGAACTATGAGTAGAGCTTATAAAATAAGAAGTGAGACTCACATTTTGTAATTTTTGATAAATTTTAATTGATGATAAAAAATTCGAAAGTTTATTTTAGAGGGTTTAGTGCTAGCATTTAAAATGAAATATTAAGGGTAAATGTGATGACAAACATAACATGTTTACATGTAGAAAAATCGTGAGATTGCTGTGTAGAAAGTGATGATGAACCAATTGGAAGCACAAAAACCTGGCAGGATATCTATCAAATATATAAGGTTGCTGACTTGCTGTCCTAATCTACCAATTACACCAAAGCAAACATAGTCCTTCCTTGGAGAAAGCAATGCATAAGATGATAAGAAGCAGGAGATGATTAAAAAAAAATGAAACATGAAAATTCATGCATGTTAGCTTTATTGACTTTTAAACAACAAAAGCACAGTGCTGTGAAGCTTAATTTAACTGAACTGGCAAGCAGCAAGGGCATGATACAATTGAAGCTTAATTTCTTTACATTTTCAAAAGGCCTATAGCAAAGAACAGAGAAGCTGTATTCCCTAGGACTTGTCATCTGGTTGTGGGCTACTTAAACTTATTCCCGTATTGTCCTTAGATGAAGCATGGTTCATACCCAACTCCATTTTGGTTTGTGTTACATCATCATTGTAGACATATAACTTGGCAACAACCACAAAGCAAAGTAAGTTGATAGAGCTTAGCACAGCCAAGAATGCATAGTAATAATCTAAATGGGAGACATTTAGATTATCCAAGATCCAACCCTTATGACCGTGTCTAAGGGTGAGATCAGCAACAGTTGAAAGAAGAAAACTGTTAAGAAAATTTCCAATGCTTATGGTGGTTGTGAAATATGATGTTCCCAAACTTTTCATGGCTTCTGGTGCTTGATCATAGAAGAACTCCAACTTAGCAACATCAACAAAGGTATCAGCAATCCCTGTCAAAGCAAACTGAGGGAGGAGGATGAAAATAGTAAGAGGAATGGTATCTTGCGGGCCTAAGAGGTGTTTTTCTCTTGCAACACTGAGTCTCTTCCTCTCAACAAAGCATGCAGTGAGCATTATAATAACATGTAGCACAAGGCCAATTCCAAGTCTCTGCAGCAAGGAGATCCCTCTGGGGTTCTTTGTGTAGCGCTGGATCGTGGGAACAAAATGGCGGTCATAGATGACAACGCTTGTCAGCATGAAGATGTTTACAAATGCTATGAGACATGCTGGAGGGATTTCAAAATGGGGTCCCATGTTCCTGTCAAGTGTGGTGCCTTGTCTGATGAAGAATGTGGTGGTTTGAGCTATTATGGTGCTTGGAATGCATGTAGTAATCAAAATTGGAATCATTTTCATCATTTGCTTGGTTTCCTCAACTTGAGTCACAGTGCAAAGCATCCATGGTGATGTTTGGCCTGTCTTTACCGCAGCTTTGTCAAGGAAGCTGCAAACATTTGTCAAGGTTATAAAATTGTTGTGCTGTTCTAGAAGCTGCAGTGCATCAATTTGGTGGCTTTAATACTAGTTCCATCAATCAATTTAACCCTTTTCATATTACAAAGATGAATTTAATCATTTAAATTTTATAATTTTCAATTTAGTTCGAGAAATTAATATTTAGGTAAATTTCATCCTTAATATTGAAAGAAAAAGGAGTTCTGAGCCTGTAGTCAATTTGATTGCCTGATACACACCAACTTGAAGACCAAATTACTAAAGTTAGTTACCAAATTTGATTGATATTTATTTGTGATAATAATATCATTTTTACTAGCAATTTCATTAAATACTAGGAAGGAGAACTTTGTTGTTTATAGTAGTCTTCTCTGACTCAAACAAGATTGCTTCCGACATTCTAGACAAAAAAATAACATTTTTACTAGAAAAAACAAATTTAAAGAGCAATTAGATTACTAGCCTTAACGAAGAGCTGTGACAAATTCTGCTTCTCCCTTTGCTTGCATAAAACTCTTCCATGCTCAACTCATGTAGCTCATTTAGATCATGTGGGACATGTACCTTCCACTTCCTCATAGCTGCCACCAAGACCTGAACCATCCTTGTTAAAGGGCTTCCTGAGGGCAATCTATGCCTATAAAGTGGAGTTCCTAAAAGAAACACCAAAACTGAAACGGCTAGCCCAATGGTTGGGATTCCATAACCAAGTCCAAAACCAACCTTGTCTTGTATGTAAACCAAGAGAGTTTGAGCGGTAATGGTTCCAATTAGAATATTAAACACCCACCAGTTGTAGAAGGAAAGCTTTTGGGACCTCTCCTTTGGCTCAAACTCATCAAATTGGTCTGCTCCCATTGTGGAAATGTTGGGCTTGGTTCCCCCTGTGCCTGCTGCAATGATGTACAAGGCAAAGAAGAAAATTCCCACTTGAAACGGCGATGCTCGTTGGCAATCCTTGTCTGCTATGCCGGGAGCACATGGTGGTGGTCTCAATGCTGGTAGTGACACTGCTAGAGTCAACAAACACATTCCCTACAACGAAGAATACAAGACCATGTTCCGTAAAATGCAAGATATTGCAACATACAAAAAATTATTACGTGGTTCAAGACCACTACGGTTCCTACATTCTCCATATGACATATAATTGAGTTATTGAAAAAGTCGGTTGTGTATCACATAAAGATTAGCCAAGAATATCGACACATAGTTTTGAACCATGTAATAATTTCTTGGGATATACACGTACAATCTGGTGGAGATGACTATCTTGATAAAATTTGCGTTGTTCACAGGCTTGTCATATATCAAACACACCCTAACAGAGAAGATAGTTGGAAAATTTGATATAATCTAGAAGTAATTTTTTGAACTTTTTACTCAAACCATATTTTGAGACTTAAATCATGTTCAAATCTACTCAACCATGATTTTGTCAAACATGTTACTTTTGTTAGGAATGATACTTCTATAATTTATATTTTCC
Source organism: Glycine latifolia (assembly GCA_013407115.1). Lineage (NCBI taxonomy): Eukaryota > Viridiplantae > Streptophyta > Magnoliopsida > Fabales > Fabaceae > Glycine > Glycine latifolia. Next base: position 25,905,321 of record CM023943.1, read on the forward strand.
AAAGTACTAAGATTTGAAAGGTGTAAATAATATTCCAAATTAAGTGTGCTAATGTCATGTTTCATACCAGAAGGTAAATGGCTGATGCTATTACAAAGGTCCAATAACGGCCAAGATAGGCATCGGCTATGTAAGCCCCTGCAGCTGGCATAATCCACACTGTACCAGACCAGTTGGTAACGTTGTTTGAAGATTTCACGGTGCCCTCGTGGAGCTTCTTTGTTAGATACTGCACTAGGTTTGATGCTATAGCATAGTATGCCATTCTTTCAATCATTTCATACCCTATAAACACGTGCATGTAATTACAATTTACGACATGTTCAAAAGTGACACTCAGTTTCTTTACATGTAAAAGTTGTCAAATAGTTACTTTTATTGCAGATATTAAAAAACCTATTAAATGAAAAACACACACACACACACTCAAATTTGTGACAACAAAAAGTTGCCTCTTTGAGAAAATTATATATAAAATGACATATATATAATACTCGAAAAAAATGATGAATATGTAATCACCGAAAACAATATTATGTGAAGGAGTAAAATGGCTCAAATTAAAGCTAGTCAATTTCAAAATGACATTATTAAGGCCCCAGTGGTTGCATTGCATTTTTACCTACTATGAAGGAACAAGCTCTCCATCTTCCAGTATTTGATCTTAAAACGGGTCTACCTTTGAGGTCCACTGTGCCATCTTGGGTGTAATCCTCTCTTCCACTTGCAAAGCCCTTTTCTTCTACCACTGCCATAATACTGTAGAGTCATGTGAAGTGTTTAGCTTTTCATGAACATCTTGTATATATACTTAAGATGTGGAATAGGAATAGGATTTTAGAATTTTGGTTTTCTAAGCCTAAAAAAGTCATGACATACATCATCAATTGTTCAATTACATTAGCTAAACTAACAAAGAAATCTAATATAAAAGACATATTTTGTTTGGTCTTTTTTTGTCGTTTTCTTACACATTGTCAGCCTCATTGATTTTAATGCGAAAAAGTCTCTCCTCTTCCGTCTCATATATTTACCATTTTTTATCATTGTACCTTTAAATTATTGGGTATGTTTGGATTTCAGATGGAAGAATCTAAATATATGTTTAAGAGTAAAATTAATTTTAGATCATGTTTGACTATCTTTTAAAATTATTTTTAACAGTAAAATTTTGTTTGAAAGTTCAATTTTAAAAACAATAAGACTTAGAATATTTTTGTAAATTCAGTTTACAAGCTAAAATTTGATTCAAACTTAAGTTGATAAACTTTAATCTAAACATTCAAATACAATAAAATTTCTCACTAAATCACGATCAATAAGCGAACAGAATTTTTTTAGAAGAAACAGTGAAACAAATAAACTATTATTTAGATTTATTTTTCTCAAAGGTAATGTGACTTTGACGCCTAAATAAAGAAACAATTGATATGTTAATTTTGTCCTCTTTCAGTTATTACTTATTAGTTACTGGCTTGTACTGACATGCTCACTATGTTTCCAATCTTACGCTTCCTTAATTACTTCAACTAGGTCATTGGTGTATATAAAATAATGAGTTAGAGACTGATCAAATAGAAAATTGTAATTGCCATAAGTATATATTCTCTGTGGATACATCCATGTACATGGCGTCAAAGGCTAAAAGCCGGATAGTTATGTTGATTAAATATAATAACATTAAAGGGTTAATTATGTCCAACATCAAGATGTATAATATATACAAGCACAATAAAAAATACTAAAATTGTCATATTTTTTATATTAGAAATACATCTTGTTGGAAGTATTTTAAAAATAATAATTATTTAAAGAACAAGTCTTACATTACATATTTAGGACAATACCTCGTAATATATATAGAGTTTCAACTTGAAACTATTAATTAAGCTAATCAAATAATTATGTGTTAGTTGATACGTGTTTAGTGGTTGATCAATAGCACTTTTATATACAAATAATTAATAAAATTACACATGATTTATAAAGGAATGAAATTTTACTCATTCAGATTTAAAAATATTTTTTTGAATAAATTATTTATGGTTTTGGTCTTTGACTCTCACATCCTATTTAATGTTTTTTTAAAAATAATTTTATTTTTTCAAAAAAAAAAATTTAACTAAGAGGAAAATGTATGTTAAAAGGAGTGTATAAAAAATACTTTTATATTTTTTTATTTTCCAAAGTTTGTATAAGGAATAATAAAATAACATGGTTTTTCATCAATTTTCTATACAAATATTTAAAAATAAAAACAAAGAAAAAGTAAAATAATGATTTTTTTTATTAAAAAAAATTCTCAAATTGAACATTCCTTAGTCCTTATAATTTTAATCACTTTGGTCATACAAACCTAAAGAGTGAATCAAATTCAAACTGCCAGTCCAAGATACCCACATTTGAAAGGATAAAATTGTATGTTCCTGATCCTCCTAAATAAGCATAACAATAAGAATTGAACCTGTGTATACAGGTCAAATTCCATCTAAACTTTATCTGAAAAAGAACCCACTTTAAGAAAGGGCGAGGGTATTTTTTATCCCTTGCCTCGGCGTCCATACTTGTCATGTTATATATTTTATATAATAATATCATTATATATACTGGGGGAAGAGAGGCACTGCCTTTCTAAATTTTTTAAATAATAAAAAAATAGAATTTAAATACAATTAATAAAAAAATTAATAATATAAAAGTAGTGAAAAATTAATATAAATTTGAAAAAATTTGAAATTTAAAAAATGATTTAAGGATAAAATTGTTCAATAAAATATGTACACTAAATGAGATAATTTTTATTATTAATAGTTATAGATTATATATAATTGATTTAATATTTTTCTAAAAATTATTCAAAACCTAAATTAATCATTTCAATAGTAAAATAAATAATTTGTAACTTTTTTTTTTCCAAAGTTTGTATAAGAAATAATAAATAACAAATTTCCACTGTTTTCTATACAAATATTTAAAAATAAAAAACAAAGCAAAAGCAAAACAATGATTTTGTTATTCCTTAATCCTTATAATTTAAATCACTTTGGTCATACAAACCTAAAAAGTGAATTGAATTCAAACTGTAAGTCCAAAATGCCCACATATTGGAGTTTACTAATTAATAGTAAGTTTTCATAAAAGGAAACAAACGGCGTTGGGGAGTAATTGGCTAGCGCGTATGTACGGTACCATTAAACTTATTTTAGGAAAGCTCATACCATAAAACTTGTACGTACCTGTGTGTAACAGTGCGTTCGCAGCATTGTTATATTATTTAATTATTAATTTATATAAATGTTTTCTTTATATGTAATTGATAATTTTATACCCTAAAAATAATTAGCAAGTGATATTTTTTCAATCAGCAAGAAAAAAGAAGACAAAATCTGGGCCGTGTATTTTAAAATGAATATATTGAATGGACCGAAATTCTTTGTCACGGTGAGACTCTAGCCTGAGACTTAGATTATTAGATTAGATTAGATTTTCCAACTAAAAATCATCTAATCTAAGTAATTCGACGCTAGTCCGTAATTGAATTCAATTTATTACTACAAAAATACCAATTGACGCAACTAGAAATTGGAGTTTTGCTGGAGAACAAGTTGTAGAAACTAGAAATAACAGATGCATTGGTTGAAGAGTGAGCAACGGTTACTATTCTTCTAGTGTCCTCGATCAACAACATTCAACTCCTGTCTTTCATTCAGTTTCACAAAAAAACAACAAAACATTGCATGCACAGCCTGTCATCACAACGGTCACTTCCCACTTTTTCTTTTTTATTATTAAACAAATAGAAACAAAATTGTTACTACCAATTTAAAGAAAGAGCGTTACAGTCTGAACAACACTCCCTCTCTGCGTGTGTGGAAGATGCCACTGCTATGACATGAAGACCAAACCCATTATTGCCTTAGCCTTCTTCTTCTTGTGCTCAACCTGAAAGCAAAAGAAACAAATCTGACATAATGGGTTGTTTTCTTCATTGCTTTGGTTCCTCCAAAAGCACAAAACCTAGGCGTAAGGCACACCATCACCACCATGTAACAACAAACACCCTTCACCTTCTCTTCTTCAAAGCTTCTATCTTCTTTTTTTTTTTTTTCAAATTCCATTACCCTTTTGTTTGGTTCCTCAGAAACTGCATGGAAAAGGCCTTATTTATTTTTATTTTCTATAAAGTTTAACACTTGAACCTGTATTATTTTGGCTTTTGATTTTTTTTTAATTGACCAAACAGAGCTTATTAGATTAGCGTTTCTCTAACCTAATTGAATCTTTTCGATGTTGTTGCAGCGAATTGCTAGAGACAGGTTGGAGCAACCTACGGCGTGTTGTTCTGTTCAGGATTACTCCGAAACGGTGGTACTTAGCACTGCATCACAAGAAGTCCAGTAAGTAATTTACTAATTGAGTTTCTAATATTGTAACTTTTTTGTTTTTCGCAACAAAGCATGTTTGATTTTGGGATTGAAGTTTATTTATGATTCTGATAAAATGGGTTTGGGATGTAGGGCTAAACCTTTGGAGCAGATAAACGCGAGCCCCAAAAAGAAAGTAACTTTTGATGTCAATGTGAAAACGTACGAGCCCGAGCCTGATGAAGTTGCTGATTTCCATCTTGAGAGAAGTGAAGAGGGTAGAGAGCAAAGTGCTTTTGTTGAAAAGTTAAGCCAAACAAAGTCTTACTCTGAAGTAAGTTCGGTGACTTCAGCGGGGTCTTACCCTACAAACCATAGGTACCACAATTGCACGTGTAGTGATGATGAGGATGGAGCAATGGAGTATTGGGATAGTGATGTTACTGATGAGGATGATGATGGTGATAGTGACATGGGAGAAGAGTACGATGAAGTGGAAGAGGATTTTGAAGATGGAATAGTGTACTCAAGGTCAAGAAATGGTGCTAATCAAGTGGTTGTTGGAGAGGTGGAAAGTCCAATTCCAATGCATGATAAGGATTTGAAGTCAATTGGGTTGAACTCCAATGTTCGAGATAGGAGTGTGTATGTTAATCCTTTGCTGAACCCTGTGGAGAACCTCACTCAATGGAAAACAGTTAAAGCTAAAACGGCACTCCCATTGGTGTCTCAAAAGGAGAATTTGGTTTTGAATCAAGAGTCTAGAGCTGCATTTGGTGCAGAAACAGAAACACCAAAGAAGTTGAACCGGGAAATTGCGGTCGATGCTAGCCTTTCAAATTGGTTGGGTTCATCAGAAACTACACCTGTTGTTAGCAAGGATTTGTATGCGGGTACCCCAGAGAGGAGCAGCAGCAGTTCACAAGGCTCAAATTCAGTGGTGAGCCATGAAGATAGGCCTATTTTAGGTGCATTGACAGTTGAAGAGCTCAAACATTTTTCGGCTTCTTTGCCAAGAAAATCACCAAGGGATGAGATGATGCCCATTATAGGCAGTGTTGGGAGCTACTGGAATTGTGGGGGCTATGCTGAGGATTCTGGCTCAGCAAACCGAGTAAGATCAAGAAAAGGGTACATTTGAAGTGAAATTTGGATCAAGTATTGGTTGAGGTTCAATTTTGCTTGTGAAAAATAAGAGAGCGAATTGGCATTTCAATCAACCCCATCAGAGACAATATTCGAGAAAGTTGTTTGTTCCTTGTGTATGTTAGACAAGCTTCCAATGATTTCACTTTTGGGGAGTGTGTTGTGTTGGGGTGCATTTTTTGATTCTTTTGTGAATTTGATAGTGTTTTGTTGTTTGCTTTTCTTTTGTAATATGCGGTTGGATTAATACTATTTGTCAATTTGTCATGTACTCCAAAGGGAGCTTATTTATCTGTACATTGTCTCCGCATTTTCTTCCATGCTGATGATTGATGAAGTTACAGGGGTTGAGAACAGTTATATGTCTTAACAATGACTTAGAGTGAAGATAACTTACCCTGAGACATAATATGAAGGCATTGAAATAGGTTAAATAACCTTAAAAAATAAAATCATATTATGACTTTTGGCTCAATTTACCAGCCTATTTAGAGGTACTAAATAATAACTCAGGCTTAGCCATGAAAAATCTTTTGTTTTTATAGATACAAAATAGTTTTTATCAGAAGTAGTGATTAATTTTTGTTCTGATTTATTTCATATTTAAAGTCTTAGGACTTAATTTGATAGGGTAATTCATATGTTTTAAAATGATTTATCTAGCCGATAAAACTTATCATTTTTTTTATATCAAGATACAGTAATAATAATTGCTTGGATACTCCCTGGGATAAGACTTTCCTATAAGTCTCTATACTCCCTGGAATACTTCTGTGGCTACATGGCTACATGGACCTCAGTTGCTGGATCCTATGGCTACATGGCTTCAGGTACATCAGCCAACCAATTTAATTTCTACTGTATATACTATATAGTATAAAATCATGCTAACTACTGACCAGGGGCATTAGAAGTCTGGTTTATGCTGTATTAACAATATTTTACTAAACCCAAAGTCTTGATACAATTTTTTTATGTCTTAATATACTCGTGTCATATACAGTGCCGGATAGAGAATTTCCAAAATGTAAAAAAATTTGAAATGCTAGTAATTCAATTGAAAGTAATTAAATTTCATTCAATTACAAAATAACTTGTTTGAATTATTAGTTTTGAATCTATTTTCACATGAATTCAATTTTTTTTATTAATTACTGATTTTAAATAAGCTTTTTTCTCTCTCCTCAGTTTCTCTCTCTGCAACACAGCACTCTCAAACCCTAAGCATTGCAGCAGTTGCAATGTTGCACTAGCACCACTGTATTACAAAAAACTCCACCATAGTGATTTTTGGTTGGTGGTGGTGTTTAAGGTCAGGAAGATGATAAAGGAAGGTTTGCTGGTAATCTTCTATCTTTGTTGGTAGTTTGGTTCAACTCTTTCTACCACCGATTTGGATTCCATGGAGTAGAGTGTGGAAATGATTGTTGACGGGTTGGGGCTCTTGGGGAGATGATCATTGGCGGGTTGGAATTCCGGTGAGGAAGGTCTGCCGGAGAAAAGTAACAATGGACGAGCAATTGGGAGGGATAGTGAAAAAAATACACATACAAGAGAAAAACACCATCGAGTTGGAGACAATCTTTTGTTTGCAAATGAGTAATTTTAGAAATTTCACCTCTTTCAATGGAATTTCAAATTTCCAATTTTAACAAAGATTAAAATTTTAGAGAATTCTTTAAATTCTTAGAATTCAAATGGAGTATTTCATTGAACAGTAATTGAAATATTCTGTGTAATTACTTTACCCGCTTGAAATGTCATATCCAAACACACTGTTAGAGTTGTATACGGCACATATATACTCTTGTTAATTGTTATATGCTTGTCATATAAATAAAAGGGTGACTTGAGTCAGTAACAAAAATTGGAATTTGCAGAACTAGCACAAACAATGAGGGTGACTGACAAGTGTGACGTGTATAGTTTTGGAGTGGTGGTGTTGGTGATACTCATGGGAAAGCATCCGGAAGAACTCTTGACTACAATGTCTTCAAAAAAGTATTTGACATCAATGGAGGAACCTCAGATGCTACTGAAGGATGTGCTTGACCATCGGTTTCCACCTCCAACAGGCCAATTAGCAGAAGCAGTAGTGTTCATAGTGACCATTGCTTTCGCATGCACACATGCGGCACCAGAGTCTAGACCCGTGATGCGTTCTGTGGCCCAACAACTTTCATTGGCTACTAAGCAGGCTTGTCTTACAGAGCCATTTGGCATGATAACCATGAGCAAGCTTACAGGGTTCCATAAGTAGTATGTGATGTAGGACTGGAATATGTTTTGATTTTTGTTTTCCGCATACAAATATGTATAATCGGTAGTAATTAAATTTGAAGTCTACCTTATGTTTTCCATTGCTAATCTATTTGAGCTAACAACCATAAAACCAAATTTTGAAATAAATGTAACCACATTTCAAGATAACAACCATAAAACCAATTTGTCCTAACGAGCTGAGATTTGAAAATGTTTTTGGACATGGTTTTCAAACTTAAGATTAGGATTCCCCTTCTGTTTTCAAACTTAAGTTTGAGGTTGCCAAGATTTCAGTTTTTGGTTGCATACTTTTTTCTCAACGTTTTCTTGAAAAATAGATTTCTTACCCAATAAAAGAAAAGAGAAAAAAGTAAACTAAATAGAATAATCAGAAAAAGTAAAAGAAATCAAAATAATAAGCTAAAATATCAAAAGGAGTAAAAGAAATAAAAAAAACTTCTGCCAGAAAGAAAACATCAAAAGTATTTGCTTGCAAGAAAAATTGGTTTGGAAATAAGGAAGAATTTCTTAAACATGTTCTCTAAAAAAACGTGATCTCAAGCATAGTCTCTTTAAGTAAAATTTTAAGATCGAAACTTGTGGAATAAAAAATAAAATGTGAATAAAATGAAAGATTATATCGAAGATTGTTAATTAAGTTTTTTTTTTTTTTTACAAAAATTGATTATCAACAAAACTAATTTCAAATAATTTGAGTTCTCAACTAACTCAAAAAGTTTCTTTCTCTACTATATCAAACCATTTTTTTAATCTTTATTTGTATATTTGATTTTTGTATGATTGACCAATTGGTTTTCCATACTATTTACTATTTAGTATTTTCCTTGCAATAAAATAGTGTTTGAAGTCTTCTGTAGGGTGGAGTCTTTACTAAGGCTACGGTCCACGCACGGGCATGCTAAGGCTAAGATCAATTTACTAACACCAATATTTAACAAAATGTGAATACGGTTTTCGTATCGATTGACCAATTGAGGGTCTGGTCCTAGAACCCCATTCATTGTTAAAGAAAAAAGGAGAATTTTTTTAGTGAGAAACTGACAATACTTTAAATTTTTATTTTTAAAAAAGTGATATTACATTAATATATTAAAAAAGATTAATTTATGTTTTAAAATTTGAATTTCAATATTTTAAAAAAATAATTATCAAAGAATTAAAAGTAATCTCTTATTACCATATAAATTAATTGTCATAAATCTAAAATATAATTTATATGTCATAAAATATTTATTTATTATAAATTTTAGTTACATAAAAATAAATATTTATCTTATACATTACACATGTTAAAATACTAGTTGATTATGAATTGAAGATTAGAATAGAAAATTGTTACAAGTGATTGGGTTTTAGGTTATGTATATTGTCATGATTTAAATTTTTTAAGTATATATTTAAATTGATGTGTTTGCACCCTTGATTACTTGGATCAATATGTATAAGATTATTCCAGTTTAATTAGAAATTTTGAGTATATATACGAGAAACTTTTATTGTTCATAATGATTCATATAAGTGATTGTCCTTTCAAATTTTATGTTTTATTTGTGTGGTTGAAGGTGCAAGGATATTTAGTGTGGACTAATATACATTTTGGATTTTTTTCCTGTTAGGATTTGTGAATATGAAACTTTGACATTCAAATATTTGAATTGTGTATTTATTGCCGCTGATAGTGAGATTTCTGAACACACTTGTATTTGAATTGTTTTACTTTGACATTCAAACATTTGTATTGTGCATTTATTGCCGCTAGTAGTGAGATTTCTGAACACTCTTGTATTTGAATTGTTTTACACATTGCATGGCCTCTATGTTAAAGTTTTACTCCCTATGTTAATGTTTTAATTATCGGTTGAGTTCTTGTGCAGTTTTTTCAAAATCGCGGAGGATTCCTTTCCCAAATCTATATGGAAGCTTCGTCAAGGGTGGCAAACACAGACATTCATAATAGACTAAAACATGTGAGATATGATTTCAGATTATGAGTAAATTCTTTCAAAATAAAAAATCGAGTTTGTTTTTTCCTTATAATAAGAACATTAACCGATAATGTCAACAAAATAAATCAACTCTCCTTGCAAGAGTATCCAGCTTGCAATTCTTTTTTAGTTTGAAAAAACCACATAACGTGGATCACACCATGTAGTTATGAAAACTTTATATTTACATTTACCAGTCTTTTATCAACAGAAATTGGCTTAGAGTGTATTTAGATAGAGAATTTTAATTGAGAAAAAGTAATTTATCAAGGGAATTTAAAATTCTTTAATTTAAAATTCATTGTTTGGATATATTTATAAGAAGAATTCAAATTTTTAGAATTTTAAAATAGAATTTTAAACAAAAAATGTGGAATTTGAATTTCCTTCTAAAATGTGAGAAATTGAAATTTTCTTCTTCTATAGGAGCTCTAATTGCACCACTCTCTGTTCCGTCTCCATCGCCGATGAGTACTCCGACCTCCGCTACTCCCACTGCACTCATCTTCGTGCATGAGGTTCAAAATTTTAAAAATGAAAAAATTCAATTTTTTTATCCAAACACAAAATTTTGAAAATAAAAGAATTTTAATTGATGCATTTTAATTTCTCTAAATTTTAAATTCCCTGAAATTTTTAAATACTTCATCCAAATATACTCTAACATTTCTAAAAATCAATAATATATGAGAATATTTTTTAAAAACTTATAATAGACGTGAGAATATTACATTTCCATGTGTACAGTATCGTGAATACACTTTTAATTCATGAAACAAACACACACACTCTCTAAGGGTGACTGAACTCAAACTCAGGATTAATCTAATAGTGGATCAGAGGACCTTGATTATGGTGGTTAAAAAAACAAGGAATTCAATTATAATCACTACAAACCACAGCGTGGACCACACCATATAGTTATGTTTTCCTATATTTACATCTACCTCTGTGCCTAATATCAACAGAACCTGGCTCAACTAATTCCTATTTAGATTCGCATGTCAGAATATGTTTCAAAATTCCGAAACCAAAACAGAAATCGACTGCTATATAAGAGAGTAAAACATTAACATAGAGGCCAGGCCATATACTAGACATGAATCACATGATGACAAGTTTTCAAAAGGTCCGTGCTCTTCTCTTTCATATCCAGACCTGTGATGCATTCTGTGGCACAACAACTATCGTCGGCTACTACGCAGCCTTGTCTCTCCGAGCCATTTGGGATGATAACTATAAGCAAGCTTACAGGGTTCCAGAAATAGTGCCATGTAGGACTGCGGGGTCTGTGGGAATGTGGCATAACTTGTAGAAATGTGTTTTGTTTTTATTTTCGGTCACAAATATGTTTACTCGGTAGTAGAATTGTATTTGAAGTTGAAATTTAAAATTACAATAAAGGATTGGTTTGATGATTGGAGCATCTGTATATATTTTTGCCTTATAGATAGAGCATTTTACATTGAGCACATTTTGCTTTTGCCTTTTGCTTATATGTATTGGCTATAAGTTTTTGGTTACCTGTTTTTGCTTAAAAGTTGCTGTGAACTGAAATTCAAGTTCTAATTAAGAGTTGACTTTGTTGTAGTGTAGAATGCAACAAGATGGCGGAGTGGCATACGTCTCAAGAATCTCAAAGAAAAATAACCTCATAACTGCTTTGCATACATGTATCAATCGAAAGAATGATTCTATTCCAAGTGAAACAAATGGCCAAATAATAACAGAGGATATTCTTAACATTCCTAGGCTATCTGCAAATATGCCCTTCAGCACTTTGTTAAGAACGAACTTAAGAACTAGAATTGTGCCCTTCTTTTTATTATTCCGGTACAGTTAAAATGAACAATTCATATTAAGATGTACGTACTAAGAATTTTGGGTGGTAGTATTTGGAAAGATACTGTCCTAATTCATTCCTCACTTATGATTTGAGATGTAGTCATTATCTGTACTGTACACTAGAATCTCATCCTAACAAGGATGCTAAATAAGAAGTTCGAAGAACGTCATGGTCAAAAATTTGACTCATCATTTTTGTAACAAAATGACAGATACATATGCAAGTCCTCATTGATCACAACAGGTCAGGGGTAACTCAAGCTATGGATCTACCAAGTCTTCCTTACTAAATAAAAATCTTAAATGAATCAGTATCGTCTTGTCAGTTCAATGCTGATTCAGTAGATCATATGGCTTACTCCTCTGTCCTTGGACGCTTTGAGGCTTTAGCACTATCTTCACTAGCATGTTGCTCAGGATTCTCAGAAGCTTGAATTTCAGGAGCATCCTGTTTCTCACCCACTTCCAATGAGTTTTCCTCAACTGTGGTACTGCCATTAGCCTGATCAGCTCCTGACTTGCAGTGGTCCACCTTGATGGTTTCTGATTCAGTTTTGGCTGGAGAATCTTTGATGGTATCAGAAGACACTCCAGATTGACTCTCGACAGCAGATGATGATGCCTTAAATGTTTCAATGCCAGGTTTGCACTGTTTCTCAAACATCATCTGAAGGTACCTTCCTTGTTCTTCTATTCGCAACTGTAAATTTCTTTGAATCTAACATAGAAAATAGGAGAGAACTGTATCAGATCATACAATGGAAAAAGGAACGACAACCATAAGAGACAAGTGGGTATGCCTTGGAAATTTCATGCATGGGATATAACAAAAGTCCCATACCCCAAAATTCTATCAGGCATAAATGCCAAATAATATAATAGAAATTAGTTTCAGGCTCCAAGAAGAAACAAAAGTTCTCACCATTGTAGCCAGAGATACCCATAGTCCATGTGGCTAACTATAGTAACCATATTCTTTAATTCCTCTTAAAATTAAAAGGGTAAAAAAAAAAAAGTTCAAAAGAAAGTTTGCAAGAATTAATGAGCATAGTTCTATATCTTCTACAAGTAGTCAAGGGTATGGGCATCACCTATACATTAACATGCTATGTTTATGTTTAGTATCTAATTTCAAAGCAATAGCAGAGAGAAACAACCTAATTGATAATAAGATTAAGAACATAAAGAAAATTAATATCACCTCTTTTTGTTTCGGAAGATTCAGGAACCTCCTGTTTTCTACCATTTCCTTTCTTAATGAATTTGTTGGGAAAAGCCGCCTTAATTGCGGACATTCCTTAGCCCGCCTTAATTGCGGCCTCTTTGGGGGTTGCCTGAAGTGCAACCTTGAGGGTGGTGTTTTAGTGGTTTAGTTTCACATTTACTAGAGATATGACCAAATTAAAGTATATAAGTGTGTGTTTTTTTTGGGGGGAGGGTGGGGGGACAACCCTCACCTTACAATCCGGTTTTATAAGGTTGAGTTAGAGTCTAAACCCACATTCTAAGATGGTATCCGAGTTTATCCTAGATCCATTAAAAGGGTCACCCACCATATTATACATGTACCAAGCCCAAAAGTGCTAGGTGTGAAGGGGTGTATTGGGAAAAATTCAAGTCCCACATCAGCTAAAAATAGTGTCAAGATAGAGTGTATAAGTGGGAGGCAACCTTCACCCTATGGGCTGGCTAGCTTTTGGGGTTGACTTAGGCTCAAATCCATATTATAAGAGAATTCTTCTCTACTTAAAAAAAGGTACTGCAATTATCTACAATGATTTGAAACTAATCTAATGACTATATATTGAGACTGGTTATTTATTGAGGTTCTGAGAATGATATGCTACTAAGAAATTAGACAACTTTTGTACTTAAACAAAAAAATAAGAATATAAGTACGGAAGATGAGAGAAACAGTAAACAATATTAACTCCTTTCTTTATAGGCAAGTTACATTCTTCAATTCCTTTCACCAAGCTCACAAACATCAGTTGAAGTTCATAATACTAGCAAGCCCTAAAAGTTCATTCTCACTATTTCCATTAAGTTATATATGATGAATTAGCCATGGCAACTGTGACAGAAATGCAGCTTGCAAACAAGCCTTTGAATCAAATTTCTAATCTTTTAACAATCAATTAACACATCAGAAGGAAATTCCTGAAAGATCAGAGTTCATACCTCAAGCTGTTCATGCAACCGCTTCTGAACCTCCATCTGCAGCCTCAGAGCTTCAGTGATCTCAATACCACTGTTAACAATTCAGTGGTAAAGTTGGCATAAATATTAGTATTCATGTCTGTGCATGTGTCAAATATGCTAAAAAAACTTTACATAGTGCCATTAAATATTAATCCTCTCATAGCCCTAATCTAGGATGGCTCCTTGAGAATACTCAAAGAGTTCTTTCCTGATTCTTACATCATAACCCACTAAGAACCTTGATGCAGACTGTATTGGTCTATCTAAAAATCCTTCTCTTTTATTTTATTCCTTATTTAAGTTATATTCATCATCAAAGCTTCCCCTAATTGTTTGTTTATCTATCTGTGGATAAGATTTGGATAATTACT
>CM023943.1:25924731-26162489 GCA_013407115.1 Glycine latifolia
TAATAATAATAATAATAATAATAATAATAATAATAATAATAATAATAATAGAGACTAAAACTAACTTTTATGTATATGTAAGGACTAAAAATTATAAAAAAAAAAATATAAACACTAAAACTTAAAATGAGAAATTATAAAGACCAAGTCAACAGTTTAACCTGAAAAAAAAAGGATTGAAATCAAACGAAAGAAAATTTAAATTTATGAATATACTAATAACTATTGTGGTTTACGTTGTCATCATTAATTTAAGACCCTCCCCCACTTTCCATTAGATTTTTGTTTTCTTATAAATAATGCTTGGACAATGAGAAAGTGTACTTTGTTTAGCTCGCCTAGAAAACAAGACAAGGACAATTAGCAATTTGAGAAGGTGATAAACATTTGGGCCATGGTGTCCTCATTGTTTCCACATTTTAGTAGTATCGTTAATTGTTAATTGTTAATGTTAATCGTTTTACAATCAAATTAAATTTGCTATTATTCTTTTACAATATCAAATTACGTTATTGAAGAAGATGTCAGCAACCATGTGACCCTGAAAGATGCTTTTATATATTTCACATTTTTACGGAGTATCTATTCCGACTGAAGAAAATAGATACTACGAGTTATGTTTCTTTGTGGTAGCAAAGAAATAAAGCAGTCAACATGACCCTTTTAAATAGCCTTTTCCTTTTCCCACATAAAAAGCCCATTTTGATTTTGTGCAATGGGGTTAAGTAAGTAATAATAGAATAACAAAAGCTCCATAATTCATAAACCTTTGACATGATGAAGGGGCAATAGCTTATGGGTATTATGGCCTCATGCTTATGCTAATGCCAATAAAGTTAAAAGTATGTTCATATAATAGGTAAACAGTGAGAAATTAATTTATGCTTTATAGTAAATAGAATTGGGTAGTTTGAATGTTCTCTTGGCCATTGGAAGTCCATCAAAAGTGCTCCATTGATCTCCCACAATACCCCATATGCGATAACCTTCATCAACCAATTGTTGCCTCACCTTGGAATGGTATTTTTTCACTTCCAGCAATTCATCATCAAAACCCCTGTCGACAAAATAAAGGTAATTTATTAAGTATTGTTAGGGAAAAATTATTTAGTTTAGACCACCACATGTCTATATTCTCATCTAACTTTATATGACATGTACTTAAATTTTTTAATTATAAAAAATAGTTGGAATCATTCAAAACACCTAATAATTTCTTGTTAGGAGATTAACTAATTAAAAGTGGGCATAATAATCGCGTTCCTACATTCAATATGTAGTAAACTGGTATCATTGTATAAATATGAGATTTTAAGTCTGATTTATAAAATAAAATAGAGAAAATAAATTATGTACTAAAAGTGTAAAGTAGTTTTATACTAATAATACATATTTATTAAATTCAATAAAATATGAGTCGTCTTATCTTTATCAACAGTTAATTAACTTACCCTATAAATGTGTTAAATTTCTGGTTGTAGGAAATTTTGGTCCCATAACTCATTGTTCAATTGCTGATAAAAGAGAAGAAGAAAAAAATTACAATAAATTAATTACCTCAATGTAAGCCTATTCCATCCATGGTATCCAACACTCACAAGGTTGTCTACGGTGGGAGATCTTAGGTTTTCCTTTCTTGAAGAAATCAGAAAGATTTTGAACCCTTTGTTCTTGATTTCATGGAAGAGCTCGAGTGTGTGATCAAGAGCTGGTGCCTTGCTTTTCTTCATCCATTCTTCTAAAGATGTTGCGTTCAGTTTTTCTCCCCTAGAGTTTGTATTCAAATGGAATATTTTAATAGTTATATGTAAGACAATAAATTTAATACTCGGATTTTTCAAAAATAAATACTAATCCTAACACTAACAAAAATCAATATAAATCTCATAGAAAAAAAAATCATTAGTCTTTTCATGCACATATCTTGTTGAGAAATGCTAGTAATAGATTATATAATACATTAGATTAAACACAATCTCAACAATTAGTTGAATTTATTAAAAGTTACAAAAAAAAATTAGAACTCATTTCTTATTTAATGAATATATCTTTTAATTTAATAAATTTTAATTAATAATAAAATATATTTAAAAGAATGGATTCAAAAGTAGTATATTATTCATACTCTTGGTCATCTTGTTTGTGGGTGGAAGCAGACACAATCTTTCTGATAAAAAAAAGTTGATTGGTTGTCCCAGTTACATCAGATTAGCTAGTCACCTAATTCACACCTTTTTCATTCTGTGAATAATAATCTTCACAAAGACGGAATTTTGGCTAAAATTCTTAAAACAACCTTGAGAACTTTCGCAGGGAAAAAAAAGAAGGTAGAGTGACTTACACACGTCACTAAACGACGCATCACAGATTGCACTTCCTAGCTAAAGGACAGAGCACAAAATAAACAAATTGAATCCACAAAATTGAATTGATTCCCTTAGATCTTAAGCATTAATGACATGAACCAGTTTTGCACCACTTGGACAGAAATAGCACCAACTAAATCTACTCAACAATCAACATGACACAATCCTATGTAACGGATTTGATAAAAATAGCCTAAACATTTTTTTATTAAATAAAGTATAGGTGAGTGTCATGCTGATTTATTTGTGTTATAATATATCTCAAATTTCATTAAGAGCTTACAAAGATTTTATAGATCACTTATCAATAAGATTTTCACATTAATAACAGAATTCAAATTCATGTCCTTATAAAATATAAATTTGATCCTTATCAACAATTGGATCCAATATTTATTAACTTAATTATTATTTCAATTAGTAAACAACAATATAAGCTTTTTCGTGAGATTAATCCAATATCTCCTTAGTGCATTGTGGACACCTAGTCATAGTCATCATGGCTACTAAAATCTAGTTGATGTCTGAACGGTTCCCATGATTCTAGATTATAGAGTAACAAAAAAAACCAAAAACTAATTGAATGTATGTGCACTATATCTATATATGTATAATAAAAACAAAAAGGCTTAGTATAAGGCACTTACCCAAAACCATGCTTCTTATAATAAGGAATTGTGGACAAAAGGGTCTCATCAATATCAAAAATCCAGGAATCTTTGCCATCATCTTTCAAAGTGCAGAATCCACTCATGTAGAGCCTAATCTCCTCCACTGCTCTAACAGAATCAACCTTGTATTGAGATGAAGTCATGTACTTCTTCACATGGTCCACACATTCTTGAGGCACAACACTGAACCCTCTAATGTTGTTTAGTTCAACATTTATCCTCCAACTCTCGCAGTAGTTCTTCAAGTTGTCTCCAACAACAACCCCTTTTCCCAATCTTTGGTTCAATATGTTCCATTCCGGACGATACACTACTTCATCACTTTTTCCCCATTTTGGGTTCAATATGTTCCATTGTGGACTCACCAAGCCAATGAAGAGGCCTGCTATGATTAGTGAGAGTGCCAAACATTTGGCCATTTGCACAAAAACAGAGATAAAGAGGGAGAGGTATGGAAGAGTTCAGTGAAAAGGGAAAATGGGTGAAGAAAATACATATAGGCGTGAAATGGAGTGTGGGACATACCATGATGACCTTTCTCTTTCCTATATCGAAAATCATACTATTATTCCTATGTTTCCCAATTTAGCTAGGTGATATTCTTGTCCAACACATTAATACACAAAATTTGTATGAAATATTCAAGACTTTCAGTATAATACATTGAAATGTTAAGGTCAGGTAGTTGATGAGGATCATAAGTTTTCATAAATCGTAGAATTAAAATCTTAGAATTATAAGATTAATTTAGTGGTAGAAAAAAATAATTGTGAGTTTAAATCTTTTTCATTAATAAAGTATTAAGGTATTGTTCGAATAAAATGGAAAAAACAGAATTGAGATAAAAGTTTTGAATTATAGTTAAGGATAAAAATGAAATTGATATTAAATTTTAAAACTTTCTCATTTTTTGTCATCTTTAATGCACAATGAAATGTTGTTTAACAAACTAATAACTAAATTTGCTCATAATTTTTTTATTATAAATCTTCTGCATCTATTTTTTATTTTTAAAAGGAAATAAATTCTTATCAAATGCCTTTTTTAAGATATGACTAATATTGTATCCATCAAATTGTAGGGAAAATAATACAAAAGGTGGTAATTAAATTGTGCTATGCATGTAATTTTAATTAGAGGAAAATGTAATATACAAAATGCATGTAAGCCCGAAAAACAAATGTGGAGAACATTATACTCTAGTAAATTACTACTATATTAGTGGCTGTGTAATTCAACGTTTGGGGGTCAAAATACTACCACTAGATACAGTTGGAAAATTGACAACTTAGGTTGTCCCCCACTTGTGGGTACGTATTATTAGTTAGTTTTAATGAGCTATAATACAAAGCATTAACTTCAATAGCAGTGCATTAAATGACATGCATGTGAGCCTTATTATTTCGTTCCACTTTATTGGTTGTGTGATTATATTTATATGAATCTAAATATCTAATATATTGGTTTAGTATGTCAATCCGTAGTCTGAGATAGGGAATTCTGTAAGAGCCGTATACTCTTCAGTCTCCGGTATATATACTTAGACAGTTTGTGCGTTTGAGTCGTATCACACTATGACCTATATCAATGTCATGTTACACACCATGTTATAAAATACAAAAAATTAATGTAAAAATAATAACTTTAATGTTTTTATATTAAATATAAGAGATGGGTATATTTTACTAATTAATTATGCTGTTATACTCATTTTTTATATATAAATAAGACCTAATTATTTAATTCATCAAGATTAAGAAAAGTAATTAATTTAGTTTATAACAATAAATTTTTCTTAAATTTATAAATTTTTTTAAAATTATCATTGTGACTAATATTTGTTTCTCTTATAATGATTTGTTAATACATTTTTTTATAAGAGATGTTTTTAGTCTAAAAATAATTAATAAAGAAACATTATAAATTAAATCTTATAGAAAGGAAAAAACATAATTTTAAATTTAAATCTTATAAATGAAAACAAAGGAAATAATAATTTACTGTTATATACGTTTTATATAAAATCCATTTTCTTTATGCCCGCAACAGAGGATTCAATTTAAAAAAAAGCTATAGAACAAGTTTGAAGCTGAGTATCAATATTTCTTGTATTTTAGATGTGCTTTACTTTTATATGGATTTTATTTTCTATATCCAAGGACAAATAGTAAATTTTTGTTGGCAGAATATCTATACTTTTTTTTAAAAGAATATCTATACATTATAACAAGTCAGGCATGTAACATAATTAACCTTGAAAATAGGCTAACCTTATTGCACTTTATTTATTTATAAGTTAAAAGAATAAATTTAATAACTTTAATCATACCTTATTGCACCTCACTTATTAGTAAAGATTTGAATTCTTGATCTGTCTGTTCATCAATATTCCAGGTTGGAAGAAAAACTTCTTTCGGCTAATGTTTACTCACTCCTAATAAGAATTTAGGTCCGTCATCATTGCCACACATCACGGGCTCCTTATTTTAGATTTTCAGTTAAGACGTGAAATTTATCAATAAAAAAAAAAAAGTAAGACGTGAAATTTTATCATTGATATAGATATATCATGGGCTACTTCAGTAAGCTATTTTCAAAATGTTTCATTTTTTCCTCCTCGGCATCATAAAAAGTTATACACTTAATGTATTAGTATTACTTCATCGCAGAGAAAGGCTTATATATTAGAAAAATATTAAAAATAAAAGCGAGTTGAATATGTAATGCATAAGGATGAAAAAAACACATTCTGGTCTTGTTTCACAGGAATGCTCGGAAAGTTTGCATTGATTCTTTCTATGTAAGACTCTTTTAAATTAGTTAGTACATTTAAAAAAACAATTTTAATTATTCAATATTTTTTAGTTTAATGCTAATGTATTAACAATATAAAATAGATTTATATTGTTGTTGAATCATATAATTCAGTGTTGATTTTTAAAATAGTTATTATAAAAATTAATAAATTTTTTAAACATGATAGTTTATGATTCTATGACATATAAAATTGTTTTATATTGTTATTGTATAGGTTTTTTATATTTTTGAGTTAATAAATAATATATTTAAAAACTTAAGTAGATACATTAATTAAATATAAAGAGATTGTGAGAATATAGAGTTTTTTAAAATAAAATGGGATAGTTTGCTTTTAAAACTACCAAGTAGTGTATTTTTTATATATAAAAAAATTACATGAGATAAGTCCTACTTTTTTAATAGGAGTTCCCATTTATGGAACTATTTTTTATATGGTTTACTAGGGGGAGAGGCACTTCCTCTCTAAATTTTTAAATAATAAAAGAATAAAAGAAAAAATAAGAAGTTAAACATAATTAATAAAAATGGCAAAATAAAAAAAATAATATTAAAATAGTGGAAAGTTCATTGTAAGTTAGAAGAAAAGTTATAAAAAAAAACTTAAGAAGTGGTTTAAAAGTAAAACTGTCCAATAAAATGTGCGCACCAAATAGAAATATTTTCTTTATTAGTATAGATATCTCGCTTGAAATTTTATTGTTATTTTTAACTGTTACAAAAATAAATAAGAAAAACAAATACATATTTATGAATTTTTGAAAATGTTCAACTTATCTCATGGATAATTTAAAAACAACTATTATCAAGTAAACTGTTATCTATACTCAAAAGGAAAGTTAATAAAAAAAATTATTAAATAATCTTAAACCGTCAATAATATTAATTGATTTTTATGTGACACATTTTTAAGTTTACGAAAAAAGAATTAATATTATTTAACTATGTATCATGTAAAGATTAATTTGAACCATAAATTTTAAGTTAATAATACATATCATTAATAAATTTAATATTACCGATTAAATTAATTAAATTTATTAATTCATTTTAATATTACTCGCATAATATTATTATTGCCATTGACGATATCCCCCATCCGAATCCTGCCTGATTGTGTTTGATAAGATGTGTATAGGTCCTTTAATCTTTGGATTCCAATATATGTGCCCAGAGACATAGGGACATGCACAGATTTTAGCAGTTGATTAAATCGCTAATTACGTTATTTGACAAAAGGATCAATAGTGGGGGCCCGTAAAGGAAACAAATTAAGCTAAGTAATCATTTTACCAACTACGGAAAGCCTATTTACCTTTATTTTGTTGAAAAACGAATGAGGTACTGATCTTGGGTAGTCAATCTTTATTTTCTTAGCATTAAGTTTCTACATCATGCCTAAAAAGTAGATATGAAAAACGAAAAATGAACTGCATAAAATAAATAGGCAATGAAACTATGAAAGTGGATAATCAAGAGGACAACTCATCCAAGTGCTCACTTGGAGTGAGAGACAGAACCCAAAAAGAAGAAAAGAATGTAAATGATGACTAACACACTGAAAAACAGTTCTATAATCACAATGGCATAAACTGAACAAGATTGTTTAAAAAAAAAACTGAACAAGTTTAGAAATCATGTGACATAAGCCTTATTCCAAATTCTAACTTCTGAACCAACCTCCATGATAAGAAAAGATCAAGTGACAAATGGGTGAAGCAAGTTTACAATTATGCAGTTTGCTAAGTATTTTATCATATGACTATAGAATGACAATGAAACTGAAGGGAAACTTATTCATAATTCAGAACTGTTAAAATACAATTTACGTCTCTCAAGATTTAATTAAAAATGATTGGCGTAAAAAAATGATTTTAATCCCTGTATTTTCAAAATAGTTATTTTGATTATTATATTTTTAAAGTATGATGGATATCGTCCATGAGTGTGTATTTGGAATGCAGTTGAATTCAACACTAATGAACTTTTAAATGAAAGTTACAATATAATTACTTTGAAATTCTTACACTACTGAAACGCGTAACTTCTCGGTTCAATGTAATTTTAACGTTGATCCAAACAAAATATTCATTTCAATTTGATAGGAGCGAAATTCACCATATATTTAAAAATATAATGATTAAAACCATCATTTTTAAAATAACGACTAAAACTAATTTTGAACAGGAATTTAAAATACATTTTACCCTTATATGAGGCCAAAGGAGAAGGTTACAAAGAAAAGATATATCATCATCATCATGCAAGATAATTAAGGAGGGATATGGAAATGGTCGTTTGAAGGACCATCACTGAAGTTAAGACAATAACTGTGAAAATCATAGCTGTATTGTGGACCTCTCTTGCGCCATCCCATGGTTTGCTTCCAGCCACGCTTCAACTTGCAAACTAGCTGTCTCAGAACACTTGATGAAGAGCCATAGCCAAGTAAGCTCCTTCTTGGAACATTACCAAGCGTCACTAAAGGGCTAACTCTCATTTTTCCTATGAATATAAGCGTCAAGAACTGAGTGATTTGAGAGAGAGATATATAAAACTATATGATATTTTCATTCTGCTACCTAGCTAGCTAGCTTGACACTTAAGGTCAAGTGAGATATGAGAACATGTGTTGCTACAAGAATAATGCATCATGAGGAATTGGACTGGATGAAAGCTTGTTATCAATTGTACACCGCACAAGGAGGGAACTAAGTATAGGATGTCAATTTTTTATTTGTTGGGTATGAAGAGCATTATTAATCATCATGAACAAATGCATCAAGTGATCATACTTTAGTTTGTTGCCTTTTCAAAGATTAATAATGGTCCCAGCTTGGAGTGGATTGAAAAAATGCCCTTTAGTGGTGTAACATCAATTGGGGTGCTCAACAACTTTTTGAAGAGTATTCTATACGAGTGAGCTACCTACTAGTGTGCATCATTTTGTGATTTACCGTGTTTTGCTCAAAGGATTGGCAATGGCAAATTCCCCTGGATTCTTTGTGGTCCTTAGACACGACATATCCAAAAGTATGAAAACAATCAGATCATGAATCAATAGCTTTTTCTTCGTTTTATATTATGACGTAAATGAAATAAATATCACCAATAACGGCAGGATTGAACTACCTCCAAACAAAGGTCTTGTCCATTGCCATTTGGGTTCAATTTCTGCCACTTATCCTTATATATATATAAAGATAAATTAAGTCCCAGTGAATTGAACGTTTGATTTGAGGGACAGATCATGTCATGCTTACATGCCTTTAAAGGTAGAAGTAAAATTTGCATATTTTCACCAACAAAAAAGGTAGAATCCTACATGCAAATTTGTACACAAATTAAAACCTATATCGTAACAAAGTGAAAGTATAAACAAGATGGAGTGTGTTGATGAATTTCTTTAGTATGTTTCCTTTCTCAAATTCAGTAAAAAAATTTCGAAATTTATCATCTTCCTATACCTATGATGTAATAACAAGTTTTATTTATCATAAGGGTCAATAGTTATTTTCATCCCTGAATGTGTAAGGCGTTGATAAATCTGTCATTAAAATATGTAAATTCAAAATTTTGCTCCCGAAAGCAAAAAAAGTGTGACAAATTTATTCCTCCGTTAACTTTCGTCTGTTACCGTTAATATCAAGAACGAATTTGTCAGCGCATTACACATTCAGTGATGAATTTGTTAGCTTTCTATCCAAAAATATAATTTAATCTTCATATTCTCTCTTTTTTAATTATTGCAAGCATAACATTATAATAAATACTTACAAATTAGAAAAACAAGTATAAGTTAAAATAAATATAATAATAAGCATAATATTAATTAATAAGCATAATTTGTTTGTTGTTCAGAAATTTCTATTATAACAACATTAGGTAATGACAAAACTTCTCATTTTTTTTGTAAAAATTAAATTAATGGTTGTATATTTTTTGTTTGGATGTCATATTTTGTATAAGGTACTATCATATTAAAAATTTCAAAGCAAAAATGAGATAATACTTATCCAAAATGAGGTTCAAACAAATTAATAATCATTAAATTAATTCTTACAAAAAATAAGACTCAATTTGATTTTGTCATTATCTAATGTTATTAGAATATAAATTTTAAAACAACATACAAATTATGTTTATTAATCAATATTATGCTTATTATTATATTTGTTTTATTAAATTTTAAGTGTTTATTGTAATGTTATACTTGTAATTATTAAAAAAATAATAATATGAAAATTAAATTATATTTTAAATAAAAAACTGACAAATTCGTCCCTAAATGTGTAAAGTACTGACAATTCATCCCTAAAAAAAATGACTATTTATCCTTATCATAAATTCAACTTTTCTAAAATCGATAACAATGATGATAATAATAAACAACAACAATAATTGAATAAATTTATCTTAAAACAATTTTGGAATAAAACAATTTTGAAAAGAAAAAAATTAAATGAAGTTATTCACAAACTAAAATTAATTTCCTTTAAACTCATAACAAACTTATCATTCAATCGTTCAACCCATTTGAGTATGTTCGATAAGTCATAATAACGATAAGTTTACACATTTAAAATGATTTTAATGAATTTCACCAATGAAATTATTGTTTTTAATAAACTTCGAATCAAAAAGTCAAAACGACCTTTTAAGTATTTAACAAGGACAAAGAACTTATTTTAGTCAAAATAAAATCAATAAGATAGTTAAAAAAAAGAATGTATTGTTAGTATTTTTGTACATTTTGAGTATTTGATTTGAAAGAATTAAATATAGCTGATGACGAATTTTGGGGATCGTGTACATTAGAGTGCTTGAGTTTAGAGCGAAAATGAAGATTATGATTGGTATAGGTCTCGTACGAAACAAACGGATATTTCCTCTAGATGGAATAAGATTCTAACTGAATACTTTGGATAAGGTTAATATACAAAATGGGGGCACAATTAAAGACCTAGCTATCCTCAATGATGCAGAATGGCTCCTTTTAGCACTACAAGATAATTTATCACCTAGAACAAGATATTCAATAGAACAAGCCCAAGCAAGAAATTATATTCAATAGAAGAAAATATCAATTAGCCAAAAAATACATAAATTTAAAAAGTGATCACACCTATTTTGTCAGCAAAAAACGAACCATTGTAGCAAGCATATTATACAAAGCCAAACCATGGCAAATTTGACATTTTCTGGTTGCTAAATAACACCAACCCAAGGATTCAGTAGGTTTCAAATTATATGTTAAACTTACGCCAAGAACAATAAACCATAAGCCAACCCAGTCAATCGCAGAACAACATTTTGAAAAACAAGGTGCCCCTCAACCTCATTCAAAAATTCCATGCACTCAAAATAACTCATGCACTCACGAATCACAATGAGTAAAGCAGATTAAACAAGAAATGAAGATCACAAGAATAACCAACAAAACACATCTTATAACTATCAATTAATCTCATCAAAACACTTCTCACTGACAAGTCGAGCAAAAACAAACTATATGTGCCAAATGCCAATATTGTCTGCAATTCAACCTAAAACAATATCTGAAACAACTTCAAGAAGCAGAAACATTACAAAAACTAAAAACCCAGCTTAAACAATAGCATTTGCAGCACTTGCAATCCTCGGCCACAGATCAGCACACTCCTTCCCAATAGGACCAGTGATAGCAGAACCTACAATTTAAAATCGCACCAATCAAACACTAAACATTTAACAGAGGGAAAAATACCAACAAGATCACACTCTGCTTTCACCGACCAATAACGCGACATGTTCAAATAAACTCATTTAACAAAAAAATTGAGCTACGCTTCTAGTATTTTCATTTATTTTCTCCAAAAGTTTAAAGTGCATTATAGCTTATGAAAAATGCCAATGCATTTAGCTTCTTATTTTCTTCTCATATAAGTACTTATAAAAAAAAGTTTATCTAAACAGAGCCTAATTAAACACGTAAACCACAAACACTAAACACATTGTTAAACAACCAAATTCTAATTGCAATCATTGAAACCAAAAACACCAATAAGAGATATTCCATACCTTTCATTTCACCCTTGGGATTCACTATGACCCCAGCATTATCTGCCAAAACGCAAACACTTAACAATTAGAAAACACAAAAAAATATAATAGAAAGAGAGATCAATAATAAGGAAAGCGAAGAAAAAGTGAAATACCTTCGAAGTACATGTAAACACCGTCCTTTCGGCGCCACGGTTTGCGCTGACGGACGATGACGGCGGGGAGCACCTTCTTACGGAGATCGGGCTTTCCCTTCTTGACAGTTGCCATAACCATGTCACCGACGCAAGCTGACGGCAACCGGTTCAGCCTTCCCTTGATCCCCTTCACTGATATGATGTATAGATTCTTCGCGCCGGTGTTGTCGGCGCAGTTCACCGTCGCCGCCACCGGCAGACCCAGTGACATGCGGAACTTGTTCCCCGCCGATCCTCCGCGACCTGAATCATAGAAGCTTAGTTAGTTAATTAACTAATGCGTGATAATGGACTGTACAAATTACAGGGAATTGAAACAGAGTGATGAAAACGAACCTCGCTTCGACATTGTTGCTACTCGGTGGAACTACACAAACCCTAGGTTTAGTTCTTTCGGGTGAATATATACATGCTCGATGCGACTCAGACTAGGGTTTAATCGTCGTGGGCCTGGGCTTCGCTCTTAGACAGGCCCATTCTACCCAAGCCAGTTTCATGTTTCAAAAATAATATACACCCAAGTAACACAAAAAATCATGACCAAAAATTAAGGGTAGTTAAAGGATTTTTTTTTAATTTTTATTTTTTTTCTTGGTTAAGAGACTATCTAATTCCTTGTGTGTGTTTATGCTGCTCCAAGAAAAACTTTCATAATGTAGAAATTGAATACAGTTTATCCCACTAAATAAATTATTCCCCCATATCTAAATATAGTAAAATCTTACATCAATGTGTCAATCTTTGGATTTCTTAATTTTACTTTTTGAAAATAGTTTTCACTTTGCATATTTTTATAAAGTATGTTTATGACCTCAGAGACATCTTATTTCCTGTTTTCTAGAAAATGAAAACAATGTCAATTTCATTAGTTTGTCTATTTCAATAATTAATAAGTTCATAATATAATTTTTATATGGATTTTTTATAACAAAATGAATGATAAAAATATATCCATGTTTTTATCAATGAATATTTTATTAATCAAAACTGATTTTATAAACAGAATAATGATGTAATGTATATTTATAAAAATGTTAAAGCATTCACTTGGTTCCTCTAGTTGTTTACATTTTAAGTTATAAATTAGAAAATTGTAAGTTTTAGTACCTACCATGGATAAAAGCTAAATTTTTGTTCTCATTGCTAACACTAGAGATAAAAAAAATAAATAGTGGTGTAAAACTGCCATAAAAGCTTTCCAATGTTGATAAGCTATCATAAACAATTGTTTAAACTATAAATCATACAATTTTCTCATATATGAACTAAAGCTTGTGATAAGGACAACTACATGGACCAAATAAATAGTTAACCTTAATGAAACAAAAGATGTGATGTAATTTTGTTTGTTAGATAAATTTCATGAACGAACGAATTTAATTACTTAAGAGTCAAATATTTTAGTCTTTGTCATCTACTCGTCATAAATACTAAATGACATGTGCTTATTCTCTCTAGCATCTCTTTAAGGTAAGGTCGTGATCATCTTATTTGTAGCTGGTATCTTCTAATTGCTTGGCCATCCACTATGCCGATTTCAACCCAAAAATTCTCCAACAATGGCAATTGAATACTTGTGTGTTGTGCCTAAAGTCTTGGAATTGCTCTTGCCAAAGGGACCCTACGGATCCTCTACAATGCCACTAATACAGAGCAATTGTGAACAATCACCAGTGGATGATAATTGATGTACAATAAAGCGGATTCAATAATGAAATGAAAATTGTGGAAGAGTTCAACGGTATAGTGCATCATTTTCGTGTTTATTCCCTCCCATATATCATTTGTCCTCGCGATTCTTCTCGATTCAACTTGAATTTGGTTGTGAAAACGCAGGATGCAATCGAGTTTGAAGAAAGAAAAAGAGAGAGAAGCAGCAGAAAATTATTTTTAGCTAGTAT
This sequence comes from Glycine latifolia, assembly GCA_013407115.1. Classification (NCBI taxonomy): domain Eukaryota; kingdom Viridiplantae; phylum Streptophyta; class Magnoliopsida; order Fabales; family Fabaceae; genus Glycine; species Glycine latifolia. The sequence goes on from CM023943.1 coordinate 25,938,726, forward strand.
TGTCATTCGTAATTTGTAGAATTTCATATTTTATTTGTTACACTTTTGGAATTAAACTTCTGATGTCTTTCTATATTCCAGGAACTTCTGGAAATTTAGTTGTTACATATTCTGGAAATAAATTTTCAAAGGTCTATTTGTATATTTCAAAATTAAAATTTTGAAAGTTTATTTTTACACATTTCAAAATTAATCTTTCATGCGTCTATTTGTTACATAATTTAGAATTAAAGTATTAGAATCCATAATTAAAATAGACTTCCAAAATCTGGAAATTTAATACCAGAATATATACAAAATTACAAATAGACTTTCGGAAATAAAAATTGAAGAAAAATAGAGGTGTGAATAGCAAAATAAAGATTAATATTAATTTCATGAACTGTCGCGTGTTAAAAGAATAATAAACTTATTAGCATGATTTTTTCCTACGATAACAATTAAATTCACAAAGGTCCATGCTTTTATTTTTATTTTTTACCCACCATCACAAACATAGATTCATGCTTTTAATATTTTGATAACTAAACAACATTTTTGTTTGGGGTCTACGGTTAGCATTATGTTTGGCAACTTTGGTCCATTTGTTTACAATAATAGCAAAATCGAACTTTTCCATTTTTTTCATCTTTCAACCAAAAAATAGAGAAAAAAATTAAGGAGAACGAGAGAAAGAAGTTTTCTTAACCATTAACGTGTCATGCATTCAGCACAACATAAACTCAGGCAAAATCATCCATTGGCATTTGACAGAACTGTTCGGAGTTATTGACACCTAGAGGTTATTTTCTTTCTTATTCTGTCCCATGACTGCCTTGTAGTTTTTAGAAGGCTGTCAATAGTAACTTGTATCTAACCTCCAAGCAAAATAATGAAAGATGCAATACAAAAGAGACCAATTCAGTAGGTTGAAACTTGTTAGTACTGATCGATGGCATGCATCAGACCACAAAATTGGTTTAGCAGAGAATGACCATCATGAACTTGACGATCTCATGGATCCTGCAATAGAAAGAGTAAATGAATTAGTAACAACTTAAGTCAAAAAGAATATAAATGAAGCACATACACTACTTGGTAAGGGTGAAGAAAGAATGAGCAAACTTCCAAATTAGTCCCGAAAATTAATGGTCAATCACACACAGGAAACCTCCAATCTATTTTTCACACATGCACATAAAAGCAGACATGGAAGCATCCACACACCGATATACAAGACAAACTAACAAAATATGTAGTAGATATCCCACAAGTCAAATTTGTAGTCATGTTTTGTATACAGAGAGCACTCAGATCAGCGACAGACATGATGCCGTTTAAACAGAGTTGGCCACTTTACTAACTACTGAGTGTATTGCAAAAACACTGAACCGAGCTCAAACATCAACTGTTCAGCTTGGTCTAAAGCTCAAATTTATTCTGAACGTCTGAATCCTCACCATACTCAACCAGGCCAATAATTGTAAAGATCCTGATGCAAAACTCTTCCAGAAAAGGAAATAGAGCAAAACCACCTCATAATCAATATTATGATTATTATATATGCATTGTCACTACAATAAATTACCTGTAATGTGAAAGTGTCACCAATACTTTCTGAAATCAAACTCAATTATGATGCCTGTAGGCCCTAGACTCATCAATCCACAGTCACCAAAATATAACTCACCCTTTCAAGCCCACAAGATAGATACTTTTGCATAGTAGGCAAACTGGAATGTATTTAAGATTCACAGAATACAGCACCAATGTGACTCTGACCACTTCAGCATAAGCATAGGATTGTGAGTTTGTGACAAACAGTAATTGAATATAGAACATATCAAGAAGGAAGCATCCAGCAAGCAAAGTATAAACATGATCACGAATCTTCAATTTTTATGAGTATTATTTAATGCTATGGCAGTTTGGCATTAGGCCAAATCAGCCAAATGATCAAATACCCCCCAAATGTGAGTTTGTGCTAGGCACAAACTCAAGACCAAAAGAATTTCTAAAACAAAGCAAGATAAATTAATTGTAAAATAACGTCAGTATGACCAGAGCCTTTCCAACTATAAATCACACATAATGATGAATAGGTTGTGTACCATAAAGCATAATGTTAATGACAATCAAAGATCACCTTCAATTGACTATTACAACTTCCAGGTGATCTGTTTGCAATAATTCATTTTTTACAAACTATTGTTATGATTGCATATTAAATGACACCATCGATCAAGTATTGATGTGCTGAGAAAAAGAATAGCACCCATCAAATGGAAACAATGGCCAACTCAGGAGTGGATGCAGTTTATTTCATAACACTATTAGAGAGTGAAAACTGAAATATACAATTCAAAACAAATTATGAAACGAAGTAAAGAAGGCACAGCGTAGGGATTGAATCATCCAAAAAAGAAATAACAGGTCATATTTTTTATGTTGAAAGTAAAAAAAATTATTTAAATTACACAAAAATGGAAGATTGGACTTACTACTTGATCGCTTAATATTCCTACAGAATTTACTGCCACATCTGCACTGGAACAGCTCAACAGGCTGATCATCATGGTCATCAAAGTTGATGCCATAATCCTGCAGACACACTATGCACATAAGCTTTTCTAGAGAAATAAATAAATAAATTCCTACACTAAGTACACAATTTGAAGAAAGTGAACTATATAAAAATGAGAACCTATGATGCTTGGTGACAAAAGGTCTGCCAACCTAACTACCCAGTATACCTGGTGGCATTTACTAAATTAGTAGCAAATAACAAATAAAACCATGTTAACATGATTTACTCAAATTATCTCAACCTTTGTTGCAAATTTATGCCCTTTGATAAGAAAGACCAATTAATATGAACCATTAAAAAACTGCAACAATCAATGCAATATATTCACCAAACATATTACAGAACCAAACTCACGCACCCAAGTGAGCTCTTCCTGTGCTGCTATTTTTCTGGATGTGAAGAAGGCAAACTGCGTATTTGAACACATTAAAAACATCAGTAAGCAATGTGTTCTATAGAGTCTATCTCACCAAATGCCAAAGGTAATTAAAAAAATGGAAATGGAATTAGTGGATTTTCTAGCTTCTCACATGATAGTAGTGATGAGTTGGGCCCTCAACTTCAACTGGGATCTCAATCAAGTTTGCATCCAAACATCTGCCAAAATGAAGCAGAAATATTAAAAATCTTCTGATTTACAATAGCCAGATAATGAGTCGAATATCTGCATAGCCACTCGTTAAGTTAACATACCATAAACAACAGATGGAAGGAACCTCAGTCTGCTCAAATGCAGCCATTAATTTCTTAATCTATACATAACAAAATTGAACCACTTCCATCCTAGCTTCATCTTTAAGTACTTTTTCTCTACGCAATTCAAAAATATAAGCATATAACAATCACATTTTCCTTCTCTAAGGATAATTAGAACTAGAAGCTCGCTTGTCAAAAGTAAAATCTATGGGAAAATAGTCTACAATTGAACAATTATTCTCTTGATTTCTTCCACAATAAAATTATTTACTTTTACATACATATATATATATATATATATATATATATCAAAATTGAAGGCATTTTCCCTAGAATATCCCCTTCCCTTCTCATATCTTGTTTAAATCGAATCATTTCTTGCTTATATTTTGTCTTCTTATATAAGACATGTGTTTATTCTATTCTATGACGCACCTAATTTTGAATAACAACCAGACAAACGAATTTTTGTCATCTTCAATCTTACACTCTTTCCCATATCATAAAACACACAGAAGCAAAGTATGTGAATGACAAGATAGTTATAAAAAACTGTATTGATGAACCCAGTGATTTTATTATTTTCACTATTTTATATACAAATTTTTAAAAACAAAAACAATATGACCTTTGCATACTAAAATGTGAAAATTAAAAATGAAAACAGAAAATATTTTCTTAAACCAAACAAACTCTAAAAAAAATCACTGATCACAAAATCAATTCTATTGACTACAGAATTGATTATAACAACCTAAAGTCTAAAACAAGCCATTACAATCACTGTAAAAACCAGATTTGGTTGAGGCAAACAACTGTTTGTATCAAAGCAAGCTACAAATTACTAATATTAATTTCAACAAACCACAAATTATAACACAGTAATATTTACTAGTTTTTTTATTAAGAAATCATTAACAAAAGCTAACATAATTTGTGTGTAATTTAAATATGAAATAGAATAAATAACAAAAGTCTCTAGGAATAAAACTTTTATAAATAACCGCAAGACATCTGGTGAAACATGAGAAACTTTAATACCTGTGATTAATAAATCTAGCAGCATTTCCATATGATGCTGCATATAAGCAAAGAGCTTCTCTATCCTTCACAACTCCTGAACCCCAATCTGCATCCAATAAAATTGGGTATGTATATTTCCCATTTTTGGGATATTTCAAGTGCCTCTCGTGCAACTCCTTGATGGTTAAAATTTCCCCAACAAACTCACATACAAATGCGCCTTTTGGAAGATCTTCTAAGGTGCGAAGACCCCACCCTTTTATGTCTGAAGTCAAAAACACCTGAGCAGTAGATAAAATGGAAGGCATATCTAAATAAACTTCTATCAAGGAAAAAATGCATTTGAGAACATAAACAATTTAAATATGTAATATTGTCACCCCATTAATTTCAACATCAAAGAAAATACATTTCTTTACTAGTGGCAAAGATTAATTAAACAATCACCTGCAACTTGCAAGTTATCCCACGCTGGACAACCCGATTACCACAATGTTTCCCACAGCCGCATTTGCTCCAGCACTCTTTAATAAACTTCCTCTTTAAGTGTCCTTTACATGGTTCTAAACAATCATCATTCTTTGATCTTTCAAGAGGACAGGCTTTGCAATAGAAATAATTTTGAGGATCACGGTTGAGGGCAATACACTCATCCAAGAACTCTTCCTTTAGTAGGCCTTTTGCAGTGTAAGCAAATTCACCCCCAGTTTTATTTGTACAAGAACATGGTTTCGATGACAATACACAATTGCCCATACAAGTTGAACAACAATCCTCATTCCCAATACGAGATAGAGAAATATTAACATAAGCCTCTCGGAACACAAGGTTTCGGGGTATGTAGTGACAGGGTGGTGGGAAATCATTAGTAGTGTTATTCACCCATGAAATTTTCACTCTTTCTTCTCCCTTTGTTAGGTCATTAACATCATGAACTGCCCTTACATCATCATTTGTAAGCTGATGTTTTGGAACAACGACTAAAGTACGTGAATTTGGGAATATAGGATCCTCCAGCTCCCTTCCACCATCACTTTGTAAGAAACCATTCATTCGAACCTTCTTAGGAGCTGGTACAGCATTACCCAGATCACTCGAGCAGGGTATAGAACTAGGAACTTGAAGTTCAGCTATGGCAGAAGACTCAACACTGATTGATCCATTTGCAATGACCGAATCTTTGTTTCCTCTGCCAATAGGTGAGTCATTGGTCTCAGAATCCTTTGAAACATCATCAGTTTGTGTTATCTTTACAGATTGTTCCTGTGAGTTATTATTTGAATCAGTAGCAAATTCCAACACGCAATCACACATATCTCTTCAACAATTTCAGTACAGTAATAATGGTCAGAATGCTTCTATATAATTGATCACATTTGTCCTCCATTATTTTTACAATTTGATCATAACAAAGCAAATGAAAATCTGGTTCCCAAGAACTAAGCTGCAGATTGGAGAAATTTTTACCTCTCCCATAGATGACAAAGCTACATCTACATTAGAAGTTGCTTCTTCATTTGAGGAAGGAAAAACATATTCATGTTCAACATCTTCATCTCTGCATTGTGATACCACAGTATCATAGCAATCTTTCTTTCCAGCTGCACCTATTAGAGAGTCTCCTCCACTTGATGGTTCTTTTGAGCGAAAATAAATCAAAATAAAACTCATCAACAGAGTTTAATGTGGGGTTAGAAACAGAATAACAAAAACAATAAAATGGCACAGAAGTAACATTTCTTTGGTTTACGTCTAAAATACAAGGCCAATTCTGAATCTCTGATTCCAGGAACCAGGGATCTTCCACATACAGAAGCAACAGCAAACAGAGATGATCATATGACAGATTTTCGGTGAAAGCAAAAGTTGTACTGTATGCAATTACAGACTTGCTTGTTGCATGTACAAAATGGAAGCACATCGTGGGCTCTGGTGAAATGCCAGCATTCCAGGAAGGGAAAATTAATCAGGTTCTATCCAACTAAAACTATTTCACAGCTCAGCCAAAATTGCACATTAACATCTTTTCTTCTTTTGAGGTATGTTGGAATTGAAAACTTTTCCTATATTTTCCCAAGAATAACTCACCCACTCCACAGCATTACATTACCAACAAAATACAGTACTTATCATTGGAATCAATAAAAGTGGACCAAGAAAGTAAAAGTCAACACCAAGATGTCACAACAACAACAAAAAATGGACAGAAAGCAAGAAGCTTCTCAACAAGGCATAGTTAGTTGAATACCAGGAGGAATCACTGCAAGCGGAATCTCATAATCTGGTGTATCATCAACAGGCTCATCCTTGGGCTTGATCAAAATAAATGGATGAGGCTTTTTGTTATTTGCCAACGGAGCAGCTCCTGCTTCAACTGTTGGCTCTGCAAGGGACCTTCTCGCTCTGGGAGTAACTTGAGGTGATATAGGTTTCTTTCCCTTGTTGACAACAGCATCTTGTGGGGGAACATGACGAGCACCAATCCTTGCATTTCCATCAGATAATGCGGCCATGCTTTGAGGCTGCAGTCTGGAACTACTCTCTGGCACTGTCCCATCTTCTAATTTAGGCGCTTTCAACAGAAATGCAGCTGAGCTGGGGCAACTGCTAGCCAGAGAGCGCGAAGATTGACCCTTTTGGCCTCTCAAACGCAACCTCTTCAAAGGTCGCACAGGCTCCTCATGCGTATGAGCTTCTTCGTCATCCACTACTCCGTCCTGAATGTTTGAAAAGCCAGAACACAAATTCAGCAGCCATAGGCTTAAGAGCAAGAAAAATAAATGCAGACAAACTCAGCAACATTGAATAACAAGTGTTAGTAAATCAACCTTGCTTTTATTATTCTGGTCTGGCTCATTCACCTGTTAAACAGTACCAGGAAATTGATCAGAGCCATGTAAATAATAGATTAAATAAATCAGAATGTGGATACTGGATAAGCAAACAGTTCCAAAATACACCTTATTCTCTTCCTCCTCAAATATTGCATCAGCCAGAACCCTATAACTCTCTTCTTCAATGAGTGCCCAGTTCTTATCATACAATTTAAGCAGTTTCTTCAACACTGGTTTCACTTTTGATTCATGAATCCCGAGATTCGCCATTGCCGTAAAGGCCGCCACCACTCTTGGATTGGGCGCCATTTATGATCAGCCAACAGTCACTTTCCGCTACACGGCTCCCAAGTGCAAAGCACAATTAAATTTCAAAGAGAAGAAAAAATACGCCAACGCTACGGAGATATAAGGTTGATTTGGTGATAAAAGGTGAAGGGAGGAAGCGATAGGTCGCGGGTTCAAATCCTCTCGCTAACAAAAACTAGCAACTAACATTTGCCGCTAAAAAAAAAAATACAAAAATAATATTATAGAGTGATTACGCTACAGTTGTCAACAATGTTTGGGTATTAACTTAGCAAACACAAGGGATGATCTTAGTAGCGGAAACTTAATAAACAATCCATACCGAGAAAAGCCGAGATTAAAGGTCAAAGGAAATGAGAACGAAAGTCAAAGCGAGAAATGGAACACACACGATACATTGCATGGAGAAACGGAAACCTTAAACCTGCGAAAAACATTAAAAAAAACCGCGGTCAGAAATGTTGAGGGGAACGATAATGGTTTTTGCGCATGGAAGTTAACCTGCATTTTTGAACGGTGAAATTTGATTTTTTTGATTGTGGGCGTGGGAGGGAAGGTGTTTGGGGGGTGAATGGAGAATAGGGCAGAATTAAGTGTTAAAAAGAAAGAAAAGTGTGAGAGTAACGTGGTTTCACTTTACCTGCGATTTCACATGCACTTGGAATGGTTGTGATTTTGGCTTGCTAGGTTTTACAGTGAGGAGTGAGTGAAACTGAACAGAGGCAAGTACCGTGAGAAGGACTAGCTTCTAACGGTACTACACCCTCACCTCCAACGGAAGCGCGTTCTGTCACGCTTTCTTCACTTTTTAATGGAGTGTTTGATAGAGATGAGAGAAAAATAAAAGGAATGAAAATCAATAGGTGGGAAAAGAAAAGGAAAAATGAAATAAGTGAAAAATATTGATTATTTTTTAATGGGCTTGAACTTTTCCAAGTGTAAAATAGTTTATAATATTATATCAATAATAAATAATTATTAATATAAATTTAAGATAATTATTATAAATTTTAAGGCATAATCACGTATGTAATAAAAAATGTGTCTTACATTGCTAAAGCTTTCTATTTTCATGGTTTTTTTCACTTATAAAAAGTATAAATTTATGTGCGTGAGCCACATTAATATATGTGTGACGCAATACTTATAAAATTAAAATTTTGTGTATAAGTTATATTAGCATGTAACACGTCAGTTGTTATTATGTCATTGACACATTATTATTTAGTATCTTATTAATAAGATATGTTAAGAATTTAATGAATGAATGACAAAGGAATCGTGGACGGACCCAAAATTCAATAACTGTGGGCAAAATTAATAAAATATATAGGCATGAAAATTCATACTAAATATTTTTATATTTCCTAAAAATTTAAAAACATATAACAAAGAATATGTTTACAATATTTTTAAAGATCCTAAATTACAAATGACAATTAACAATTTCATATTTCACCAAAAAAATTAATGAATTAAATTTATAATAAAAAATGATTTTTATGTTAATTATATTTTTCTTATGAAAATTCTTATTAATCATATTCTAAAAAAATCATATTCTAAAAATCTACTCAATTTTAATAATTTATGTAGATCATTAAAATATTTCTTATGACAATAATAGTCAACAACAATTGAACAATAATTTACTTATAAAAAGTTGAAAATATGAAGAAGAAAAATATTTGATGTAACCAAGGCTATAACTCTGAAAGTAAATTATGACAAACTTTTAGTACAACTTAATATTTAATTGGCTTTCATAAGACTTACATAACATGTGAGTATGTATTTGCCCACTAGGATGGAAAGCACAGTAAAATCTCATAATGGTAGAAATTAAGAACAAAGACGAAACAAGAAAATATAAAGATTATAGAAAAAAAGACGAAACAACAAAATAAAAAGATTATAGAAAAATATCGATAGAAAGATAAAATATTTTTTTATGTGTTACAAAATTTAAGTTGTGAATATTAAATACAATATTTGTAAAGTTTGATTCATTGACATATGTTAATAAAACCATTTCATTATAAACTACAATTATTTATAACTTTTAAAGTAGTAATTATAACCATAGCATATTATAAAGACAAAACAATTTAAAAGAAAAATAAACAATACTAAAATATTTTATCTAGAAAAAACAAAAATGCAATTATCTCTATTTTCTACCAGATATATTACATAGAAATAGAATAATAAATAGTACTTAAATAATATTATTTAAGTACTTAAATTTCCATATACAAAATAATTAGTTGATTATTTTTTAAAATTACCTAATATAAAAAATAATTTTGAAAAGATCACGGGGAGCCAAGGCCCCCTCACTTAGTTGTAGGCCCGCCCTGAAATGGATCAAAGTTGTATAATGTAATACTTGGAGAACTTATTTCACTTAATTGGAACTTGATGAATCAAAGTTGTATAATTATGATAACTAAGAGACTAAAAGTGTAATTAGGGATTTAGGATATATTCAATAAAATTAATTGGTAGTTGAAAACTAAAAAAATAAGTTATTAAATTATAAGTGTTTGACAATTAGTGGTTGAAGTAACTAAAAAGTGTAATATAATAGAAAAATAATTAAATCATGATTTTTTTAAAAATAATAAGAAAAATAAATAAATATATTAATGATTAAAATGAAATAAAATATATTAACGATTTAAAAAATAATACTTCAAGTAGTATTGAAAAAATGTTAAAAAAATATTAAAAAAATTTGTATATTGAATAGTTAAATTAACTTTTTAACTAATAAAAAATACTAAAAATTAACTGAAATGTTTTATCTAATTTATTCTATTATTTTTCTTATTTTTACTCGTGTTTTTTCCCTCTTAATATACTGTTTTAACTAGCAATGAAATGTGTGTGAAAATATGCGTGTTGGAAAATATTACTAATTGTACCCTCCAAGGCTCCAAGTTCCTTGAACCGAGGTATAAAACTTGTAATTAGCCTTTTCATCTTATAGGCTTGAGGCCAGAGGATCGTGTGCCTTTTGAGTCCCTTTAAACTAAACATGAAGTCAGTTACATGCCAATATGAGATACAATAATAATAAATATGTGAATTTTGTTGAGTAAATAACTTTAATTTCTAAGTATTTTTTATTATCTATCTGCATAAGTAAACTAGATATAAAAGAGAGTATTAACGTAACATTTTAAGTTATTAATATATGTATATATAAACTTTCTTATATAAAAATAAGCACTGTATTATTAAATACAATTATATAATTAAATTTAATCAATTACTGAATATTTTATTTATCAGATGAAATATATTTACTAAAACTAACAAATATAATAAATGTTAATTGAATATTTGATAATAACCATATATATATATATATATATATATATATATATATATATATATATATATATAATATTCTTATATATGTAGCATTAATTATTATACAATTAAATATGATATTTTATTAATTTTATATAAATATATGCATGTTTAACATTAATTATTGTGTTATCAAATATGATATATAATTAAATTTAATAAAATTATAGAATATTATATTGACTAAATTAAATATATTAATCAAATGTAACAAATATAATACATATAAGCATAACATATATTTAAAAAAATATTGCTAAATAAAGAGTATGTGTTTCGAAACTTGATACATAAGCATATAGAGAGAGATACTAAAATTTAATTATTTAATTTTATTTAAAAATTATTTGACAAAAACATATTTTAAAATAAAAATTTAATATTATCATTTAATTCGATCCTTAATGATTATTTTAAAACTTAATTTATATACTTAATTGTTATTTTAAATTGTTTGGATTAATAAAATAGACTGAATTCAAAAAGTAATTTTGAAATATTTTTGTTATTTAATTAAAATAATGTATTTGTATATTTTCTTTACGTCTTTTATTTTTTACTTGTTTTTATTTATGATTGTATACTGTATCATTATTATTCCAAAAAGTTAGAGTAATTCATAATAAATTCTAAATGGTGTTGGATATTGTTTGAGAAAGCATGCGATTAGTAGAAGGATTGTCATGTTATATCACTCTACCACGGTTTAGTTGAGCATAGGAGAAGATTGATCTCAAGCTCGTCTTTCAATTCACTTGTTTTCATCGAGAGAACAGGAAATAATGTTGCAGGTTAGTTGAAAGCTTTTGCATTTACATATATTTAGATAACTGTTTGGATTGAGGAGGTTCCTACCAAGTGGACCAAACCATATTACAGGACATAATTTCTGTTTTTACTTTACATCAATAAAATTTAGCATTTATCCATAAAAAAAAGCATGCAACTAAGTAAACATAGACACGTGTTCAATTTATTTATTAAAAAAAACATTCATCCCCACTCCCCAAATTTTCAAAAAGCCTTTTTTATCAAAAGAAAATAATTATTTTTTCAAAATTTAAGTTAAATCATATTGGACCACCAATATTATGTTAATTTGAATAGAAATGAGTTTTGATCCCTTAAGTAAAGTATTATGTTTGTGTTTGTAGATGAAAAAATATTATTGATAAAAGATATTCTATTAGAATTTGTTTTAAGGAGGCTGACTAATTTCAATAAAAGATAAGCAAATGTCTAAACAAGTTTGAGGTTCAATTTAAATTCAAATTAAACTATATATACAACAAAAATAAACCTAGAGCTATCACTTGCATCCTTAAACTTATTACAATTAAAATAGGTCTAAATCACAGACAGATGAAAGGGAAGATAAGATGAGACTTGAATTAAAATATTCTTTAAATTAAATATAGAGAGATAAATTTGATGCATATTTTGCTATAGATAAATTTGGTGATAAAAAAGAACACGTCTACATCTTAGATAACAACATGATGTATTTAATTATTATAATACAATGTTTATTTTTAATATTTATTATTAAGAAAAATTCAGCCCCCATATACTAAGTTTCTGGATCCGTACTTGGTCCAAACACTTAAATAAAAATCTAATAAAATTTAGTTTGACATCCTATAGTCCTATAGTTGGCACATAAAGTCTCATACGTTGCATATTTTTTCGGTTGAATCACGAGCCCCATCTTCTTCTTCTTCTTTTCCTCATTTTGAGCTTGGACCTGTAAGTGTCGATATCATTTTCATGCAAGATTTTCTTATATAATTGTTTACCTTCTTAGCCCAATTAGGCTTAGTTTATACGAGCATTATTATACTTGATATAAGATTAAACGTGTTAAAAAAAATATGTCAAAAAATAAATTACCAAAAAAATATCTATAGAACTTAAACATGATATTATTTATTAACGATTTACTCTACAATTAAAATCAACATTTTATTTTCATAACAATGACTTTAATTCCAATAATTAAATTTTATAGCAACTATCCAATAGAAACTTTTACATATAGTTTATTTATATTGAAACAAAATGAGAGGAATAAAATAGAATATAATAAAACATATGAATATCATAATTTATTTGATAAAAAAAAAATTTGCAGGACCCCGAGAACACTCTCAAATTGGCATGGAATGGAAAATATGATTTTTTTTTCTTTTTTTAGTTTCTTAAAACCTAAATATTTTTTAATAGCACAAGAGTTTAAAAATAATTAAATTTACATTAATAAAAATTAATTGAGTAATTTTATATTTTTCGAGGTTAATTTTAATTTTAATTAATATAAATATTTTATATTATTTATATAGTCTTTATTTTCATTCTCTTTTTCATCTATCTAAATAAATATATTTTCATTTTTTATTTCTATTTATTCAAATACTATCACATAAATTTTATATTATTTTATTTATTTATTATTTTTATCCTCCCAAATTTTTTTATAATAATCTATTTCATTTTTCATGTAAAACAAGTAAACAACATTCGTTAACAGACAGTAATTCCAATACGGACGATACCGTGTCTAAATTTTTATTTTTTCTCCCCAAAGGCCAAAGCTCCTTACAATAGAGGGGGTCCCACGGGTTCAAGACAGTCCCGGGCCCCACCGGTACCACACACAGCAACACGGCCCACCCTCTGACTGCAAAAATCATTCTTCTATTTATTTATTTATTCATTTATCTGCGTTCAAAAGTTACCTTTGAACTTTGATGGACAATTTTGTAAGATTATATTGTATTCACAGGAAAAAAATATATTTATTTAGTGGAGAAATTTGTTTTTTTTTTCATGTGTTGTAACAATTTTTTGGACCTACATAAGGGACATTATGAATAAGATTAAGTTAATATCTGATCTTATCCTGAGTTGGAAATCAAGATATTCCTGAACTAGGGAAAAAAAGTTATCTTAGATTCCTTCAGGTCAAAATAATATCATAGACTCACTTAGCAGCAAAAGAAGGACCACTGCATGAAATCGCATTCCCTTTTAGACTCCAATCCAAAAAGAGTTCCCTAATCAAGCCCCAATAATTTAACCTCACCTTCATTAACAAGCCTTCACTTCATAAATCAAAACTCCCCCATCATACATTAATTCCTCTCTTTCCTCGTCAATAGAGATTAACCAAGCACATTTAATCCACCGATTGAATTCAAGTGATAACTGGTTGCGCTCACTTGCTTACATACAAAACAACAAGAAGAAGAAGCAGCACGCAAAAACCAACCTCCCAAATGGGTATACTGAAAACAAAACACCACAAGCACACGCTCCTCTTTTTTCTTAGTATTTCATTTCCTCTGTTTCTTCTTACACCCACTACTACCTCAGACAACACAAACTTGATCTACAAAGGTTGCGCCGACCAGAAGATGCAAGGCCAATACTCCCAGAACCTCAAATCACTCTTGGATTCCCTAGTGTCGGCGTCGGCGCAGAAGGGCTTCGCCGCGACTACACAAAACGCGCTCACGGGCGCGTACCAATGCAGAGGGGACCTCTCCAACTCCGAATGCTACAACTGCGTCAGCAAGATTCCAAACATGCTGGGGCGCCTCTGCGGCGGTGATGACGTGGTGGCGGCACGGGTGCAGCTGAGCGGGTGCTACCTGCGGTACGAGGTGGTTGGGTTCAAGGTGGTCCCGGCCACGCAGCTGCTGTACAAGGTGTGCGGGGCCCGCAAGGTGGTCGACGGCGGAGGGTTCGAGGCGAGGAGGGACGCGGCGTTTGGGATGGCAGAGAACGGGGTGCAGAACAGCGGAAATTTGTTCTACACGGGGAGTTACCAGAGCCTCTATGTGTTGGGGCAGTGCGAGGGTAGTTTGGGAAATGCGGATTGTGGAGGTTGTATCAAGAGTGCTGCGGAACAGGCTGGGGATCAGTGTGCTGACTCCATCTCCGCGCAGGTTTATCTCCAGAGTTGTTTTATTAGTTATAACTTTTACCCCAATGGTGTTCCCACCTTGTCATCTTCCTCAGGTGAGTGACACAGATAACAGATTCATCATTTCCAATTTTGTCCCTATATGACAATGAGTGTTCAAAAATGGAAATCAACTCAATAATTAATTTTTCTGGTGTACAAAGATCAATAATGAATAATTTATTGATTTAAGAAAAAAAAATACTTTGTTTATTTTTCTCAACTGAAATCTAAAAATCTTGTTCACAAAAATTGTTGATATAAGCGGTAGGTCTTGTATCTTGATTCAAGATTTCCAATTCTAATATTATATATGAAATAATAAACAATAGTTGAAAAAGAATATTCACATTATATATTATATATGTCTACTCATAATCTCTAAGAAACATAAGTCCCTATTTTCCAAGGAAACGATTTTATATCAATAATAGTAAGAGAAAAAAACTGAAATCTTAATAACATGAAAATGGCAAAACTTATATGAAAATGCTTTTAATATTATTGTATGATCAGAATTGGAGATTTACTTTATAATTTGTATTAAAGTTCAATAGAAATTTTTATTTAGTGAATTATCAAGGTAAAGTTTCATTATTAATTGAAAATTAGTGCTAAAAATATTAACATAAATGTATGAAAGTTTTGATAAAAATAAAATACATTATGTTGAGGATACGAAATGATGATGATATATATTTTTGTGTGATTGATTTTAAATATTGGGCAAAAGTGACATAAGGGGGATTTAATAAGTGGGATTGTGAAAGGGATTTGCAGGATCTGGGTAGGTGGGTGTGTACTCTTTCTCTATTGTGGTTGTTTTCTTTAGTTAGAATTTAATTTAATAAAAGATTGAATATTTTTAGTGTGTTTTGTTTTTGGATCAGGGGGAGGAGGGGGGCATCCACACACGGAGAGGACAGTGGCACTTGCGGTGGGAGGGGTGGCGGCTCTGGGATTCTTGATTGTTTGTTTGTTATTTCTCAAATCGGTGTTGAAGAAAAGAGGTGGGAAGCGTTGATAAAGTTTATTATTTTATTTGATTTGGATTGCGTGTGTATATACCCCTCCCTCGGGATCCATAGATGATCAGTGTTTAACATCTTAGGTGAATATACCTTTGCCTTAATTTGTATAGTTTCTGATCGAAAGGGATTATTATTATAGGGAAATATTCTTATGATGAGTAGTGAATCCGATTTGTGGTATGGTATGGTATGAAATGGATTGGGGAGAAAGTGAAGGGTGCTATAGATCTCTGTCCCCACTATAATATGACTTTAGCAAAGAGATAACACTTTTTTTTTCCTTCTAAAATGCACTTGAGTTGTTGCTTTACTTGCCGTTGCCTTCCCATGCATATCCTCTGCTCTCCCTAATCCCGCGTCATTTGTATCTCCTGGGAGGCATAACGATAAAATTCAAGGTACAAAGTAAAAACTCATAGGTATCTATATATGGTATGATTGTTATCAATTACTGGCCAAGCTTCCGTAGACAAATTCTTACTGCTCTTCCTTTATTGTTCTGAATGTTTATATGCATTTTTTATATTCAAATAAGAAAATAATGAAATGAAATTACATGATTTGTTTAACTTATTAATTGTAACGTTAGGAGTGAGAATAGGCATTACCCTTCATAGGCATATCATGTACCCTATGGCAAGGCCATGTTAAACGGCAAAAAAATTTAATTTATTGCATTTTTAAAAAAAAATTACAAATTTATTATAGTTTTAAAAGTATTTACGCATCTATAGCAACGAGTCGCGTCACCCCTGAGTGTGACTCGTTCCGTCGTTAATTCTGTCTCTAATTCTGTCGTCAACACTTTTTCGACAGAATATTGGGTGTGACCACAATATTCAGTCGCAAAAAGTATTAACGACTAAAATAGAGACCGAAATTAGTGTACGCCTTTAAAATCAATTTTTTTATTTACAGTATTATTTTTTTCAATTTTTGAAATTAGTGTTGCGACCACAATATTGTGATTTTTTAATTTTTTTAACCAAAATCATTAAAAAATTTGCAATATAATTTTTTTTAAACGTACGACTTTAAAATCAATTTTTTTTACAACTTTAAGTTTTTATTATTATTAATATACGACTTCAAAGTCGATCTAAAAATACTTTAAAATTAGATAAAAATAATAATTAATAATACTATTACAAAATACAATAAATTCGTAATTAATTAGACTGAATAATGACAATATCTAAATTTTTATTTAATTTCGGTATCTATTTCAGTCGCTAATAATTTTTCGACTGAATATTGTGGTCACACCCAATATTCCGTCGAAAAAGTGTTAGCGACCGAATCAGCGATAGAACGAGTCACGCACAGGGGTGACACGACTCGTTACTATAGATGCGTAAATACTTTTAAAACTACAATAAATTCGTAATTTTTTTTTAAAAATGCAATAAATTAATTTTTTTGTCCATGTTAAACTTTATGATTAAATGACTTAGGTTAATTTATTTCAACAACCAGTTTAATTAAAAGGCTATATTTCAAGTAAACCAAATTGTTTTTTAAACCATGGTTAGCCAAATTATTTAAATAAATATAAATAATATAATATTTTTATATCATTATTAATATTATTTTTGGACTACCTATAATTTTAAGTTCACTTGCCTATATACATTTAGAGATATGTTTATAAAATAATAAGTGTATGGATCAACTTACATAAAATTGTTTTAATTTAATCAGTAATCTTAAGCTTTAACTTTTTAGTATGAAATTGCATTAAATATTCCAAGAGAAATATATATAAAAAAAGATAATCATAAGCTTGATTTTTTTTAATAAGAACATTCAATTTAGTTATTAGAATAATCTAATTCAATATGTACACAGAGTTATTAAAGAAAAAAAATATTTTTAAATAAATTGATCCCTTCTCTAAATGATTGAGTTAAACTTGAACCTTAAAATTGAAAAATTAAGCTCAAACCCCCATAAAAATTTGACTTAACACCGTTAATTTCCACCTTAAATAATGTGGGTGTTTTATAAGCTATTAACAGAAAATGGGGATAGGGTAAACACATAAGTCTGAAAGGAAATTAATGTATTGTGTTAGCTATAATAAGTTTTTTGTCTAAAAAAAAGCTATAATAAGTTAACTGAAATTGAAATAAATGCTGAAATTTATAAAGCTTAAAGACAAAAACTTTCACACCAGCATTTATCATTGGAATTCTCTTTGGGTCATTCTCTTGAAGCTGTATATAGACTGCATGTATAGAATGTTACAGAAATGCAATATATTTTCTTAGTTATTAAGAAACGAGAAGTGCTCTTAAAAGACCAGACTTCATAGTGGACCATTAGATCATTGTGCTTTTTTATGCACTTAATAATAATAAAAAGTGATAAAAACATTAGACATAAAAGTGGGAAAAAGGTAGAAAGGTGAAACAAAAAAATTCCAAATCAGCATCAATTATTAAAGACGTGATGTCCACTAGAAACTAGCAATGTCATTCTTTATGTTTATGAGAGACTTCCTTAAATAAGCACAGGAATTTAAAATGAAAGAAGGTTAGGGGAAAAATATCTATAAGCCACCCACAAATAAAATTAGCAATGGTAATGAAAACGTGGCTAAATATAGAAAGTAGTGGTGAAGAATGGCAAGGTTTTGCACGATGTGCTAATGATTAGTGCAGAGGGAAGTCTACATCAGGGGGGCAACTCATTAAAGAGACAGGTATAACCTGGTTTAGTTGCAAGAGTGATGGCTAGCCAGTAAGACTCGTTCTAAATCTTCTATTTCATACTCTTACAAGGATTAAGTAATGATATATAAATTATTATTTATTTTAAATATTTTTTATTTTTTTCCTATTATACCATAAATCTTTTTATACATATATTTATTTATTTTTCTTTTTTTTAGGTATACGATAGTGTATTTGATATTTATCAAATATTTTTCAATTTATAGAAAGATGAATTAAGGAGGACATAACATTGTTTGTCAGGTAAACAACACAAAAAAGAAACTTATGCCGGAGACAGACACGAAATGGATTTGTCCATTTATTATTATATTTTCACATCTCTTTTTTTTCCTTTTTTTCACACCCTTTACTGTTTTTTTATTTATAAAAATATATTTGACAAAAACAAATTTTTGTTGCATTATTTTGTTTTTAAAATTAAATACAACAAAAATATGTTTTTATTGTATTATTTTTTATATAGTACAGAAACGTATTTTTTGTTGTGTATTCATACATAAGTGTGTTTGGTGTTTGATGAATCACTCTAATGCCATAATTATTTCCACTAGTTTATATAGTTTGACCGATTACTACTATATATAGACATGCTGGATGACAACTCGGATTAGGGTTTAATCGCAGTGGGTCTGGGCTTCAACCTTAGACCACCTCATTACTATCACTTTTGCTGTTGGTATTACCCATATGAATGCTTTTTAGTTATATTTCCAAATTACCTCTTAAATGAAAACAAAACAGAATTATATTTTTATTGTATTTTATTTTTTCATCTCTATTTACATTATATAATGAAAACACATTTTTACTGTATAGTTGAAAATTTACAAAATGAATTGTATTTCCAAAACTATACACACAAGTGATACAAAATGTTTCAGACTAAAAAAACAAGGGTAGTTAAAGAAAAAAACAATTTTTTAATTTTACTTTTTGAAAATAGTTTTCATTTTTATGTTTTTTAAAAGTATGTTTTATGACCTAAAAAACATGTTTATTTTAATATCTTATTTCCTACTTTCCAGAAAATGAAACAATAAGGTTGTTTATCTTTTTCAATTATTAATAAATTCATAATATAATTCAATTTATCTTAATTTTTAAAAGATGAATGACGAAAAAAATATGCATGTTTATGCTAACGAATAATTTATGAATGAAAACTGATTTTATAAACAAAATAATTATTTGTAATGTTTATTTATAAAAATGTTAAACTATTCACTTGGTTTATATAGTTGGCTCCATTTTAAGTTTTAATTCCTATATGAAAAACTGATAAGTTTTAGTGCCGAGCATGTATAGAAGAACTTTTGGTTCTCATTGCTAACATTAAAGAAAATAGTGGTGTTAAACCGCCATAAAAGCTTTCTAATGAAGATAAACTGACATAAAAAATTGTTCAAACTATAAGTCTAATTCTCTTTTTTTTTTGACAAAAAAATCTAATTCTCATAAGGACAACTACATGGAAAAAATAAATAGTTAACCTTATAAAAATGAAATAAAAGATGTAATGTAATTTTATTTGTTAGATATGCCTATTTAAAAGTAAACAACCACGGACCTCGAAACAAAACAAAAAAAAACAATAAAATTCATTAATGAAGTTTATTACGTAGAGTCAAAAAATTTAGTTTCTGTCACCTACTCATCTTAAATACTGAATGATACGAGCCTTATTCTTTCTAGCATCTCTTTATGGAAAATATGCAGATTGGTGAGAACCAAGAGGAGGGTGAGAAAAATGCTTTATCTCTACGAAGGTCTTCACGACTAAGCATGGTTTTTTTCCCACCATCATAATTCACAAAGGTCCATGCTTTTTTTTTCCCAACCATCACTGACAAAGATCATGATTAATTGTTGGCCAAATCAGCCATATGATCAAATAACCCCCAAATGAATTATATGCTAGGCACAATCTCAAAAGGCCAAAAGAATTTCTAACACAAAGCAAGAGATATTAAATGTAAACTATCAACTTCAGTATGACCAGAACCTTTGCAACTATCGATCATGCATAATGATGAGTAGGTTATGTACCATAAAGCATAATGTTAATGACAATCAAAGATCACCTTCAATTGACTACTACAACTTCCAGGTGATCTGTTTGTAATAAATAATAATTCATTTTTTACAAACTATTGTTATGATTACATACAATGACACCACTGATCAGGTATTGCCGTGCTGAAAAAAGAATACCATCCATCAAATTGAAACACTGGCCAACTCAGGAGTGGATGCAGTTTATTCATAACTATTAGAGAGAGTGAAAACTGAAATACACAATTCAAAACAAATTGTGAAACGAAGTAAAGAAGGCACATCATAGGGATTGAATCATCCAAAAAAGAAATAACAGGTCATATTTTTTATGTTGAAAGTGAAACAAATTTATTTAAATTAAACCTAAATAATGGAAGATTGAACTTACTATTGGATCGCTTAATATTCCTACAGAATTTACAGCCATATTCGCACTGGAACTGCACAACAGGCTGATCATCAGGGTAATCTAAGTTGATGCCATAATCCTGCAAAAACACTATCACATAATTTCTAGAGAAAATAATAATAAATTCCTACACTAATTACACAATTTGAAGAAAGTGAACTACATAAAATGAGAACCTATGATATTTGGTGACAAATGGTCTACCAACCTAACTACCCACTATACATAGCTGGCATTTACTAAATTAGTAGCAACTATCAAATAACAAATATAGCCATGTTTTGAACATGATTTACTCAAATTATCTCAACCTTTGTTGCCAATTTATGCCCTACTTGATAAGAAAGACCAATTAATATGAACCATTAAAAACTGCAACAATCAATGCAATATATTCACCAAACAGAACCAAACTCACGCACCCAAGTGAGCTCCTCTTCCCGTGCTACTATTTTTCTTGATGTGAAGAAAGCAAACCGCACATTTGAACACATTAAAAACATCAGTAAGCACGCGTTCTATAAAGTCTGTCTCACCAAATGCCAACAAAGGTAATTAAAAAGCGGAAATGGAATTAGTGGATTTGCTAATTTCTCACATGATAGTAGAGATGACTTGGGCTTTCAACTTCAACTGGGATCTCAATCAAGTTTGCATCCACATATCTGCCAAAATGAAGCAGAAATATTAAAAATATTCTGATTTACAATAGCCAGATAATGAGTCCAATAACTACATAGCTACTATTTCATGGATGTTTATACTTAACATACCATAAACAACGGATGGAAGGAAACTCAGTCTGCTCAAATACAACCATTAATTTTTTAATCTATACATAACAAAATGGAACCACTTCCATCCTAGCTTCATCTTTGAGTACTTTTTCTCTACGCAATTCAATAATATAAGCATATAACATTACATTTTCCTTTTCTCTCAGGATATCTAGAAGCTCGTTTGTCAAAAAGTAAAAAATCTATGGGAAAATGGTCTACACTTCAACGATGATTCTCTTGATTTCTTCCACAACAAAAATATTTATTTTTACATAAATATATATCAAATTGAAGGCACTTTCCCCAGAATATTTTCCCCCGGCCCCTTCACATATCTTGTTTTAATCAAATCATTTATTGCTTATATTTTGTCTTCTTACATAAGGCATGAGTTATTCTATGATGCACCTAATTTCGAATCACAATTCACAACAAGACAAATGAATTTATAACTCATTCCCATATCATAAAACACACGCACAAAGTATGTGAATGACAAAATAGTTGTGAAAAACTATACTGATGAACCCAGTGATTTAATTATTTTCACTATTTGATATAACAATTTTTTAAAAACAATATGGCAGTTTCATAATAAACAATGAAAAATAATTTTTTTTTAACGAAACAAACTCCAAAAAAATTCACTGATCACAAAATCAATTCTATTCACTGCAGAATTGATTTTAACAACCTAAAGTCTAAAACAAGCCATTACAATCACAGTAAAAATAAAGTTTGGTTGAGGCAAACAACTGTTTATTGTATCAAACCAAACTACAAATTACTAACTAATTTGAATAAACCCCACATTGTAACACAATAATACTCACGAGTATTTCTATTAAGAAAAGCTAAAATAATTATTTTTAACATATAATGGCAAAAGAACAAAAGTCTCAAGGAATAAAACTTTTTTAAATAACCGCAAAACACACCTGGTGAAACATGAGAAATTTCAATACCTGTGATTAAGAAATCTAGCAGCATTTCCATACGATGCCGCATACAAGCAACGAGCTTCTCTATCCTTTACAACTCCTGAACCCCAATCTACATCCAATAAAATTGGGTATGTATATTTCCCATTTTTTGGATATCTCAGGTTCCTCTCGTACAATTCTTTGACGGTTAAAATTTCCCCAACAAACTCACGTACAAATGCGCCTTTTGGAAGATCTTCTAAGGTACGAAGACTCCCACCCTTTTCTGTCTGAAGTCAAAAACACCTGAGCAGCAGATAATAGGGAAGGCATATCTAAATAAACTTCTATGAAGGAAAAAAATGCATTTGTGAACATAAACAATGCAATATTGTCACCCCATTTATTTCACCATCAAAGAAAATACATTTCCTTACTAGTGGCAAACATTACTTAAACAATCACTTGCAACTTGCAAGTCATCCCAAGCATTCAGTGGCATTCCAACAGTCTTTGAGGACAAAGACTCTTTTAGGAACGAAAGTATTATTAGGCATGCCCAAACGTAACGTGAAGTCTCCAACCAAATTCAAAGGATTCCAGCTCAATATGAGTAGCTTCTAGAGTATTCTACATAGCTGTTAGCTAGTGGTACACAACTGTAATAGACCGTTGTGGAATACCACCTATCCTTGAGTGGTATTCTAGACTCTAACATCTTGTATTTGACCTTGAAAGGGGTACTAAAATGATACAATACAATGAATATTTTACTATAATCTGTTAGCCTAGTGTCGAAATAGCTTTATTCTCTGTTTCCTAGTATTCTTTGATAGAACCTTATTCTATCATCCTCCTCCTTCTCCTCGTTCTTTTCTTGCAATGCCACAACCACAACCACGATTTACACTGCCAAGCACGAGACATTTTGAAACGGTTAATCTGATGCTCCTCTTACTCTCTAATTTGTTACATTCCTTCCTTCGTTTGTTCCTCTATGTTCCTTACATTCCTTCCTTCGTTTGTTCCTCTCTGTTCCTTACACTCCTTCCTTGGTTCGTTCGTTCGTTTCTCTCTGCTTCTTACATTCCTTCGTTCGTTTGTTTGCTCCTCTCTTTCCCTTACATTCCTTCCTCAGTTCATCCGTTTGCTTCTCTCTTCTCTTTACATTACTTCGTACATTCGTTCCTCTATGTTCCTTACATTCCTTCAGTCCTCTCTATTCCTTACATTCCTTCCTTCGTTACTCTCTGTTCCACATTCATTTGTTTCTCTCTGTTCCTTACATTCCTTCATTACTTTCAATTTATGCTCTATTAATACCATTTTTTTTTTGGTTTTGTCATATCTCGAACCTGAGACAGACACCGTTGTTAATACCATTTTTTTTGGTTTTGAAGTGTTTTGATGTATGGAACCTGAGACAAACACCGATGTTAATACAATGGTTGCTTTGTAATAATCTCTTTCATTATTAATAACACAGCTACTGTTATTGATAGGAATGGAGGTAGTAAAACATTTTACACACTCCATCATTACCATTCGTTTTCTTAAAATTTAACAATGATAAAAAGTTTTAATCTTATCCGTTAAAATGGATGATAAGTTATTTGAAATTACTTAAATAACTTTAATATATAAATTAAGTTGTTCTAATATAATATTATTTAGCATAAATATATGTTTTAAAAATATTTGTTTTAGTATAACAATATGTTTCAAATTTGTTTGTTTTTAATTTAACTTATTTTTTGTTTTAATTTGCTTAACAAATACATATGAATATATTTGTTAACATACCCACACTCATGCACACTAAACACACATGCACGGACACAAATATATATATAAATATATTTAAAATAAAAAGACTTTACAAATATATTAAAAATTATAATAATATAAGAATTTATAAATTGTAAAACTAAGACCATGTAAGACACAAGTTATTACACTAATAATTATAAGTATTCAAAAATTCATTCTCAATTAGTTAACGTTTAAAATAATACACAATTATCCTTCATTTATGAAAATACATTATCCTTCATTTGCACCGGAGATAAACATGAGCTAGGCTTTTTACAAGCTATTGAGAAATTATCTTATTGGTCTCATGCTGAAGATAGATGGGTTTTGGACCTACTTGGGTGGATTGGATAAAGCTATGCATAGAATATGGATTCTAGTGTTCTTGTAAATGGTGAGGGTGTTGGTCATATACTCAATAGTCCATAAGAGCTAACACATTCAATACTTTGGGAGTTTCATAATATATGGACATGAGTAAATACTTGGGCATGCCCTCCATGATTGGGAGGTAAAAGAAAAGCATATTTCCTAAGTTAGTAGAGAAATTCTCCTAAAATAAGTGGTACAAACGATTCCTTCATGTTGCCATCTACCTTGGGGGATGAAATTTAGAAAATGCCCAATTCCTTTTGGTGGGGTTCTAGTACAAAACATGGAAAATGGATAAAATGGTTGAATTGGGAAAAATTAACAATGAAAAAGGAGCACAAAGGTATGAGCTTCAGACACCTTTATGCCTTTAATCTTGTCATGCTAGCGAAGTAGGGTTGGAAGTTTTTATCCAACAAATATGTTATAGTTTCTCAAGTTTTCAAAGTTAAATACTATCCAAATGGGAATTTTCTTCGTGCTAGCTTGAGTCATAACCCAAGTTTTGTTTGATGCAACATATCCTCTTCACGGGGATTGGTAAGGGAAGGCACTAGATGACAATTAGGAAATGGTTCAAAAATTATTGTCTAGGGTGAACCTTGGCTTTGTGGAGGATTCTTATTTCATCCAAAGCACACCTGGTGATGGTCTTGAGGACATGCAACTATGGGAGCTCATTGACCATGTCTTATACTCGTGGAAAATAATTTGGTTCAAGAGTTTTTTAATTCGAGAAACACACAACTTATCTTAGGAATGCCAACCTACTTCCCCAACAAAAAAAGATTAATTGATTTGGAAATTCAATAAGGATGGGAAATATTCACTCAAGTTTATTGTCACATCACTGAGACCCTTGTGAACAAGGTAATTGGCACCTTATATAGTCTTTGCATGTTCCCCTTTGTATCAAATTTTTTATCTACAGACTAGTTTTGTAATTGCTTGCCACAAGGTTTAGATTGAACTCCAAAGGGGTTCCATGCTCCATAATTTCTCCCATTTGTGAAGCCAACCCAAAGACAACTTGCACACTTTTTTCATTGCTCCCATGTTCTTGAAAGTTTGGTGTGAGACAAGTATTTGGCCAAAAATCTAGCACTCGGTCATAACATTAATGAAGGAGTGCATATTCACTTAGCTTGATACACTTGGCCCCACGACAAAAATTATTTCGTGTGTCAATTATGTGGACTTTATGGCACATACAAAATGAAAGGTTGTGGGAGAACATTGAGAAACCTACTGCTCTTTCCCTATTAGCTACTCACAATTTCCTTTCTCAATGGCAATATGTGAGAGCTTTAAGTACCCCTTGTAACGTTCATCGCGAAATGCCCACATGGAAAAAATCCAGTTTTAGTTTCTTAAAATGTAACATATCAAAAAATTCGATTTCGAAGCCTGTATTCGAAATGATTTAGGTGATTTTGTTTTTGCCATGCCTTTTTGGCGCAACGACAACTTGCAACCTTCCTATTCATGTAGCTAAAGCAAATGCCCTTCTCGAAGCAATGAAGTGGGTGAAGAGAACGAAGTTAATAAATGTCACTTTTGAAATTGACTACAAACAAGTTGCTAACAACATTAATTCGAGTTCAGTCACTAACTCCGAGTTTGAATATATTTTGTTTTTGTGCAAGGATTACCTCTCCCTTATTTACAACTCATTTGTGAGTTTTGTTAGATGGCAAGCTAGTCAAGTTGCTCATGCCTTGACAAGAGCTTATAGATTTCATGCTAGTCCTCACTATTTTGAGCAAATTCCAAATTGTATCAATGCTATTATTTTGAATGAAATGATATAAGTCGTTTGCATTAAAAAATGATTTAGTTTCACATGTAACACCTTCAAATTAGAATTGTTATATATTGGCGAGGGTTGTGCACATGTGGTATGTTATGAACTTTAAGGATGATGCAGATAAATAGTGTTTAGAATTAGTATTGCTCAATAAAAATATGCCTATCAAAAACCTCAAAATTATATTTATTTCACTTTTTATGATTACTATTCATATTTGATTGTTTTCTTTTACAAGGAGATAATTTTGGGGCCACGATCTAGAAACAACTTCTTTGTGTTTTCAAGTTTAAGCTTGAAGAAGGTGAAGTATATGCTATATCAAATTCATTGTGCACCCTAATAAGGGAGACTATTGGACGTCTCGACATCCATAATAAATTGTACTTTAAGTAGAAGACAATTGCCCAAAATCCAGGTAAAACAACCTTGTCGAAAAACATATTCGATTTCACCCCCTATAGCTGCATTTCATGGGAAATTCGACATCAATTACTTAATTGACATGTAGCTATTTTCGATTATCATTTTTATTATTAATTGTTATATAATTATTTTTTTAGTCGATTACTATTATTTATTGAAATTATTATATGATTATTTTGTCTCTTTCAAATATAATGGGAATCCTTAATTGCACTACCCATGTGGGTGATTTTTGTGTTATTCCAAAATTACCCTTCCCATGAAGATACAATTTCGTTGCAAACTTATACAATAAAATAATGTTTTCGTTGTCAGCTCAACATCCCCAACCCTTCCTCCCCCTCACTACAACCCATCCTCCCCCTCCCTCCGTGCCTCACCTACCTCATCTCTAGCTCCGTCGGTGCCTTTATCCACACCCTTTATGCACTATGAACCCAAGAAAGTACCTAACCACAATATCAATCAAAATCCTTACCCTACATTCAAAGTGCAATGCATAATAGTGGTATGGAGCACAATACATAACTCATGTATTTCTCGTTGTCATGATCTATCTTTTGATGTTGGCATACAATAGGCTCATGGCATCGGTGTTGGTGGATCTGGATGTGGATGGGATGCGTGCGACGAATTTGGCCATGGGTGAGGTGCACATGGCCTCGTGATACTCATAACTGGACTAGTGTAACGCGATGGTGCTCGGATCTGGATTGGATTGGCATGATAGTGGAGTTGTTTGGTGTGACAAAATGGTCATGAACGAAGAAAGGGGAAGGGGAGGGGGGGTGTGGGGATGGATAATCGGGTAATTTCCAATATATTAGTAGTGCCAATAGCAAGTTTATGTAGTGCCAATATCAACTCCCATCCAAGAGCCACTTGTCGCGGCCCATTGCAGCAGCATCTGCATGATTGCCACGGACGGTTCAGATCGCATCATTATCCATCACAAACGGCATCTGATCTAACAGCAGCATCATGCGCCATGGAGCCGCCAACTTCCACTACTACGGTATATAAAAACGGCACCTCAATGTTTTTATTGCCCTACTTCGCTAATTCTAATTCCAATTCTCGATTTACCACCAAAAACAGCCACCCGAGGTTTCAATTTCGCTGAGAAACAAAGAGAGGCTCTATCTCTTCTCTGCGACGACGCCGTTTCTCTCCCTTGAGGTACTTGCACCGTTACCACACTCTCGATTAGGGTTTGGCGTTTGAAACCCTAGGGATTTTAGTTTATTAGGAAGAAAATATCGCTGAATATATTGCTGTGGCTATCTGTTTTTTTTTTCTTCCAAATTTTGTATTGTGATGACGCCAGCATTAGATTATCTGATGCGGTTGATCTTACATTACGAATTATTGTTGCTATAATTTGATACTCTAATCATTGTGGTCTCCTAGCACTTGGGCAATCAAGAATCTAGTTTTTGATTGAGGCTTTCCGTTAAACGCTGTCGCTAATTGCTTTTTATTTATTTTTATTTTTATGAAGGTAAAGGACCTTTTGTTCAAGCATGGGAGATAGCGAACCGGTGGTTACTGAAGCATCTGCTGCTGAGGCATATGCTTCGGCTGGTTATGCTGAGACTGGGTCGAATCCTGCTCCCGAGGCAGGTGCTACTGTTGATCAATCAGCTGGAGAAGCTGCTCAGGCCAGTTCAACTTATGGTTATGGTTATTCTAATGTTGGTGACGCGACTGCGTATGCTGGGGATCCGAATTCCGTCCTACAGCAAGCTCAATTCAGTGCAACTGGTGAGTCCAAGCCAGCTGGTAGAGCGGCTGATGCTAACGAGGCCTCTGCTGGGGTTGGAAGCACAGCTGCTGACTCTACTATGGTTTCCGACTACAATTCCTCTGTAAATGGCGGTGTTGTCGGTGCAGTGGCAAATGCCGTGGGACTTGAAAACGGGAATGCGTTGGAGAATGCTGATGGGTCGGCTGATGAGAAGCAGCTAGCAGATGGTTATGGTGTGCTTTTTTTTTTTACCTTTTTACTTTCAATGGAATTATCCTTTTTTAAATTTTATTTTTGGACAGTAAATTCAGCAGTAGAAGTCAAGGTTAGGGGCATAATCTACAGTCAAAACCTAAGACTTAAGTGCTTTATTAACTAGCAAATATCTAATGCCAGACCTTGCAGCTATTTCTTTTTATGATTTTTCTATTCAAGTTTTATATCATTGTTGATAGTTAGTGTTTTTTCATCAATGTTCATATAAGAGAAAAAGAAACGAGTTTTAATTATCTGCAGGAAGAAACTTTACTTTTGAAAGTGGAGTTTTAAGTTGTAACAAGTGGTCTAATTTTCATGTTCTTCCTATCAACCGAATAGTTTATTACCAGCATATCAGGACTAATTGAGTAGATGTACAATGCTATTTTGGTATTTCTGTTCACTTTAATTTCAAGTGGCTTGATATTTAGCCAAGCTTAAACTTATAATTTGATATGGTTCTCAATCTTTGATAAAATGAATAACCTTATTTTTTGTATAAATAAATAAGTTTGCGCATTTAAAAATTGATTTCATTTTAATGGTTGACTAATGCAAGGAGTACGATTTTGATTTTTTAATTTTGATACCATATGTTTTGATTCAATTCTGTATCACTATTCTTTCCTTCAGTTATCGCAAGGATTAAAATTGATGTTGAAACTGTTCTGTTGAAGCATGACTTTTATATTACTAATCCAATGCTTAATGTATATGTATGGGTCTTTCAAAAATTCTGTTTTTGTAATGCTTTTGCTATTGTTCATGAACATGCTGTTATTGAACCAAATTATGACCATACCCTATTCATTTTAATTTTTTATTACCATTAGCAGCTGCGTTGTCTGCTGAAGAAGATCGACTATGGAATATTGTAAGAGCTAATTCTTTAGATTTCACTGCCTGGACTTCCTTGATTGAAGAGACAGAGAAGGCAGCAGAGGTATGCTATGTTGACGTGAATTAGATGTTGGGTTGCACCATTATTTACACATTTCGCCTATAAATTACCTGAAGCTTTTGACTTGTCTATTTTGTTGGTGTTGTTAACTTCAAAGTTCTTTGATGCAATGTCTTATTTGAATATGTTAGGTTTGTTGTAGCTGTATTGGATTCCCACTGGGTTGCATATAGGGGATGGGTTTGCTCTTTTTGTTGGGGTAGAGACACTGTTGGGTGGGGGGAGTGTTACTGTTATGTATCATGTGTCAGCTATTACGTGCTAAACATTTTTTGAACTTTTATTGGTTCAAGATGTTGGCTTCAGCCAAATACTTGTGATATTTCCTTTTTGAGAATTCTGAGATATTTTTGTGACTCATTACCGGATAACAGTTAGGATGAGACTGTATTATAATAAGGTTGCCTGTAAATAAATGACTGATTTGCTGTGCTTTCATATTTTTTAAATATATGATTTAATATGCATGCCATTATGTTAAAATTGAATCTCTGTTTCTTTTGTATTCTTAATTAAAAGTGTCTATATTGAATACATTTTTTTTTGGGTGATTTCTCTGGTATTTGATTTTTGCAATGGACAATCAAACAACCATGTTTTGCAATTTATTAGATTCATTTTAAAATGTTCTTTTAGTTGTTGAACCAATTGACATCCTTCCCTCACCTCCCCCTCTTTTGTCCACCTCATTTTGTGGATGTTTAATATTCTTGCAATTGTATGTTCAGTTGACGACTTATTGTTATATATTTAGTGTCTTGTTTTCTGATACTTGTGAAACTCATTAATGATTTTTTCATTGAAGGACAATATTTTGAAGATTCGAAGAGTCTATGATGCTTTTCTAGCAGAATTTCCCTTGTGCTATGGTTATTGGAAGAAATATGCTGACCATGAGGCACGTCTTGGCTCTATTGATAAAGTTGTCGAAGTGTATGAGCGTGCTGTTCAAGGGGTTACATATTCAGTGGACATGTGGTTGCATTATTGCATATTTGCTATAACCACATATGGGGATCCAGACACTGTTCGTAGGTAATGGAAGTTTAGTTGTTTGTCTTCCTTTTTTTTTTTTTTTTTTTTTTGCATTGGTAGGTTTTGATTTGATATTCCATTCTCTAGGCTCAGCTGTTTCTTGCCTGCTTTCTAACCTAATTTCAGAATGCGTGCAACAGTGATATCTCCCTTGTATGGCGGAAAAGCTTTGATGGGATTGCATGCCAGAATGTTTTCTATTCTGATGTTTAAATCCTTGGTTTTAAGTCCACTATTTGTGGTAGTTTGAAAATTTTAGGATCATTTTCTCCAATATACTTTTTTCATTTCATTTCAAAGTACATAGTTTTCTAGGTTTTTTTTTTTTTCCTTCTTGTTGGAGTGGTAGCTCTTTATCTTTGACACTCTGAGGTGCATCAATTTTGCAAATTGCTGCTGAGAAGATCTCGTCTGGTTAAGGGCTAAGATGTCCTCTATGACTGCTCCATTTCTCAGACATAGTATGAATTATTGCAGGAAGGTAAATGCAGCGTTTGGATGTCTTACATGATGTTACGAGTGATTTGTTTGTTCTCCTTGAACACTAGTGCTGCTGTCTCCCATACATGGACGTGCATCAGTAAATAGATGCTTGAAATCAAGTCATATATTAACCAGGACTGCTTGTTCATTTGTTTCAGGCTTTTTGAACGAGGATTAGCTTATGTTGGAACAGATTATCTTTCTTTTCCCCTCTGGGATAAATACATTGAATATGAGTACATGCAGCAGGACTGGGCCCGCATTGCTGTGATCTACACCAGAATATTAGAGAATCCAAATCAACAACTAGATCGGTATTTCAGCAGGTGATTTCCTGTTTTATAGACCCCTCTCCATTTTATTTTTAGAAAAAAAACTTGTGTATAGTTTGCGCATTCTTTCTCCTTTTTTGGGTGTTTAATTTTACTTCCTTGGTGGTAACGGCATTGCAGCTTCAAAGAGTTAGCTGGAAATCGACCTTTATCAGAGTTACGAACTGCTGATGAAGCTGCTGCAGTGGCAGGAGTTTCTTCAGAGGCTACTGGGCAAGCTACTGAGGGAGAGGTTCATCTTGATGGTGCAGAGCGTTCTCCTAAATCTGTAAGTGCTGGCTTAACAGAAGCAGAAGAGTTGGAGAAGTATATCGCCATTAGAGAAGAGATGTATAAGAAAGCTAAAGAGTTCGATTCTAAGATCATTGGTTTTGAAACAGCTATCAGGAGGCCCTACTTTCATGTACGGCCCCTCAATGTTGGAGAGCTTGAGAATTGGCATAACTATCTGGACTTTATAGAAAGGGAAGGTGACTTCAGCAAGGTAACATATGGTTTCTTATAAGAGTGCATTATGTTCCTAGTTTTTCCTGTTATAGATTGACTTACAGTAAGTAATATCTGTTGTATCATATGTTTTATTGGCTAATCCGTTGGATGAAGCAACTTTTTAATCGGGAAATTGAACTGAGACTAAAGCATGGGCCTTCAATTTGGTTTCTTGAGGATAAGTACTTCAAACCTTAATTTGTCAGTGGACATTCTAGGTTCATCATGGTTTGTAAAAGTTTATTCTTTTTAAAGTGTGAATGTTATGCATGCAGGTGTCTTCTTATCTTCTTAATCATCTGTCACTGGCTAGGAGGGTCCCTCCTTTCATATTTGAGGGGCCTCTCTGTCCCGCTAAGGAGTATTTCTTGATGCTTTGTATTTTCCTTTTATGTTTTATATTATTGATTTTTCTTGTATCTATATCATCAATGACAATTTTACGACATCGTCTTGTCTTTTGTGATTTAGATTGTCAAGTTGTATGAGAGATGTGTCATTGCATGTGCCAATTATCCTGAGTATTGGATACGCTATGTTTTGTGTATGGAAGCCAGTGGAAGCATGGATCTTGCAAATAATGTTCTTGCTCGAGCAACCCAAGTCTTTGTTAAGGTAATTTCATTAAATACCAGTCATATGAATGCATTTGTCGTATTCATCTCTTAAGTTTTGAAGCTTTGAAGTGAGATGAGAAGGTAATGTATTTAATGGACTCCAGCGCATGGTTACTTGTTGATGTTGGTTTTTACATGAATAAAGTAGTTCGCTTTTACTAACTATAGTTCTTGAAACTCAAACTTGTGTGATGATACACTCAAAGTCAAACATATATGTCTTATTGAAGCAAAAGTAGTTGGTTATAATTGATGCTTCAGAATAAGGGATTTTATTTATCTTTTTAGAATTTTGTCCTAATGAAATAGATTATGGTTGCAGCCTGTTTCAAAAAGAGTTGTATACTTATGGTGGGTTTCTTTGCTTGTGATTCACAAGCAAAGAAACCTTTGTGACTTCTGGGACCAGTTGTCACTTCTAACCATTGTGAAAAAATGATGTTCCTTGAGTGTATTTTGATTAGAAATAGAAAAGTAGTATTTTAAGGCTGTACACTTTTTTTTTTCATCTTCTATATTTTGCTATTTAATCTATATGTGAGAAAGGATTTCTTTGAAGATACATTGTGGGCAATTTGTGGATATATAAGTTTACATGTCTTCTCTATTCCCTTGGTGGGCTGCCTGAGGTGAGAAAAATGAATCTTCCATATACAGCATTATCAAAATCCCATTCTTTAGGTGAAGGCTTAGTAATGGTGGCTTAGTATTATTTTTTGGGTTCTAGCTCGCTTTTGTTTGAGGCATGGGTTTTTAAGATGTATGGGCCCATTTTACCTGATGTTGAAATTGGACTAATAAAGAATGGGGGTAGTAATAATTTATGTTGGGAATCAGGCTTCTCTAAAAATTCAACTTGTTAGGTCATATGCATGCCCAATAGTGTTTTTATATATGTACATAATTTTTTGGCCTGTCAGGTAGTGATTTCATGCCTTCCATTTTTTGGTCTTTTTCTTGATTTAGACAATGTAATTTTCAGTAATAATTTTTAAATATAAGCATAATTAACATGTTGCCAAATTGTACAGATTACAGTCATAACTCATTTATTGTGCCAGAAAAGAATTTCCCTTAGTTTTTCTGCAATGTAGTCATTTTGTTTGTCATAATGCAGAGACAACCAGAGATACATCTTTTTTGTGCTCGGTTCAAGGAGCAGACTGGAGATATAGATGGTGCTAGAGCTGCGTATCAACTTGTGCATACTGAAACTTCTCCTGGTCTTCTTGAAGCAATTATCAAACATGCCAATATGGAATACCGACTGGTATGCTGGCTTGTAAAAGTGTTTTTATAGATTCTGACTTAATTTTAGTATTTGTTTACAAGCTTTACATTGATTGATATTGCAGGGAAAAATGGAGGATGCCTTCTCTTTGTATGAACAGGCCATTGCCATTGAGAAAGGAAAAGAACATTCACAAACATTGCCGATGTTGTTTGCTCAATATTCTCGATTTGTATATTTGGTATGTTCCTTAACATATTTGCATTGTTGTTTGCTCAGTATTCATGATTTGTATATTTGGTATGTTCTGTAACATGCATGCAATCTGTTCTTTATTTAAAGCTTTCAATGGGTTAGACATGCATATTTTTTTTATAAATTCTTAACATGTCTGCATTTTGTTAAGCCATACTGATTGTTGTGCTTTGTATGCTTCTCATACATTCCCATTATTTTACAGTTTTTCTAGTTTTATACCTCTGGTAATATAGCTCAATTGTGTGGAGATGGTCTTGTCTTGTTCCTTAAATCATTCTGTCTTGTTTGGTCATTAGGCTTCTGGGAATGCAGAGAAGGCAAGGCAGATTCTAGTTGAGGGGCTTGAGAATGTTTTGTTGTCAAAGCCACTACTTGAGGTCTGTCTTTACTATTACTTTCCTTGTCCCACTAAATTCACTCATTATGTAGTTGGTGATTCTTCTCTTTGTATTTCTAAGTGTTCTTCATCTGTAATGAGATTCTTTAATTCAATGTTACATGCAGGCTATATTGCATTTTGAGGCTATTCAACCCTTGCCAAAGCGCGTTGATATTGACTTTCTGGAGTCATGGGTTGTCAAATTCATAATGCCTAACTCAGAGAGTACTGGTGTAGCAAGTGCAACAGAGCGTGAGGAACTTTCTAGTATTTTTCTGGAGGCAAGTCCTTGTCAGAATGGTGTTCTGGCATGTGTTTTAAAGGAGTTTCCTTAAGAAATGTGTTTAATTTTTGACTATTTTGACAAGAGTGTTTATTTTTTGTTTTTTTAATAATAGTGTGTTTATTATTAATAATTAATAATTGTTCCATGCAAACTCTAAATGGTTTTGCTGGATAATTGAGTTATCTGAGTGTCCTGTGGGTTGATTGATCATTGTGACTGACTCTGCCATGTGAGACAAGACAAGGCTTTGTTGTTACTGAGTGATGCAAGACTCTCACTTTGAACACACACAAACCACATTACTTTATCAAACAAGTATCTAAGTATTTTTTCCCAACAGTTTACATTTAATTATTAACCTTTGAGGTTGTAGCAGGTATGATTAAGTATAGGTGACTAAAGTGGATAATGATAGGTAATTTGAACAACTTGTGTTTGTATGCAGGCGTGTGTGTGCATTTGTGTCTTAGGAGTGTGGGTATGCACATAGGTGGGCATCTGCATGCATTTGTGCCTGTATTTGTAATATTGACCATCTATGTAAGGTCGAATGACAAGGATTAGCTCTTTTGACGCTAACCTCGTTTGTAGAACTAATCTTATTGGAGAACTGATATGTGTCTTGCTGTAATTAGGTGTACTAACGAAGTTTTGTTAGTGAAAATTTTAAGCTGGCCATGGATCACTTACATATTTGGCTATGATATATGCCAGGAATATGGAATTTCAGATAAGTTGAGGGAAAATAAAGATTTGTTATGAAAATTGAAAAATGATGATCAAAATGGAAGGTGGAACTTGTTCGCAGGGAAAATGTAGGAGTGACTGAAGGAAATTTAGCAGTGATAATATTTATGTTTCGCTTCCCTGAATTTAACTTTTGTCTCTAAACAGTTTTTGAAATTGTAATTGATTTATAATTTATAATAATAATACACCTGCAGATACCATTGGCAATTTGATATATATTTGTTCTATTCTCTGGCTTCTTTATAACTATATCTAAAATGAATACATTTTCTATTTTATGGTACTACTATTTGATGGTCTTCTGTTATTATTTTCAAAGAATTTGTTATATTTAATTTTTCCTGAGTTTGTGTTTACGATTCTTGAAAGGCCTGCCTTCTCTTTTTTGTATTTTACATTCTGAACTATATAATCTGAGTATTATTAATTTTTATGAACTCTGTTTTTCTTCTTTCCAGTTTTTAAATCTCTTTGGTGATGTTCAATCTATCAAGAGGGCTGAAGATAGGCATGCCAAATTGTTTTTGCCACACAGAAGCATGTCAGAGTTGAAAAAAACGTCATGCTGAGGATTTATTAGCTTCAGACAAAACAAAAGCGCCAAGATCTTATTCTGCCCAGTCACCTGCCCAATCTGCAATGGGTGCATATCCAAATGCACAGAACCAGTGGACTAATTATGGAGTTCAACCTCAAACTTGGCCTCCAGTTACACAAGCACAAGGGCAACAATGGACTGCTGGCTACACCCAGCAGGTAGAGTATCCTTTTCTTTGTGTTAATCAGGTTTATATATGTGATCCACTGATGTTGGAGATTTTTTTTGAGCCATGTAGTCTGTCAAACGGCTTAATGTTTACCATTTCTGTGTGTTATACTAGTTGATCAGAAATTATGCAATACATCTGCTTGTGTTATTAGAAATGGATATAGACATGTAAAATGCTACACAACCCTGTCCATTAAGCTGCAGCTTATTCGCATTGTTGAAGTAGAATTTTTGCCTCTTAAATACTGTTGCAATTTAACTTGATATGCCTTGTACCTGTAAATAATTGCTTCATGCATCTTTATCTACTTGAAAACCATGTCCGGAATGCACTTACGCTATGCTTGATACTTTTTCATGTACTGAAATGATATATATATGTGTGTGTGTATATATATATATATGTATGTATGTATTCTGGAGTTAACATTTGTTTTACTTGTGTTCTGCTGCTTCTGTTATGCGTTTGTGCACCTATTAAATCACGAGTTAGGTGTTACATGCTTCATTTTTAGTTATTCTTTACGTGAAACTTCTTTATTATTTTGTTATCAATTGTGTTGTCATTTTATCTGCACTTGTTTTAGCTGATTGAACTGATTCATTCTGATTTTATACAGCCTTCCTACGGGGCTTATGCTGGATATGGGGGCAACTATGCAAATTCTCAATTGCCTACATCAGTTCCACAAAGTACTGCATACGGAGCCTATCCTCCTGCATATCCTGCACAGGTACACAGCAGTTTTTCTATTTAGTTTTAGTTATTATTTGGCCCCTAATATGTATTTGGATTAGCGGATACAGTTCTGTTGTCGTGTTTGTCATTTTTTAAGGTAATCAAATCGTCAATATGAGGACTTTTTTATTGTGATTTTGTTGTATTGAAGAAGGGAAAGTGAAAAAATAAGGAAAGTATGAGAGTTCCATAGGGAAAAAAGATGGAGTGTGTTTGCTTTGCCATTCAAAGGCTGGTAGCATGAATTCCAAAGCGCCTGAACCGACAAGTTATGCAGGGTTGCTGTGGCCAAACTGAGTTTGTGGGGGTATAAACGGTATCCCAAATATGCACGCAGTTGTTTTATTAGCAAACCAGTGGGCACCTTTCGGAAGTTGAGTCGCAGCAGTTTAACTGCAAGATCTCTCATTTCAACAATACTTCTCTGTTGATTTGACTTAACGTTGTGACTTTCTTAATTTCTTGTTTATATATATTCTGATAAACATAAACAATTGCAAATTTCGTCTAATGTTGATTCTTTTGTCTGAATTTCAGCCGGCGGTTCCTCAACAAAACTATGCACAACCTGGTGCTGCAGCCCCTGCACAGCAACCTGCTGCGGTTCCTCAAGCCTATTACGGGAGTTATTATTGAGCTGACAATTTGAGATGGCCACTGTTTTCCCTTTCTGTAATTTTTTTCCCTTCATATTATAGGTAATTTGATGATATTAGGGAATCTGGAGCATAGGTGTAGTGTAAACTTTCAAGTTATACTACTGAAGATAGATAATCATTTTGACTAATTCGCAATTGTATTTTAGCTATTTTGATGTATATTTTTTTTTTGTTATTTTCTTTTCACCGGTTAGTGCACGTCTTTCTTTAATGTGGAACTAAGTAATAGTTGGTTTTTCAAAAGTACCTTTGCATAATCGCATATGAAGTGTTCGTATTTTTTTTGGTGAATATTCAAAGAGTTCGTATTTCACTAGGTCTCTAGTTTCTTAAACGAGTCTTTGCATGAAACATTTTTTATTAAATATTTCTCTGGTTTTGGTTTTCTATTAGCATTGTCTAATTGTTATGATTATTTTTGTTCTGTAGTCTTAAAATATCATGGTTATTTTAAGACTAAATTGCAATTTTAGTTCTCTATAATTACTAATTTATGATTTTAGTTATTTTTTCTCATGATTTTGGTCCTCTTTTTTAGAAACTTCGTAATTTTTGTTAAATACTCAATTTTGTATGTTATTTCCCTTTTTTTTTTCAATTGAAGACCTAATATATTTAAGCTGTCATAAAAAATAATTAATTAAAATATAAAAAGTAAAAGAAATATATGCAAAAATTTTGACTGGATCAGTCGGCTAGATTATCTTTTATGTAGGGTGAGCAAAATGGAGTTAATGGACCAGTTAATTTTACATCTTGATATCTGTAATTTAACCTGCACACTCACACAAAAAAAGAAAATATTTTATCTACAACATAATTCTATTTTCTAAAATTGTCCAAGTAACGTTCAAGGTACTTGCTATTTATAAACTGCACATTTGACACTTAACTTTAAAGAGGATATAGTTTTTTTTTTTAAATAAAGAAATTTTCAGCATAAAAAGGAGAAATAAAATCTACGTTGAAACTTGAAAGAAACTGACAGAATTTTGGAAGTAGGTGTTTGGAGTCAAAATTTCTATAAATAGAACACGTACGATAGTTTATTAATGATGTATACTTACAGGCTAATTTATCAATATAGATTTTTTTAAATAGTCATTTTTATCTTTAAATATGTAAATATTGATAAATTTATCTTTGAAAGATGAAAATTCAAATTTTTGTCATTAAAAGTGAAAAACGTGCTATAAATTCATTTGTCTGTTAATATTAATGAAAAAGTCTACATGACACATATGGACGAAAATGTCGCAAAATGATTGTCAACATAACTATTGAATAGATTGAACCAAAATGTCAATAAGTTATTGAACTTGATTTGTAATTAATGTTACTAACAATTATCAAATGTTTTAACTATGAAAATTAAGTAAAAGACACTATCACATTAAGATGCCTTTTTCTCCCACAATGCAAGAATCCACTCCTTGATTATTGAGAAATAATTCGAACATACACTTGAATTGACTTATCTCATTGGGGTGAATTGATATTAATTTAATTGCTAAAATTAGTTATTTGAACTCGATTTATAATTAATGTTAACACACTTTAGCAAACTAATTGAAGAGGTTCACCATAAACTTTGTTTGGCTTTGATAAAACAAATGGATTAGATGAAAATAGAAAAAAATAAATGAAGAAAAAAGGAAAATAGAATGAAATTTTGGGTTATTTGGTTTGAAATAAATAAATGAAAAGAAATAATATGAAATTGTTTGGTTTAAATGAAAAGAGAGGAAAACATTATCAAAATGAAGCAATACAACTCATTATATGATTGTGGATGCAACGTGTCCAGATTGTAAGTGGTACAACTCCAGAGTCATTAGTTCATGCAAACCGTGATTGTACAAAGGCTGCTGAAGTTTTGAAGTCTTGCTAAATAGCTTGAGCTCTTGTACAAGACCTTAAGAGAGCAACAGATGTGGACATAAGTTTGGGTAAAAAAACCACGGTTGGTTTGATATACGAAGCTAAGTGGATTCCTCTTGATTCGAGCATAATTAAATTAAACTGGGATCTAACTTTCAGAGTGTTGGAGATCAAGATAGATATATGGCAGGTTATGGTACTGACCTTTCATGTAGCTCATTGATTTTGGAGGAACTTTGGGCCATTGATTATGGTTTAAAGGCATTCACACAACCATGGGTTTACAAAAGTAGTTATAGAGTCGGACTCTCAGGTGGTTGTTAGTTTGGTTAATAAGCTGCAACATTTCGGATAATACGTGCACCCATCTTGGTGAGAAAATTAGTGGGAAAATGGCTGATCTTGATTTCTGCATTATCCAGCATGTGCCAAGGGAAGTGAATTGTGCAACTCACCCTTTTGCTCAACATGTCTTACACTTTTTGTCGTGATGCTATTACATGTCTATTTCAAATTTTGCTAATTCTGATGTAGTGAATGATGTTATGCATCTTACGAACCCTCAAGAATTTGAATAAAGTTTCTGATTGTTGGGCAATTAGCCCACAACAGTGCAACAAGAAAAAAAAAAAACTCATTACAAAGCAACATAATTGATCACCAAAATTAAAAGTAGTAGCACAATCGATTATCAAGATGTAGAGTCAATTATCAAATGTGAAAAATGCAACACAAAGGATTATCATGATACTTGTGTGCCAATTTCCACTATATTACTACTCAGTCGAGCGACGAAACATTTTTAGCGAAATATATAACTTTTTAAACTTATTTCTTCATTATTTTACTTATACCAAAAAACTACGTGCCTGTTTGAAAATCCGTTCGTTGGAAATGAACGGACTTTCGCCAAATGAGTCCCTTTGTATCTTTTAAAGCCAACAGACGTTTGGAGGTGTGTGAGCAATTATCCAAACATGCTTTACATTTTTCATCATCTTTTCTCTCATTTTCTTACCTATTTTTTATCCCACTGAACTGAGTGAAAAGATGTGCAGAAAAATCGATCTAAAAACATCCTATGAGGGTGAGTCTTCTCTTACTCTTAGTAGAACATGAACATTTCCAGATCCAAGTACTGCCATTCTTCATAGAAATCACTTGTAAATTGTAATATATGCCCTGAAATCCAACCCGTCCATTAAATATTCACTTGAAAACAATCTGACCCGTTGACACTCCACAACCTTTATCCTAGGTACCCAATCCGAGGGTTACAGTTTCGTGCCACACTCACCGATAGATTATATAAAAAAGAATCACACATCACATGACTCCACTCACTCCTTCAGTCACTACTCACTACCCTCATTTTTTAACATTCCCCTCTGCGCTGCGCACCATTCTCGATCTCCGATCTATAAACCCCACAACACCCTCCTTCCTTCATTCTCACCCTCACTCTCTCTAAAAACAAATCTCGTTTCTCTCTCCTCTCGTTGGGCCTCTTCTTCGGGCTTCCCGGCCCAACGCCACAACCTTTTTTTTCTGCTCTTTCGATTTTTTAGGGTTTTCGCGCGCTCTCCCTTTC
Organism: Glycine latifolia; assembly: GCA_013407115.1. Lineage (NCBI taxonomy): Eukaryota > Viridiplantae > Streptophyta > Magnoliopsida > Fabales > Fabaceae > Glycine > Glycine latifolia. The sequence goes on from CM023943.1 coordinate 25,980,313, forward strand.
TTCTTCTGCTAGGAGAAGCGCTGCATGCTCTGAACTTCCTTCCATACTCTTAGAGATGGCGTCTTCGTATCCCGGTTCCGTTAGTGCCGCGCAGGTTTTTGTTTTTTCACGTTGCTCTTTTTTTGTTCTTTGATCTGTGTGAAGTGAATGAATGAGCGTTTCTTCGGTTTCAGGTTGGTTCTTACTTCGTGGGACAGTACTACCAGATTCTTCGCCAGCAACCGAATCTTGTTCACCAGTTTTACTCCGATTCCAGCAGCATGATTCGCGTCGACGGAGATTCAGTTGAAACTGCGCACGATGTGTTGGTATGCTTTACGCATCGTTCAACTCTCTTATTTATTATGATGTTTGATATGATATTTGTGAGCTCCGTGCTCTGTTTATTTTTTTCTGGTGGTTTTGGCAAGTGGTAACTATGCTGCTTGTAAAGTTCCATTCCATGGTTATTACAGCGTTAGCGTGACACTGATGAATAGATGTTATGTTTAGGTTGACTTGCTTTTTAGATGTATCGGCTGGTGCGAATGCGCACTGTTGCCATTAGTTTTTGATGCTCTCAATTGGTGCTTAATTGTCTTTTCAGCTTTTGATTAGAAAGTTTCTCTTTGTCTGTTACTCGAATTGAGTTCTGATTTGGCGGTTTTTTTTTCCGGGTCGTTTTGTCCGAGAAAACATTTTCTGTTTCAGATTTTTAAAAGGATTGTATAGGAAATAATGAAAACAGAATAAAAACATAAAACAATAAAAATTTGTTTCCATTGTTTCATGTACAAAGTTTTGAAAACAGGAAATAAAGTTAAAGAAAGGTAACATTTTTTGCAAGTTAAAGTGACTCGAAATAAACAGACCCTTATATTTGGTATTTCTTGTTATGTTATTTTTCTGCCTTCTTTGTTTTTGGTAAAAATGCTGGCTGATAGCTGACCAGGTTAGATTTCTCTCATGCAGGAAATTCATTCAATTGTATCGTTACTGAATTTTACTACAATTGAAATCAAGACAATCAATTCTCTTGACTCTTGGGATGGAGGTGTGCTTGTGATGGTCTCAGGTTTTGTGAAGATAAAGGATATCAGTGGGAAGCGGAAGTTTGTTCAAACTTTCTTTCTTGCTCCTCAGGAAAAGGGTTACTTTGTAATGAATGATATGTTTCATTTCATTGATGATGAAGTAACGTACCCAAATTTGGTACCAGTGGCATCCGAAACCATTGACACACAACCACATCTTTCTGCTTCACTCGCTGAGCCACCAGGTAAATTAATTGCTGAATTATGTTTTCATGATATTTGTTTTTGACTAGTTTAACTGGAAATATTTTTGCTGCAGTCTTTATTCTAACATATGGTTAGGAGATTCATGATCTGTGCATCCAATGGCCTCCTATTTAACAAAATATTTTTTAAGTAGTAGGGCATAGCTGGATAGTTTATAGGTTTCCTGGCCACGATGTTTACGAACGAATTTTATGCATACCTTATTAACCAAAAGTTGTATGCTTGTGTGACAGATTTTCTCAGTCCTTCCTGTTCACTCCAATCTAAAATTAAATTTCATGTATATAAAGCATCAGTTAACTAGTGCACATGTCTTGCAGCAATTTTAATTGCAAAAAATATTGTTTTTTCTGAGTCCTGAGTCTCTGATTTAGCAGTTTCAGACTACGGTTTGGAGGAAGAAGCCAGGGAATATGTCAACTCAGTTCATATAGATGATGATCCAGTGGACGAGTATAGTCTTCCTGAGCACCAGCAGCAGCTACAAGAAGAACTTGAAACCGAAATTGTGGTGGAGGAAACTCCTGTACGGGAGACATCTCCACCAATTCATAGCGTTGCACACACTGTCCAAGAACCCCCTGTTGCTCTTGTGGAAGAGTCCTTTGAGGAGCCTCCTAAGAAAACATATGCATCTATTGTATGTAATACTTTCTATACATGTTTTTTTTTTTTTGGCAGACTACCTTTGTTTTGTGTGTAGCTATGCTCTATCCATAAAAAAGGTACCACATGACTGGAGTAACCAATATTCATTTTCAAATCAAAACAATCTTTTAGTTAGTTTTTCATATTTCCATAATTCTAATTTACCGATCATCTGCAAAGATTAAAGTTTTCAAGAAATACAGTTTTCTTATTTGGCTGAAGTTATTGCTTTGGAAGTTTCTTGTTCTTTACTCTAGCCTCTCTTTAATGTAGTCTTAGGCATCTAATATTGGAAAAATGTTAATTTATTGCCCTTTGCTGTATGTTGGACTTAAAACTAAATAAAGAGTATTTTTTTTAACTTTTGGTTTTTTGTCTTAATATAATCATGTTACAATGAACTTGCAGTTACGAGTTTCCAAAGGGCAGCCAGTGTTGTCAGCTGCTCCACAGTATGCTCCACAACATTCTTTTAAAAGTGCCCCACCTCCTTCAGAGTTGAACCATGTAGCACAGCCTGCTGTGCAGCAGTCAAGCTCTGCATCTATGTATGTTCCTGAGTCAGGGATCGAGGCCGCAGAAGAAGGCTATGGACTAGAAGAAGAAGGTTTAGTTTATGTGCCTGATATTATAACTCTTTTCTTGGCATATTTGGCGTCTTTATGTTTTTGAATACTTATGTCATTTATGCTAATGATGTGTGGGAGTTTTTTTATTCGTTCATTCTCAGTGAGGTCTTGCTGCACTTTTTACCAATAATGAGTGAGAATTGTCTATTTTTTTTATACAATTCTACTTGTAGAAAGATTTCTCAGGCCAAATTTCTTTTGGCAGAGACTATAGAGGTGGTTAGGAGGGGCATAAACCTTTTGATCCAAACTATCAGAAATGAAATCTTACCATTCTTTTTATGTTAAAATAGTTGCTTTGTTCTAGCGTTTTGGAAGCTGCATTTCTTTAAAATTGTTGCGTGACTCACATAATTTAATATTTGAACTTTATATTGTCTTAGAATTTTTAGAATTAAAATATCAAGTTGATTTCTGATCTTAATTGTTCCAGATGAAATAACATCTGTCTATGTTAGAAACTTGCCTGCTAATGTTACTGAAGCAGAGATTGACCAGGAATTTAAGAATTTTGGCAGAATTAAGCCAGATGGAATATTCGTTAGGGTCCGAAAGGTAGCTCCTCTCTTTGGATTACACTGAATGCTCATATTTCCATCTATGCCAAAAAAAAAAAAAGAAAAAAAAAACTAAATAGAAATTGATGTGTACAGGAAATTGGAGTCTGCTATGCATTTGTGGAATTTGAAGATGTTGTTGGTGTTCAAAATGCACTTCAGGTTTGTAGTTATTCTATTTATTTTGTTTTGTTTTTTGTGTTAAATCTAATATTTATTTGATTATCTAATTAATGAGTACCTTAATTAACAGAGAAACTAATTGAACATGTCTGAATCATTTATTGTTTATTTGCTTTACTCTGCTATCTGTTACAGTTACAGTAAATCTATAACATCAATTTCCCTGTTGGTTAAAGCAAGAACTTCTCTTTGTTCGTTTGTTTTTTTATTGTCATTATCAGATGTTTTATATGGCTATGGATTTTTAGGTTTCCTGATTCAATTCAATGGTTTATTTATTATGTTTAAGAAAAACTATGGATGTAGTTTCCTTAGTTGAATTTGTAGTGCAAGTGTTACTTGCAGCTAATTTAGAACTTTAGAAGATGAAATGAAGTTTTAAAACACCACACCTGCTATTGCTTTGGATTTGATTTTTGATCTTCTAATGTTCCAGAGTAGGAGTTTGAAACTGGTTGTTGATGATGATAAAATCAGAGAGAGAAAAATGTCCTTAATAAGCTTGGGATATTGAAATGAACTAAAGTGCAACACTTACTCATCTCTCAGGAAAGGGGTGTAATTTTTAAATTTAGAGCAGAGGGCAGTGTGGTTTGATTTAGCCAAAAAATAAATATCTAATGCTGCTTCATGCAACTGTTTTGTTATCCAGATTGCCCATATTATTTTTTTAACATGATTCTTTGGTTCACATCTGTCTTCATTTTTTTCTTTATTGTAGGCTTCTCCAATCCAATTGGCTGGAAGACAAGTATACATAGAGGAGCGGAGGCCAAACAGTGTCGGTGCGGCTCGGGGAGGAAGTAATGTTTTACTTCACTTTTTATCTCTTACTCTTTCAAAAGTTTTAGCTTCTCAAGTTATTTGGGGTTTACCTAATGGTTAATAAGAAATCTTTTGGAAGGTGTTTGTTGCTTGCGGCAATTGCTGGTGTTGGAGTGCACCTAAAAAACAATTGTGCAATAAAATTAGTGATCGGAGTGATGGCTGTTCATGCTAGGGCATCTGTTGTTGTGGCAGAACTTGGTATTTTGTACTGAAATGCCCATGTATATCTATTAGGTATTAGGTTAAACCCTAAAGTACTAAGTTCTAAATGACATGGCAATATGATGAAAGAGGGATCCAATAGGTCATTGGAGGAGTGATGGGGCCAACATGGAAATGAATTGAAGATAATATGGTTATAATCACAAGGCATAAATTCTGCAACTCTCCCATAAGCTTCACTTCTATGTGAGTTTTATTTAACTACATTTTAGATTAGCACAATCATCATATATGTAAGTGCCACTATCCAAATAAGGATATCAATCCTTTTAATAGTACATTTTTCATTGGTAGTACAGTTTTAACTCAGGGTGGATGACCAAAATAATACTTTAGTAGTATTCAAAATTTAATGTTTTAAGATTTACTCAAGTGCATTAAAAATGAAATGGTCTTATCGGATTTGTTATGAGATGGGATTCTTTTGGCCTTTCTTGTATTCTGTGGCTCTGTGCCTTTTCTTTTTATTTAAGGGAGCTTGCAAGGTAGATTACAGAGACTGGATATTTATTGTGGGCTAGTTGGTTTTGTAGTTTGTACATGTTCCACTCTTGCTTTTGTATAAGAAAATAGTATACCTTATCATCCTCTGTACTTGTTCTGCTTGTTCCCTTTTAATAAAACTTATTCTATGTCGTATATAAATAAATTTATTTGGAATTGGTGATACTTTTAGTATTTTGTCTTTTTGTTTTCTGTTAAAAATAGAAAATGATTTTTTGTAATATTGACATCCATTTCCTTTTATTTTTGGGTGATCAGGAAGGGGAAGAGGCAGAGGCAGTTATCAAGCAGATGCTCCGAGAGGGCGTTTTGGTGGTAGGAGCATGGGAAGGGGAGGTAATCAGGATAGTTCAGACTATTCCAGACTAAGAGGCGATGGTTATCTTCAGCGTGGTTCCCGATGAGGAAAATGTGACATAAACGCATGCACTCAGATGCCATTCAAGGGTTTATACAATTATCGAAATCTGTGCTTGGCGTGGGTATTTTCTACAGAACATTTTCTTCTGTGGTTTCACATAAAGTAGTCTTACGTTTTGGGTGCGTCTTTTTCAAGTAAAAGACATTGAGACTTAAACTGGTTTGTTTTGCATAGATCAGTTGGTTCCCCTTGAATGTTATTCATTATGCCGTTCAGGTGGGAAGTTTTGGTTGTTTGTATTGTACCATGTTTGGATTGTGGGGGCCTTTTAATGAGAAGGGGTAGTAACAAAGTGATTTAGACATCAATAGAGGCTGTGCTTCATTATCAGATGTTGCTGTGCATTGTTGTTGTGTGCATCAGCTCGTTGCCTTGATTTGTTTTGATAGTACAATGAGAATCTTATTTCTTTCCTTCTAATTTTGGGCATTGTTGACATGAAGATAACCAAATCTTATTAATGATTGATTTTACTTGAAAACAACTCCAATGATGAGAATGCTTCCCAAGATTTGTCTATTATTTAAACTTGGAACGCCCAATCATTACAAAAAGAATCTTGTTAGAGTTAAGTACACGGTCATTGTTATTTTCATGAACATGATATTCGAATTTTAATTGGATCATGCGCATGGATAATGCTCCAATGTGTGGAAATTATTTTATAGTATCTAAGCTGTATTAAATAATATAGAATATTTAAACATTTATTTTTTAGAAATAGGTCTCGTTTTTTTTTTTGTTTAGACAATATTTGATTTAACATTAGTATTAGTATTTTGTGTTAGTAATTCTTCTATGTACTCAACAATTTGAAATAAAAGTTCTCATTCTTACTGCACAAAAAATGTATAAAAATGTATCTTTCAGTTATTTTAAATTATTTTTCATTTATTTTACCTTTTTTTTTATCAATTCAAATTAACCAAATCCTAAGGATTTTTAAATTTTATTATAAATTCAAATGTATTTTCAAAAGTAGATTTATAAGTTTTAGTTATATAAAATGTTTGTTCTTGTGTACCGCATAAGTTAAAACAGTAGTTGTAATTAATAAATATTTTTCTTCCATTTTATTTGTCATCACATAAAATTTCATAATTTATAATTATTAATAGAGATAATTATCCTCCTTGACATATATAATTTTTTGTTTTTAATATATATATAAACCTTCAAAATATAACGTTGTCATTATTTTTTCCAACTGTTTTTTGTAAATAAATAAAAAATACAGACGAGTCTCTCTTTTTACTAGTATTCGATAAATAAAATCTCCATATTATTTCAACAGGTAACTAGTAAAAGTTCATAGGGAGCATGTCATCTCGTAGTGTGATTTCACTCAACACAATTCGGTTTTTCCTCACTTTTAGAAATCAGTGTCACGGTTTAGAGTTTAGATTGGTGTGTTTCTTCACAAGTCACAACAAACGCAAGTAAAATATCGTATTACCTATTCAACATTAATATTCAATCCTTCCTCATCCTTCTATAATCAAGTCAGAACTCAAGTCCCGTAATAACGTGACAATATTCTCCATGGCCATACTGCACCCCATCGCTGTCATCCCATCACATAAATCGGTCCCTAATTCTCCTGAGCTATGAAAAGAAGTGTTAATTTTTGGACATCCATAATTTACAAACACCACATCTCTCATTTTTTTTTATCATATCAGATCACCAATTTTAACAATTATTTGTCCCCTTCTCTCTTCCTATCTTTCTCAAGATGTCTACATCCTTTTAGGTGTCCAAGAATTATTTTTCTATGAAAAAAAAAAAGAACAGAATACCCAGTCTGGCTTCCGTTCATACTTAGGTCTTCTAGAACCTTTTCTCGAGCGTTGTGTATCTTTCAAGCTGGCGTTTGGAGCATGTTTTGATTACTTTCCATCGCATGTGTCATTGTCCTGTTATCTGTAATAATGTAATGGTGTAATATGTTGGTTCTTCTCTGCAGGCCATTTTCTTTTTCCAATCTCGTTTTTCCTTCTTAAATTGCAGTGCCTTTGATGCAACAAACCAAAACATACAAGTACTAGTAGTCCCAAATACATGTTATCAATCAGTAGACGTTGATCAATTAAAAGGGTTGCACACAAACTCGTCGCTTGTCTTAGTGTTACTACACATGAGTAATGAGTTTGTGAATTCAGTTATTTATAAACATTGGCTTCAATATAAGAACTTCATTACATCACAAGACACTCCCTTGTATTTGTACGTACAAAAACTTCATCACCAATTCAAGCACCTGCAGTAGCCATAGCTCCTTGATGAGAATGTGGAGGTAAACTTTGTGGTTCATTGATACCATCCTCGTCTTCCTCTGTGTCCCAAAGGAAACTAGCATATGCTGCTTGTACATGGCTGTTTTCATAAAACCATAAGCTATTGTAAAAACATTCAACCCCAATATACTACATTAATGTAGGTAAGCTAACATGACACGACAATTTGGTCTGAAAAGTACCATAACAAACTTCTTTTGATGCATAGGAATTGAAAACAGGTACTAGGAAACATATAACAACTCACGCACCCACACTGCTTAACAAAGTGAACTACATTCCTTGATAGTAATATATCATAAACTGAATGTTATAAAGCACATGACATGGCATACCTGTCTTCAGGAGAGGCTTGGACTGCTCTTTCAAAATAGCTGGAGGCACGTTCTTGGTCGTGATGTAGTTCCCAAACTAACTTCCCATATTTTGATAGAACCTCTCCATCATTTGGGTCTGCAAGTATGGCGCGGGAATAATACTCCTCTGCTCCTTCACGGTCTTGTTTGCACTGTCCAAACAACAAAAATCATCACCAAAAACATTCTCTAATAAAAACAACTCCCAAGTGTTGGTGTTTCTAAACGATTAGGATGATTTGTTTTAGGTTATTCTGAAAATAAATTTGTTCTATACTAAACATCAACAATTGATTTAAAGTTAGTTAGAATTACAAGATAAGTTAATTGAAATTAAACACTAGATGCATGCACCTCTACTTTTTTTTCATTTTTACTCGGTATAAATTAACTAAATCCTCTGAAAAAAGTTGTAATAGTAGCTTAGTATGACCCAACAAATTGGCTATCATGATGAGTTTTCAAACAAGGACAAACTTAGATACAATTCTTTAGATGTTGTTTGTGGTGTTCTTCAATCAAAATTGAAGTTTCACCATGACATTCTGCACAATAAAGATTTACATTAAAGGATTATGCAGATTAACAGGATAGAACTCTAATTATGATTAGAGAATGACACAAATAGCACTTAAAGAATTGCATCTATGTTTTTTCCTTTAAACAATTAGAGAGTTGGTTTCAAACAAAAAAGATATAGAACTAACCTGACACAAAAAATTGGCATAATTCCTCAGAAACAAAGGATCCCCAGGATTTTCCCTAACCATTTTCTTGTAATATTCTTCCACTTCATGCCTTTCTCCATCATTTCCTCCAGAACCCAAGGGATTATGATCACCACCACCTCCACCACCACCTCTACAACCACCTATGCCATCACCACAGTACTCTACACCAAGTCCCTTTGCAAGATACATTTCTTTACCACTACGAACCTCTTCCTGGTCACCAAAACTCACCCTACGAACTCCATCCTTCACCCTCACTTCTTCACTGAATATCACACCCTTCCCACCATTCACCACACTGAACCCATCTTCACTCTCACTTTCCATTTCTTCATCTTCCTCTTCTTCACTCAAGCCATTGTGCTTGGCAGTAGAGAAAGAAGGAATGGTCTCCAGCACCAAGCTCCTGTGTCTAGCTGAAGACCTCTTGGAAGGGTCTGAAAACTCAAACCTTTCTTCACTGTTGCAAGAAAAGTAGGCCAAGTCTTGCAAGTTCCCATCAGATTGGACTCTTCTGATTTTGCTTTTGTTTTGCCTTTCAAGCTCACCAATTGAGGGAGAGATTGGAGAAGAACCACATGCAAAGGACCCAGTTTGGTGGAAAGTGAGTTTGTGATAAGGTTGTGGGACAGTGGTTGGTGGAAAGTGTTTCAGTGCATGACAGGTTTCTGAGTGAATATTGTTGTTAGGACTATCTGTGAAGGAAGAGAGGAGGGATTCAAGAGCTGGTGTTGAAGAGCTTCTTAGCATCATGTTTTCTGATTCAAGATAACAACTTCTGTGTGTCTGTCCCTTGCTTTTTGATTATAAATCACTGAGAAAATATAACAAAACTGCAAATTACCTACTTCTTCAGGAAAATAAGAAAAAAACTAGAAAAAGAGAAAGACATTGGTTTTTGAAACAGAAAACAAATTGACATGGCTACAAGGAAAAATAATGATGCTGATTGCTGAATGCTGAGTAGAATCAGTATATTTAACACAAAAGAAATGTTTGGGGTTGGGAAAGGAAGACAAAGAGAAGAAAAGAACAATACCCTTTGTGATGCTGAAGAGTTCTTGATGACCCTATAAATCCTATGTAATTTCAGATGATCATTGGAAGGGAGAGACTTTTCTAGCAGCAGACATCAAATCAAAACAAACATAGCAATTTATAAGCTGGACCCTTTATATAATGTAAAGTGTGAACTTGAGTGGTTTAGCCTTCTCTGTCTAATATTTTAATTAAGAAAAAAAAGAAAATGGTTTAGTTTTCACCCTAAAAAAAAAGTTTATTTGGGTAGTGATTGTGTGGTGGATAGGGCATTTGGATCACATTTGATATGATACAATTCAACTAGAAGCAAGCAAAATATCTATCAACTTGAAGAGATTGTATCGTTTGGTTTGGTATAGTGGAAGGTGCACATGGAAGTTGGAAAGTACTTGGAAAAAGACAACCTTGTTTTGTTTTCAATGTAGTAATTAAAATGAGACCATTATTGTAGTACTTTCTCCTTCCATTATAATTATTCCATAAAAAAATATCTTATACTTTCTCCTTCCATTATAATTATTCCATAAAAAAATATCTTAAAATAATTATTATGTCAGTTTTTTATATAATATTAATTATTATTTTTATTTATCTATTATAATATTAATGATGAATAAAAAATTTATAAATAAATTAATAATATATAAATTTATTATTTTAAATATATTTAAAAAATTAAAACAATAATTATTTTTAGAAAAAATGAGTATTACAGATAAGAAGAAAACAGAAAAAGTAAAAGGAGCAATACTGATTATTGAAGCAAGTCGTACAAGCACACCAACCTTTCACATGGAGGGCATATCCCTCCAAGCGATTGGGATTTGGGATCCTTAGCTGGCACACGAAAATGTAATGAAGTTTATGGAACTTTGATTCACGTTTTAATTGACTCAAACATGAAACATCGCCTCTTCTTGTCCGTACACGTGGCTCTTTACGCACTTCTTGGACTATTCTATATTTCTAGTAGTATTTCATTTCATTACTGAATTGTATTCGACACCAATCGAACATCCCAGATGATTCTATTGGGAATTTCGTGTAACAAGTTCCTTATAAAATTCAATTGTAGAAACAAAATCAAAACGTACTTTCTCATTTGGGAACTGCTATACAATCTTTCTTTCTTGTAAATTAGTCTTCTATTTTTTTTGTCAGTTTCAACATTTATAAAAGAAACAACTTTATTTTTTTTATACATATTCTACAATAGTTTTATTTATATTTTTTGTAATACTTTTTAAAATTTTGTTCTCTTTCAATTACACTGTCCCGTTTTATTTAATATTTTTTTATCTTCTCTTCTATTTAGGTATGACAGTGGAATTTGATCCCATAGGAACCAAATTGAACCCGTCCCGACTTTGATGAGGAAAAATCGAGTTAATCAAGTTTGGGGTCAAGGTCGGAGATTCCCCATTAATTAAAAACGAGGACGGGTGAGTATGAGATTATTGATATCCGTCAGAACCCGCTTCATAATAAATAACATTAAAAAAATAAAAAATTATATTTAAGTTGTTCTTTTTTTTATTATGTAATTTAAAGATGTACTATTTAATCATATGATGTGCTACTTAATTTTAGGACAATATATATTTAAATGTTATGTATTTTGGGAGAAATTAAACATGTATGTCCTTATTTTATGCAATACCTATATTTTATGATTTTAATTGAATTGATTGATTTGATTTTGTAATTTTTAAATTATGATCTCATTTCCATATTTTGAATGTGGATTTTTTTATTGTTTTTTTGTTACGTAACTAGTCTTTTCGGCCAATTTTTTCAATAACAAAAGTTATATTATTTTTCTAATTTTTTAATTTTAATTAATTAGCGAGGGCGTAACGGGGTGGGAAAACCTAATCCCTAACGAGAACGGAGTATATATTTTTAACCCCAATGGAAATCCAGGACGAGGTCAGAGAGTGATTTTAGAGTCAAAGACAGGAATGAGGAATGCAAAACCTGTCCTCGCCCCATCCAGTTGTTATGCCCTATTTCTTTTCTCTCCTTTGTGTTATAAGAAATGTTGTATAAATTTAAAATTCCAATCCAATTTTCGGTCTAAAAATCTTCATTGTTGTATGTACTTGAAGACTAGTTGTAAAATGGAGGTGGATGAGATGATAAGTGTGTGAATGTTGTATTTGAAGAATTTTAATGACACTATTAAAGTTGTTAACAATTATTCTTAGAAAATTGATACAAGAGTTTCCTTCTGTCTTAAAACTTTATATATATAATAATAGATTGATTTTTTTATAAAAAGAAAAAGAGTAAGAAAAAATAAAAGAGAAATAAAATTATTAATTTAATTGAAAAAATATTATGAAAATGCTATAAAAATATTTATTAATAATATAATTTATTTTGTATTTGGTTTCACATTTTGTATGATTTTTTTTTGTTTTAAACGTGATTTTCAAAAACTAGTAGTGGGGTATAACTTTATGTTAGACATGATTTTTCCATTCTCAATTTTTTTTTCAGATATACGATAGGTTAATGATGCCTTCAAATTCTAGATTGCATGGTTGGGTGTCTCTATTCTAGTCGTGCATGTGTGTAAGTTCTAGTTATTTGTTATTTGAAAATTTGGACCTAATTTACACATAAATATGAATCCTCGATGCAAATCTAAAAAATATAAAATATAGTATTTATATTAAATTTAAACACACAAATTTTACTCATTCACCACATTTTTTCTTAATCAATAAAAGTATTTCACAGGATAAAATATAGCATTAAAATTGATAATTTAAAATTTATAAAATAATTTTATAACTTACAATTTATATTTATGTATTTTTTGTCATACTCTCGATTCTTAAGTTTTCAAACAATAAAAATCCTCAGCTAAGTTTTGTTTTTTACTTGAGGATCGAATATCAAAATTAGTTTTTAAATTCATTTTATATTAAATTAGTGTAAAAGGATCATTTAACACTCAGCTAATTATGATGTTAAATGACCATTTTACATCCATCAATATATACTTAGATTTTAGCCCACTACTAAAAAAAAGGTCGGGATATGTAATTTTTACAATATTTCTTTTATTTTTTTAATCGTTCAGTTTATCAGATAATACGCAAATTAAGCATCATTTTTATTTTAATTCATTTGGATATTTTCATTTATACTAACATTATCTTGAGCTCTTTAATATATCTTTTATTATTATTTTTAACTCAATTGATTGTTGTAAATTATTCGGTATCTCTTTTTGATTTATATAGATAAAAAAATTATTATTTTTATGTAGTTTATGATAAGTGTATAAGAGACTTAAGTAAACAGTTTATTAGAAGATTCACACAATTAATTAACTACAGATCGAATAAATCAAATGGTAAATTAATTTTTTTATTAGTTTTCTCAAATTTTGGTTTTGAAAATATAATGTAATTGTATTAAAACAGGGTAAAAAGAACTTCGTTGTCTTTTTTGTGATCTTAATTCTTAAATCAAAGTTTATTTTCTTTCAAAAAAAAAAAAATTAGAAAAAGAAGGTAATTCGTAGCAGCATCTCTTATCTCTAAAAGGAGGATACACTAATCCCCAACTTAACCACTTTTAACCAACAAAAAAATCTTTAGGCAAATCCTGGATTTAATGACAAAGTAATTTTTATGATTAAAAAGTTTTTTCATTTTGTTACAAAAGAATAGATTTTAATTAAACCAGAGAAAGAAGAACAAACGATGAGAGCAGATAGCGTCGTAGCTCTTTCTCCTATCTCAATCTTGTAAGTTTAGGGTTTTTCACAAATTGAGCTTTCACTCCATTTTCGTTCCCAATTACTATCTCCAAATTTTGATTTTAGCAACGATATACGACGCAACATCGCAATTTCTCGTGGGTCGTTTTGATAACTCGCGAAATCGCACGATACCGACAGCGTCGTGTGGTAATACGACACATTTGTTGTTTGATCATGTTGGCCAAGAGATTAAGCTCTTTCTTCAAACTCTCCCCAAAACCTCAGATTTCCACGTAAGCTCTCTGTTAGCTTCTTCTATTTCCTTGTTTCCTTTTTCACCTTGTATTTAGATTTACTTGTTGTTGCATGATACTCGTAAATTCGTTCGGCGGTTTCGAATTTTGTAACTTCTTTGAGTTCTGTGTTTCTATTAGAGGCCAATTTATAAAGTATATGTATGTGAAAATTGTGGATTTTGAGTGCACTCAGAGACTCATTTATGCCCTCAAATTTTCACGCTTTAAAATTTCAGGCATCATATTCTGTAACCCAAATTAGAAATTTTACAGTTTGCATCACGCTAGGTGAGGTCCGGAAATTCAGAATATAGTGAGATGAGCCCTAACACAAAGGAAGTAAAATACTACTTGTGAAAGTTTTGGTTTCAGTTTGGTCTGTCAAATCTAAAAAGTTTTATCTTGGTTCCTTAAAATATCTTGTTAGACCAAAATGGTCCTTTTGTCTATTTTTTGCACTAACAATGTTAATTTTAATTGACATGGCAAATGCCCATCTGAAATGACATCTCCCTAGTTTGCCATGTATATGTCACCAAGTTGACCAAATTAGTGAGTTAAATTGATGGAAGAGCCACTTAGCATATCTACTAATTTAAGAAACCAAAGTGAAAATTTTTAAACTTAACAAACTACCCGGAAACAAGATTTAGATGAGGGACAGAGTTATATTTTAGCCAAAGTAATACTCTTTTTTTTTCCAGTTGATTTTCTTTTTTTGTAAGTGAAAAACATGAACTACTTGTTATTGTTACTTTGTTGAAATTGAGATCATAGTATGAACTGTAATATGCCAATATGGTGCTTGATTGTGAATACCATTTTTTAAGCTCTTGCAGTTCCACGAAGAAAGTGGATGAAGAGACAGGCAAATACTATGGTAGAAAGGCCGTGTCATTTGTCTTGATTACTATTACAGGTGGTGTTGCTTTGAGTGCCCTTGATGACCTTGCCATCTATCATGGATGTAGCAGGTATATATTGAGCTGTAATGTGTTATTCTGTGTTAAGAGTTGATGATACATAATAGTTAGTTATTTACTTTAATCTCTTGGGAATGCATTTGGCGGACTTGACAAAACTATTAAGGGCTGCATTTTAACATAATTTTCTTTTAGACTTTAGAATAAGAAGCCCAAGATAGACCTTTTGATTCGATTTGCATTGTTTACGATATTTTCTATCTCCCATCTTCATTGTCAAGGAGCTGTTCCTCAAGGAGACCAAAGTTTTTCCTTGTTTAACTGTAACTTGATCATTCTCTTATCCCTCCTACATAGTAATAACTAGCAATGTGACTATATTTAGGGAAATATCAATTTATAAGGTGAGTTTAGCATCAAAATTTTGTAGTTATCTTTTGTTTAAAGATAACTCCGTATGGCATTTTCATTTTTCATAGGAAAATAAGGCACTAAGGTGGTGCGTGCAAATCGGATCTAAAAGACATAGATAATAATTATACATTAAGTATGCTAACGATAAAAGGTTCTCATGGAGTAAAGAGGCCTTCTAAGATGCTTGTTCTTTTTCTGTCCTTTTCCATCTATTCTCCAGCATTACAAGTATAGCTATGTTGTTAGTTGTGATATCTTGCTACTTAAATGAGAGTAGCCCTCTAACTTTGATTAAAGTAATCGCTACTTTCAAATTCTTCACCATCCTATCCCACCTTGTAAATCCTATCCTATTTTTATTTCTCTTTCATATTTACTTTTTAGATACTAGATAGCAGTAAGCTTCATGAATGCTTTTATGAGACTGTTACCAATACTTATGATTTTATCACAAAAGGAGTTTCTCAACTTTTGTTCTTTACTTTTCCATTGAAAATTTGTCCACATTGGAAGCCCCTAAAATTATTAGCTGTGAAATTTTCAGCAAGGCCATGGAGAAGGTAAGCAAGAACCAGGCATTAATAGATTCTATTGGAGAACCAATTGTTAAAGGTCCATGGTACAATGCATCTCTTGCAGTAGCTCATAAAAGACGTTCTGTTTCATGCTCATTTCCTGTTTCTGGACCACAAGGCAATGGTGTCTTGCAGCTCAAGGCTGTTCGAAATGGAGGTTAGCAATTTGAATAAATCTTAATGATTTGAAAATGACAACTTTTGCCAAACTGTCAGTTAACTCTTTTAGTCTGTACTAAGTATGATCTGCTTGCTGTATGAATCTGCTTGCTTACTTTGACATATTTTTTTTCTTTTGCTTGTGAATTCTACTTGACTTTATAAGATCAATAGAGTTTGCAATGTGGGAACACTGAGGCCAGTTTGACAGCTAATGGAAATTATTATTGGTTTGGCTTCTTTGAAACAGATGACACTTGGTCTTCCTTTTTCCTTCCTCGTGATTGGGACATTTTAATCATGGATGCTCTCCTCCATATACCTGAGAATGAGGAGAGGCACCGAACCTTGCGGATCAATCTTGCTGACAAGCCTCTTTCATGTACTGCTCGCACCGAGAGCACACCTCATCCATCAGAAAATTCAAAGACAAAATTGAGTGCCAATCAATAAAAGCTTAATTATCAATCTTTAATTCATCTAAAAACAAGTTTTTGACATTTTTATATTTTAAACCTTTTACATGATTTTGAGGCTAGGTGGACATCAATATTTGGCTTTGACGGAATAAATTTATTTCCAAATTTTCTTTTGGTAATGTGTTATAGTATTATTCACCAGTCTTATTTCATTATGAAAATAAATTTTTCCTTGTGGAATGATGTAAAATTTCTTTATTTTGGTTCTTTTTTCCTTTTGGTTTTACACTCTTACTAGCTAATTTTTTTTTATACTGTAATTTTCTTTACTACTGAAGTGA
Source organism: Glycine latifolia (assembly GCA_013407115.1). Lineage (NCBI taxonomy): Eukaryota > Viridiplantae > Streptophyta > Magnoliopsida > Fabales > Fabaceae > Glycine > Glycine latifolia. Next base: position 25,996,855 of record CM023943.1, read on the forward strand.
GCACTGGTAGTTTTTGTTTGGTGACTTTGTCCGTTGGCAGCCCTTACCTTCATGTCTACTTAACTATATATTCTGTCGGGCCATGTTTTTCAAGCATCTTATATTATAAGATAATGCCTTAATGAAATAGATAAGCTCGTGATCCTTTGATTTACAAACTGTAGAACAGTGAAAATATTCTGATAGCATAAAGTAATATATTTTCTGCTGGGAAGTGAAGAGACCGAGGAAGGGAAGTGTCCTGAGAGTGGGAGAGAAGTGGCTGAACTTTATCTCAACAGAAGGGAATTTCATATAGGAAGTTGTACACTTTTACAATGGTTTTATAATTGGGTTTTCCTCTATAATCAAAAAATAATTATATTTTCCTCTCTTTTCAACAATGTTTCCAAATGACTATTCCAAAAATTTAAAACTTACCAATCTTCTCTTCTCTCTAAAGCTATGTAATGTGTTATCATTTTCTTCCACACTGCTCTCTTTCATTTCTTTCCTCTTGGAAGTACCCAGACATGTCTTTATATCTAGCCATTAAATGCTCAAAAAATTATTGTCCGTATCATCAGGGTGTCTACCAAGGGTAGAGTTATCAATGACCCCTTGGTAATAATGCATAAGAATATTAAGACGTGATAATTTGTTATGATAAAAATGTGTTTTACTTTAAGAAAGTTGGTAATGTCCTAAATTTCATTTTGTGTGTGTATGCATACATGTGTAAGGCCAGTAATATACACCATTCGGTTTTCAAAATGAGTATTTCATTTCTGGAAGTAAAAAGTTGTTTTAGACTTTAGTTCTGAATGTTTCTCTTTGTATAATTTAGTATTCGAAAGTTTGAAAATATTCGTTTTTTAGTCCCTCCATTACCAGAGGAATTAAAAATTTGATAAGTCTAGACTTTCGAAGACAAAATTGTACAAATACGTATTATACCACTGATATATAAACATGGAATTGGTAATTTATTTTACCATTGATATATGAATTCATAATATTTATTATTTTTTTTATAGTGTTAACAATTATAAATTAAACAATTATAGAAAATATTAAGAGAATATTATTGAATAATAAAATTCAATTGCCAAACTAAAATTATATACCTCTCTTAGCATTTTTTTTTCAATTTACGAAAAAACATCAACATACTTATACTTTTTTTTTGACAACATCAACATACTTATACTTAAGTTTTGTTTTATATACATTATAGCTATAATTTATAACTAGTGTGAAAATATATGTTAGAGCATTTATGATGATCCTTTTATTTGGTTATTATATATTTCTATATATTTTTCTTGACTTGAGTTTTCTCATTCCTTGCATGTATCGTGTTTCGAAAACAATCCTATTTAAAGAATTATCATACAATAAATATAAAGATTTCTCTTGACAAAAATTTGAACCTTGATTCTCATTATACAGGAAGTTAGACTTTTTCAGTATACTTAATTGACCCAATTTTGTTTACTAAAAACTAATTCAAGATTTTAAATAAAGAACATTTAGTCTGGTCATTATATATTTTTCTTGACCCAGTTATATTTGTTAAAAACACTGATTCGAGGTTCTAAATAAAAAAGTTCGTAGTATTACTTTAAAATGTTAAATTTTAGGATATTCAAATTTCAAAATGACTTTCATGTCTATTAATACTTAGTAATCTATATACAAATGAAGATTTTTTTTTACTGAATAAAAAGAATTATGGCAACCATATAAAATAATTATGACAATAGCATGAGAAAAAAGATTATACATTAGTATTATAAAATTTTTTATACAATAATCTAAACATAACTCATATTATATATATATATATATTTAAAATAATTCAAATAATAATTTACAATTAAATGATATTATAAATAATTTTATACTATCAATATATATACATTAAACTCATAAAATAATACTACTATTTATACCTGTTAATGTATAATAGATAAAATAAAGAAAAATACTGACAAAAAAAAATACCACACGTGAATCAACTAACATAGATTGTTTAGGGTTAACCATATATTTAGAATTTGAGCGTTAGGATTGAATACTTGGGAACGCAGCAATGTGAATTAGAAGCATATGGGCATATTGTAGCATTCGACGTGTAGGTGCGGGGTCCACAGGGAGGAGGCAGCTTAGATGGCATGGCGGTCTCCTGGGGCGTGGACAAACGCCAGGTGGCATGAAGGATGCAGGAAACGTAGCATGAAAACGATAGACAAGAACATGGTATATTTTCCCTGACCTTTGTCTTGTCGGGGGATGTCCTATATGGGTGAGTGGGTCCTACCGCACTCGCTAGTTGCAACCAACCACTTCTTCTACTAAGAAGAAGTCTTGTTATCGCTTCCGCTGGATCCATGAGGTTGGATTGGTTTGGAGGGACAAGACAAGAATGATGAACACGTGGCCCACACGGTAATGAGTCTGGCTAAGACTCTTGTTAACCACGCCACTCTTCTTCATCTTTTTCTTCTTCTTCTTCTTCTTCCCTCACTTCACTTCACTCTTTACAACTTGAGACTTGAGAGCAGAGAAGGCGCTTCAATTCAATGTCTAAAGATGACAACTCTTCTTCGCAGGATTCTTCTTCGTCTGACCTTCAATTGTCTCTCTCTTTAACACTCTCTCCCTATGCCACCACTTCTTCTCCTCCATCTATTTCTCATTCCGGTTCTGCTGCTCTCGCTACCTCTGCCAGGTAAATTACCCCTCTTGTTCTTTTCCTATTTAATCTATGCTACAACTACAAGATGTATTCACATTTTATTAATGTCCAACTTGTCTAGAAAAGGATTAGCTCCTATAGAGTTGAAGGGCAAAAAACAAATTACTGTATTAAATCTGTCTGCTATGTTTGGAATTGGATTGGTAAAAAAGGGATGAATTGGAATGGTATATGTTTTATTGTTTGACTGCTATGTATGCATTTCATTCCTTTTCATCTAATGTTTCTCCTTTTCTTCCCCTGGATGGAAGTGGAACCAATCTAACACTATTTATTTCCATTCTATCATAAAACTGTCTAAAGAATGAAATGATAACTTCATTTCACTCCATTCCTCTACATCCCATTTCTTTTCACTCACCAAACATAGTCTTAATGTTCATACATTCTTTATTATTGGATCATGTCTCATACTTGCTTTGAACTTTGAAGATTACTTTTCTTGACAAGGGTGAGACTTGAAAGCAACATTCTTCAAGAATAGATGAATGTCTCAGATATTTAGTCAAGATTCAAGAAACTTGTCTTGGAATGACTCAAAATTTAAAATTTGATCCCATGTTATGTACAATCTACAATTTCTTATACAATGTGTGCCGTAGAAATCAGTCAAGCTGTTATATAAAAAAAAAATCAAAATTTCTCTGTACTAATTACGGCATGTTTCAACTGCTTGGTTTGTCAGGTAAATTTTAGCAACCTTATTTGTTTAACAAAACGAAAGCATTGCAGCAACTCAACTTATGCTGTAGAAATTACCCACAGAGACTATGAAGTATGCAGAGTTATAGTTTTACATCTGTCGACTAAATTCTTAAGTTGTAGGGTAACTTTCTAGCTTTTTTAATTATAGTGATTTCACTTATTATAAAAAAGATTGGTTTATAGTTTACATTTCTCAACAAAAAGTTTACCATGTGAATTTGTGATGTTTTGTTTCTTATTTTTTCTCAATGATGTTCTTGGTGTCAGTCATACCCTTTACAGAAACAGAATAAATCAAATATTTGTGAATTTTTTTTTTTTTTTATCATTTCTTTATTGATGGGATTATGACTTCTGAGTTGTGACTAATTTTTTTATATTCAGTCAAGTTGTTGGATGGCCTCCCCTTGGAGCATATAGAATGAACAGCTATAATAGCCAGGCAAAATCACCAGCCACAGAAGTATTCAATTCTACAGTTGACAACAAAAGAGCAAGCAATAGTACTGGGGTTAGGAAGAGTGCAGATGGTGGCAGAGATAGTAGCAACATTATTTTCAAAGAAAAAGGAAACCTCAGGAGTTCCCTGTTTGTGAAAGTAAAAATGGATGGGATACCAATTGGAAGGAAGGTCGATTTAGGTGCTCATGGTTCCTATGAAACCTTAGCTCAAACCTTGGAGGATATGTTTGATGAATCAACTACATTCCTCACTCACAAAGGTGATTTTTCTTTGTCTTCATGAATCATATTCCTAACAAAGAAAATGCAACTCCTGTATGGAATTACATTATGTTCTCCAGATCACTGAGATTTCATGTGTTTGGTGAATATCTAGTTAACTTTATGCCATTTCTTTCTTGAGTCCTCTTTAAATATGATGCAAATGCAACAGGTCAAAGTAGTGGTGAGTAGTAGTGCCCAATAACCTGCGAGGATATCTTCTATTAATATTTTAATAGATTTGACAACAATTTAAAGGTTTCCAAGGATATCCATAGATATAAAAAGTAACAATTGAATAACTCAAAACACACAAATTCTAAATGATCAACCGCTCCATATTTCTTAAAGCACATACTAAATGCACCTAAATTAAAAAGTTAATCAACACATAAATCAAAACACCTAATTTTCAAAAGCTAAATTTAGTACATTTAGTTGCATTCACATATAGGGTATCAGCGAATATGGATACCTATGTATCCTTGCCTTACCTCATTTAATAAGTAGGTGGAAAAGGAGCCCCGCAAAATCCAACCGGTGGGTTTTACCAGCCGATATCCATGGGAATGGATATTTTTATCATGACATGATGATAACTTCTTCCTCTTTTTTTTTCTCTTTGCCAAATCTAAACGTATCTATGATTGAATATTGTCCAAAAGGTACATGAATGGATATTTTAACATAAAATAGATGTTTTACCAGCCGGTATCCACTGAAGTGGATATTTTTTGCATGACATGAATCATGACGATAACTTGATATGTTCTTCCTCTTTTTTTCACTTTGCCAAATCTAAACGTATGTATGATTGACTATTGTCCAAAAGTTACATTTGTAGCTAATAAAAGGTTGAATAGCTGACAAGCACATGTTGGTTACATTATGAAGGTGGCAGCGGTAGGGGTTTAAACTTTTATTCTACCTTTTTATTATTCTCATTGTGTACAAAATAAATATCTTCTCTATTCCTTTTTATTTCAAGACTCTCATTATTTCAGTTCTGTAACATATGAGCTATCAACATAGAACAAATTTCAAAGATATAAAACAAAACTACATAACAACTTGGTATGTTGTTTTCATCAATAAAATTCTGGCATGTCAAAACTACATGTGATTTCGAGATAAAGCATAGAGTTTAATTTTGTCTTTTCGATGTGTTTGATTTCTCTTTTCTCCTAATGGCATTGACATATTGTCAGTAGGATCAAATGGAGAAGATCACGGTACTAAAGTTGGAGAAGATGGGCATTCAAAATTGCTGGATGGTTCTTCTGACTTTGTGCTCACTTATGAAGACAAGGAAGGAGACTTGATGCTTGTTGGAGATGTTCCTTGGTGGTAAGTGTTTGGCTCATACTCATCAATTAGATTTTAGTGTCAAAATTTCTTCCGTGCAGTGTATATTTCCATCCAGCTAAAATTTGCATTTTTGATTGATTTTCAAATAGTACATGTATTGTTTCATTTGGTGTGGCAAATCTAAGAATTTATCTGTGTGCTAGGAAGTACTTGCTGCTATCTTGATGATCCTTAGCCCTTTAGAAAAATCTCTGTGCCTCTAATGCTATTAACTGTCAGAAACAAACATGGTTGTCCTTAATATTATATGTTGTAAACTCATTATTCTTTTGGTAAACCTTTAAAGTTTACACTTCTAATCTATTGCTGTTACCCTTGTATTGGCTTTTGATGGCCCAGAACTCTATATGAAAAATTGATGGTGCTAGAAATTAGCTGCAAGATATAAGGCTTAAATATATAACTATTTGCTACTGATTGCACAGCCTATTCTAATATCATAACACTTAGCCGCCATTCACTGCATAATCCACATATCATTTACTAGAGTTCACTGCGTCATGGCCTTTTCTTGAACAAGGGAAATTGTGTGAGCAATTGTAACTAGAACAAATCTTGATATTTGAGAATTGCAATTGATTTGTTGAAGCGTGGGACCTCTTGTTTTATCTAGTTTGATATTTATCTACCTTTGTCCTTGAAATTGCAATTAGGATGTTCCTTAACTCTGTGAGGAGGCTAAGAATCATGAGGACACCTGAAGCTAATGGACTTGGTAAGTAGATGCGTTATTATTCCTAACGCAACTTCTTTTACTTTTTTTTTTCTTTCTCTAATTTAGTTACTTATTTTTTTTTACTCAGCTCTAATGTAGTTACTTATTTGCAGCCCCAAGATTGAAGGAAAAGAACAGAAGATCGAAATGCAGCTCATATAGATAATGTATTGTTTTACATGGGTTAGGATACACAAAACTTATGACCGAAAATGTACAACACGAATTGAAGGAATATAAATGGGAGAAAAAACAGAAAGAGGACAGTTAGGTAATACTGCGAGTAATGGATTTTGATTTTAAATGATCAAACCTCGTTTTTTTTTTTTTTTTTGATTCAATTGAAATGGTGTTTGTTTAATTTCTCTTGGTATATCACTTAAAAGGCACAGGCGCCATAAATTTTCATGTAGTATTTTGTCATATAAGGCATTGCTGTTTGTTAATAATGTAAACATGAGATGTGTTTGCTAGCCTTCTATCAATTTTTTATTGCCATCTCTTTACCTGCTATTGTATTTCGAATTTTCAGTTGAAATAAGAGCTGTTTTCCCTGTTTTGGGAACCGTTGCTTTAAATTTGCCGCAACTCTTTTGAAAATAGTGTAAGACGCATAATACTTGTTGCAAAAAAGCAAACCAACACCATCTGGTTAGCTAGTAGGGTTGGCATACTTATTATTTTCATACCTTTTGGATTCCTTGGGATGTTCTATACAGATTTGAGTTAAATTAGTTATATGCTGTTTATAGTGGTCCTATTTGACTTGATTAGGGATTGACTTTAGTATAAAATATTTATAGTATCATAAAAATATGTCATTTAAATTAATGGTCTTTTACTTTCAATTTTTTAATTTTTTAACAAACTTTACTTCTAACGAATTAATGTGGCATATTTTATCCCTTATTTTTTAAGAAACTTGTAAATTTTACTTTTCATCATTTTACCTATAACATAATTACCTTTTTTGCTCAATAATTTTTTCTTTGCAAATTTTGTATTTAATTTTTTTTGACGAATTTTATCATTAAATTTTTTATTTTATTTTAATGTTTTTTACCTCTACGACTCTACCTTTTATTCTTATTAAGGGACAAATGACAAAAGATAAAATTTGAAGTTTTTTTTTTTAAATTATGAAATAAAATGCACCAAATTAATTTGTTAGAATTAATTAAAATCTGTAAAAAAATTAAAAATTCGAGAGTAAAAAATACAATTAATATATGATTGTGATTTAGAAAATATGTTTTTCAGTAAGGTGTGAAGATTCCTCATTTTTTTATTACCTCTTTCATCTCTAGTCTATTGTGTAGAATTAACTTGCTTGACTTTATTGTTGCTATATTCAGAACCCAAGGGAATGCATGATATATATGCATGATGGACGTTATTGCTAAAGGATAGCATCCTTGATTCACGAGCTGTGTCTTTTGCGTTTAAGTAAGTTAAATACGCTTTTATACGTTAATATTTGTTTTAAGTGTTGCTATAGCCTATATAGGCTTTACATTATCACATTACTGGTGGTCCAGACTATCTTATACATTTCTTTGTCTTACAACAATGTTTTGGTCAAAAACATCAAGTCCTCAACTCAAGCACAAGCAATCCTGTTGAATTTACAAAGAATTCATGCCTGGAATTTCGGTAATCTGTCGGCTGTGAATATTGACACCCATTTTTGTGCTGATACGACTTCGATATAGACTTGAATAAATGAACAGGAAATGAGAACATTGACTAACCGTATGATTTTAATTTTAATTTGTTACTATGAATCTAATACTTTACCACCAAGCACATGAATAAAGGTTGGGTGTTTTTTTTTTTTTTTTTTTCACGTCAGGAATTGCTTCCTGCACTTTCTATATTATTTCTTGGAATGACTATATATTTCAGAAAAGTAATATGAAAAGTGCAGAAAAATAATTCGGGAAGTGTTGAAAGTAATTGTCATCGTGTTGGGTTAATATTAAATACTCAGAAAAGAATTTTATTATCTATACTAATTTTACTTTTCACTAGTGGAGGATAATTTGTGATATGTGAAATAATAATTGTGTCTAATACTTCCTAAGAGCCTAGAGAAAAAAAAAAGAAGAAAAGAAAAAGCCTAGTGCAAGAAAAATAAAGAGGCTAGAGCTTTTCTTTTTTTGGGTAAGCAAAGACGCTAGAGCTTGATGCACTATTTTCTCTGGTGATTATATTTTTTTAATATTTGCCAGGATTGGGAGTATGAATAACAGGGGAATCATGACTTTGTCAAGTGCAACATACAATATATCTTTGCAAAAGAAAGTTCCTAACATACATACGTGGTAAAGTAAAAAAAAAAAAAGAAACTCAGACCAAGTTACTTTTGTTTACTTCATTAGTACCTCTACAGAGTTATTATTCATACTCAAAGGATAGGTACAATTGCTTTATCTTGGTTTCTATAAAAATCTATGGCTCCATACCAAAATCATGATACAAAAGAAATTTTATTTGCAACAATCCATACATCTTGATATACCAATTAACATTTTGAACATAAATACGCATTGTTGATTACAAAATTACAGCTCTAAACTGGTTGATGGACAGAACAAACTGATTTTTGGTTCCTACATAAGGCTATTATTATTGTTAACTGGTGATGTGCTAAAAACTGGTGTCTCTTTGTTGTTAGCTGCATCTTTGCTATTGCTACTGCTCTTTCGCCGAGGCTTTGCCTCTCCAAGCATCATTATAACATCCCTCATGGTTGGTCTTTCCTTTGGGAGCTTGGCAGTGCAAAGAATTGCTATTCTCAGAACTAAAAGCATTTCTTCTACAACATGCCTGCTGTTTCCTACACTTGGGTCTAATACTTCTTCTAGTGATTTGTTGTCTCTAATCTTCATTCTAATCCACTCTACTATGTCTATTGACTCTCCAAAGTCTGAATCTAATGGCCTCTTTCCTGTCAGAAGCTCCGACAAAACTACTCCATAACTGTAAACATCAATCTTTTCATCCACCTTCAAGGCATATCCATATTCTGTCAAATAGTAAATCATTAAAATGTCATGAATATTAAGTCTTGTCCATCTAAGAAAGAGCAAATATGAATATAGACAATCTTCATTAATATAAACATCTAATGACATGCTAATTGAAATATATGTTCTCTGATGTTTTAAGTTTTAACTATATATCCTACTTTCTCTAAAGTGGTTTGGAAATTAATGAAGCTGTTAATAACAAAAAGAGTAAGAGATATGAACTAGTAACTCACCAGGAGCAATGTAGCCATAGGATCCAGCAACCATGGAGACTGTTTCATTCTTCCGGATCATCATCTTGGCTAAACCGAAATCTGCTATCCTTGCCTCAAGATTTGCATCAAGCAATATGTTATTCGACTTGATGTCTCGATGGATAACGGGTGGATGACAATCATGATGGAGATAAGCAAGTCCTTGTGCAACACCTAGAGCTATGTTGTACCGTGAAACCCAGTCTACAAGCAATCTTGTTGCTTGTCTACCATGCAAGGCTTCTCCCAGGTTGCCATTGTGCATGAATTCATAAACTATCATCACATCAATGTCATTGTGAAGAAATCCTAATAGTCTAACAATGTTCCTATGCCTTAGCCTCCCTAAAACATTCACCTCTCCCACAAGGTCATCACTGCTTCCTACTTCAATATCAGTTCCTGTTCTCCACAATTTTTTTACTGCCACAATTGTGTTTGATTGTGGTATCTCAGCTTTGTAAACAACCCCTGTGGCTCCCATGCCAATCACATTGGTTTCCTTGATGCAAGCTAGAATGTCAGTACTTGTAAAACCAAGCCTCTGAAATGCCATCAATCTCCATGGCCACCCTTTTCTACCCTTGTAAAATCTTTCTCGGAAACAAAACCCGTCGGTGTACCACCTTATGTACAAAGATCTTGCTACCACAATTGCAATCCCGATGATGAGGATTGAAGATATTCCAGCGATCCATGCTGTAATAATGTGCTTTGCATGCAAGCTTCCGTGCCTTGAAGAGTATGGAGAGTTATGGTCACATGGAGGGAGGATACCACCACATAGGCCAGTATTACCTAGAAGATCATTTGGGTTTATAGTTCTTAGTATTCCATTTGCTGGGACTGGACCTTCTAGCTTATTGAATGAGACATTGAGTGCTTCCAGAGCCGGAGAAATTCCAAAGCTTTCAGGTATTTGGCCTGTCAGAGAATTGTTGGAAAGATCAAGCATGGCCAATGTAGGCATCTTAGCCAATGCTTTTGGGATTTCACCAGTCAATAGGTTGTTTTGGAGGTTCAAATTTACCAACTTCTGACATGAAGCAATGCTTGCTGGAATGCTTCCAGTTAGATGATTTGATGAGAGATCAAGAACTGCAAGTGATGGACAGTCCTGGAATTGGTCTGGGATTTCACCTTCCAAGTTGTTGTTGGAGACCATGAAAGCTTGCAGGTTTGGAATAGAAAGGACAGTGGAAGGAAGAGAAGAATGGAGTTTGTTTCTTGAGAGATCAATGAAGGAAAGAGACGTGGAAGAGGATATGTCATCTGGAATTCCACCAGAAAGACTATTGTTAGCTAATTCTAACCTTTGAAGCTTCCCAAGCTTGCCAAGACCCACAGGAACTGTCCCAGAGAGAAAATTGTTCTGAATTCGAACACGAACAAGCGAAGGACACATTGATAGGCTTGATGGAATTGGACCAGTGAATGCATTGTTGAATAGTATAAGTTTGGTGAGATTGCCCTGGCTGCAAAGAGTTTCTGGAATCTCTCCAGAGAGTGAATTGGACGACATGTCCAACCATTGCAACGGTGAATTCTTGCCAAGGTTACCAGGCAATGGTCCTGACAAGGAATTGTTCCAAAGCTCAAGTACTTCTAGTTGTGGCAAATCTCCAAAGCCAGAAGGCACAGGACCAGACAGCTTGTTTCCCATAAAGTTGAGAAGTTTCAAATTCTTCAGCTGACTTATTTCAGCTGGAATTTTCTCTGACAACATGTTATCAGAAAGATCCAGCAACTGCAAAGAGGTCATGTTGCCAATTGCTGGTGGAATTCTGCCTTCAAAATTGTTGTTGTATAAGAAAACTGTATTCAACAACTTGAGCTCTCCCAATCCAAGTGGAATCTCACCACCAAGATTAGCTACTGCTAAATCAAGATACTTAAGATTGGTGAGGTTGCCAAACTCTTCTGGAATTCCACCTTCAAATTCATTATATCCAAGGATCATATACTCCAGTGATGAAAGTTGTCCCAGCTCTCCAGGAATTTTACCTGTGAGATTGTTCCCAGATAGACCAAGGAACTTCAACTTATGCAAGTTACTGAATGGTTTTGGAACTGACCCTACAAAGAAGCTGCCTCTGAGATCAAGCATCTCCAAGGAAGAGGCATTTGCAAGGTCCTCAGGAAGAGAACCTGAAAACTCATTGCTGGATGCATTTAAGGCCACAAGTCTCCATGCTCTTCCAAGGCCTAATGGAAAGTTACCAATGAAGAAATTTTGGCTTACATCAAGGCTGTTGAGTGTGGTGAGATTGGCTATGGATTTTGGCAATGGTGTTGAAAAGGCATTGCAACACAAGTTGAGAGAAGTAAGACTCTTGAGTCTTTGTATATCATTGGATACTCTGCCACTGAGATTCTTGTGGGAGAGATCAAGTATCTCTACAGCTCCATCTGAGTTGCATTTGATGCCGGTCCAGTTACAATGAGCTGCATCCTTTCCGGGTGCTTTGCCATGCAGTTTCCAATCCTGAAGGGCATTCAACGGATCAACGAGACCTTCTTTTATAGAAAGCAAAGCTGAAACTTCATCATTTGTGGCAGTAGTAGCTAAACCATAAGAGAAACAACCAATGTAACAGAAGAATATGAAAATCTGGATTTTCATTTTCATCTTGCTCTTCTTCATTATGCTTGGTTGATGACTCAGTTGTCCATCATTTTCATTCTAGTGAAATTGAGGGAGATGTTTGTGAAGGAGTGGTTGGAAGAAGAACATATGCATGTGATTCTGTGTATTATATGACCAATAAATAAACCAGTTGATTTGTTTGGGTCAATTTTAAGAACTACTCAGCTTTATGAAATGGTATTTCAAAGCAGCTAGTAGTGTGCAACAGTGCAGATGAAACTTTGGATCTATTTGGAGTTTATCCGACATAAAACATGGGAGAGATGGATCTTAATGCTGTTTTAGTTTCTACTTCTTCCTCTTTTGGTTGTTATCCACGTCAATTTAAAGAGGGATAATGCAGTTAATTTTTATTTCATTTAAAAAGACTTTATCCCTTATTTGTTTATTTTAAATTCCATTTTACGGTAATCACATTCTTGCTAACAAGATTGTGAGTGAAGGAATGAGAGAATTAAAAATCTTCTCCACAAAATAGATCAGATGACTGATCCACAAGGGCCGCAAAAGTTCTTATATTTTTTTCTAGCTTGTTAATATTAATAAATGTATTCATAATAATTACTGAGCTCATCTTTGAGTTACTTTTCCAATTAAACTATCCGAGCACTAGATCTCACAGGGTCACAATATACATCAATTCTATAGTTGAGATTCAACCAAATATAGCATAAAGAACTTTTACAATTCTATTCAATTACGAGTATAATAAGTTTGTTAATTTTAATAATAAATGTTTAAAAGTTATATTTATTAAGATTTTTTTATTGATTTTTATATTGACAGTGCATGGAAATTATATTAAAATAACAGGAATTAATATAACTACCACTATACCGCAGCACTACACTGTTAAAGGGAACTTTATTTACAACCTCCTTTTGTGCTTTTATGGTTTTGTTTTCAGACAATAAGCATTGTCTAAAGCATCTTTCGCAGTACATTGAATATTTTTTTTTTTGTTAAGCCGCTTTAAGTATGTTCCATCACTATGAGTGTGAAAGTGGACTTTCTAGTTCGAGCTGATTGAAGGGTAACTTCTAAGTATGACAAAGATTCAGAAATGATGCATTAGTGGGCCAACTAACGTAAGGTTAATGTAGGATCCACCGAAGAACATTGATGTACTTGTGATTATCTTAACATCAAATTCCAAACCAAAGTCATGTGATGATGAGAATAGCTTTTAACAGAGAGAAAAAACTATGACCCAGTATATTTTTTTAGTCCACTTGGAAGGGCTAGGAAGGAAAGGAAGGAAGAAAGACACACGGGTGGGAAAGCAAGAAAGATGAAAATTTTAAGAAGAGATTAAAGAAATAAAGATCTGAAACACCACCCATTATGCACTTTGATGGTTTTAGTCTCATAAATGTTAATTATTCATTATGATTTTGATAAGGGAATCTTTCCATGTTATAGGGCGAAAGAAACTTGAAAATAAGACAAGTTCTACCACCCATTAAATTTTAAAAAATGAAACTAGAATGCAAGGGCCACAAATATAGTGCAAGGTATTTTTAAAATTAGTGCATAACTTATACACTCAATTGACCATTGGTGAAATAGTAGAAGCATATATATGCATATGTGCCAGCAAAAATCATCAAATGCATCCGGGAATTAATGGTCCTTGTTAATGTCTAGACTCTAAACTAGGTTTATTTATTTGCTTTTTCTATAAAACACAATTCAGTCCTTAAGACGAAGAAGCTAGTAATACATGAAAGGTACGTAGGAACATGTTCATAATAATGGAGAATAAACTATTATAGGAATTGGCAAACAGAAGAAAATGGGAGAAAAGTCCAGCACTAGATCAATCATGGTCTGAGCCTACCAACTGCCACTTCTCATAAAAAATATTTCTTTTTTCCTTTCTCCCTTTCAATATTCACATGCACACATGTTGTGGACTGCTATAACAAGAAATTAATTAATTAAATTAGTGACAATATTATAATCCTTTGTATTGCTTAGATCACATCTGATACCTGTCCACGTACTAAGACAGATGGAAGCCATGTGAAATAGCAGCTTCCTAGTGACGTACATCCTTCCTTATTATTGGAGAGAGACACTGAAGACTTCTCAAATATTGAGTTAAAATATGTTTATGATGGTTGTTCTATTGAATTAGTGTGATGGTTAATATTGGTTATTGCATCTACATTTCCTTGGTGGAGAATGGAGAGAGTTTAGAAGAGAGAAACTTTGCTTACTTGTGTCCAAATGCCTTTGTGACAAGGAAAACCAAAACCAGCTTTCAGCATTTAAAAAATAGAAAGAAAAAAGAAAGCCATTTTGTAGACAGCAAAGATGCCATAATGGGATCATAGTGCTCCTAATTGCACATGTAGCACGTGCATGTGACGTGGCTGAGACTTGTATATTGGTTTGGAAAATTATTCTTAGGTTTGGTTAATCAAAACCAAGAAAAGTATCGATTTTGGGCTTCCATTGTACCAAGAAGCCATGATATCTCTTGCTCCAAGAAACCTGGTACCACATCCCATGAATTTTCCGAATTTATATAATCCAATTAGTTAAAAAAATTCTCATATTATCAACTACTTAATTTTGCATTATTGTATCAATACAAAATTGTGATTGAGAAAGTGTATCCATTGATAAGTAATAAAAATAAGTATTTAACATCACAAAACATCGTCGCTACGTAAAACGGTGCTTGTTAGGAAAAAAAATTAAAAAGGATAGGAAATGAAAATAAAGAAAGCAACCAAAGTATTAGAGATTTGAAAAGAAAAGAAAAAACAGTGCGTACTAGAGAAGAGATTTGCAATCATGGTTTAACTTAAGGAGTTTGGCTTCACCTATGTAATTATTGAGATATTAATCAATTCTTCCAATTGGCAATCACTTTTTCTTAGTCTATTAAAGCCATATATGATTTATATAAACATCCATCGTCAATTATGAGATTTTTGCTGCCCTGGGCGGCGACCTGAGAAAATCATAACCTCGTAATGTTTTGAATTTTATCATTCTTGCATTTTTTTTTGGCAAAATCATTAATAACCTATTCATAATCAAGATTTTTAAATAATCATATTCAATAGAAATCAAAACAATTTTATTTAATCTACCTTGTGTGATAGTTTCAAATAAGATTTTAATAATTTGAAATTTGATAAGTTAGTTTTTTTAGTATATAAAATAGTAGCAACAATAGTTAATATTATTTTATAAGTTATGCATGCATTAGTAAAACAATTAAATATTTTTAAATAACTAAATCATAAAGTTTGATTTTTTTATTCATTGTTTTTGAATTCATAACAATTGTAATTTTTTGTTAAGAACTTTGATTACCTAATTATGTTAACACTAATAATAATGGAAGGAAATAATATGTTATATTTTCTCTTTTACGTTCAACATTGTACTTAAATTATCGATTCTTTTCTCAAAACTGTGAATAAATTTTGTTGATAAGTTTAATTGCAACTTTGGATCGATGACACTTGTTTGTTGAAGACTTCAAGTGAACTTTATACTTAGAAAAATACTCCATTATTTCATTTCTATTTAACTATTTAAAAAGACCAAAATTCTAAACATCATGTATTTAGTTTTCCTTTTCTTTTTGTTACTGAGGAGGGGCAAAGCCTCTAAACACCAAACTGACCCTCCTAGTCCTAAGAGAGATCACAGAGGACAGATCCTGGGGGTATTAGTATGGATTGCCCAATCATCACTTGGATTGCACTAAAACAAATAATGAGGTGCCTTAAGTAGTTACCCAGATCATCCTGAACCAGAAGCCTGTTACAAGCAACGGGAGCAGAAATAAGGACAGACAAACCAAGCGGTTTTACATGACCAGAGGAGGAGGCTAAACAATCAGCAACCATATTGGTTTCTCTAGTAATATAGTCATAGAGACATATACATATTATTGTTTCCTTTTTTTCCATTGAATGCTAATATAGGGAATTCTAGTTGCAGGGTAATGGTTGGTTGTATACAAAATTCTAAATTTAGACTTGAAATCCAACATTCCATGAAGATTAAGCTTATGGGGTTGTAGCCTTTTGGATTATATTAAAATTGGTAGTTTGGTTTGCCTCGACATCCAGACAATTGGCATATATATAGGAAAGCAAACAAGGGGAAAGCAAGGAATTATACAAATCTAGAACTTGAATAAGTGAGAGACAATATTGCCTCAGTATGACAAAAAATTCGTGATGTGATACTTTATATTCCTTACAGCATCATGCCAGTAATAAAAATTCATAATTTTGAATGTTTTTGGACTTTTAAAGTAGTATACTGGTTTATATTCTGGGAAACATATAGGTAGAGTTCTTCCTCCTCTTGCAAATTGACTTTATTTTAGCTTGTCTAGATCTCCCTACATTTTGGTACCATTTTAGCAAGTCTTTCCACCAAATTGGCTTTATTTCAATCTATTTCCTGCAAGCTTGTTCCATTTTATATGCATTACAAATAATATTCATATATTCCTTCCCTACCATAATCTCTATAATTTCAACAACAATGTCAAGAATAAAAACTTGTCTTGTGGAGAAATGTTTTAGGAGAGCCAAGAACTTACAATTAATAACAAAACCATCAATAATCTATTTCTGGTGTTATTAAGTAGAATCCCCTATAGTTCTAGATACATTTCACCTTTTCTATCTACGTGTACATCAATTTCTTGTATTGTCTTTCCCTTGATCCCAAAGTCGAGACATTCTTTGGAGATATATGTTAAAAGTAATATTAGTTAGTTAAAAATAAGCCCTATATATAGAGCCCTTAGGTATTGTTGATTGTATCTTTTATCATTTTAATCAAATACAATGAGTTACTTTGTTGGTTCTCCTTTCCTTTTCTTTGAAATCTATGATGTGTGGTCACGTCAATTAGGTGTTACTTGCATCGATCTCTTCTTCTCAGTTTTCTGAGATATCAACCCTCAGTTTTTAATTTTTCTGTTGAAGTGGGTAATATCACCCAAGGAAGAGATTCTTCAGTCTGTAGATGTGAGTGATAAATTTGTCAATGGAAAGCCCTCAGGAATTGAAGCTATGTGATGCAAACTCCACGGGAGTGGGACAGATTCATGGAACGATATTCTCATGCAAATGGTTTGCAATTCATAAAAAAATAAGTTAATATGCAATACCTTCTGTCTTCTATACTTTGTCATGTTTATCTTTTACAATTTTGTGATATAGTCAGATAAAATTTGAGTGAAGCCTAAAAATAAGGATAATACTGATGTTTATGTAACTGGAAGTCACATAAACATAACCCAACCAAGTTCCAATTTTTTATTTATAAAAAACAAAGGTGCTTGTCCGGCTGTTGTTTATATCTCATGTAATTATGTTTACATGACTCAACTTGTGCTTCAATGATTCCCTCCATGGTATCAATATTATGCTAATATAACCAACTTTTGAATAAGACAACTTTTCTGTGATCTCCCAACCAAGGTTTTAAAAAACATTCTATGACTATGACCATGATTTCAGCCACAATGCAAAGATTTTGGGCTCTCCACTATTGTACTACGACCGCAATTTCAACTACATAAACCACATTTGTTCACAATTTTTCTGTGATGTCAAGGATTGCAACAAAATCTCAATCGCAGTTGCCATTTAAAACCTCCCAACTTAATAGGTTACGTGGGGTTCAAATCCTCTTTGACGACTTATTCACCGGACAAAATCTTAACCATTAAAACTATTTAATTTATATTATTAAAATTACTATAAACTAATGTTTCAAAATACTGGATGCATGGATAAGATGCATTCAATGGACCCTCTCATTTAGAGAATTCTTACCTATACTTGTTGAATATCTTTTACCTCAACATCAACAACACTTGTAACCCAAGTTAATTGGGATTGGTGGTAGATGAACCCAATGATAGATACAGAAAAGTTGAAAAAAGGAGAAATAAGATAAAAGAAAAGAAGGAAAAAAAATGAAGAGAAAAATAACTAAAGAAAATCAGTATGAAACATAGAGATAATAACGAGTCTAACTTTCCACCAAGCTTATAGCTTTTTTTCATTCCATCTTAAGACACACCTTTCACCAATCTATATCTCACTCCATTAAGTCTTGTTTAATTACCTTTTCTCAGGTAAGTTTCAGTCTACCTCTACCTCTATTTGTGAAGAGCTCTTGGTAACAAACTCTTGTTCTTACAGGAG
Organism: Glycine latifolia; assembly: GCA_013407115.1. Classification (NCBI taxonomy): domain Eukaryota; kingdom Viridiplantae; phylum Streptophyta; class Magnoliopsida; order Fabales; family Fabaceae; genus Glycine; species Glycine latifolia. The sequence goes on from CM023943.1 coordinate 26,015,242, forward strand.
TATCTAATGATCGTCTTATTACGTGCCCAAACCATCTCAATCTATATTCATCATCTTTTCACTCACCGATACTACTGCTACCTTTCATCGAATATCTTCATTTCTTATCTTATGCATCTTCGTATAGCCACACATCCACCTTAACATTCTCATTTCTGCTACCCCTATTTTATGCTCATGTTGTCTATGTGCCGACCAATACTCAGCTTCATATAACATTGCAGGTTTTACAATTGTTTTATAGAATTTTCCTTTTAGCTTAAGGAGAATTTTGCGCTTACACAAAAACCTAGATGCACTCTGCCATTTCATCCACCCTGCTCTGATTCTATGATTTACATCCTCATCAATCTCTCCACCTTTTTGCAAATTGATCCCAAATATCTAAAAGCATATTTCTTGAGTACCTATTGACCAAGTAGATGCATAGGGTCTTGATCACCATCTCTTTCCAGCGAAAACTCATACTTCATATACTCACTTTTGCTCTGACTTATCGTGAATTCTTTAGACTCCAAAGTGCTTATCCAGAATTCAATTTTCTTATTAACACTGTCTTTGGTCTCATCAATAAGTACAATATCATTTGCAAAAAGCATATACCATGACACTTTCTCTTGAATATCTTTTGATAGTTCATCCATCACTAAGGCAAAGAGATAAGGATTAAGAGCCGAACCTTGTGTACACCTACCGTGATAGAAAAATTCCTAGATGTTCCATTACAAGCTTTCACACATGTGGTAGCCCATCATACATATCCTTCATTGCATTAACATACTTTAATAGTACTTTTTTATTCTCAAGAGTCAACCATAAAACTTTTCTTAGAACTCTATCGTATGTTTTCTCAAGATCTATGAACATCATATGTAAATCTTTCTTCTTTTTTCAATATCTTTCCATTAATTGTCGCATCAAGAAAATAACTTTCATGATACATCTTTCTGACATAAATCCAAATTGATTTACAGAAACTTTGGTCTCCCTCCTCAAACGATGTTCAATAACTCTTTCCCATAACTTCATAGTATGACTCATGAGCTTAATGCCTCTATTGTTAGAACAGTTCTGGATATCTCCCTTGTTTTTGTAAATAGGCACAATCATACTTTTCCTTCATGCATCATACATCTTATTTATTTGAATAATCTTATTGAAAAGATCGGTCAATCATTTTATTGTCACATCTCACAGGCCTCTTCACACTTCAATAGGGACGTTATCGGGTCCCAAAATTTTATTATTCTTCATCTTCTTTAAAGTCTCTTTTAACTTCATGTGTATTAATTCTTCGCACAAATCTTTTATTCAAATTAAGTCCACCTCACTTTTATCGTCATCCCCATTAAAATTTTTGCTAAAGTAGTTTAACCATCTTTCATCTACATTTTTATCTCTTACCAAAAGAGTTTGATATTCATCCTTGATGCATCTAACTTGGGTGAAGTCTTTACTCTTCTTATCCCTCATTTTTACAAGTTTGTTTATACCTTTTTCACAATCTTTGCTCCCAAGATTTTTATACTTATCATTAAAACCTTGCCTCTAGCTTCCTGCATTACTTTCTTTACATTTTTTCTTCGCTACTCTAAAGTTTTGCAAGTTTTCTTCATTGAGACTTTTATGCAAAGATCTAAAGCATTCATTCTTCTGTTTAATTGTCTCTTGCATCTCTCAATTCCACCACCATGTTTCCTTTGCTTTCTCCCAACACCCTCCTTCCCACATTTTGGACACACGTAGTCATCTTATTCTTTTACCTATAGAAAAGAAAAACTAATGGGATATTTTTGTGCGATTTTGAAAATTTTGATGGATATAATGTTGTATGAATCTAATCCTGGTTTGGGAGAAGCCGGACTGAAAAACTTCCGTGTTAGAATGAGTGAATGAGTAAAATATTCTGATTCAGAAAAAAAATGTAAAGCAGAGAGTTTTGATCGACTAAACCATGGCACAACCAATTTATTTAGCATTTATAAATGGGCTTACTCATAAGATTGCTAATCGAGTTTTCTCTACTAAAACTCGTTCAGTATGAATTCTGCAATCATAAATAAAGCTATTGAACCAATAATCATAATAAAAAAACACCCCAAGACAAACTTAATAATCTACTACTCTTCTCCATGCTACTTTGACTTCCAAGTAACTGCTACCGGGCTTCTAACCCTGTAGGAACTATTTTGTGAGTGCACCCATGTCAGACTCCCTTCTGCATAGTTCACCAAATCATCACCTCTTTTAACCCTTTTTCTTGATATAAACCACACCCTATAACTCAATCTTTGATTCACTTGCTTAAATACCAACCTCTTTGGTTTCACTATCACTTTTACTCCTTCAGGTGCCTTAACCTCCACTGAGTAGATGGAGTTAGCACTTCCCACATTTGTTAGTATCCTGCTGAACATCTTTCTCCTCACCCCACCCTTAAAAATTACTGAGAATGAGGGATAGTTAAGGCTGAAGCCTCTATTCATCTTCATGATTGCATTGCAACTCACATTTCTGTGTGTGATGCTGAATATTTCTGACTTTGTGTATCCAAGGCTACAAAGATGGGTGATGTAGTCATCTGGCCTAATGTCATACACCAATCCAGGGTTCAATGCTCTCTGTGGATTCACATGTCCGGCTCCCATGTCGAAAACTCCCGCCGGTTGGTCTTCATCGAGTATCGGCCTTCCGGTGTGGTCAGTCACCTCAGCCGTTGTCATGATCGCAGATTTGATGGCTGCAGGGGTCCATCTCGGGTGAGCCGAGCGAATGAGAGCAGCAATTCCACTGACATGAGGGCATGCCATTGAGGTACCGGACATCACAGAGAAGTTAACTCTTCTAGTATCCTCCGGAAGACCGGTAGGACCGAGGTTCTGAGGCCATGCTGCAATGATGTTCACTCCTGGAGCTATAACATCAGGTTTTAGGATTGAAGGGTTTGTATAGCTTGGTCCTCTAGCAGAAAATCTTGCCACTGATGGAGCTCTAGACTTCCCTATCACAGTTCCTCCGAATTCGATCCGTGCAAGAGGCCTTTTTGTGGAGTTTATGTAAGCCTTCAAGGTGACTGCTTCATCAAATCCTACCAAAGTTGCAGGCAAGACATGAACATCAACGGAATCCTCTCCCAAGTTTATCTCAGTGTTTGTGAGGATCATAGCCACACCGCCCGCCTCCTTCACCACTTGTCCCTTTTCTGCTCTTCCGTTGACACCTCGATCGCAGACCACCATTTTGCCTCTAACTTTGTCCTTTGGAAGAGACCCTCTGAGGCAAAATTGGCTCTCGGTGTCCCCTTCAGACAAATAAACCAGCTCAATTTCTTTGCCATTGCTCATTGGATGATGATTCAGTGGATACATGGATTCTCCATAGAGCATTTGTCCATTTCCCATGTAAACTGTAGCTGGGAATTTCCTGTCTAGTGTGCTTGCACCAATTGTGGAAATCCAAGGAGCTTCATTGGCAACAGACATTTCCATAGGGCCATTGTTTCCTGCTGCACATATAACTGAAATCCCATGCTCCATTGCTCTATAGCTTCCAATGGCAATGCTATCATCATATAGAGGCAAAGAGTAGCCACCAAGAGACAAGGACAGAATGTCCACACCATCCCTGATTGCCACATCCATTGCAGCCATGATGTCTGAGTTATAGCAGCCATTGAACCAACAAACTTTGTACACCGCAATGTGGGCACCAGGAGCCATTCCTCTCGCCACGCCAGACGCATAACCGAACACACTTGCCAGCGGAACAGGCATGCCTCCGGCAGTGGACGCGGTGTGCGTGCCGTGTCCTGAGGAGTCTCTCGGAGAGAGATACTCAGGATTTCTGAAAGGTGACACTGAAAAATGGCCTTTGGTGAAGTACCTTGCACCGATGAGTTTTCGGTTACAATTGGAAGTGTTAAAGGCCTTTCCAGCTTGGCATATACCCTTCCATTTTTGGGGAATTGGGGGCATTCCTTGATCATTGAAGCTAGGACTCTCTGGCCACACTCCAGTGTCAAGCACACCAATTATGGTTCCACGGCCGAAACCAGATTGGTACCAACCATTTTCTCTAGCAGGATTCAGCCCCAAGAACTTGTAAGAGTAAGTGGTCTGAATCTGGAGCTTGCTGTCTGGCCTGATTGAGATAACATCAGGCAAGTTTTTGAGGTACTCAAGCTCAGTCTCAGTTAACTGAGCTGCAAAACCGTCCATGGCGGAACGGTATGAGTAGAGAAGGCGCGAATAAGGGTCCTCATCAGAGGAAATGGTTTGTTGGATGAATGAAAGGTGCCATTTGAGCTTTGAGGAGAAGGAAGTGCTGGTTATGCCATGAGGGTGTAGCTGAACTATGTAAGTTCCAAGAGTTTCTGCATAGAGGGTGAGAGTGAAGAGGAAAAGGGTGAGGAAAAAGAGTTGAATTTTGGATTTGGATTCCATTGGTTGTTATTGTTGTTGTTGTTGATTGGTGATGTGGGGTGATGCATGATTTGGAGGGGTATTTGAAGGTGTTGAGAGAAGAATTCAAAACTGAACAAGGGAAGCGTTCTTGATATGAAGCTCGTGAAATATGAGAGCTCTTCATCACGAGGATCCTTTATTGAGAGAGAGAGAACTGAGAAAAACTGAATTTGACTGTGAGAATTGAGGAGCCGAGGAGTTCACGAGATGTTTTACTTAGCTTTAATAGAAAAAAACTAAGTAGCCGTTAGTTTCAAATTCTCTGAAATCCATGTTTCCATTTTCTAACATTGTTTTGTCATCTACATCCACTGTTACTAAAATAATACTCTCATTTATTTGTTTACGCTTTCATTTTATATCATGGTAAAAAGGGAGGAAAAAAAACAGAAAAACGCACATTCTCCTCTCTTTTTTCCCCCATTTTCTCATAAAAAGTAGTGTGAAAGAGAAATATAAAAAATTGAGTGTAGAAATAATATTGTTTTTGTTTGCTAATTTACATACTCAAAAAGGATGATGAATCGTGCAAGTTACCATTCAATAAACACTGTATTCATTTATTAAACGTGTACGCTCCGAAATTGTTATATTTGGCTCCCTCTCCTCTGCCTCCCGTGTTGGATGTGCTTCACTCACTGCACGCTAGTCTTTCTTTAACGGTTTAACAAACCTTCTTTTTATGTTCTTTTACCAAAAATTAGTAAATCTGTTGCCTAACGTCATAGAAAGTTAGAACATAACTTACTTTTCACCCTGTTTTGGGTTCCACAAATCATAAGAATCTTTGCAGCAATATCAAATAATGTATGACTTGTTTATGATTTGATTTTGGTTTATTTTAATGAACTCTTCACCATCATAATTCATAAAAACAACTTATAACTCATTTGAAAATAATTTAACCTCGTTGCTTCATCGATTACAAAAACAACTTATAAATGAAATACTTGCTTAATAATCACTTAATCATGTTGTTTACGCAAATGAACCTTGCTAGTGATCAATCATGGGCCAGTTCGTGTAAACATGAAAGAAAGAAAAAAAAAAAAACACTTGTTTAAAAAAATGTTTTTTTTAAGAATAGGATGTACTTCTTGAAAAAAAAAACCAAAAAACTGCTTAAAATAAATAATTTAGACAAATACATAAAAAAAACATAAAACTTGTTTATTTATTACAAATAAAATAAAAATCTTAAACAAATAGACCCCATATAAAGTTTGTAAATAAAAATTTTAACTTATCAGAAAAGGATATAACATTACATTCGTTCATGTTATAATTGATAGTTGAGACAACTTCTGAATTAATTAACTTTTTCTATGCAAGAATGCAAGAAATTGTTGCATTCTCATTTCCCTAATTAGTTGCATCTCTTACGTAAATAATAATACCATAAACTCTCAAGTTTCATTGGTAAAAGACGGGGTTTTGACATGAATAGCATAACTTTTCCCTTAAAAAAAAAGCATAGCTTTTGCCTAACAATGCCCTCTTTGTTCAAGCGAGACTTAAGATAGAGATTCACTTTGTTGAGTTTCTTCTGATTAGGTGCTTTAAAAGGAAAAAAAAATAATGTTCTTATCATTAAGTTTTAATTTGAATAATGGAGTTTGCAACTTTATTTTTAATTCACGCACATTTTCTTGATTGATTCATTTAAAATTAAAAAAAAAACCTGAAGACTACAAACTAACACCACCCCAAACGGGGTCTTAGTAAGCCAAATGAAACCTTTCATACACTTTCAAACTTCAATAGGGATATCATATGAACCAACAACTTTACCCTTTTCTCATCCTTTTAAGAGATTCTTTAGCCTCTCCAATGCAAATTATGTTGTAATAATCCAAACTCTTGGATTTCTAGTCCCTCCATACTAGTACCTGAACCTTGTCCATCATTGAAAAGCTTAGGAAAATAATCTACCATCTCTCATTGATATCCTTATTTGTGACCAAAACTTTCCCTTCTTCATCTTCAATGCATCCTAAAACACTCCCATTAAAAATGATAATTCATATTTTTAGTATAGGAATATATCATAAATAAGCTTAAATAATACAAACCAAAGAGATAGAACGTATTAATGCAGGAGTGACTGTAATTAAGAGACATGGGTGTCAGCCCCTCGTGGATTACATGAGCGCTTGCGATGTTGTGTTGCCAAGGCTCTGCTACATGCCATGCCAGAGGTTCAACTCAAAAACACAGCGAGTCATGCATGTTTCTTTCATTTAACTACTATTTTTGTCTATACCTGCATGTGTGTGTATCCACCCTATTGGCTTGGTCCAATTACAGTAACTAGTAAAGCAACAAAAAAATTATACCCGTCGTTTTCAGTGTCAGCTTGCTTACTATGTCAATTTAATTCGCCCACTTTATAAACTTTCTTCATTTCTTCTACCACTCCTACCAAGCCAATAATGAGTTAATGACCTTAGGACTTAGGAAAGAACAATTCAGTTTCCAAATAAGCTACGTACAACTGTACAAGAAACCCTTTTCCAATAAGAGAGAATATTTGACGAGTCCTCTTCTACATGGTATGGCAGTTTATCTCATTTTACTTTCATTGACCAGAAAAATTTGACACAACAACAAGCTTTCATAGTTTCGTGTCATCTCAGATTACTTATGACTCTTGAGAGATATAAAAGAGCAAATAAATGGAATCTGATTTTCTTTGCTTCAAAGTTGAAGAGACAAAACAAATAGACATCAAATTGCTATGATTATATTGATCACACAGCTACAAACAACGATTGGTTATGATTTTGTTTGCATTATAGTTTACTTGAGCATCCTTTTATAATCACTCAAAAGTTCTCTAAAATAAAGATCGAAGACAACAAAGAGAAAAGGATACTCAGACACGGACAAGCTGGAAGATTTTTCTAAAATAAACAAGACAGGACAAACAGAATATCAAAGAAATCCCATGCAACTGAATTCATCACACTGTGAAATCCCAAATGTTGTACATCGCCATGCAAGTGAGTTCATCACAGTATGAAATCCCACCCCCAGTCATTCCAAAAAATGTCAAAGAAAGAAATGAAGTCCAACTGTCCAAGATAATTTCAGTGAAAAATCTATGCCAACTTCTTTTTGGTACATTCCAATTGTTCAATATTGCTGACCAAATAGATACCACCACAAAGGAAATCACATGAATAAAAGGGCAAGTTTCATTGGAATGATACAAACCAGAAGCAACAGCCAGTAGTTTTAGTAAGTTGCATGTTAAAACTCGCTGCTCAAGGCAACCAATTTGACATATTAAAGCCTGCAACAGTACATTAATATCAGCCAATATGTGTGCATGATTTAGCTATAAAAAGTTAGAAGGAAAAAAATGGGAAAATAGAGCAAGTCCAAGAAATTTATTTTCAAGATCATCAAAATAGAACAATCTATCTTTTGAATGTTAACCACAATCCAAATAAGATCACCAACACTGGTAGGCAGTTCTGATGATGCAGCTGCAAATGATATTGCCATTCAAGGGAACACTTGAGCTCATTGCTAAGCATAATTTTGATTATATTTCCTATATGAATCAAGTGAAAAATATATAGTATCAAAGAAATTATTAATTTAGGAAAATACATCTAAGAAACACTAATGCAAATACATAAGGCGGAAATCAGAAGAAAAAAATCTATATAACAAAACTGTAAAAAGCAGAAAACATCTCTCCATGCTAGGGATTTTCAATGAGGAAGCCTGCTCAGCAAACACGATCACAAGCATTGCAGTAAGTTTTCATATAGCAAGAGCCGAGCAATTATTTTATAGCTGTAATTCTTCCCTAATTCAGGGAAACCGTTTGAGTCATCAGCATTAAACCACATCTAAGAAGAGCCTACAGATGCAATTTTTACCTCCCCTTTGCTAATCACGACTGATTTCTTTGCTCATTTTTCCAAGAATTCTTCGCAGCCTCAGCTGACAAATCATCGGAATCCCCACCCGGCTTTGGTTTGGAGAAGAAAGGATCCCATTCGTGAGGCCCAACCTCGCGCTGTCCCTCATCCAACAACGCATACTTCCAACTGTTCTCCTCAATGAAGTTCTCGTTCGTGTGACCTTCGATAATGTCCTTCCTCAAGTTGGTAACCTTGTCAATCACAGCCTGCACCGAAACATCAAAGGCATCCTTAAGAGTTTCCAATTTCGATCGAGGATCTGCGTATACCAACCTAGGGATCAAACTAATGACCTCCTCCCTCATGATCCTAACTTCCTCATCAGGAATCTGCCTAAGCCTCTCTTCTATACTAACATTCCTCTTCCTAATATCATCCTCCGGAATAAACACCGAGTACTTGGTATAATTCTTCGGAAGATGCCAAGTATACTGAGTGTATGCCGAACCCGGATGGAAGAACACAGGTATACACCCAGCCAGCATTGAATCAAAAGCAGATCGTCTAGTATACGAATCCCCTTGAGGCTGAAGGCAGAAAAGCGACCCTTGAAACATCTGCATTATACTACTAGGGGAATGACACTTACTCTCCCCAAAATCACACTCCAACAACTTCCCAACCTTGGATCTCCTACACTGCTCAATAATCTGGCCCCTTATCGATTTCAGGTTATCCGGTCGCGGAGCTCCAGCAAACGAAAACAGCCACTTCCTCTCCAACCTCCTCATCCTCTCCTGCCAGATAAACACATCATCATCCTTGGCAGGATGAAAATAAGTCGGATACGGAATCCCGAAATCATTCGCGTTCCACGGACTCGACTCCACCACAAGCATCGACATGTTCTTCGCAGCAGGTAAAAACAAAAGCTTGTTCCCCCAATCCGATTCTTCTTCAGTGAGTCTCCGAAAATCCCAAGTGATCCTACCCGCAACGAGAAAATGGTCTCTCCCGTTCATGATCTTCCACTCCGGTCTATTCATGAGCCAATTCACGAGGTCAAGCGATGCAGCATCGCGCATTGAGATGTTGTATCCCCAAAGGTAGCGAGCGATGTCGAAACCGGCGTAGAAGGGAACGAAGAACGCGGCGGCGACGGAGGGATCGCGAGTGAGGCATTCGTATTGTTTCATTCTGTTGCTGAAGATGACGTCGACGGCAAACTGGTTGGTGGCGTACCAGCCGGTGTCGGAGAAGACGCCGTTGACGTTTTCCAACGGAGGACCGAGGCCGGCGTTGGTAGTGAACTTGCACATGTTGGTCCAAAGGGATAAGCTTCTGCAATGCTTCAACATGTCCTCGTTGAAGCGCGAGGGAAGGTCGTGGACGAAGACGTAGCGTCCTCCGCATGGGTCGCTCTTGTTGTCGGCGGTTTGGAGGGCACGGTCGAAGGGGAAAGTGGGTTCCTTCGGTACGGAAATTCGCTCGGGGAAGCCGAGGTTTTTACGAGGTTGTTGCTGTTGTTGTTGGGATTGGAAAGTGATGGGGACTGCTGGGTCAGGGGTGGTGGGTTGGTGGCGGAGGACGGCGAAGTGGAAGTAGAGGAGGAGGAACCAGAAGAATGCAGAGAGGGAGGCGAGAAAGCAGAGTTTGGAATTAGGGTTTTTGGTGTTTGATTTCTCCATTTGGTCGGGGAGAACGCCCGCCACGGGGCGCCGTCTCATTGGATGGTGGTTCCGATTGAACCAAAGAGAGTCATCGAAACGAAACCCTACGGTAAGGAAATTAGGGAAATCAGGCGAGATGAGGGAAAATGAACGCAAATCGCGAGGAATCGAGAATAGATCATGTGGAGGGTTATGGTGATTGACTTAAGAGAAAGGAAAGGAGTGTGCAGAGGTTGGAGAAGAAGTGAGAAAATGAATGAAGGTGCACCGTGCACGTTAGCAACGTGCGCTGGCAACTGTCGCGTGTGGTGCCCTGTTATATACTCGTACATCCTGTGACGTGTCGGTTTGCCCCATGAGACAATGGACTATGCTTTATGGTGTAATAAGTGATAACTAGTGAGTGAATAACCTCTTTACCTTTGTATATTAGTATTTATGGTATGTTTGATTGGATGGAACAAAAATAAATAGAAAAAAAAATTTAAATTTAAATTAAAAAATTTTGTATCTATAAAAATATTTTTTTTTAATCTAAACAAGTAAAAGTAAATATTAACTAGTGAGTGAATAACCTTTTTACTTTTGTATATTAGTACTTATGGTATGTTTGGTTGGATGGATGAAAAATAAGGAAGAAAAATAGAAAAGGAAATAAAAGTTTAAAATTTGAATTAAAAAGAAAATGATAGAAAGGAAAAATAATTTTTTTGTATTTATAAAAATAATTTTTCTTTTATTTATTTTTATCTAAACAAGTAAAAAAATATATTTTGTTAGTCATATTTTTTTTTCTTTCATTTTCTCTCATACTAAACAAACCATTAATATGGTACTGCTCCATTTAAGTAGTAATTACTCCATTAGTTACTTTTTCAGTTTTTAATAATTGTGATTATTATTGAAATATTGTATTAATATTAATGATTTCTTTATTTGTTTTAATAAATCATATTAATTTTTTATTAATTTCTTTTTAGCTATTTTATTTTTTATTTATTTAATAAATTATATTAATTTTTTGAATATTTAATGAAAAATTAATTTAGATGTACATTTATTATTAGATATTGGAGAATGATAATAAATTTTAATAATATCGTCTATAGTGTATACAATGGAAAGTGAAATTTAAATTTACATTTCAATGGCATCATCACTGCCCGTCTCTAACTCGGATCAAAATTACCAGTCTTACCTTGTGTTTCATTCTCCTTCTCATCCAATAAAATGTTGTCACATCATTTAATGATTACAACTCACTCACAACATATAATTAACAACGTTATATATTTTTTGTTATTCTCCATCTCAAATTTAAATCATGGTCTTTCTCCTTCTTTGCTAAAATGCCATTGAAAAAAAACTTCGAAACATCATTATGCAATTCCCATCCCACCACCATGCCTCATCAGCAACAACACTCTTACCTTACCGCTCTCATTATTACTTCGATAGATACTTTGTTACAATTAAGAGAGAGAAAAAAATAAGGTCACCCCAAAACCAAACAACAACCATCTTCTACGAAACTTTTTTTTTTTTTCATTTTTTCTTCAGTGATCACTTGTTGTCCCTTTTTGTTGTTGTTGCGGTGCCAAGTGAGTTTGGCTTTCTGGGTAACAATTTTTTTTTTAATTTTTTTTCCCTTCTCGGTGGCTGACATCCAGGTTGCCACTAAGGGATCAGTGAGAATAATTCTGGGAGCATTGGTTAGCACTAAGTAATGAAGGTTTTAACATGTAATAGGATGAAGGTTTTTTCTGCGGTTAAGAGTTGAGATTGAGAGTAATAAAAAAGGATATAGCGTTGTTAAACATATGTTATGGGTGAGTTGTAATCATTAAATGACGTGATAACAAGGTGTGGTGATTTTGTGACAAGTTCGTCACTGCCAATGCCATCATTAACACCCTTTGTGGCTGCCTCATTGTCGCCTCCTCTAATTATGATGTTGCTATCCACCATTGTTGCCTCAACTGGATCACTGCAAACATTTGAGAGCTACGCTTCCTCATCGATGACGCCAACGATGACATGTTGGCCATAGTTGGAATCAGGCAAAAGGTCATGGGAATGGTTGAGACTTGAGAGAGAGGGAGTTGTAAGATTGGGTGGTATCGAGTGTGGTTGCTCTGTCTTTGTATGTTGAGATGGAACCTGAGGTTTGCTTTAGAGTCTCTAATAAAAAACTGTCTAATACCTTCAAAAATTTTTTTGTTGAATCTTGCGAAGAAAACAAAACATGTAAAATTCACAATTCTTTTCCCTTTCTTTTTATTTCTCCATAACCAAAATGAAAAAAAATTATAAAATGTATGAATCTATATTCTATAGTAATCAAATTGACAATTCTATTTTGTAAAAATATTGTTTTTGTTATAAAAAAACTAACATTGATTTTAATAAAGATTCAAATTACCTTATAAATACCAACAAATGTCCAAATAATAATAAGGTCAATTCCCTTAAACAAATTCTAGAATTTGAGTCTTATATTTGAAAAAAAATTACTTAAGAAAATAAATTTTACTAAAAAGAATTAATCATCATATACTTTAAAAAAATTAATCATTCATAAAATTAGTAAATTTTATTATTTAGAACACACAATTTCTTTCTTAAATAGAAGATAACTTTAAAAAAAATTTTGGTATACTTATTTTTTAAAGAAATTGTGCTCAAGATAATTTCAGTTATTATTTATAGCACAATTTTTTTTTAAGGTAAGAGCAAAATTTCTCAATCACTTGTTTTAATACTTTTAATTTTTCTATTTTAATTTAAAAAATAAGTACACGTGATATCTTAACACAATAAAAAATGTCTAGTATTTAACAACCAAGAAAATTATTACTAAAATGGTTTAAGAGTATCGAGGAATGATTCATAAGGGATGCTGATCAGCTATACGGAAGCAGTGAGCAGCGTCACAGGACGTTGAAAAGGGAAAAACTGGCTATATACATTAAATTAAGGGCACTCCTGACTCCACTAATCACTCCCTTGAAATTCACACATCAATATCATTACCCAAAATGTGACACATGCTCACTAACTTTGCCTTCAATTACGCCAAGTCGCCAATAATTTAAAGGAATCGAGAGGAGCGGGGAAACATTTTTTGATTAGGTTTGATTTTCACTTAATTTAAAAATATAAAGTTTGATTTGATTTATTTATAGATTTTTTTAAAGTTTGACCTAAATTATTTAAAGGGATAATTTAGTTTGTGAATTTATTAAAAAGTCTATTTTATAATAAATATTATATATAAATAAAATCTAATGATTAGTAAAATTTTGAAAATTCTTATAATACTTTTAAAAATTTAATATAAATAAAGATAAATATTTTTCTTTTAATTTACAATTGAAAAAAATAAGTTAAAATTAATTAGAGCACTTTAAATATTTAACAAAATATTATAAATAAAATAAATAAGTTAAATAAAATATTATAAGTTTTATTTAATAATCTAGTCATATATATATATATATATATATTAAATAAGTCGATCTAATAGATTTAATAGACTTTTTTTAAAGTTTAAATCTATTTTTTTTTATTTAAATAAATTTTTCAAAAAATCTTAATATGATCTTTTTAATAAATAAGTCAAAGTCAGATTCTATCTTAAATAAACTAAACCAAAAATCCTGATAAGCGACCTGAAATGATAACCTTAGATTAGACTCGGATCGGATCCTCATGCTGGCCCAAGTGTCCATTCCATAGGCCCAAGAAGAGTACCTTCATCAATACTGTATTAAAGATTTCTCTTTCTCGTATTTTCTATTGTCCAGAGGCTGAGGGTCACTTTGATTTGACATCACATTTCAATTCGTGGAAGTCTCACCTTTATGTTTATTTTGAAGGATCAGATTTATAAAATATAAAATATTGTTAATTTACGTGTTTCAATTGAATTAAAAATTGGCATGGTCCAATTATTTTTTTGAGAACTTCTATAGGCTAAAAATGATATACTACATCTGAACATAAAAGTATTTAAATCTTTGTTCTGTATAAAGCAAGAGAAATCCATGAGAATGAATAAATCTTGTTATTTTAAAAAAAGAAACATCAAGCCAAAATCAGCTGAATGCAATAAATAAGCTTGGTGAATTGGTGAGTTCTTATGATCTTCCATTTCCCTGGGATTGAAATGTTTTTTTTTTAAAAAAAATTAGTGGTGGGGGTTGGAGAAAGAAATTTGAAAACCTTATTTGTGATTATGTGGATGTCTTTCCGAGTTTACATAGTTGTGGGATCCTGATTTATGTGCATTTAATATTGAAAGGAAATACTACCATCCTCTGTGATGGAACACTGTCTTGCGGTTGGGCATCAACGAGGAATCTTCATCTTGGAGTGGACTACCACTATCTTCAAAACCAAACATTTAATGCACAAACGTATATATGGAATAATTTTAAGGAAAATGTGGAAAGAAGATTATTTTTTTATCTGTAGGAATTAAAGATAATGTATAACAAGTCATATGTTCTTATTAATCAATTGAATTAAATTCTCATGACGAGAATGATAAAGAAAAAAATAAAAGAAAAATATGCAATAGAAAATAACGAGAGAATTGAAAAACACTTACATAGAAAAGTGATCAAAGAAAAATAAACAAATGTATAATATTACTAATAACTAATTTTATTGATCCAATGTAAGGCCTGATTAACAATTCTAGATCTCCAACGAGATTTCCTTTACGTTGAAAATGATGTTGTCTGTATCCAGAGTTTGCTAATTATATAAGCATGATTTCAACATTCTTAAAGTTGACCTTGACAACTTAAATTAAAGACAAGAAAGCATAAAAAAACAAGCATAAGTTTTGAAGTCAAACATGAACACATAATTAGCATTGCCATATAATGCCCCCCCAAAAATCCTACAGCTCAAAATAAATTTAGCATACCTTGTTTAATTAGACAACAATAATGATTATTGTAGTTGAGAATAGAAGCACCAAGAGAAACAGAAGAGCCAACAAATTTAAAATGCAAAGCCAATATCCAATTCTGTTATCCCAGCTAAATAATCTCTTGTTGGATGAGGGAGTTCCTTTATCAACCTTCAAGTTTTCAAAGTATAAACTAACTCCTGGGTCTCTCATCCTTACCTCACTACCATGCAACACTGAATTTGAGACACCCTGAACGTTGTTGTTTACATAAATGTTGATGCAACAATAATCTTTTGACTCACCCTTTGTGCTTCCATGCTGCACCCGCATTGTTGCATCCACGTTTTTACCCTCCAAGTTGATGTATTCAAACGAGTCATGCTTGAAATTTGAGTCCATGACACTGAAGAGTGTGAGAATGAGCCACCTCTTACTGCTATTTAGTGTGCATGCTTATTCAAATATAATTATTTGTGTTTTCACATGGCTTTAATTTTTTCAGATTTCTCAAAGTTAGATCTGGAGGTTTCCTCTTGCGGAAGGAACCCAATGTTCTCCTGGAATAACTTGAAGCACACTTTAAGTAGATATTAAAAACAATCTCTCCCATGATATTTAGGTTAAATTCGACCGCTTTGAATTTCATCCAGTTCACTGATTTCAGGGTGTTTTTTCTTGCATTTCATAAAAATCAAACAACTCTCTCTTTAGTCCAACATAGTTCAAAGTTCAAACAATTAGATAACTATGTGTTAGAATATTTTTAAATCGGGATCGAGCCCAACTCATATGGCCAAATTGTAATAATTATCATGCAAGCTGAGAATCCCGATGACAATTTGATAACTATGGAACAACTAAACAACCGCCACAAAACTAGTGAAAATCAATGGATAAACAATTTTAACTAAAATTAATTTTTTAGTCCAATGAAATATTTCATATAGTTTGTCAGACAAAAATCAATGGATATATTATTCAAACTCTAATGATTAACTTCTTTAATCTGACAAACTACATGAAATATTTTTGTATGCTAATTTAAAATTTTATTTAATTTAATTTCACACTAATTTATTACTTAATATATTATATAAAATAAAATATATAGTTAATTATGTGATGGCTAATTCGGACATAATTTGAATCGTAAATCTATTCAGAAAAAAAATTGAATCATAACTCTTGGTAATAAAAATTAAGAAAAACAAGAAAAATAACTAACATTATAGGAAAGACAACTAATATAACTTCTACTTGTGAGGGGGGGTAGATTCTGAGCTCTGGATGGCTTAATTCTAAAACTTTCACTACAAGAAAATTGTGGAATACACAACTCTACACTTCTTCTAACCAAGCAAAATACTAGTGCCTCATTCTACAAACTACATCGTTGCTTTCCTGTAATCACAGATCAACTTATTGTGTTACAAAGCATGCTAACCATGCATGAATTCCTCAACTTTAAGGGGAATAATCAAACAAATTTCTCCTAGTGGGATGCTTGATTCATGAGGAGGTACAAACCTCTCCCTTTTATTTTGTTTGTTTCCACTGGTGTCTCTATGCATGCCCCGATTGCAGCAGTGCATGCAAGGGTGGCATCACTTCCTGATTCAACTTTTGAACTGTCTTAAGCTCCAGCCACCACACTCTGAAAGCATTCACAAATTCCATTTGTTTTAAAAGTCTGGTATGCCACTTGAACGTGATGAATACTCGGTCACCAACTTCAGAAACATGGATGACTTATCCTCTAATAGTCTTGAAGGAGTGTCGAACTCTGCTACTCGACCTACAAAAGCATCAAGCAGATAGCTTCAGCACAGACTAGTGAACCATGATGCAAATTTATAAATGGAGAAGAAACAAGGCAAAAGAATAAGGAATGATGTTACTATACGCACCATCACTGAGCACAAGAACCAGATCACTGTCAATAACAGTAGGTATTCGATGTGCAATGGTGCAAACAGTGCAGTCTTTGAACTCACTTCGGATAATCTTCTGGATAAGATTATCAGTGGCGGTATCAACTGATGCTGTTGCTTCATCCAGTACAAGTATTCTTGACTGCTGCAGCAGAGCTCGGCCCAGAGCAACAAGTTGTCGCTGTCCTACACTCCAATTATCTCCATTTTCTAGAACTGCATATTTCAAAGTAATTTTTTAGGATGGCTACTTGTTTGTGAATTGTGACTATCACTTTCTATTTACGGGGTGGGGAAAGAAAGATGCTGTGTATTTTCACATTTCTTTTTGGCCACCTACCTGGTGTGTCAAGCTGTTGTCCTTTCTCACGGATAACCTCTCCAAGCTGAGACTTATCAAGTGCCTGAGAAAAATTAAAAACCAACAATCACAATGCACAACCTTCTAATCAAATAGTCATAGTTTTCAATAATCACAGATTATTGGTCTATTATCTTATACTATGAGTTCTTGCTTAGGAGTGAAGATATAAAGTGGTTTATTGGGTTTAGAAAATGGTACTCATCAGAGTAAACGAACAATCTTCCAAATTAGGAACTGAAATAACTTGTCAGTCATGGACAGGTAATTCAGCATCCACTTTTGATTAGTTCCAGGTTTCTTTTGGATACCAAATTTAGCTCAGATGGAGGGTTACTTTTGGCACATGTGGTGAGTTTTCTTCCTTTATTTGCGGAAGGTACATAGTGGAGGAAGTTTGTTAGGTATGATGATAGTGGAGGCTCTGCTTGGTTTGTTTTTGGTGGGGATGGTTGAGGAATTTTACTGCATAGGTTACTTCTAAACCAAGTATAGGAGAGTTTTTATTTATATTATTGACTTCATCTTCTCATTTCTCCCCTTTATTAATATCTGTTTCCTGTTTGATCTCTTTGCTTAGATGTCCTGACCCCTCTATTCTTCCTCAATCCTGCCTTAGTAACAATATTTCTATTTCAATAATAATAGTTTGGCTGTTACTATACATAGACATCCAAAACCTGAATACAAGTAAACTGCATAAGCATTTTTTCTAAGAGATAATACAAGCTGAGTAATTAAAAGCATGGAATTATGAAACAATACCAACCTCCCAAATCTCTTTATCTGAGTGCTCATCCAGAGGATCAAGATTGCCTCGAATGGTACCTTCAAATAAGGTTGGATCTTGTGGTATGATGCTGAGATGGCTTCGAAGGTCATGAAGGCCAATCTCTGAAATATTAATGTTGTCTATAAGGATACTCCCACTTGCTGGTTCAATCAATCGAAATAACGCCTGAATTAAAGTAGATTTTCCACTGCCAGTACGTCCAACTATTCCAATCTTCTTTCCACCTGGAAATGTGCATGTTACTCCATGAAGCACCATAGGAAGATTCTCCTTGTAACGGACCTTCAAGAGTGACAGAGTAGGGGTAAGAAGATCATGGGAAAAAGCCAGTTGCAGTACAAAAATCATAATAAAGATATTTCAATAATGTAACATGGCTAACAGCTAGGATTAGATACTAAATCTTGTACACCAAGAAATAAACAATCAATACATGGCTTTAAGACACAAGAAGGAAAAAAAAAGCATAAATGTGAAGCTAAGGTTAGTACCTTCAAATCAATTATTTCAATTGTTCCATTTTCTGGCCATGAGAATGGAGGGCGAGCATCTTCAATAATTGTGGGTGCTTCACTAGGAATTTGGCTGTACTGATAAATTCTCTCAATAGATATAATTTTATTTTCAAGTTTGCAAAAGCTGAGTATCCACCGTGATAGGCGTGCATTTAAATTCAGGCCATATGTCACAGCAAGTCCAGCCATGCCTATACAGAAAAAGTAACAGCAATAACGAACAGAATAATGTTCCATTATTGCATTCAGCATCATGTATAACCATCACTTGTGAAAGTAAATCTATTTTCTAATAAAAAACTGCATAAGTTGATCATCCAGGATTAAGCATACCACTAGTGAAACTAAGAAGACAAAATAACTTATCAGAACAAAGTACTTACTGGGGTCGATACTTCCACGAGGAAAACTTACAAGTAATACCATACAGAAAGCAAATACAAAGGTTGACAGTAACTCCATCCGCAGGCAGAGCCACTCAATTGCAGAAAGACTGCAGAAGAATGGTCGTGCAAAGCAATCAAGAAGATAGAGGTTCCGCTTCATGAACCTTTTTTCTTGTCCAAAACCCCTGATGGTGGATGCTCCAGCAATTGATTCACCAAAAAGATGTATAATTGGAGACTTCTGGATGCTAACAATACGAACCAGTTCCCTTGAGGAAGCCATGTAGTATTTCTGGGATGGAATTGGTTGATGGTTAGAACAAATCAAAATATAGGATGGGTGACAGACAAACATCTAAAAAATAATTCAATGTATTGGAAGATTACTAGTACTTTGTCAAGGTATCCTCTCTTTTCCCTCCGGAATATAATTCTCACTTTTCCCAAAACAAAACAGTTTTTCTTTTATGTAAATCTTTGTGAAAAGAAGTTGCAAAGATTTTAAGCTGGACAATTTCTAATTACCTGCATCCACAAACAAGCAACAGCCATTGGGACAACTAAGAGCAAAACTTGCCATGTAACTTCTGTCATTACACCAACAATACCAATAAGCTGTATTGTAGTTGAAGCAAATCCACCAAGTCTAAAAGGAATGTCAAGATCCACAACACTTTGATCAATTGATACCTAGTGGTATACAGAGGACACATTATAATTATCTACACCATACAATTAGAGATAGGATAGAAAAAAATAAAGACAACAAAAGAGAACTTACCCGATTCAAGATCCTTCCAGCTGGTGTAGAGTCAAAGAAAGACATTGGTGCATGGAAAACACTTCTAAGCATTTTCAAAAATAGCTTCTGGGCAGCTGCAAGACCAAATGTAGCCACCAGAACAGCCCTTACAAATATAAACCATGAGCTGCCAAAAGCAAGGGCCATATAAACAAGAAGAAGAACTGACGGAGTTACTTTGGGCAGGTCTCCTTCTGTTTGAGGGTTAGCCCAAGCCATCCACCAATTGCTAGCAATCTGAAGGAACTGAAATAATGTTTGTGCAATGATTATGAGTGGAATCAATAAGCCTTTATATGCTGCTGCCATGTATGACAGATACACCTTCATGCTGACTCTACCTCTAATCCTCTCCTCTTCCTGAACAAGCTGTTTCTTTCTCAATCGTTTTGCTTTCTTCTTCTCTTTAATTGCTTTTTGATCTGAAATAGATGATCCCTCTTGCACTTCCTTTGCCAAACTGTCTATATCGTTTGCCGCACAAATGGATTTCTTACTGGTCATAACAGATGCCTCCAGGGATAAATTTTCATCTGACTCTTCAGAGGAGTGAGTAGGGATATCCATAGCCTCTATGGCTTCATGGTGAGCTGAAACCAGAGTATTAAAATCTGTTCCTGCTTGTAAAAGATCATCATACTTTCCTGACTGTATGATGCATCCTTCTTTAAGAACCTTCAAGAATGGAAAAATAAATTTAGGAAGATCATCTTTACATCACATAAATTCTTTTGGTACTTAAAACTTTGCCAAGTGAAAAACAAACAGAAATTTCATATAACATGAAATATTTGAATAGGATTCTTCCTAGTCCTTGGAAGAATTAAATATAATTATAGATACTGCCAAATACCAATTAAAGTGACTACAGATCAATGTAGTAAGAAATACAGATTTATTAGAAGTTATTGAAGCATAATATTTGAATAGGATTCTTCCTAGTCTTTGGAAGAATTAAATATAATTATAGATACAGCCAAATGCCAATTAAAGTCAATGTAATAAGAAATACAGATTTATTAGAAGTTATTGAAACTTAATAATAAAAGTATAGGCAATGAATTCAATTAACCTAAAGATGAATCGAAAAGAGTTTTATTCATGAACTTTCTTGTGCATATATCAATTTAATATTACCTACAATTATCTATTTTTCCTCCTGATTATAATTTTTGCAACTGGCAACATCTCATGCTGATATCCTTAGAAGAACTTCAGTTTCATATAATCAATATTTAAACTGAATCCTCTCTGTTGTTTTATACATGTTTCCTCATTGTATATGTCTTGGCCTCATACTGCATATTGCATGAATGTGCAAGAAAAACCGTACAGCCATACCAGAATCAAATCAGCAGCGGGAAGAAATTCAACTTGATGGGTCACAAAGATGACTGTTTTATCTGCAAGTGCTGTCAATATATACTCCTGTAGTTCCATGTCAAAGGGTAAGCCAAATCCACAATTCATTTAAACAGTAACATCAACTCTATGCTAAGGAAAACTAACCCTAAACAGGTCTGATCCAGTGTGAGCATCAACTGCACTGAAGGGATCATCCAGAAGATAAATATCAGCATCTTGGTAGAGTGCTCGTGCAAGCTGAACCCGCTGCTTCTGGCCACCACTCAGGTTTATACCTCTATCCCCAATAATTGTCTGATCACCATGTGAGAAAAGTTCTAGGTCCTTTTTCAGTGAACAGGCATGAAGAACATTCTTGTACTTTGCTTTGTCCATTGGGCTTCCAAAGAGGATATTTTCTTCTATAGTTCCTGATTGTATCCACGCTGATTGGGAGACATAAGCAGAAGAGCCACACACTCTAACCTGCAAAATAATTCAATGCATCTTATAAAAACTGTTACAAATCAAAAAGATTGAAATGCCAATAGACAGATTAAATGAAAAAAAGGATGGAATTAAAAGCTTAAGTGCACCAACATACTTCACCAGAAAGTTTAGGAATCTCTCCAAGGATGCACAAAAGAAAACTCGATTTCCCTGAACCAACCATACCACAAACAGCCACACGCATCCTTCTTTCAACTTTCATACTTATCCCTGATAGGGTAGGCCTAGAAGATGAAGAAGGGTCCCAACAGAAGACACCATCCTTAATTTCTATAGCAATGTTAGTAATGCCTTGTGGCAAGACAATAGTTGCATCTTCCTGCAATTCCTCCTCCAGCAGGAAACCAGATAATCGGTCAAGAGAAACCTTTGTCTGAGCCATTGTTGACACCAAGTCCGGAAAATTCCTCAAAGGTTCTTGCAGGATCCTGAAAGTAGCCAAAGCAGAAAGTACACCACCAGCAGTCAGCTGACCACCCAACAATATGGAAGTAGCAAAAGTGACTGCCGAAACAAATATAGGGGAGCTCCAGAATATGAAAGTTATGAAAGCCTGAGAATAGAGGGCTTTCCGAAGCCACTTGAACTCTACTCCACGCATTTCCTCCAATTTCACTCTATATCTGTCCTCCCAAGCTTGAAGTTTGAGAATCCTCATATTCCTCAGGCACTCAGATGTTTTTCTCATCCTTTCATCCTTAGCAGCCATTAATTTGTCTTGATAATTTTCTTGGATCCTGGCAATAGGAACAGTGACGACGATGGAAATTATTGTAGCAATCAGCGTTGCAATAGAAGCAATTCCAACATTCTTATACAAAATTGCAAGGGCAAGAACAATCTGCAGAGGAAGCATCCACATGTCATGAAGATACCAAGAGTAGTCCCCTACCCTCTGAACATCAATAGCCATGTAGTTAACAACCTCCCCGCTCGTGTGACTTTGCTTGGCCAAGCTTGATATCCTTAGCCCCTTTCGATATACCATTGCAGTTAGAGCCGACCTAACATGCATACCCAAGATGTCCACCCCAAGATACCACTGCCTAGTAGTAAAGGTCTCCACAAGCTTTGCCACAAAGAATACCCCTGCAAGGACATACCCCTCGTGTGGGAAAATCTCTTTGCCAACCAAGTAATCAACAAAGTAACTTATCATGTATGGACCGACATACGAAACAAGAGTAGTGACACCGGCAAATACGGCATTACAAGCCGCCTCCTTCCAGAAGGACTTGAGAAGTGCCCAAGCCAACGAAGGCTGCTTGGATTGGTTTTCTGCCTTCAACCTCTCCCAATTAGAATTCAAAACCTTATAATTTGTCTTGGATCGGTCTTTCGCCGCAACAAGGGGAATGTCCTTGAGCTCAAGCGGCCTTTTCGCCCCTATGGAAAGAAGTGGATTCAACCAAGTCAAAGTGGCCAAGCTAAAAAGTCCGGCATCAGTATAAGGGGTAACCTTGAGACAGCCCGGTTCCTCCTCAACAAGCAATGGCTGGTACTCCTCGGAATTCCTAAAAACCTTTATACCAGTAACACCCCTAATTGCCACAATACACAAAAAGGCAAGAGCAGGGGTGATGGTGAAATTCGCCACAACATGAGACCGCAGGTGCTTGGAACCCTCCATCCAAACCCCCCTTACCATCAACATACAAACCACACAAACAAATAACAAACAGCACAACCCACCAAAGTCTGAGCAAAATTGGAAACCTCTCAGACGCCTTGAACTTGCATTGCAAAGCCGAGAAGCTCAACACAACCCAAGCTAAACCCTGCACAAGAGGCACAGAAAGAAGAGCCAAACCCAAACCCAAATCCACATCCAAATCCCTTCCTCTAATCAAAGCAACCCCATCGAACCCCAACAGCAAAACTTGCACCAACAGAACATACAAACAAGACAACACCGACAACTTGAACCACGTTTCAATCCGAACGACGTCACGTGTTTCCAAATCAACACTAACACAACCGGGGCTGGCATTGCCGGTTATGTTCTCCTTATCGAATCTAACTCCTCTCCCTACATACACAAGCACCTTCCTCGCCGAAACAACGAAGAGAAAGAGAAGAAACAGTGTCAAGTTGGCACAGATTGCCACCAGTTCCAACAAAGGCAATCCGAGGATCGCACTCCGAAGGGTCTCAAACGATCCAGAAGAAGAAAACGTTGGAGACAAGATTTCAATTTCATCGACGGCCATTGTTGTTGTTGTGAGAAGCAAAGCGTGGATTCAGAATAGTGAGTCGGTGATGATGATATAGATGATAATAATAAGTGAGAAGAAGCTAAACTTGTTATGATGTCATCGAAACGTGGAAGAATGAAAAAAGAGCATTTCACCATCTGGAGGTAGATTCTGCAGATACATTGTTGCGGAAACAAAGAGATAAATTCCGTCAACACGGAACACGAAGAAACAGAGAGACAGAGAGGGACAGAACACGAGAATGAATAAGAGGCAGCAACACCTCTCAAAGCTGTTTTATACTTTCCGAAAACAGAAAGGGACAAGCTTAGGGTGGGACTAGGAATCGAAAATAATCAGAATATGAAGGAAGAAGACACCCAAAAGCAAAAAAAAACTTACCTGGGTTGTTCTCAGAATAATCGTTTCGCTTGTTATGAGGATGATGATGATTCGAGCTCTTACAAAGTAGCACGCCAAATACAGAGAAGAGAACGACAAAGGTGGCGGTGATGAGAGAACAGCTATGAAATAATAAGTACAACGTGTTACGGAGAGTGAGCGAGTGAGAGAGAGAGACAGAGAGCTGAATCTCTCTCCTCTGCTCTCGTTAATAATATTCTTTTATTTTGCCTTTTTATCTTTGCTGCTCTGTTGGATAATGGTGATAGTGGTGGTCACCATATAAAAAGTTCCGTGTGAGAATGAGCAACTTTTTGTTTTGTAGCAGCTGTGAGAATATGGATGATGATGCTTTTGGCTACATGAAAATGGAAATCCTTCTAAGTTTTAAGCCTTAATGTTTAGTGGAATGCTTTTCCAATGAGCTTAGAATTTAGATGAGCTTCGGGTGTCATGTGAGTGAGGGGTGTTTTGCTTCATTCATTTATTTATAAGTGTATGAGGTATATGTCATTACCTGATTTTGTATTAAAAAATAAATATTTTTAAGAGAAAAATAAGATTATCAGTGTTTGGTTATATTAAAAGTTATTTAAGAATCAAAACTAGTTCATAATATTTTTTTTCTTTTAATCTAATAAAATTCCTTTTAAAATAAAATTATAAATACTTGCATGAACTAAAACAGGTAATACTACATATACTGTGATGTGCGTGATGTTCATGGTACATACTACATAGGAAATAAGGTGGAGAATATTTATATTTCTTAAAAGGTTTGGCTAGCATAAAGAATATTACAAGTTGATACACATTTTATTAGCTTGTTGTTAATAAGGTATATTTATTACCTCAAAGGCGATAAGTTTAATAATGCAGCAAATTTGAGATTAAAGCATTTCTTGAGGGGGGGGAAAAATACTGTATCTGTGATCTCATTAAAAAAAATATTTAAAGGTCCCCATTTGTTATGTGTGAGATGCTGATGGTAAATAGGGGAGAAGGTGGAGAATTTTTCCATTTCTTAGTTTTTGCTAGCTTATAGAATATTACAGGTTATATGCACATATTTTTTGTCATCGTGCTAAATTTTAATAGGGAGATATTTGTTCCATGTGTGTACTATGCAGTTGATGTGATGAGATCATGAATCATGATGGGGATCTCACTATGTGTCCGCAAATGAATGTGGTATTTGATAATCAATGAACTTGTCTATTATGCAAATGGTTTAACAAAGGAGATTTTTTTTTTACTTACCAAGTTTATGTGAGGTAGATCTCATGGATTCATCAGGATCACCAGAACAGATCTTAAATTTTAATAAATTTAAAAAATATTTATAAATGAGTTTATTACTTATCAATTAAATTAATCTTTACTTATAAAGAAGAGAACGTAATGCAGGCATATGTAGTCTGCGGAGTCGCGGAGATTTTGGATCCTACAATTTCCAAGGAAATAGAGAGGACGCGTTGTTTGTTTAACCCTACAGTTTGGGTGAGAAAATATTTTTGGTAGTGGGATTCAGATTAATCAAATCAGAGAGTGGAGAGTGCCAGTGATACCATAACAATAATTATGTGCTTTTTGAGGATTTGAGGCTATCCTAACATTGTTGAACTTTTAAAAGGAGCATCCAGAACCACGTCTTTGTCAAATATCAATAAAGTAAATTAGGCTTATAAGAAAGGCAAAAAAAGTCCAAACGTAGCATATGAGATGCCAAAATCAAGATTAAGAAAGCTCGAGTGTCCTTAACGATACCGTTTGATATTTTTTTTCCTTTGGTGAACATTGATTCATAGAACTGGCTACATCACTTTTTATTAACTGATCTAGTTGTTTGTACCTGTACAATAAATGTGACCAAAACTTGAATAGGCACACACACAAAAATTGAAACGCTATTTTTTCTTGCAAAAACTTGAGTTAGGAAAATGAATGAAAAAACTTGTTAGGTGAACTTTGTCCTTGAGGAATCATAAAACGTGTGGCTGTAAGAATTTTATTGACTTTTATGAGGATTTCTTTCTTTATAGCGTAAAACCCATGTTGCATAATGCATATGATTGTGAAGTTCAACCAGAAGAAAAAGGGCAGTTAAGAAAATTAAAAGTTTGCAGAAAGAAAATAGAACGTGGCACAGAAGTGAAATCTTCTAAATGGGATAACTTGAAATTGAATTAAAATATAAAAAGTGATAACATATTTCGAATATTGAGTGTAAAAATTAAACTTTTTTTCATATTCTAAAACTCTTCATACTCTTTATAAATAATTATTTGCAAAATAATATTTTCAAATACGTGATATCGTATAACTTTTTTCTACATTATATGGAAAAACAAAATAAAAATCACACTTTTCATTTCTGCTCTGGCTTCAAAAAATAGCAAACGATGTCATTTCTGCATTCTCTTTGCAAAAATAAATTCAGCTTTTATCTCTAAAAAAAAAAACAAATGCAACTTAATTATCCCGAACATGAAATTCGGCATCAGGTAGCCTACCCCCAACACGTGCGATTTATACGATTTACTAATTGGAAACGTCAGTGTCCATTTATAGTATTAAATAATCAGTATTTATTGTTTTGGTTAAATTACATGTTGTTATATGGAGTACTAGTACTATTATATTTTCATTCAAATTATAAGTCTGCTCTAATTATACATTTAAAAGGTAATATCCCTTGAGAATCGTCAAATTGTGGCATTAAGTATTTTGAAAAGGGGATTGAGTAAAGTATAAGTGAGTTAATATATTCTTCAACTATTTAAATTTAGCTCGTTAAATGTGCGAACAAGTATTTTGCTTAATTAATTAATTAATTAATTAATTATTTTTTTACAGAAACAAATAAATAAATAAGGTTAAAGTTAATATTAAACTCAATTATTTAAATGAATCAAACTCAAACTTCACAAGTTTAATATTAATATCTAGAAATGTAAAAGTGGGTTGAACTTAATTAATTAATCTATTTAACCTACCAAAACGGGTGAAGTTGAGTTGGATGATCCAATCCTTCAATCACATAATCCATCAATCTAATTCGTCACGAGTTGAGTTAGATTAACTCACTAATATGTGATTTTTTTATAGATTTATTTTATAAATTGTTTGGTTATATATTGTTTATTGAATATAATATTTTATAAAGTATTTATGAATTTCATGTTATTTTGTTGTTTTTCTCTATATTTATATTTGAAAATAATTTGTGCTACAACAATAGAGTGAGATAATATTCTTATGATAGTGTCATTTTGTTTAAATTAGTTATATTTGTATTTTTTCTATTCATTTATATGTCAAATTAAATATGTAATTGTTGGAATAATTCAAATTAAATATTTAAATATTGGAATAATTTTTACAGACTCAGGATGGGACTTCTCTCTATCATATGTTATGCCTTGCTTCAGGAGGTATTCACATTTGACAATGCTTGGTTTGACCAAGATTCATTCCAATTCCCATGGTGGGATGGATTAGTTAATTGTTTTTAATAATTATATTATTGATATAAAATATTCATGATCTTATTGATGATTAATATTCATATAAGAACTTGATTGATTATTTTTATTAAGTTTTTCCTTCTAATCAAATTTTTCTTTATCTATAAGATTCGAACTTAAAATCTAGTTTAAAAAATTCAAATTCAATATTATTCGAATCAACTACTTATTAATTCATTTAACATTCTTTTGAATGATTTGTGAATAACTAGCTTGAATACATATTTATAGATGTGCAATTTTCAGTTTGAAATAAGTTATTATGAGTATAAATTTATTTCACAATTTGTTTGATTTATACATATATATAAATAAGTATGTCACATAAATAATTATTGTGAAATTTAATAGAAAATAGATCTTAATATTTATGATCATTAGTTTAATTAAATTTTGATATTTAAATTAATTATTTTCAGTTGTTTCGTTAAAAAATTCTTATTTCCTTTAACAATATAATTTATGGTAAAAATAATAATATTATATAATATATTACAATATACTTTTATTTAATTTATCATCTTATTTATATATATATATATATATATATATATATATATTACAAAGCTTTGATTCACCATACGTTCATAATATGAGAATAGATAACTTTGAAATATATTACCAATGAAACTTATTAAATGAACATTTTTCTCATTATAACTTACAATGATAATAATATTCAATAATAAAATAGATAAACAATTTTACATTAGCAATTAATGAATTATAATAATCTATTTTCTTTATTTAAGATTACTATATAACTATACACATATAATTTGAAAATTTGAAAATATGAGATGTTAAAAAGTATAAATGAAGCTAAAATTAAAACAAACTAATTGTTAAATAAAAAATTTCGAAAATAAATTTAAAAAAGGAAAATAGCAATTGTAGTAAAGCCATATTTATGTATTCTATATGGATTTTATTTTGACTTTTGGAAAGGTATAGTTAATTTATACTACGGAAATTTGAAATAAAGAAGAGATGTCATGTCATTTTGTATATAGCAGGTGCCACGAAAATTTGACGTGTAAGGCTTGACTTTGAGAACGAGGAACTTGTGGTAATGGTAAGCTCATTAATTATGGACGAAAACGGAGATACTTAAACAGATAAGATTGTATATGATTTTGGGGACAGAAACTTGGGGTTGGAAAGGAGTGTTGGGTCTTATTATGTGGGGGTGGAATTATAAAAGGAAATACTAGTATTTAATTTAGAATAATAGAAATTTCAAAATTTTAATAATAAGGATTTTAATCTAACTTAGCGGATAATTAAACATAAACTATCAACTAACATTTTTTATTAGTAAATGTTAATTGTCATTCTCTCTAACTTCAAATATAAAAAAATATTACTTTAATTAAGAAATTTAATTAGTCATTTTTAATTATATTATTTTAATTAAAAATTATTTTTTTGATTTATTTTTCATTAGAACAATAGAACTTGACATCAAGATAAAAAAGAGTCATTAAATTCACCACCTCAATTAAATAAAAGATATTTTAAAAATAATAATATTAAATAAGATAAAATTAATTAAAAAAATTATATTTGAGATCAAGAAAATATTTTTTTTAATATATTTGAAATCAAAGGAAGTAATTTATTAATTAATATGATATTTAATTAAATAAAATATTTAGATCTAATATCTTAAATTTAATTTATGTAAATAAAAAATTACGAGTTAAGGGACTAAGTTCCCGTAAAATTAAATTAGGTCAATAATTTATGAATCATACTAATAAGGACATCAAGCGGGCCAGCTAGAATTTAGCCAAGTACATTTTTTTGGACAGCGACATTGCTGGTTGATGCATTGTACCACTGTCAGCATGCCAATTATTTTTGGCATCATCGATTAGGAAAAAATAAATTTAAAAAAAAGAAAGAAAAAGAAAGAAGAAGAAGAAGAATCTGGAAAGGGGAATTCATCGTTTACGTGTCTACTTGCAATTTTGAGAAGTGAGAAAATAGTCCCTCAATTACTTTTTTTACAATAAATCTACCTCAACTAAAAAACATCGTTTGATTGTCTTTCCAGTTTCTTCAGCTACTTGATTTCTCACTTAAACTTTTCAATCAGCAGTAGACATTTTTCTTTCTACCCACTGATTGTCATTATGAAAATTAAGTTACTATTACAAACAAAAGTATAAAAAAATAAAATTGTTTTAAATAAATGGATGGTAATTGCAATGAGTATTTTCAGTTATTTTCTGATATTAATCTCTTTGAGAGACAATTTTATTTGAGACATACTGGATTATTAAAGTTGAATATTTTTTTAACAAAGATTTAAACCTTGATTTATCGTATTATAAGGAACTATTATCTTTCACTGGATCTAATTTTTGTTGGCATATTTATTTTATTTCAAACTATAATATTACTTTTTTATGAATCACATTCTCAAAATATTATATCTACGAATATTGTTCTCATGAACATATTTGGTTGGTATTTAATAGTTATAGAAAAAAATTATTTAATTAAAAATAGTAAAAATAAAATTTTTGAATGAGAAAAGGATATTTACACCTTCCCCTTGTCTTACATTCTATTATTATCTGCTAATGCCATGTGTACCGCCCACAAAGATATAGGCCTTTTGGTCATGTTTTGATTTGTCCTTCGTGTGTCCCAATGGGGTAGGTAATTCACTATCTAAAAATACTTGATTTTCATGATTGATCTTTCTGCAATGATCACACTTTAGTACGGTATTTGATTAGTTAAAACTATACATTAAATAAATGGTCCCATGGTCTAGTGGTCAGGACATTGGACTCTGAATCCAGTAACCCGAGTTCAAATCTCGGTGGGACCTCTTTTTATTAGAAACAAAAGAAAAACTAAATTCAACTCTTTTTATTAGAAACAAAAGAAAAAACTAAATTCAAAGTGTAATTCATTCATTGTAAATCTAATCTAACAAACTTTACACAATTATTTTGATATCAGTTAACACCATTTTTTATTAATTAACACTAATTGGTTGTGTAATCCTCACACCAAAACAAAAAAAAAAGGTTTGTGTAATCCATGTATGATCTACTCATTGCATTGATTTTTTTTTTCTTTCTGTTTTATCACTGAGAATGCATCTGAGTGCAACTCATAATTAAAATGAGGTTGAACCAAATGAAGTTCAACCATGAACTTCGAAACCAAAATACAAATAAGCCTTACAACCGAGAGTTCGATCGAGTAATGGACTGCTAAAGCTAACTAGTGAAACAAAACAACAACGTGACAATCCAAGAGAAAACAATTAAAACACATCAACACTAAATTCGACTTGTTGGTCTCATATGCAAGTTTGTTTTGCAGCTATTTTTTTTTTTCTTTTAAATTTGAAGCTTCAATGACTTAAAGAAACAAACAAAGCAACTAAAAAACTAGATAAATCAAAGGAAAACAAATCTTCCAATTATGCACCTAAGCAATCTCCTTATTGGGTTTTCAAACTGTTGGAGGTCAGAAACCAAACCAACGACTCAGGATCACATTGCATTCACTATTCTTAGCTCTCTCTCTCTTTTTTTTTTTTTTGGTATTAAAGGTTTGTAAATGTTGGAAAAGATTAAGCATCTCTTGTGAAGATAAATTTAGGGGATTTTCCTAATCAGATTTTTTAATTATGTTTAATGTTTAATTTTATTGGATATTCATATATACAACATGTTTCTCAAAGAGATATAATTCAATTGTTTGATCAAAGATGCATGCAACACGTCTGTCAAAGAGTTCTAATTTAATTGTTTAATCAAAAGTGCGTGTTGATATTATTTTTTATTCTCATAAATAAAAATAATATATAACATTCCCAAATTAGAAAAAAAATCTGTATAATGAGTTCGGCATAGTATTAGTTGATTTGATACATTATTGACCACAAATAGTCACTTAACAAACTCAAGTTAACCGTAAGGACAAATATTGCTGCTAGAATAAAATAAAATAAAAGATATAAAACTTTTAAAAAATGTAAATAAAGAATAAACTAAAAAAATTGCTAAAATATACGAATCTAAAACTTAACACAAGAGACGGGTGAGATGTGAACTTTTAATATTGTAATTATGCTTTTTCTTTAATGCAAATATTATCTTTTACGGAAGACAATTTATTTTGAGTTTTTGTAAGATTATTATGGCCACAAACTCTCCCTACTTCCTTCGGGTATTATATATTAATCGGGTTGTGTTTCAAGGCTCAAGCTCTATACAATTGATTAAGTTGAAAAAATTTCTCAGTTATTCTACGCACTTGGTGATTAATATTGTAAGACTTTGAAATATGTTTTAAATTTAAAGAGTATAACTATTTTTTTATTTGTCTATATTTAATTAAACTTGTTTTTCGCTCTTATATATATTTCATGAAAATAATGTGTTTTAATCCCTTAACAGGCCTTCAACGATATAAAAAATAACATTTTTTTAATTTCAAAGAATAATAAACAAATAAATAGAGATTAAATTCATAATAACAAGTTGTTTGCCACACAAGGAAGTTGAAATGCACTGGCTCGTTAATCGTGATACAAGATATCTACCTACTTCATTAAAACATCACAGAACGATATTCAAGGTTAACTCATTGAATCAAGACTCTATTTCGATAAGTGATATGAACCATACATTATGCAGAGTTGACACGAATAATAACTCATTCTGACAACGTACAAATAATAAAAGGAACTATTATCGTATGTAACTATTATGCAGAGTTGACAAGAATAATAACTCAGTTCTGGTATGTAACTTCTAATTTTACCTTAGTTTAAATTATATTTTATTATATTATAAAAGATATAAATATACTTTCTTATTGTTAGATTTCAATTTAAAACTAATTGACACTAAGTAAAGTGAAGTTATGAAACATATATATAAGCTACATTCCAAGAAGAAGAAGACATAAATACTTTTTAACAATTATATATATTCTCTTCATTCAAATAATAAAAGAAAAAAATCATTTTTTCCAAGCTAGGGACACTAATTTGGAAAATGACCACTCAAAAACATAACTTTCAAATTCTGAGTTAGTGAATAATGATGACAAAAAGTGTGTCAATGTCATACAGAAATTTAACTATGGCCTTTGACGACATCACAAAGCCAAGTTTGTGGTCAACAATCTCCTGGGTAGGGTATTGGTGAGGATACTTGAAAGTTGAAGAAGAAGCTTCTCATTAATCTTATCTAGATTTGTACCAACGTACCAACAACCTTAATATAGTTAAATACTCTGACCATCTCTCTAGAACAATAAGGTAATTAACCTAAAACTCGTGTTCTGGACCCAGAAATTAGCAACAAAAACTCGTGGTGGATCTTGTTTATGACAGCAGAAAGGGGGAGCCATGGCCCTCAAGAATTTTTATGATAAAATTAAAATATATACACCCAAAACTCGTGGAGGATCTTGGCACTTGGCAGACACAGCAGCCATGTCCCCCAAGACTTTTTATTTTCACAATAATATATTTTGAATCAAAACCATCTTTTAAATTCATCTAAACACAAAAGAAGTTTTTTTTTTTTGGCAATGTGAATAAGAATCAAATCAACCTTAAAATTTGTACCAAGCAGTCAATGGGAATATACGTCTAGTGAAAATGCTTTGAAGATTTTATCTGTCATGAAAAAATAGATCTTAATTTTTTTGTGTGCATAAAAAAATAAGAATAAACGATACCAATTGTGAACAAGGAAGGACCATGAAAAAAATTGACAAGTAGAATCTAATCTACCATCCTTGACAGTACTCGATTTTGGTCTGTTCCTGATGATGAAATGAATTTAACTTTCCAAATCAGCATGCAATATGGTTCAAGAACCAAAACTATACGATCACAAAAAAAATAAGAAAAACAAAGCTATACGTTTCGGGCCTGAGTAATGTTGGACTGTGTGTTTGGGCCTGTATTTGTAAAATGAATCTAGAACAAAAATGAATTTGTAAAATTACTCTTAAAATTAAATGATTTATGTTTGAATATTTTTATTTTAATGATAAATAAGTAATAAAATTCATAATAAAATTTTAATCTAATATTTTAACACTTCTTTTGATCAACCACTCCAAATTAATTATTATTAACTTATTTCCAAGACAAAAGTTGCAAACATTTATTTAAATTCCGTTTTAAACTTATTTATATTTATTTCTAAGACAATTGTCAAATTTCGAAGTTTAATTTTTTAAAGAAATATAAACTTGATTAAGTGATGAATATAGAAAAATAAGATCATTTAACAAAAACTAACAATTAATATGAGGGATGAGTCCAAATTTCGACTTTCATAATTATGCAACTGCAAATTTTGCATATATTTTATTTTATTTTATTTGAGTCATAAATTTAACATATTTATTTAAGATAATATAAGATATAATTTAATTAATTAAAATGTAAAAATACATATACACAATTAAAAATTAGATCAAAATAAAAAAAAAAATTAGAGACCAAAATCACACGGTAAAAATTAAAAAAAGATTAAAATTATAATTTAACCATAATTTTTTTAAATCGGTATTCGCTGTATTTTGTGACTGAGAAACGACGTTGGCCGTTGTAATCTTGTGATAATCGAAAGTCACTGTAGTCTATTTTGTCTACAAAAAATATCTGGACTGACGGAGTAGAAACAACTGCAACACAACAGGATTGGGGATAATTTCAAGTCACTCTTCTTCTCTATCTTCCGTTTTTTCTGAGAAAGTAACAAATGTGAGTCGCTAAGTGTATCAAACTCGTGAACACAGTTAGTTAATTAGTTTTCTCATTCTCATTCAAAGTACGTGCAGTGTTTGAAATTGTTTGCAAAAAATGGAAGAAGAAAGTGCGTTGAGGCCGATGGACGCTGAGCAACTGAGAGAGCAGGCTCATAAGATGGTCGACTTCATTGCCGATTACTACAAAACTATCGAAGACTTCCCCGTTCTAAGCCAAGTTCAGGTTCTTCAATCTCGCTCCCTTCTCTTTTCATTCTAAATGAAATATATTTTATGTATTTAGAAGTTATTTTGACCCAATGGGTATAGCCCGGTTGCCAACACACGCCAAGTTAGTAGGGAGAAGACCTGAGTTTAATCCATACAGAATACACTCTTGGGGAAGAGTGGAGAACTTTAAGTGTGACTAAGTCCTTAGTCCCATAGCAGGCCCAAATGACCGAAACTGTTGGGGATAACTCGGGAGCCAAAGGTCCTCATTACGGTGGTTAAACAAAAAAATAAAAAAATATAGAAGTGATTTTTTGGTTTCTAGCTTTTAATCGTTGTGAATAAGCTGCTGCTTGGTTTCCTTTTCCCCATTGCAGCCAGGTTATCTTGGGAAGCTTTTACCAGATTCTGCACCTGATTCTCCTGAGTCATTGCAAAATGTTTTGGATGGTGAAGCTTCTTACTGGGATTCTGAATTAACCCTTTCTTTTTGTGCAATGTATTATTACTTGGCCTTGTTTGGATAAACTTCTTGATAATTACTTATAGGAGAAGTAAACTTAAGAAGTTAATTTATAGAGGCTGTCTCATTTAGCTTCTCCAAAACAAAAGCTGATTTTAACTCATGTTCTTATTTTCTTCTATTTTAAGTGCTTATTAAGAAATTTATGCAAACCGTGGTAGTAGTTGCAGTTTCGTTATCTTTTAGTTTGTAGAGTTGTTTAAGCAATGCTAGCTTGATAGTGTTTGCCATACTGTAGATGTGCAGGAAAAAATACTGCCAGGGGTGACGCACTGGCAAAGCCCGAATTATTTTGCGTATTTTCCTTCCAACAGTAGCATTGCTGGGTTTCTAGGAGAGATGCTCAGTGCAGGTCTTAACATCGTGGGTTTCAGCTGGATAACTTCTCCTGCTGCAACAGAACTCGAGACGATTGTTCTGGATTGGCTTGCAAAGGCTTTTCAGCTGCCTGATGATTTCTATTCTAGTGGTAAGGTCTTGGAGCTGCTTTATTTCTCTGAATTAATTGTGTGTGAAGATACCATACGCACTACTAAGTCAGAGTTTTGTTTTTTTTAAGCTTGTAAACTCTTGCTGGAGATTTTCAATAATCTTCAACAGGGATGAATTTCATAGATAATAAAAATTTGAACCTAAATGTCATATGAATAATTTATTTGATAGAAAAACCCAAACACTATATGTAACCTTTGCAACATTGGATGTGATTTTATTGCAGGGAAAGGTGGTGGAGTTATACAGGGAACTGCCAGTGAAGCTGTACTAGTTGTCTTATTAGCTGCCCGTGACAAGATCTTAAGGAGGCTTGGAAGGAGTGCCCTTCCTAAGCTTGTGATGTATGCATCTGATCAAACACACTCTGCTTTACTAAAAGCTTGCCAGGTACCTCCAATGACACATAAAAATGAAAATAACATTATCATATATACTCAATGACATATGGGTTTCCCTAGTGCACCTTCTCACTGTCAAGTATACTCTTGACCATTTTTAACTTTTGTTGACATGTGTTCCATGCTTTCTGACCTATTTTAAATACTGAACATTTTTGTAAACTTTTCTTTCTTTATTCTCAGAGAGAGGGTGTGTGTTGAGATCCCATATCGATTAGAGATATTCTTACAAGTTAGTTTTGTTAGTCCAAATTCTAAGAGGGGACTTTTACTTTTTAATTTTCTATTTATCTTGATTCTGATCTATTTAGTATTTTATCCAGGGAAAGGAGCCTTTTATATTTTAATTCAATAATCACAGTAATCTTGTTAATAGTCTGCAAAATGAGAAAATTATTTAGTTTTTTTCTCGTCTAAGTAAAAATGTAATGGTTATTTGTTTCCTTAATTATATGATTATCATGCTCTTTAGCACTAATTCACTAAACCTTTGAATATGCCAGTGTTACAGTGTCACTTGAAAGCATCTGACTTAACTAAGATCACACAAAGTTGAAACTTATTTAGCCTATTCTATTGCCTATTAGTAGTTAATGAATTGTTGCTGTGACTATTTTAAAAATTTGTTTAGTATTTATCACCTTGTTGATCAAACGATGGTTTGATATCTAGATTCTAGTCTTTGATATTTTACTGTTTCTATAAAAAAACTTTTTTCTATCCTTGAGATGACATGTGTGGTAAAGCAGCTGCCTTATATTCTGGGATGGGATGTCTTAGGCTCCTAGCTTTGAACCTTCCATTTTGAAATGGGAATCTTCCTTTGGGTTGCTTAGATGCATTCTTGAAGATTGCATTATTATCAATGAGATGATTTTTTTATTAGTTGTAATGTTTTTTCACTTCTACTTGGCAGATAGCAGGAATTAATCCAGAGCTATGCAGGTTGCTTAAAACTGATTCTTCCACAAATTATGCACTTTCTCCTGATGTACTTTCTGAAGCAATTTCAAATGACACTGCTGGCGGTCTTGTACCCTTTTTCTTATGTGCTACTGTAAGAATTGAAGGCTTATATGAATTTGTGAATTTGTAACAAATTGCTATATAATGCGTTAACTTAACTGCCCATTGTCTATGTGTGTGTGTCTTACATCCAATATTTTATCATACATGTTTACTGAATTTTTAAATTAGAAATTGCTCAACTCATCTGAGTATCAGATAAAGGGATAACATATCCTTCTTCATGTTGTTCAGAGCTCTGTCTCTTCATTATTTGTTGCTGGGGAACAGATTGTTATATACCTGTTAATATGGTATATGTTAGGACTAATAAAGGGGAGAGAGCAAGGGACTTAGATCCCTGTCGGATCCTAAAAGAAATAACTGTCTGGTAGACAGTTAACTGTAATGTAACACATGGGAGAAAAAATAAAAGGAGATTGAGGGCAGTTAGTTTGGGAAATTGTTGATTGATTGAAAGTTTGGGGAGAGTCCATGTCTCTCAAATATCTAGAATAGGAGGGTAATGTGTCTGTTATTCTGCATTACTATCTTGAATCACATGTCTTCATTTCTGATCTTTTGTCCAATTGATGCAGACCCAGAGATAGAGGTTCCTGCTAATAGACTTTCTGTTTTTCTTTCCATATTCTAATCCAGTCCAACTATGGATGTGGTTCCAGAGGCTAGTAAACTCAGTTTCATGAAAATTTTCATTTTGGATCTTAAATTATACATCCAAGAGATTTCATATTGACTATTATGCATGTTGACTTTTACAAGATATTAAATCTTTAGATGGTACTAAGTGGATAATTAACATTGTAAATGTTTGTCACTGAAACTCTGCTTGGAACTAATGTTGGATCTATATTTCTTGTTGATGAGAGAAGGCATATCTGAATCTTGTTGTAACTTGAGGTTACTCTAGAGTCTATTATTGGTGGATTTCAAGTTTCTGGCATTGATTGCATACACTTTGCATTTATATATGCAGGTTGGTACCACTTCATCAACAGCTGTTGATCCTCTGCCTGCATTGGGAAAAATTGCCAAGGTAATATATTTTATTGAATCGATGATATAAAACATGCTAGTATAGCCACTGATTCATTTAATTGAGGATATTAAACCAAATGTTTATTTTTTAAAAATAAAAAAGATGTGACTCATAAGGAATTAGGAATGCAGCTAGATAGATAAAATAAGAAATGACTAAGCAGTATGTTAGGAACATAAGGAGATAATGATACTTGTTGACTGGAGTTTCAAAATTTTCCTATTGTTTTTGGTCCATTATCCATTGTTTATGCTTTTAGGATGACTGGTTCATAAACCTCCACGGACCTGCATCAAATTTTGTTTGACAAGTTTTTTGATGTGTTTTGTTTAGTTATACAATCTGATAATACTCTGATGCATGTCTTTTTGGCAGACCAACAAACTTTGGTTTCATGTGGATGCTGCTTATGCTGGAAGTGCTTGTGTATGTCCAGAGTACCGCCACTGCATTGATGGTGTTGAAGAAGCCGACTCATTTAACATGAATGCACATAAATGGTTCCTGACTAACTTTGACTGTTCAGTACTTTGGGTTAAGGTATCCATAGTACATTTTTTAACCTCAATCTCACTTTTGCATCTTTATTTGTAACATTTCAATTTTCTTCATAAACAAGAATGTATGTAAGTCAACTGATGAGTTAGCATGAAAAAACAAAACTGATGAGGAGTTGATGACAGGACAGAAGTTCTCTGATTCAATCATTGTCTACAAATCCTGAATTTCTGAAAAACAAGGTATGTTTGTATTTGCACGCTTGATGTTATTACTGAAGTTTTACTGTAAGAGGTTTCCAAATTTTTGAATAATTTTTAGTTTTCCATCCATTTTCTCTGTGTGTGTGGATCTTATATAGTTTTTTATTTATTTAAAACTACATTCCATTGAGTCAAGGTCATTATAGACAGTATCACATTACATTTATAAGTTAGTTCTCTAAAATAAAATTGAAGAATATAAATCGTTATTCACTGAATCCAAAAGGAAAGGTGTATTCTGCTTTAAAGGAATCCAAATGGTAAACAAATACATATCATGGTACCAAATAGGGGTCCGCGTAGCCCATGCCGGCCTTGCTGCTATGATTCACATCTCGAAAGTTCTCAGATCTGGTCTGGACCTAAGGCCTGGGACTGCTTCTTCCTTATTGCCCGAGTATTGCATCGCCTTGACTTGGGCTGGGCTATCCGATTGACCAAGACTTGCATTCTCGACATCAGATACGTGGATAGGCTGATCTAGATAGGGAGACAGGCACTGCTAGGCGCTTTTTGTATTATAAGAGAGAGAAACAAAATTGCAGCACCTGCAACTTCCTTCTCTTTTTCCTCTTCCTACAATGTTGCTTCAAATGTAGAGTAATAAGTATTGAATACTGATTGGATCACCAAGAAATGAAGCTCGAGTTATTTATTTTTCATTTTTTTTCTTTTATATCTCTGTGAAGTTAATTTCCTCTACCTCATGGATTAGGTTTTATCATGAGGGAACAGAGTCATGTGGGACATATTTCTTAAACAAGATGCTTGTCATTTGAAATCTCACATTGTTATTTATTCCTTGTCTGCTTATATTGTTGAATTTGCAGGCCTCTCAAGGAAACATGGTCATAGATTACAAAGATTGGCAAATTCCTCTTGGACGTCGCTTTAGGTGGTTCTTTTGAAGTTTTCCTTTGGAAATATTTGTCATTGCTTTTCTATTAACAGATACATATATTTTTGTGTTTGGTACTGAAATCTGAAATCTCTCCCCTCCTCTCAAGTAGAACTATTTTCTAGAGGGAATTTTAATGCATATCCACGTCTGGACATACATAAATTGGCATTATTCATACATTGGGGCTCCTAACTCATGTATGCCTATATGTATTTAATAATTTTTCTCTGATCATGGTTTGTAAATTTTTTTCTTCTTTTTGGATTTTATGAATTTGTACGTCTAGGGATTTCTTTCTTCCTTTTCTCCATTTAAGAGGTTATGGGAACTTCTGATGTCATAAATTTTATTAAATCATTGGTATTATCTCTCTCTAATTTTCTGTACACCTTAAAGATTTATGATTACCAGTTGATGAGTAACATTGCCTATTCACCTACTCTGGGATCCAGATCATTAAAACTGTGGATGGTGTTGCGACTCTATGGATTGGAAGGTCTACGAAATCACATAAGAAACCACATTGAGTTGGCTGCTTACTTTGAGGAGCTTGTATGTCAGGACACAAGATTCAAGGTATTCTTCCTTCTAGGAAAAACTTCAATCATAATTTCTTAATTTAAATGCATAAAAGTGTCCATCATATTGACAATTGTAAATTGGTGTTAGGTAATGTCTTTAGTCAAAATATGTCCATCTAAATAATTTGTTTCAAGTCAAAATATGCCAATTATGAATGTCTTTTATTAAGTACTTTATTTACTTTTCTGCATATGCCATGAAATTTGCAACAAATTATGTACACAGGTTGTTGCACCTCGCGTGTTCTCTTTAGTTTGTTTTCGGCTGCTGCCCCCTCCCAATTCTGCAGATCATGGGAATAAGCTAAATAGTGATCTACTCGACTCAGTAAATTCAACTGGAAATGCTTTCATAACACACACGGTATGCATAAATTTTCTAAGGAGTTTTGTTCTTTATTCATTCATTTTCACTCATTTTCTTTCCCTTGATGATAATCAATATTGTGCAGGTTCTATCAGGGGAGTACATTCTACGTTTTGCAGTAGGAGCACCGTTGACAGAAAGGAGGCACGTCAATATGGCATGGCAGATTTTGCAAGATAAAGCCACTGCTCTACTTGAGAGTTTATAGGCTGAATCTGCCCTCAGCATCAGCAATTGCTTTTGTGAACATCCAAGGTTTCCCAAGACTACATTCATTTTGTGATTTTTTCCTCTATTCATGATTCCTTCTTTTTAGACCATTGTCATGTGCTGTAAGCTTGTCAGAGATTTATTTTTTTTCTGAAGCAACAATGTTACTTTTATTACAAGTTGATCATTATTTCCAATTGTAGGCATCTCAGATCTCAAGAGTAAAAGGAGCAACATTGTAAACAATTAAATAATCATTTTGGTTCATGAAAAATAAGAGTAGTGTAAAATAGTAAAATAGTGTAGCAAGAGAATGATCATTGTATTGTTGTGAAAATTGAGAGGTTTAAACAACTAGGGTTGGGCTTGATTTTTCCTTCTTTCAATGTAATAAACACAATTAATCTAATTATTAATGTAATTGTTTCCAATTCACAAATATATTTTAACCCTAATGTCTTAGGTGAAATAATCTAAATTATTTAGATTAATTTCCAGTGTCTTGACAAATTAATCTAAACAATCAATGTTATCAATTAAGAATGAAATTTTTATTTGACTACTTAAATAATTAATTAATTGTAAGTGATTAATACTAGAAGAAAAAGAATGAAATAACATAGGCATCTATTAAATATATAAAGTCTTACATATATAAATATTATCAAATATGATACACTTTCTTTTGTACTGATGCCAATGATATTTAAATTTATGATCTTATGCAAACAACCTATATATATTTCTCCACTACTGTTGACAAATCCTACTAGAATTTGTTTACATAAAGAAGGAAACCTACATATGAACCCTTATCTTCTTCTAAGTAAGCATTTCTTATGCAATCACCTAGTTTTTTTGTAAAATCTTTTGCTTATAAAAAGTTTTCCATATGAACCCTGTAAGTACTAAGTAGTATATATATACTTTCCTGCAAAGAAAAAGTTCTAATTTCCTGCAAATTTTTATGCGAAAAGTAATTCTTTGGATTTTCCTGCCAATTTTATTCCACAAGAGATATTTTTTAATTATTAGTTTTAAAATTATCAGAAATATTTTTTATTAGTTGTGGAAAGGTTTGGAATGGGGACAGTCTCAGTACTGTTTTCTACAGTGAGTTTTGTGGTGGTTCACGGTGGTTTCGTTCAGGATATTTTAGCTTTGGTGGGTACCGAGGCAGTTATGGGTAATTGGGAAGAAGGATGCAATGGCGATGAGAAACAATATCGTCTTGTTTACTATTTGTAATTTGTTATTAAATAATATACTGTGATGATATTTTTTGTCATTATTTTAAATTAATTATTTTAAAATTTCAAAAATTAATCAAACATTAACTTTCTACTGAAATTGGAAAGAAAAAAAAAAGTTATATCTTTCTAAAATATAAATAGAACTTTCAAAATTTAATATACACAAACAACAAAACACTAAAGCATACAAGATCAAAAGTGATTTTTTGTTTTAAATTTTTAGACTAGTTATATAGGGTACT
Organism: Glycine latifolia; assembly: GCA_013407115.1. Classification (NCBI taxonomy): domain Eukaryota; kingdom Viridiplantae; phylum Streptophyta; class Magnoliopsida; order Fabales; family Fabaceae; genus Glycine; species Glycine latifolia. Next base: position 26,057,717 of record CM023943.1, read on the forward strand.
GACCCTTCCTATTTTTTTTGTTTGGATAGAAAATTTTAATTAGAGAAAGTAATTTATTAGGAAATTTAAAATTCTTTAATTTAAAATTCATTGTTTGGATATTTTTATATGAAGAGTTTAAATTTTTGGAATTTTAAAACATAATTTTAAATAACTAAAAATGTGAAATTTGAATTTCCTTCTAAAAGGTGAGAAATTGAAATTCTCTTCTTCTATAGAAGCTCTAATCGTACCACTCTTTATTCTGTTTATATCACCAACAATGAGTACTCTGACCTCCGCTATTTTAATGATATCCACCTCAAGCGTCTCTCCATGCATGAGGTTCAAAATTTTAAAAATGAAGAAATTCAATTTCTTTATTTAAACAAAAAATTTTGAAAATGAAGAAATTTAATTTTTTTATCCAAACACAGAATTTTGAAAATAAAAGAATTTTAATTGATGCATTTTAATTTCCCTGAATTTTAAATTTCCTGAAATTTTAAAATACTTCATCCAAACATAGACCAGCAGGTTCTATCTGGCGAGTACATTCTACGTTTTGCAATATATAGGAGCACCATTGACAGAAAGGAGGCATGTCAACATGGCGTTGCAGATTTTGCAAGATAAAGCCACTGCTCTACTTGAGAGTTTACAAGTGCTTAATGCCAGAAGAAAAAGAAAGAAATAACATATGCATTTACTAAATATATGAAGTGTTACATATATTAATATCATCAAATATGATACACTTTTCTTTTTTTTTTTTACAGTGATATGCCAATGAGATTTAAATCTATGATCTCATGCAAACTAACTAAATTTCTCCACTACTGTTGACAGATCCTAGTGGATTTCGACTATGATACATTAATTTAATTGGTAAATAAAAGAATAAAAAAACGCTATGTGGATATATTCTCACAACATGTTACATTACATGCAACACCCTGTACAAACTACTTGAAAGCGTTCGATCTTAACGCCGTTGGAAATTGAACATCTTCACTGATATGGCAAAGACCAATGCAAAGACTACTGGGAATGCAACAATCACAGCTGCAACCACTCCCAGAAAATCATGCTTGAAACCAAAGTAGCTTCTTACAAAGCCTTCCACTGTCGTTCTCCCGTCGCTGGATTCCATGGTTTGCTGTACATCTCCATATTGTGAAGCCACCAATCCATACAAACTCCATGCTACAGGATTTGCCCAACTGTACCATCTCCACCACACTGGAATTCTCTGTTATGATATTTAAAGGAAAAATAAAATAAGATAAAATAAATTAGGATCTTCTTCTATGCTTGGAAAGTACAAATCTCAATGCATAAATATGAAAGGGAGCCAAAACTTACTGGTCGTGGGACTATGAATCCTGAGAAGAGATTCCACACTGCATAGAATGCAGAGGAAACTATAGAAGAAATGTGTTGGTTTGGGGTCACTGCTACGGACATCATGCCATAGTAGGTGAAGGTCAGGAAGGTGAAGTACATGAAGAATAGGTACCAGAAAACTTTAGTTACAGTCCACTCAAAACCAATCATGGCATATATTATAATGCCATATACCACCGCTTGTGCTAGAACATATGGGAGCTCAATTAGAACCTGCAAAAGAAGATAAATATTAAAAATAATGCACAGGTTATGTTTGGAAGATATTAGATGCATCTATTTTTTTGCTCCAATGTTTTTGTTATTAAGTATTAAAAAGACTATTAGGATTGTTAGATTCAATCTTGAAACCAATTAACAATATGTAAAATTGCCCGATAGATATACAAGCTACTCCCCAGAAATTGAGGCAGACAATGTGAGATTTTCCAACAACGATGATGATTTGTGAGGATACAGTATCACTAAAAAGACAAGTTGTTAGAATGAGGATTTGCTTGCCTGAGCAAAAGCATACGGTAAAGCTGAATACATTCCGGCTGCTTTTTCCCTATAAAAGACTGTTCTCTCAACAGCAACCACTGGCTGCACTGCATTAGCATTCTTAATGCCAATAAGGAGAACAGCAGCATACATGGAGCCCATGGCATTAAAAAGATCTTGTTGTTTGTCACTGAAAAGATTGATGTCAATATTTACCGTCAGATCAAATGCTAGTTACTGATTGTTGAAGATTTAATATTTCTAAGTTTCTAGTTCGAACTTACATTTTGGAGCCTAGGTCCCAGAACATGCTACCAAGCACAGCAGCTACAGCGGTTGAGTAAAGAAATCTTATAGCAGTGTATAGAGGATTGCGCCAGTAAGACCAATGTTGTTTCCATAAGCAAGCCATGCATTGAGTGAGGAAGGAGGTTGAGTACTGTGATGGGAAATAAAGGTCTTTTGAACCAGGAGCTGGAGTACTCAATTCTTTAATAAGTGCTTTGTTTCTCCTGAAACAACATGTCAATGGCCAAATCAGAAAACATTCTATACTGTGAGTAACAACAGATAACAAAAATCTTCGTGTACTTTTTGCATTTAAGTTCTTTCTAGTGGATTATGTCTGAGTTCTATAGTTTGATTAGACTTTACACAATTGAAAATACCTGTATAACTCTGAATTTTTGTACACCTCAGCAAAATCAATCCCCAATTCCATTTCTTTTGCTGAAGTCGAGACTTCCAACATCCATGTTGCCGGATTATAGCCATCTTTAATCTTATTGACTCCTTGGATTCCCTTCAAGATAACAGTATGCAATGAGTTAAGTTTTTACATGAAGATAGATAATGATTTGAAGAAAAACATGAATTCAGAATTCCTTATTTTTCATAGCATTTCTATTTTCTACCTCAAAGTAATTAATTAAATGGGAAGAATGATGTCCAAGTGGCCCCACATATATTTCTTGTCCTCCTTGCTTCATTAGCAAAAGCTGCATTTCATTGTGACAAAAAAAAATTAGAAACTAAGTAATGAAATAGATCAAACTAAAATTGCTACTTTTCTTAATTCTTCCTATTTCACCTCATCAAAAGATTCAAATATGTCTATGCTTGGCTGATGGATGGTACAGACAACTGTTCTTCCGGTGTCTACTGTGTTCCTAACTGTTCTCATGACAATAGCAGCAGCTCTTGCATCTAGCCCAGAAGTTGGCTCATCCATAAATATTATAGAAGGATTTGCCACAAGTTCAACTGCAATAGTCAGCCTTTTGCGTTGCTCTGTTGAGAGACCATTAATACCTGGCAATCCAACTAATGCATTCCTTAGTGCTTTCAGTTCCACAAGTTCCATAACTTCCTCGAGGAACATCTGCAACCATTAAACACTCAAACTTGGTAACGATGATTAAACAAACTTTTTTTTGTTCATGTAATAACACTTGTCTTTTTTTTCCTGTGTTATTTTATGGTATAATAATTCCAGCCAGGAATGGTAAATGATACTAGTTCTGGTGTTTAGACACTCAGCTACTGAGAAAATTTACTTTCACTTGTATCTATGCATTTGTCACAGCAGCTCAACCCGGAGAAGGGAAATGCTGGAAAATGTCATCAAACTACAATGGCAATCTCAATTGTTCAAACAAGTAACACCCTATGATAAAATAAATATAAAACATTAAAGTCAAGAAAATTCGGATACTAACCTTCCTGGTGTCAGCATTGATTTCTGGGGACAATCGAAGCCATGCTGAATAAAGCAAAGATTCATATACAGTAACATGAGGAGAGTGGATATCATTTTGCTCGCAGTATCCAGAAATCCGTGCAAATGTTTCTTGCTTCTTTGGATAACCAGAGATTGTGATATTCCCCCCCAATATATCCCCCAGTTTTTCTACCAGCGAGTACATCCATCAGAGTTGTTTTGCCTGCACCTGTGACACCCATTAGAGCAGTGAGAACACCTGGCCTGAAAGCTCCACTGACACCCTTCAATAGAGCTAATTTATCCTCAACAACACCTCTATTCCTCATTTCCTGCATGTATTTAATAATTTCTTTGTCACAATAATGCTATAAAAGGTGAATAGAAGCATTTTCAATTAATATATTAGTTTTGTTTCTACATACCACAGGCATGTCGACAGAATATGTTACATCATCAAAGGTGATGGAATGAGGTTCAGAAGGAAGAATCATTCCTCTTGTCCTGTTATGGTTTGTCTCGGGAGAGGTGCTTCCACTTAAACTTTCGCCATTTATCACTGTGAAGTAGCTCCAATGTTAGCCATAAGATGTCATGTGAATATAAAATAAACTATTACTCATGTAGATATAGACATTGCTTCATTTTCAGTTGGTATGAGATGAATTACCTCTATTTGAGTGCTGAGAAAAGCTACGTTGTATGTTCTTCAACACATTAGTTCCCTTTTTACTACCCCCACTCTGGTCATTGCTTTGAGGTTCCTCTGATATAACAGCTTGATGTTTCCCAAGTGCTGCACATTCAATTTTGATATTAGTACATAGGCCTACCTTGGCTAGTTTGTTATGCATTTAAGGTGAAGACCGAACACACTCACGATTTAAGTATGTGAGAGCAAGGATGTAGCCAAAGTTGAAAAGTAATGTATATCCAATCAAAGCCCCAACACCTATCCAGTACCAGTATGACTGAGTGAAGAATCCACGGGATTTCAAAATTTCAACACCTAGTGCCTCGGTTGAGTTAGGTAGAAACTATATCAGAAGAAATATATCCCAATATCAGATTATTTATATGACAATGAAGGTATAAAAATAAACATATACATTAGTTAAAATTTATAAACTTACATGTCTCCATCTCTTCCCAAGGAACTCATTATTTACCATGGCATTTTGTCCATACATCATAGGTGAGATCCAGAAGCCCCATAGCCACCATTTTTTTATATTTTCTGGGGAATAAAGGGAACAAAGGAGAATTGTTAGTCTTGGACATAACGGGAGAAAGATTACGAATGTTTTGTTTTGTATCCATAATACCTTTTGATAGGACAAAACCACTCATAGCAAATAGGATGGCCAGTGTAAACGACCCAAGTGTTAGAGCCACTGTCATTTCCCTCCCAACTGCTGCAACTAATCGGAACAATGCTGATGCCATTTGATTTACTAGTACAAGAACAAGGTATTGCCTAAACAATCTGCATTTGGTTGACATATAAATACACATCATTAGTTAGTAGTAGCATTCAAATAGAAAATAAGACCATAAAGAAAATATCATTTCACAAGTTTGCTGCATGTGTAAAAACATAAACTTTTTACCTTCCAACATATGGATCAAAACCAATGACATAGTAGGTGAGGAATACCCAAACACCCACTTCCACAAAAGTCAAGGGGATTTTTAGGATCCATGCAGGAAGTGCATATACCCATGAAGGGAAGAAGAGATAGTCCCTTTGCTTGTAGAAAACAGGAAGCCGTGAAACGACCATGGAAAGTTCAGCCAATCCATTGAACATAATCACAACAACACCATAGAACAATGCACCCACATATATGCCTCCATGAGTCACTGAATCTCTGTGCATCTCGGTCCGGAGGAAAATGGTCATGGCAATAATTGCTAATACAGCAAGCTGAAAGGAGGGGAAACATTTCAGTAAGATAATAATCGCATTAGGTGATAAGACAATAAAATGAAACATTCCAATTTCCAAACCTACTTGGCAAAGCTTGAAGGTGTAGACGAATGAATTGCGCTTCATAAGTAAATATTCTCTTGCTAAGCAAGCTTTTAACAGCTCCCATTTTCCCACTCCATACATTTTGGTTGTCAATGCGGCTGGGTGGCTCTTAGACTTGTCAAATTCAGTAGCAAGTTCTTCACCAAGGCTTCTCCCAACATGAAATGACTTATGTGCCTCCGAGAACTCTTTGGCTGTGACAAATCTATAAGGCTGATCTTTGTGTGCCCAGTACTGCTCCTGATCTTTCCTTGATGTAACCTTTAAACATAATAATTAATGGTCAAAATTAAGTGTATAAAACCCTCTTTTACCTGTGCAGACAGATTAAATTATTGAGACAAGAGATAAGGAAACTTACTTCTTGCAAAAAGTCTGCCACACCTTTCCTCTCGGGACATTTAAAACCCATTAATTCGAAAAATTCAAGCACGTGTTCACGAGGACCCTGATACACAATGTGACTATCGGAGAGTAGAATGATGTCATCAAAAAGATTGTAAGTCTCTGGTGCTGGCTGCAGGAGTGAGATGACTGTGGTTCCTTTGAGAATGTGGCCATATTGCTTTAGTGAATTCACAATCTGGAAAGTTGTTGAGCTATCCAAACCAGTAGATATTTCATCCATGAAAAGAGCTTTAGCTGGTCCAACTAGCATCTCCCCTGAATTTATAGATGTATAATTATTTATAGTTTGTCAAATATAATCAACTTTCACGTAGTCAAACAAGATACCCTTCAAGATTGAAGTCAGGTCAATTTTACCTGTTGTAACACGTTTCCTTTGTCCACCAGAGATACCTCTTAACATTGCATTTCCTACAACAGTATCAGCACAAACCTCTAGTCCCAAAATCTGCAAATGCATTGCAAAGAAACGAGAATTTTAGACAAAATATTATGTTGAATTCACGATGACCAGATAAATTTTGAAGAATAAAATTACCCTCAGGATATAGTCTGTTATCATATTTGCTTTCTGTCCTTCAGATGCTACAGCCTGAGACATTATGAGTCAAAAGAACAACCACTTAATTATCAGTCATTTTTGTATGGAAAAGAAATCGATGATGCACTCCAATTTGAATAGAACAATCACTCCAATGCATGTAATTGAGATTAAAAATAGCTGCTTTTTTTGCTGCTACAACTAATTTATCACATATATTTACTTCATTACAAGTTTCTTGAACTGGTGAGAAGTTTTGAAATAAATAGCAAGAAGTAAAAGATTGGAATCTCTAAAATCAAACAGCTATTGATATTACAATATATTTTCTGGTTTGAAAGTCTACCTTCAGTTGTTCAACAGTATAAAAAGGAAGGCTAAGGGATGCAAATCAAATATAAAAAACACATCCCTGACAAAAACATTTCCTCTTTGTTACCTTCATGTATGCATCAATATCTGGATCAGGCTTGATATTTGCCTCTTTTTCTCTTCTGGACAATTCCGCCAGCAAGTCTACAGGTAATATACAGTCAAAAGTTAATTTTCTTCTAAAATGTTAGCCTGTGTTTATAACATTGAGTTTAAAAATGATTGTAAGCATTAAGAATTCCTGTGAACTAACCGTTGCGAGGTCCAACTCCTTGGACTCTTGCTGAGAAGGCCAAGGTTTCTCTGACTGTCAATTCTGCAACGTGAAGATCATTTTGATTGACATAAGCAGCAGTCCTTTGGGGTACAAACTCATTCATCCCGTGACCATTATAAGTTACCTTTCCAGAGAACTGATTAAGAAGTCACACTATATTGGTTACAACTTCAACATAAGAAAATACTTCTAGAAACATTGAAACATCATTAAACAAGATAAATATACTTTTCTTCAATGTTCTAAGTTCTAACCTTTAATTTTGGATCAAGTTTTCCAGCCAAGGCCAGCAGGAGTGTGGTTTTCCCCGAACTTGGAGGGCCTAAAAGCAATGTCATTCTGGAGAGGAGCAAACGGAAAAAAAGAAGTTATATATATATTCATTGGTTTCAAAGGTCCTAAAGTTAATTATGACCTTGTCCTCCAAAGTGATATTGATCAATAAATACAACAGTATTAGGATTGGTATACCTTCCAGGCTTTATTATTCCGCTAACATCCTCTAGAATGTTTAAATGTTGTTTTCTGTTTGGAAGTACATGAAGAGAGTTCAACAAGCTCTTTAACAAAAAAGATGAAACAAAATGGCAAGTTAATTAGAATCTCCTTCGGTAAGATCATTTAGCATATTCTACTACATAATTAACTTGGTATGAATAGTTACCTCCAGTATATTAACCATGAAGTTAGTGAAGGTAGGCAAAGCTCTAGTTCCTACACGAGCTTCTGCTTCGATGTTCAGGTTCTCAAACCGAACCTCTATGGTAGGAAGATCAATTCCAACTCTGATATCATCCAATCCAAGGAAGAAAAAGAGGAGAGCCATTTGTTTAGTTCATTTCGATCAAATACACCTCTATTAAAATCAAGAAGAAGAAATGAGAGTGGAATCCTCACCTATCAATTCTGTCCTTGAGCTTGAGCAAAAACTTCTCATTGTCCTCTTCAGCAGTTTTCACTAGTCTTTCAAGCAAAGCTTTCTTTTCTTGCAACCCAAGTTTCTGTACATCGATCTCATTGGACTCACCATCGGGTGAAGTGATCAAAGCTTTCCTCAAACGCGCAACGGTAGGAAGTTTCTGAATGGCAGCCCATTTAAGAGCCTCTTCATCATTCTCTTGGTGGAAAGAGTTTGAGAAGATCTCCGCCGCGTCGCTGTTCCTCCAAATGGATGAACTTCCAATCCTAAAACTACTACCCCCACCCTCCATAACAAGTCTCAACCTTGATGCAACCCCAGTTACTGTTTCACAGAATCAACTTTAAAAATCTGGACAGTTAGTTTGTTTCTTTTTGTTTTGTTTTGTGTTGTTGAAAGGACCCAGTTCCTTTCCTTTTGGTTGAATGTGAAATATGTTGCGATATTTATATATATAGGTAAAGAGAGAGAAGAAGGAACACAGTTCAGTTCACGGGGGAAATCTCATTTATTTTCAACGTGTCAAAATTGGTGGGGATTTGAAGTTCGCCACATAAAATATAAAATATTAATATAAAGTAAATTAAGTAACATATCATAGCATATATGGTTGGGCATGTTGATGTTCCTTGCGACTGAGGGATTGCGTATAAAAAGGAGGCCGAGACCATGCCAGCTACACGTCCAAATTAGGTTTAGTTTATTTTCTCTTTTACTTCCTTTGATAGAAGGATGAGTGACATCATTGATTATGTCATGTTTTTAGTTCACCTTCTTACTGCACATATCACTTCAGTTGACTTTTGCTTTTCTAAAGCACAAAAACAAATAGTTGCTTTTCTAAAGTAAAAACAAAGCAAATTTAATTTTTAACCTAATACTCTATACTAATTAATTAGGTGGATCTTAGTGATCCCACATTTGTCTTAAGTGGAAGTAAGATCGAAGGAATTAAGAATGATGAAAATAGGAAGAAAGTTCTTTTATTTATTCATTATTTAATGGAATTTGTTTCCATCCCTCTCAAACATGAAATTTGTTTCGTCTTTAGGCATGAAATTATTTTTTCCAGAACAATTAAATATTTTTTAATAACATAATTTAAAAAAATAATAAATACAATTTTACAATAAGGATATAACTAATAAAAAATAATTAATGTGATCTTAAATTTTATAAATGATAAATAAATATAAATATTATTTTAAAAAATCTGACAATTAAATAACTATTTATTAAAAATAATTTAAAATTCACATGACAAATGTTGATGGGCCGAAATTGACACCACATAAGTGATTATTTATTCATAGTTAACGGCATAAAAGTTTATAAAAATAAAAAATAAATTTATTATATTATGTGGAATTAAAAATATATTTAATTTTAAAAATAATCACATTTTCATGCAGCACATGCATCTTTTGGAGGAAAACAAGTATTTTTTTCCTTCCAAATATGTGCTAAAGCTAATTTTTTTTATAATACAAAATGAGTTTGAACATTATTTTCTGTCATACATACAAAAATGGGAAAGGTTTTTAAATTGTCAAAAATAAGTAAAATGAAAGCTTTTATGCAATATTAAATTATGCATTAATAGTATGTGGAGGCTTAGCGCATGCTTTTCATCAGTTCATGCATCTGTCTTTAACTAAAATATCGAAGCTTCTGCTCAGCTCAGCTAAAGATCCGCCTCCGCCTGACATTACCTTGGAGGCTTGGACCAGTAATCATTCCCCACATGTTCAACTAATATGTGCCATAACATAAAAATAAAAAATTCTCCGTTATTCACAGACATAATATATATTATGAGATGTGATACAATACAATAATTTTACCTTGAATATATATTTATTTGAATCTTCCTAATAATAGTGTGAAGTATCGTTTTTTTTATTATTTGGGATAATTTTTATTTTAAAATTATCAAATAAAAATATTTTTGAATTAACTTTTATTTAGAAATAAGTCATAAAAATAATTATGACTTTTTAATCAAAAGTTGTAAATTTTTAGTAACTATATTTTCATGATTTTTGTGTATAAGTCATTAAAAGATTTATGATTTTTAGCTTATGCCTAAATAAGAATTAATTAAAAAAGTATTTCATTGGGTAATTTTTTTTAAAAAAAAAATACCTCTAAATGATAAAAAAAAACCGTATCAACTGATTTTAACAACGATTTTTTTCAAAAAATATAACTGATTATTTTTAATGAATTTTTTTAATATTTTTTCTATATACAATCTGAAACTCTAAATTTTACTTAAATAATTTAAGCCTAGTATCATTCGATGATTCGAATAATAACATGATGGTGCCTAAAGTATATATTTGTTCTCTAAAGAAAAATAAATCATTCGGTTCCGATGAATAAGCTAAGATTACATAATCAGTGATGTCTACGTAACGATAAGGCTGATATTTGCAATATATGATGTTCGAAGTTGGATAAGGAATAAAATTAAAAATAAAGATAACACGTTTTTTTATTAAAATAAAAAATAAAAATAACACGTGATGTGATATGAGATTATGAGATGTACACTTGTGTATGTCAACCCTGTGACACGCAAATTTCATCAGCAATGATTTCATTCGCTCACTGAACAACATGCATTGAGCAGCAATTTGTAACATCACACGATTCAACGACCTTTTTTTTTTTTATTCATAAAAAAAAAAAATTCAACATAACGACTTTCAGCTAGACTTACCAGACCAGCCAGCACAGTTTATTGACAAAGGACAGTGTTTATGGGAAGAAATGAAAGGAATAAGTCTTAATTAATTAATACAAATAATGAAGATTAAAATATAAATATATGTGGTTTTTGTGGTAACATATGTTTATGCATTTTTTTTGTCGTAACATGAGACTTTAAAATAAGATTCATTTTTTCACACTTTGATCTCAATGAACCCTTCTTTTTTCTAGTGTGTCCCGATTATAGTTTGCATTTGTTATTTATATTGATAAATTTTATAGATATATTTTCTTCACTTAATTTTCTTGTAAAGGGCCTCATTGAATGCCAGCAAACCTTCTCACACTCTGGGTTGGCAACTCATTAATTAGAGTCGCACTGATTCTTGACCGAAAGAATGATGGAAAATGAATAATTTTAAATCCTCCTAATATATCCTTTTATAAATTCTCTTTCTACCTTTTTACGATAAGTTTTAAATATGGCTAAAGAAACAGGTTTTAAATATGCCTAAAAAAATAAGTTTTAAATATATTTTATACTTCTAAGACAAAAAATGTTTTTATTTTTCATTCAATACTTACCATAAAAAGTAATAAAAAAATTCGTAGGAAAATGTAATAGGAGAATTTAGCATTACTCATTTAAGGGTGTTGCTGGTCCCTACCCTAATGTAAACACGCATGAGGAGAAGAGAAGGAAATTTCGTGTTGGTACACCTAGCTATTAGAGTGCAACAACTATAAACTAAATCCATCCATAAAAGGGCTTTTCTATTCTCATGTAGCTTTCTTCTCTCTCTACCCCATTTTGTGCTTGGTTTTTGAGATTTAAAAAAAGGCCCCCCCCGGTAGGAATGTGATTCCATTGATCAAAATAATGAGGAGTGCTAACAATACACTTTTTAACACACTCTCTCTTATTGATTGAAATATATTAAAAATTACAAAATCAGGAGAGAGAATATCATTAAATAAGATGAGACTCACTAAATTTTATAATTTTCAATAAATTTCAACCATTAAGAGATGGTGTGTTCAAAAAAGTGTGATCCATTTTTCTAAAAAATACAAAGTACACATGTAGTGAACCAAACTAGTGGCAATCACAAGAAAGAACAAGTGAAACAAAGTCAGTGTTTAATTTGTCATGTTGAACTTGGGTCAAACAGGTAATGATGATCTTGCTGTTAGAGCTACTTTAATGGCTCTAGCTGATCCAAACTTGGCATGATTTGGTCAATGGATCTTGATTAACACAAGGAGATAATGAATGCGTCCAAATTCAAAATGGACACACATTTTCGTTTTAGCATGTGACATTGAAAAAAATGAAGCTTACTTGCTTGTCTTCGATGGGGTGTTCAATGGGTCATGGTATGTGACAGTTCGTGGTGGTCTTTGGTGGAAGGGTCATTGAGAGGTAGAGATGAGGGGAAGTAGAGGAAGAGAGAACGAGTGAAATGAGGAGTGAGAGTTGTTCAGGGTTCTCAAGGGAGGTGTGTGCGTGGAGGGGAAGGCATTAGGGATATGGAAGTAAATTACTTGTTTTTTTAAGTTGTGCGTGTTTTTAGAAAAAATAGAGGTGCCAATAACAATGGGAAATTATAAGGTGTAGAAGCTATGCTATGGGAGATGTGAGATTTAAATATTGGAGTGTAGGATTCAAATACTAGAAGCTATGTACAAATTGGGATTTGGGTCCAAGAATTTATAACAATCAAAACAAAAATAATAAATAATTAATTACGAATAACACAATTAATTACCAAATAAAACATTAATAATGACAATATACAAAAGAATAGCTATATATAATACATGATAGGAAGCCAATTTGTGGGATTTAAATATTGTATATTATTTCCTTTCTTCTAAGGATCTTCTGAAATTCCTGAAGGAATCTTGATCAAACATATCAGGACAACAAAATTGTTAAGAGTACATATTAACTCCTTTTCGTGTAACTTTCTAATTCCCATAATTATGATGAATCCAAACATTTCAATAATGAGAAGGTAGATTTTTTTGTCACATTAAAATTTAGGAGGATGAGACGGTACCCAGTACAAAACACGAGATCTTGTTTTATTCCACTCGATCAATTCCTTGGGATTAAATTTTTCACTTTTAAAAAACTAATAATTAAGTGATCAAAATTATAAAATAAATATCCTAAGCAAACAATTATGAAGAGTGCTATATTTTCTTTTCCATTTATTGATTAATTGAATCCAATGTGAGCCTCCCTAGATAACCCATACTACATGGAACTCACTCAATAAAATTTCACCAAGTGATATAGTTAAAAATAAAACTGATTGGGTTGACATAAATTTTAGGTTTTAACAGATGCTGTATTGGACCCTGATATAGTTAAATGTTTCACCGAATCTCCAATAAGGTTAGTATCACACCAATTCAGTTTACAGTTAGATACAGTTAGCATTCGGTAATTCGGTAATGTTCCATGGAACAATCCTATATAAAATACTTGAATGTGTTCTTAATTAACGCCGTTGGAAATTAAACATCTTCAATGATACTGCAAAGATCAACGCAAAAACTACCGGGAATGCAACAATCACAGTTGCAACCACTCCCAGAAAATCATGCTTGAAACCAAAGTAACTTGTTACAAAGCCTTCCACAGTAGTTCTCCCGTCACTGGATTCAATGCTTTGCTTTATATCTCCATATTGTGAAGCCACCAATCCATACAAACTCCAAGCAATTGGATTTGCCCAACTGTACCATCTCCACCATACTGGGATCCTCTGTTATACCATGTCAAAAAGGAATTAACAAAATAAATTTGCTACCTTCTATGATTAGAAAGTACGAAAAGAATACGAAACTTACTGGCCGTGGGACTATGAATCCTGAGAATATATTCCATACTGAATAGAATCCAGAGGAAACTATAGCGGAAATGTGTTGGTTTGGGGTAACTGCCACTGACATCATGCCATAGTAGGTGAAGTAAAGGAAGGTGAAGTACATGAAGAATAGGTACCAAAAAACTTTAGTTACAGTCCACTCAAAACCAATCATTGTATAAACTATAATGCTATAGACCACAGCTTGTACAAGTACATATGGAAGCTCAATCAGAATCTGCAACAGAAAATAAAGATTAGAAGTAATAGTTTTATATCCTGGTAAAAATCTTCTAAATTTCTAAACAAAGAAAGTATCAATTACCTTCGAATTTGGCTCCTCTAAACTGAGTAAGTCACTTTAGAAGTTAATGTAACTAATCTCATTCGTTTATGAGAAAACTAACGGTTAATGTTCCAACACATTCATGATTTATTATGCATGTTTACATGATATTAACAGTTGATTTTTCATCTGAGATTGAGATCACTTATTTTTAATTTATTTTCTTTATCAAGTGTTGGGAAGCTTATGATTTAGGAGGATATATATAGACATTCAAATAAATGACTCATATTTAAAATGTGAAATTGCTTGCCTGAGCAAAAGCGTATGGTAAAGCTGAGTACATTCCAGCTGCTCTTTCCCTATAAAAGACTGTTCGCTCAACAGCAACCACTGGCTGCACTGCATTAGAATTCTTAATGCCAAGAAGTAGAACAGCAGCATACATGGAGCCCATGGCATTGAAAAGATCTTGTTTCTTTTCACTGCAATAATTGATGTAAAAGTTTACTGTTAGATGAAACAGTAGAAACAAAACAAATGAGATTGTAGACAACATTTCCAAGTTTATAGTTTGATCATACATTTTGGAGCCAAGGTTCCAAAACATGCTCCCAAGCAAAACAGCTACAGAAATTGAGTACAGAAATCTTAGGGCAGTGTATTGAGAATTTCGCCAGTAAGACCAATGTTGTTTCCATAAGCAAGCCATGCATTGGGTGAAGAAGGAAGTTGAGTACTGTGAAGGAAAATAAAGGTCTTTTGAACCAGGAGCTGGAGTACTCAGTTCATTAACAAGTGCTTTATTTCCCCTGAGACAGTTGCCATAGACCATATATCAGTAAATATTATATTTCTATGCTGTAAATATTTGATGATAACAAAGATTTATTTAAATTTTAGACCTTAAGTGCTTTCTAGCATATTCGAATATACAAACTGGAACTACCTGTATAACTCAGAATTTTTATACACCTCGGCGAAATCAATCCCCAATTCCATTTCTTTTGCTGAAGTAGTGACTTCCAACATCCACGTTGCTGGATTATAGCCATCATTAATCTTATTGACACCTTGGATTCCCTTAAGCATAAAAGTGTGACTTGAATTAAATTTTTAAATGAAGATAATGATTTGAAGCAAAACATGAATTCGGTATTCCTTCTTTTTCATAACATTTCTATGTTCTACCTCAAAGTAACTAATTAAATTGGAAGAATGACGTCCAAGTGGCCCCACATATATCTCTTGCCCTCCTTGCTTCATTAGCAAAAGCTGCATTTGGTTGTGACAATGAGGTTAGGAACTCAGTAATAGAAGAGGGCAAAATAAAATAGCTACACGGACTGATTCTGTTCTTTTTCACCTCATCAAAAGATTCAAATATGTCTATGCTAGGCTGATGGATGGTACAAACAACTGTTCTTCCAGTGTCTACTGTATTCCTAACTGTTCTCATGACAATAGCAGCAGCTCTTGCATCTAGCCCAGAAGTTGGCTCATCCATGAATATTATGGAAGGATTTGCAACAAGTTCAACAGCAATAGTCAATCTTTTGCGTTGCTCTGTTGAAAGACCATTCACACCAGGCAATCCGACTAATGCATGCCTTAGTGGTTTCAATTCCACAAGTTCCATGACTTCCTCTATGAACATCTGCAACCATTAATCAGTTTCAATTTTAGTAACATTGATCAAACATCCAAGCTTTTTTTTTTCTGCAATACTCATAATTCTGTTTCCTGTGTTATTTTATGACATAATAATTCCAATGATTAATGGTAAATGACTCTAGTTTTGGCGCTTATACAATTATTGGCAAAATTTACTGGCAAACTCATGTGTATGGGCTTGTTATAACAGCTCAATCCACAAAAGGGAAGTGCCACAATATTTGAATAAGCCACATTGGACAAGGATGCAGCATGACTAAAATGGTTACTTCATAGCAACCTCAAGTGTTCAAACTGGTTAGCAGCCTATGTTAAACTAAAAACAGTGATAAATAACAGTAAAAGGCATAGAATTTAGATACCAACGTTTCTGGTTTCTGCATTGATGTCTGGGGACAATCGGAGCCAAGCTGAATAGAGCAAGGATTCATACACAGTGACATGAGGAGAGTGTATGTCATTTTGCTCACAGTATCCAGAAATCCTTGCAAATGTTTCTTGCTTCTTCTGATAGCCAGAGATTGTGATGTTCCCTCCAATATATCCTCCAGTTTTTCTACCAGCAAGTACATCCATCAGAGTTGTTTTGCCTGCACCTGTGACACCCATTAGAGCAGTGAGAACACCTGGCCTGAAAGCTCCACTGACACCCTTCAAAAGAACCAATTTATCCTCAACAACACCTCTGTTCCTCATTTCCTGCAAGTATTTGATAATTTTTAATTTACAATAATTCTTCGAAAGGTGAATACTTGAATATATGCAAGTAATTTAATTTTTTTTATTTTGTTTTTACATTACCTGTGGCATGTCCACAGCATATGTTACTTCATCAAAGGTGATAGAATGTGACTCAAAATGAAGAACCATTCCACTTTGCCTAACGGGTAAAGTATGAGAAGATGTGCTTCCACATACATTTTCGCCATTTCTTACTGTGAAGTAGTTCCAGAGTTTTCCATTAGGCATAATGTAAATAGAAAATGAACTGTTACGAATATAGATTTTACTAAGTTATCAGCTGTGAAGCCCCGATACTCCAAAATGACCAACGTACTGGTGTCGGACACCGATACTGCCCTGATATGTATCCGGGAAGTATCAATTTTTTTTTTTAGTTGTTAATATTTTTTTAAAAATAACAGATACGGCTTGGATACGGCTAGGACACAACTTAGGTTGGGGGGACACGGCTCAAGCTGTATTGGGATACGGCTCCAATACGGCTTGAGCCATTTTCTGAATTTCTTAAAGTTTTTTTTTTAATTTCAATATTTTTAAATTAAAAAAAAATGCTAAAAGGGTAGGGATTAGGAAAAAACTCTACTTCCCTCATAAATCTGCATATTTGTATACATATATAATTTTGTTAATAATTTTTTATTAACGTATCGTATCCTTAATTTTAAAAAATTTGTCGTATCGTCGTATCCGTGTCGTATCCCATATCGAGGCTTCATAGGTTATCAGTTGTTATGAGTAGAAGTACCTCTATTTGAGTGCTGAGTAAAGCTATTACTACCACCATTCTGCTCATTGCTTTGAGGTTCCTCTGATATAACAGCATGCTGCTTCCCAGGTGCTGCAAAATATATTTTGTGATATTAATACATTGGTTTACCTTACATTTGTTGTAAATTTAAGTTAAAGACACTCACGACTCAAGTACGCAAGAGCAATGATGTAGCCAAAGTTGAAAAGTAATGTGTATCCAATCAAAACTGCAACACATATCCAGTACCAGTATGACTGAGTGAAGAATCCCCGGGATTTCAAAAGTTTAACTCCTAATGGCTCCATTGAGTTAGGTAGAACCTATCATAAGACCATATGTTCAAGTATCAAATTATTTTTATGATAAGGAAGGCATAAAGTAAACATATAGATTAACTAAAAACTTACATGTCTCCATCTCATCCCAAGGAACTCATTATTTACCATAGCATTTTGTCCATACATCATAGGTGATATCCAGAATCCCCATAACCACCATTTTTTTATATTGTCTGGGGGCATAAATGGAGCAAGGGTGCATTATTATATTAGTCTAGAACATCATAGAAGAAAGTATGGGATTGTTGTATTTAGTAGCCATGGTACCTTTCGACAGGACAAAACCACTCATAGCAAAAAGGGTGGCCAGTGTAAATGACCCTAACGTTACAGCTATTGTCAATTCCCTCCCAACTGCTGCAATAAATCGGAATAATGCTGAAGCCATTTGGTTTACTAGTACAAGAACAACGTATTGCCCAAAAAATCTGCATTATTTAGATATAAAATACATAAAAGTATTTATTCGCAGGATTCAAGTAGAAAATGAGTATATGTAAAAACCGTTATGTAACCTTCCAATATATGGATCAAATCCAATAACATAGTAGGTGAGAAAGACCCAAACAGCCACTTCCACAAAAGTCAAGGGGATTTTTAGGATCCATGCAGGAAGAGCATATGCCCACGAAGGAAAAAACAGATTGTCCCTTTGCTTGTAGAAAACAGGAAGCCTTGAAACAACCATGGAAAGTTCAGCCAATCCATTGAACATAATCACGACAAGGCCATAGAACAATGCACCCACATATATGCCACCATCAGTCACTGAATCTCTGTGCATCTCAGTCCGGAGGAAAATGGTCATGGCAATAAATGCCATTACAGCCAGCTAAAAGGTGGGGAAAACTATCAGTAAGACAATAATAGCATTAGACGAGTCAACAATAAAATGAAACATTCCAATTTCCAGACCTACTTGGCTAAGCTTGAAGGTGTAAACAAATGAATTGCGCTTCATAAGTAAATATTCTCTTGATAAGCAAGCTTTTAATAGTTCCCATTTCCCCACTCCATATTTTTTGGTTGTCAAAGCAGCTGGGTGGCTCTTAGACTTGTCAAATTCAGTAGCAAGTTCTTCACCAAGGCTTCTTCCAACATGAAATGATCTATGTGCCTCCGAGAACTCTTTGGCTGTGACAAATCTATAAGGCTGATCTTTGTTTGCCCAGTACTGCTCCTGATCCTTCCTTGATGTTACCTATAACATAATAATTAATGGTCAATTGAATGTACAACACTCTCTTTTAGCTGTGCAGACAGATTAAATTATTGAGACAGAACACAGGGATACTTACTTCTTGCAAAAAGTCTGCCACACCTTTCCTCTCTGGACATTTAAAACCCGTTGATTCAAAAAATTGAAGCACATATTCACGGGGGCCCTGGTACACAATGTGACTATCAGAGAGTAGAATAATGTCATTAAAAAGATTGTAAGTCTCTGGTGCTGGCTGCAGGAGTGAGATGACTGTAGTTCCTTTGAGAATGTGAACACATTGCTTGAGCGAGTTTACAATTTGGAAAGTTGTTGAGCTATCCAAACCAGTAGATATTTCATCCATGAATAGAGCTTTCGCTGGTCCAACCAACATCTCTCCTGCATTTATAGGTTTATAATTGTTAAAGTTCTCACATATAATCATTTTTTTTTTGTATGGGGTAAACTTAATACACTTCAAGATTGAAATCAGATTTGTTTTACCTGTTGTAACACGTTTCCTTTGTCCACCAGAGATCCCCCTTAACATTGAATTTCCTACAATTGTATCAGCACAGAGCTCCAGTCCCAAAATCTGCAAATGTATAGCAAAGAACCATGAGATATTAAAACAAAATTATAATGAATTCACAATGATTTGAAGAAGGTTTAGGAAAAATATATTTTACCCGTAGGACATAATCTGTTATCAAATTTGCCTTCTGGCCTTCAGTTGCTACAGCCTGTGCATTAAGAGTCAAATGGACAACCACTTAATTTCTGAATGGAAAAAAGAAATGGATGATGCACCTATAACAAATTTCTTTTGGATGAGAAATTTTGAAATTAATAGCAACAAGTTGAAGAAGGAATATCTAAAATTGGACCAATATAATATTATAACCATTAAGCTGTCATATTTTTTTCTCGTTGGTTTGAATGCTACCAGTTATTAAAAAATATAAAAGGCTTGGGGATGTAAGTAAAATGGGAACAACACATCCCCTACAAGTTGTTACCTTCATGTAGACATCAATATCTGGATCAGGCTTGATATTTGCCTCCTTTTCTCTTCTGGACAATTCTGCAAGCAAATCTGCAGAAACACATATATTACACAGTCAAAACATATATTTCATCTGTAATGTTAGCATGATTTTTCAATATTGAATATAATAATGAATATAAACAAAAGTCATTCATGTAGACTAACTATAACGAGTTCCAACTCCTTGAACTCTTGCTGAGAAGGCCAAGGTTTCTCTGACTGTCAACTCTGCAACATGAAGATCATTTTGATTGACATAAGCAGCAGTTCTTTGGGGTACAAACTCATCCATCCCATAACCATTATATTTCACATTTCCAGAAAACTGATAAAGAAACCACATTATATTAGCTAGAGATCCAAGATAAAAAACATAGAGCAAAAACATGAAAAAATCATAAAATTTTTTATTTCTTCTCTTTATTGTCTTAAGTCCTAACCTTTAATTTTGGATCAAGTTTTGCAGCCAAGGCCAACAAGAGTGTGGTTTTTCCTGAACTTGGAGGGCCCAAAAGTAATGTCATTCTGAACAGGAGGAAGTGAAACATTATGTTGGTTCCAAATGTGCTTGCTAATTACTTTCTAGTATATGAACAAATACGTAAAACATCAGTTGCACTGTTACCTGCCAGGCTTTATTATTCCACTAACATCCTGGAGAATATTTAAATGTTGTCTTTTACTTTTAAATATATGAAGAGAGTTCAACAGACCCTTTAACAAAAAAAAGAAGAGTGAAACAGAATTGACAAGTTAGAACTTCCTTAACTGGGTAAGATCATGTAGCATGTTCTACTATATACAAAAGTTGGTACCAATACTCACCTCCACTATATTAACCATGAAGTTAGTGAAGGTAGGCAAAGCTCCAGTTCCCACACGAGCTTCTGCTTCGATGTTCAAGTTCTCAAACCGAACCTCTATAGTGGGAAGGTCAATTCCAACTCTGCATGATATATCATCAGAAGAAGCCATCTATCAGTGCTTTTTGATCAAAGACACTACCTTCATTACAATCAAGAAGATGAAATGGGAGTGGGAGTCTCACCTATCAATTCGTTCCTTGAGCTTGAGCAGAAACTTCTCATTGTCCTCTTCAGTAGTTCTCACCAGTCTTTCAAGTAAAGCTCTCTTTTCTTGCAACCCAAGTTCTTGTACATCAATCTCATTGACTTCCCCTTCGGATGAAGTGAGCAAAGCTTTCCTCAAACGTGAAACCGTAGGAAGTTTCTGAATGGCAGCCCATCTGAGAGCCTCTTCATCATCTTCTTGGTGGAAAGAATTTGAGAAGATATTATTCGCGTCACTGTCCCTCCAAATGGATGAACTACCAACCCTGAAACTACCGCCACCTTCCATGCCACCATACAACAAAACAAAAACAAGTTTCAAAACCTTAATGTATGAAACACCCGTGCTAAAAACTAGTAACTGTTTCCCAGAAACTAAAGCTTTCTCTCAGTTTGTTTTGCTGAATGGGATACTATAAAATATGTTCCGATATAGATGAAGGAATAAGAACACGCATTTTGAGTGGAGTCAAATATGGGTGGCGGGTTTTGAAGTGCCAACATGGCTGCACATGTTTCGCAATGTTCCTTAGAACTGGGGGACATATGTCGAAAGCAATAGCCGAATCACGACCATGATATCTGGCTATCTAATGCTCCACCCGGTGAAGATACCATATTATTTTATTACTTCCCACGAGGCAAATATTGAAAAAATAAATATTAGGATTAAATTATAATTTTGATAGTTCTAATTTTCTAAAATCCAACTGATTGTAGTTTTGAAAAAATAGTGTTCTTGTGTTTTTAATGGTAACATTTGATATCTCTAGTTTTATAATTTGATGATTTTGGTATTATTAATTAATAATTATAATTAATGGAGTTATAAATTAAAGTTACCTATAAATTAATTAAAAAAATTTAATTTTTAATTTTTAAATTTCTTAATAAAAACATTATTAATTATTAAAATTTAATAATTGTGATTAAAGACTATTAATTTCTCATTAAAGTTTTAATAATTAATGATTTATAATTAATTTAATAATTTTATTATTTATAATTATTAATTAATAATCTATCAGATGAGTAAAATGATTAATTTGTAAAATTAGGAAAAATAAATGTTATAATTAAATATGTAAAAGATCAAAATTATTGATTTAAGAAATTAAGATAATCAAAATTGTAATTTAATTAACCAAAATATTATGTTCCTAGGCGACATATGGGGCCCGGAAGGAAAGACTATAGTCTAGACACGTCAAAGATCGGTGATCTTTCTTATTAATAAATATTTTTAAATTTATATCATAAAGACACGAGTAGTTATTTGTTTATTTTAAAGCAAGAAAGGCTACTTTTTAAAGGACGGACTGCGGAACCATACTTTTTTATGAACACATTGGCGTGGCACGCACCCACTCAGCCTGGCGTGACTCGTGAGTGGTAAAGGCTCTCGTCTCTTATTCAGGCCCTACACTTGGCAGAGGAGACTCCTAACAAAAGAAAAAGATAAAGAAAATATACTTTTTTTATAAGGCAAAAGCAAATAATATATTAAGAAAAGGTAAAGGTATCAAAATCCATATACAAAAACTAGTGTAACGTTTCCCAGGCTAGAAAAAACATTGGTTATCTAAAATTTACCTCAGACATTAAAGAAGAAACGAATGCTATAAATTTTGACATTAAAGCCCAAATTAAAATTGCAGAAACTGTGGTCCATCATCCTCTAATTCCTCGTATCAGTTGAGTGCACTTAACTCCTTCATTGTATTAAAGCATCATAAAAACTCCTTAATTCCATATAGAATAGTTTAATGAAAGAGAGAGAATATTCATTCAACATAAGAATAGCTTGTTTCCTTTAAGCTACAGACATGTTCATCTTATGATCAGAATCATTCCTTTAAAATACACACATCTTGTCACACAAACCCAACCTTTTCTTTTTGCTGCCTTTCAGTTTTTTTTGTTGCATTACTGCTCTCACATTTGTTATCCAATCATAGCACGAGTAGTGAAAAATTTTCAGCTTAGCCTTATTCCACTGCCATGAACGCACCATGATTAATTCCAGAGTCTTCATCCCGCAATAATACTGGCCTCCATTAAACACCAATTCGTTTCTTTGCATCCAGGTTGTCCACAAGGTGGCCAATTAACCACACATTTGACCACATAAGCAACCAGTGAATTGCCAGTAGAATTCCTCCGCATTTGGAAATACAACTGATTGTACTCCACACCATGCTGCACACCGGTACCACAGAGAAGCTGTAATGTGAGAAATATTTTCTTACCCTTCTTTAAAGAAAGGCCATTTTTCAGGGAGCACCCCACAGTACTTCAAGGCAGATTTAGCTACTCTCCATGCAAGGGCAATTATCTTTGATGGTGCTTTTGAGTTCCCATAACTGCTTGTAGAACCTTGACACTTCAAGATCATTCTCTTCATTCAACAACCTATACGTTCCTTTTGACTGTGTTCTTGGTTTCATTTTTATCCTCCCAGCACCGAGAATCTGCCTTCTCCTTACTAATAATGACTGACTGTAATAGCTCAATTAGTTCTTCCTGCAATTTTTTCTCCCAAACAAACAAATTTCGCCTCCATAGTTAGTTCAACTGCCACCTCGACCCTTCCCATTTTCCCGGAGCAGAAATACGACTATTTTGTTGACATGAAATCACAAACACCCTACTAAATTTGAAGCATAACTCCTCTGAATTTATCCACCTATCGTTCCAAAAAAGAGTCTCTTCTCCACTTCCCACCTCTCTCTTCAAGTGTTTCCTGAACCACCTTTCTTGATTCCCACTTGTTGTCTCTTGGACCACATGTTTCCACCACTTTGAAGATGACGGGTTATGTAACAGTTCTTCATCTTGAGAGGCCCTCACCTTTATAATACGTACCCAAAGGGCTTCCTTCTCTCGTTGACAAACCTTCACATCCATTTTGCTACCAAGACCTTATTAAACTTTTCAAGATCCATAATACCCAAGCCCCCACATTCCTTTGGGTAACATACTTGTTGCCACCTTACCCAACACATTTTCCTTTCCTCTTCCTTAGCCCCCAAAGAAAATTTATTTGTAGCTTAGTGATTATACTAATAACGTCCTTTGGTGCCTTGTTGAGAAAAGAAAAACGAGCGAAGAGAGATGATAGCACTGACTTTAAAAGACAAATTTGCCAGCCAAATGATAGGTATCTATGCTTCCAAGAGGATAATTTTTTAATTTCATGAAATCTGGAATCAAACATTCACACACACAATGAATCCTCCACTATTGGATTTTATTTTTTGCTAAAATGGAGTAATTTATTTTCAAAATCACTAAAGTAATAACCACTGAGTGCTTAAATCAACTGATATTGGTGGTTTTAGCCTAATAAGAACTTAGAATTCTCAAGTTCAAGTATTGGCATTTATTCCATTTTTTTTTACTAAAGTCGTATATATTTTCAATTTTCTATTTTTTGGTAATTACAAAGTGTCACATAATTTTTGGAGGTACAAAACCTCAAAAATTTCTTCAACAAAATCAAAGTTAATTTATACAATTTTGGTAATCTTTTTAAAAAAAATAGATATGCCAATTTAGTAATTTTAAAAGTAAATATTAACCCAACTTTGTAAAAAAATGGAATTTTCAACGCTAGCTCCATGCAGATTCTTATCCAGTTACCAATTTTAAACCCAAAACACACCGTCCATTTTAGTAAAGATATATCTTCCTTTAAAATATTAAATGAAAATGTAAATCATTTCATATCTATACCGCAATGAATATTTACTATATAAAGAAAATAGATGGATTATAAAAATAACGTTGTAGAAAGATTTAATTAGAATCATTATTAGTAACCACCAAACGCATGAATAACTTGGATTATTTTAGCTTAACCAAGCAAAATGAATCATTCTATGTTGGTCTAGAAAAAGATTGGATCTTTCCAATATTATCAACCTATCAGGTCATCACTTAATTAATTACATTGACTCAAAATAAATTTTTTTGATATATGAGGAATCCAATGGAACAATTTTTTTTATTGGGGAACTAAAACAAAAACCAGTCATTTATCATATACATAAAACATACTTAAGCTGATAAATAATTATACTTATGGTTAGATAGAAATAATATAATCTTCAAAAAATGAGTCTGCAACTGCTGAGAATATGTTGAATTTAATAAAATTCAATCTTTGCCATGTTAAAATGCCAAGGTGAAGGGATATTCATTTTCTTTCTTTGAATGGTCAAGGAATCGAATGTACTGTTTAAAATTTGTGTAGGAAATATGCATTCTATATATGGGTTGAGGTACCCTTGCACTCTCAAATTAATACATTTGGTTTTTGCTGATAAAAAAAAATGATACATTTAATTGATAAATAAAATAATATAGAAAGCTATGTGGATATTTTCTTTCAAAATGTTACATGGGACAATCCTATATAAAATACTTGAATGTGTTCTTAATTAACACCGTTGGAAATTAAACATCTTCACTGATACTGCAAAGATCAACGCAAAAACTACCGGGAATGCAACAATCACAGTTGCAACCACTCCCAGAAAATCATGCTTGAAACCAAAGTAACTTGTTACAAAGCCTTCCACAGTAGTTCTCCCGTCACTGGATTCAATGCTTTGCTTTATATCTCCATATTGTGAAGCCACCAATCCATACAAACTCCAAGCAATTGGATTTGCTCAACTGTACCACCTCCACCATAAAATAAATTTACCTTAACCATATGGTTAGAAGTATTGATCCATAGATTAGTCACTGCTTCTGGTGGGGATTACTTTGTACCAATGTCTTGGTCAGCAAAAAAAAAAAGAAGTATCAATCTACAGTTCATTTAATAGGAAAGGAACACAAAACTTAATGGCTGTAGGATTATGAATCCCGAGAATATATTCCATATGGAATAGAATCCAGAGGATACTATAGCGGAAATGCGTAGGTTTGGGGTCACTGCCACTGACATCATGTCATAGTAGGTGAAGTACAGCAAGGTGTAGTACGTGAAGAATATGTACCAAAAAAACTTTAGTGACAGTCCACTCAAAACAAATCATGGCATAAATTATAATGCAACAGACCGCAGTTTGTACAAGTACATATGGGAGCTCAATCAGAACCTGCAACAGAAAATAAAGATTAGAACGAAAAAACACAGTGGTTAATTATTTACACATAATGAAGTGAAGTAGTAATTTCAATTCCTCCTAATTTTCTTCCAAATTACTAAACGAGAAAAGCATCAATTACGTTTTATGTTTTTACTTTATCATGAGCATCTGTTTTTCATTTTTTTCTTTATTAATTGTTACTTTGTTAGTAAAACTCACATGTATTTAAAATGTGGAATTTTTTGCCTGAGCCAAAGCATATGGTAAAGCTGAATACATTCCAGCTACTCTTTCCCTATAAAAGACTATTGTGTTGATATTTGTTGAACCCCTAATGCATAAAAAGATTTATAAAATTTTGATGATAATAAACAATGAATGTCATATTATTAGATTTATTGTACTCATAATAGTTATTTGATTATTTGATATTTTAAAGTTACTCATATTTTGGATTTGTAAATATCATTATAATTAAAAAAATTATTTGAAGAAATCTGAATATTGATATCATTCATGATGATATATAATTAAGAATATTTGTTTCTATTTAATAAATTTTATGTAAGAAGATTAGAAGGTTGATCTTGCCAAAGATATTAGGCTTAAGATTGCATTGTATAATAAAATAAATATTTTTTTAAGATTATAGGATAGAATATTTTCAAAATTGCATTGCATAATATAGTAAAATATCTTTAAGATTGCATTGCATAATAGATAAAATATTTTTTAAAGATTGCATTGTATAATAAGATAGAATATTTTTTAATATTTCATTCAAAAATAGGATAAAATATTTTTAAGATTGCGCATAATATAATAAAATATTTTTAAGATTGCATTGCATAATATAATAGAATATTTTGTTAAGATTGCATTAAAAAATTGGTTAAAATTATATGTTTAAATTAGTATAAATAGAAACATATTGTGGTGTGTAGAGGATACATACCATGTCAAATAATATTAGAGTTTAGAGAGTTTATGTTTGTATTATTGAGAGAATTGTTGTGAGATCATATATAAACATTTAGCAAGTCTGATTCTTCAACTCTCCATCAGGATTTAAATGTACCTATTTGCTTAAGGAATAAAAGCGTAAATGTAACCATTTTATTGTATTCTTCTTCTTGACTTTGGAAAAGGTCGCAGCTGGAAAACTAGGATACCAGTTCTTCTTTACTGGAAAACAAGGATACCAGCTGAGATAATTGTTGTGTAAGGGTAGGCTAGACAACTACAATATTAGGAACTCTTGTACACAAAATTATCATAGTAGAGATGTCCATTTGATTGATTATCCAATTTGGACGTCGTGATTTTTTTACCAATTGAGTTTTGATTGTGCCTTCTTTATCTCTTATCTCCACATTATTGTTTTAAGTTTGATTTTAAATTATGAATTATTTTATAAAATTCAATTCACCCTCTCTCTTGAGTTCATCTGGTACAAACATATTGTATCAACAGCAATCCCTGGCTGCATTGCATAAACATTCTTAATGCCAATAAGAAGAACAGAAGCATACATGGAGCCCATGGCATTGAAGAGATCTTGCTGTTTATCACTGTAATAATTGATGTAAAATTTTCCTGTTAGATCAAACAGTAGACACAAAACCAAATGAGATGGAAGAAAACATTTCCAAGTTCTGAAGTTCCTAGTCTGATCTTACATTTTGGAGCCAAGGTTCCAAAACATGCTCCCAAACAAAAATTGCTACAGTAGTAGAGTAAAGAAATGATATGGCGGTGTACTGAGAATTGTGCCAGTAAGACCAATGCTGTTTCCATAAGCATGCCATGCATTGGGTGATGAAGGAAGTTGAGTACCGTGAAGGAAAATAAAGGTCTACGGAACCAGGAGCTGGCCTGGACTAACAAGTGCTTTGTTTCTCCTGATGCAGAATGCCAAAGACCATATACCAGCAAGCATTCTATTTCTATACTGTAAATAATAACAACAAAAGATTTATTGCACTTTTAGACCTTAGGTTCTTTCTAGAAGATTGCTTTCAAGTTCTGCAGTTTTATTAGACTATACAACTGAATATACCTGTAATACTCTGAATTTTTGTACACATCAGCAAAATCAATCCCCAGTTCAATTTCTTTGGCTGATGTTGTGACTTCCAACATCCATGTTGCTGGATTATAGCCAACTTTAATCTTATTGACACCTTGGATTCCCTTAAGCATAAAGTGTGACATGAGTTAATTTTTTACATGAAGATAACGATTTGAATAAATAGAACCTCATTTGCATAGGTACCTGCCAGGCTTTATTATTCCACTAACATCCATGAGAATACTTATATGTTGTCTTCTACTGGGAAGTGTATGAAGAGAGTTCAACAGACCCTTTAACAACAAAAAAAAGAAAGTGAAACCGAAATGACAAGTTAGAATCTCCTTCGGTAAGATCATGTAGCATGTTCTACTATATACGGAAGATGGTACCAATACTCACCTCCACTATATTAACCATGAAGTTAGTGAAGGTAGGCAAAGCTCTAGTTCCCACATGAGCTTCTGCTTCGATGTTCAAGTTCTCAAACCGAGCCTCTATAGTGGGAAGATCAATTCCAACTCTGATATATCGTCGAATGGAAGGAAGAAAAAGAGGCCATTCATCAGTACATTTCCATCAAAGACACCTCTATTAGAATCAAGAAAGAATAAATGAGAGTACTGGGAGTCTCACCTATCAATACGTTCCTTGAGCTTGAGCAAAAACTTTTCATTGTCATCTTCAATAGTTCTCACCAGTTTTTCAAGTAAAGCTCTCCTTTCTTGCAACCCAAGTTTCTGTACATCAATCTCATTTACTTCCCCTTCGGATGAAGTGAGCGAAGCTTTCCTCAAACGTGCAACAGTAGGAAGTTTATGAATGGCAGCCCATTTGAGAGCCTCTTCATCATCCTCTTGGTGGAAAGAGTTTGAGAAGATCTTCAGGTCACTTTCCTTCCAACTAGATGAACTACCAATCCTGAAACTACCCCCACCCTCAATGCCACCAGACCAAAAGGAAAAAAGAAGGAAAAAAAGAAGCAAAACAAGAAGTTTTTCAACCTTAATGCAACTCCTGCTAAAACCTAGTAACTGTTTCCCATAAACAAAATCTTTCTTTCATGTTTGTTCTGCTAAATGGAATATATATTGAGATTGAGGAAGGAAGAACATAAAATTTGAGCGGAGTCAAATATGTCGGGCGGGTTCTGAAGTGCCAAAATAGTTGCGGACGTTTTGCAATGTTTCTTAGAACTGGGGGATACGTCTGCACAGTGAAGATACAATCCTAATCCATTAGTTACTTCCCACGAGCCAAATATTGAATGAATGGGGAAAAGTTTGGTCACACACCAAATCCTAACAGCTACTGCGGAGAAGACAAAAGGCAGGATAGTGTGGGTATTAATTTAAGGTAATGTGATAGAGAAATAGAAAACAGAAAAAAAAAAAGGCATTGATGGAGTGTCTAATATGTCATCATTTCAAAACCTAGTACTTATAGGTTCAAGTAGAAATATTTATTTCTAGAATTTTATCATGTGGTCTCAACTAATATTTACAGGAAAAGTCAAGTTTTTAAATATATTGAAAAAATGTAGTTATATACATCTGTAATCAAGATTAGCAAGGGCTACATGGTACTATAACTATAGTCTAGATACAACTCCAATCCAGTTGACCTTTCTTATTAATAAATAATACTTGTGGTTTTTTGTTTTTTTCTCTCTGACGAAAATACACTTTTGGTCCATCATCTTGTTTTTTTGTATTCGTATGATTTTCTAATTGTAAAAAGTTCCACTTTGATCTCTTAAACTATATTTATGTTAATTAGACCAAATTGATTTTTCTATTTGTTTGTCACACTAACTTGATCAATTTGGTGAGTGATATGAGACAAATTTGTTTTTTCAACCAGCTTTTGCAATTTCTTTTACCAGCCTTAAGACCTATATTCATCATATTTTCTTGAAAGATGCATTTGAAAATCAAAAATCAAAACTCCCTAGATTTCTCCTTTATTATTCAATGGTTCTCAAAGTTGATCAACGGTTTTTGTTCCTCGTGTGTAGAGGAGAAAAACACATTGGTGCTTAACATAGATTTTCATTCAAAATCGAAAGAGAAATAAAAAAAACAATTTGATCACAAAAATGCTGTCAAACGTGAACTTCCTCCTTTTGCTTTCCTTTGAATTCTCTCTGTACTCAACTAATTGAAAAATCAATTGAGGGCTTTTCTTCCTTGGAGAAAGATGAACAAAACACGCCCTTACTCGTCGATTTTCGTTGCCTGACATGGGAGAACAAAATCGGTCGTGATTGTGAGTTGTTGGTGTGTCTTAGTGAAACAATTTCTGGCCATTTTTAGTTGCAAAAAATTGTTATTTAAAATTTAAAGTTAATACTGGTGGTTTTAGAAACCGCCAGAGATCAAATTTAATGGTGAAACACCTAACAAACTTAACCTAATGGTAGGTACTAAAAAATTTTTAAATATGATGATCAAACACAAAGAAAAAATTTATCAGAGAATAAACACAAAATTCAAATATTTATTAAGGATCATAAATATATTTTAGCTTAAATATTAAATGAATATTTAATCTAAATATTGAAGTATATAGAGAGAGAAGATTTTTCCCTAAGTAGCTTAAATTATTCTTTAATTTTACTATTTCATTATTCTTTAAACAAAAATGATTATCAATGAGTTTAGGTTAGTTAATTGAGCAGAGTGTGTAAGTGTTGTAACTCCTACTGTTGTCTTCGATACTTACAAGTAAAAGCCAAGATTCAATAACGATGTACACACACCCTGGCCCAAAACGCAATCCCTCCTCTTGTCTTTTTCTTTTTAATACTCTGTTTCCCGCTTTTCCATGTTTGTGATAGTTTTGAATTTCTCTTGTGGTAAAATGTTTCTGGCAGAGATCTAGAAGCTGAAGAAGGATTTTGGGAAAAAAACAGAGGTGAGGGGTTCAGTGACCCTTTTAGGAGACGGGGAATTTGGTGAGCCAGGCGATGCAAGGGAACCAGCCTCCATTATATTGAGGACTGGGGAGTCACTGCCACTGACATGCATGAAATGATCGCCCTCTGTTGTACAGCTCTGTAGGCAAACTTTTGCCCCGTTACGAGAATTATTAGGCCTAATGTGACTTTAAATATCGATTTCGGTTCCTCGCTCTTGAATTAAATTGCTCTAGTGTGCGATTTTCGGATTTAATTGTTTTTGAATTAGAATCATCAGAGGAAGTGGCAATGCAGGCGTGTCTGATTTTTGTTGCTGCTGTTGACCTGTAAGGTTCCTCAGATCATGGCTTATTGATGTGATAATTGGAACTGATTCTAATTATATGCAGTGTTACATAGACCATCAATTATCAGACTATGATACATTTAATTGGTAAATAAAAGAATAGACGAAGCTATGTGGATATTTTCTAACAAAATGTTAAGTGCAACATCCTATACAAATACTTGAATGTATTACTAACGTCGTTGGAAATTAAACATCTTCATTGATATGGCAAATACCAATGCAAAAACCACTGTGAATGCAACAATCACAGTTGCAACCACTCCCAGAAAATCATGTTTGAAACCAAAGTAACTTGTTACAAAGCCTTCCACAGTAGTTCTCCCGTCACTGGATTCAATGCTTTGCTTTATATCTCCATATTGTGAAGCCACCAATCCATACAAACTCCAAGCAACTGGATTTGCCCAACTGTACCATCTCCACCATACTGGGATCCTCTGTTAGACCATGCCAAAAAGGAATAACAAAATAAATTCTCTATATTCTTCTATGATTAGAGATATGAATCTATAGTGCACTAAATATGAAAAGAAGGAAAAACTTACTGGCCGTGGGATTATGAATCCTGAGAAGATGTTCCACACGGAATAGAATCCAGTGGAGACTATAGCGGAAATGTGTTGGTTTGGGGTCACTGCCACTGACATCATTCCATAGTAGGTGAAGTACAGGAAGGTAAAGTACATGAAGAATAGACACCAGAAAAATTTAGCCACAGTCCACTTAAAACCAATCATTGCATAAACTATAATGCTATAGAACACAGCTTGTACAAGTACATATGGGAGCTCAATCAGAACCTGCAACAGAAAATAAAGATTAGAAAGAAGCAATATATGCAGAGGTAAATCCTGGTATTAATCTTCCAAATTACTGAACAAAGAAAGTATCAAATACATTTGGATTTGTCTTCTCTAACGTGAGATAATGATGTTAAAGTAAGTAACCTAAGTTGTTGATGGGAAAATTAAAACGGTTAATATTCCAAGACATTCCAGATCTATTATGCATGTATGCATAATATCAATAGTTAATTTTTACATCAGTGATTGAGATAATTTATTTTCATTTATTTTCTTTGGAAAGTGTTGGGATGATTATGATTTAGGAGGATATTTGTAGTAACACTCAAATAAAAGACACTTATTTAAAATGTGAAATTGCTTGCCTGAGCAAAAGCATATGGTAAAGCTGAATACATTCCAGCTGCTCTTTCCCTATAAAAGACGGTTCGCTCAACAGCAACCACTGGCTGCACTGAACTAGCATTCTTAACACCAATAAGAAGAATAGCAGCATACATGGAGCCCATGGCATTGAAAAGATCTTGTTTCTTTTCACTGCAATAATTGATGTGAAAGTTTCCTGTTAGATCAATCAGTAGCAACAAAACAAATGAGATGGAAGACAACATTTCAAAGATTCTAGTTTGATCTTACATTTTGGAGCCAAGGTTCCAAAACATGCTCCCAAGCAAAACAGCTACAGTAGTTGAGAAAATAAATCTTATAGCAGTGTACTGAGAATTGCGCCAGTAAGACCAAT
Organism: Glycine latifolia; assembly: GCA_013407115.1. NCBI lineage: Eukaryota > Viridiplantae > Streptophyta > Magnoliopsida > Fabales > Fabaceae > Glycine > Glycine latifolia. The sequence goes on from CM023943.1 coordinate 26,090,551, forward strand.
GTTGTTTCCATAAGCAAGCCATGCATTGGGTGAAGAAGGAAGTTGAGTACTGTGAAGGAAAATAAAGTTCTACGGAACCAGGAGCTGGACTACTCAATTCTTTAACAAGTGCTTTGTTTCTCCTGAGACAATTGCCTAAGACTATATCAGAAAATATTCTATTTATATGCTGTAAATAATTTTGATGATAACAAAGATTTATTTAACATTTAGACCTTAAGTGCTTTCTAGCAGATTACTTTTAAGTTCTGTAGTTTTATTTGAATATACAAATTGAAAATACCTGTATAACTCTGAATTTTGATACACCTTGGAAAAATCAATCCCCAATTCCATTTCTTTCGCTGAAGTAGTGACTTCCAACATCCATGTTGCTGGATTATAGCCATCTTTAATCTTACTGACACCTTGGATTCCCTTCAAGGTGAAAGTGTGCCATAAGTGAAATTTTTAAATGAAGATAATGATTTGAAGCAAAGCATAAATTCGGTATTCCTTATCTTTTATAGCATTTATATTTTCTACCTCAAAGTAACTAATTAAATTGGAAGATTGTTGTCCAAGTGGCCCCACATATATCTGTTGACCTCCTTCCTTCATTAGCAAAAGCTGTATTTCGTTGTGACAAAAAGATTAGAAACCCAGCAATGGACAAGAGCATACTAAAATTGCTACATTTTTCTGTTTTTTCACCTCATCAAAAGATTCAAATATGTCTATGCTAGGCTGATGGATAGTACAAACAACTGTTCTTCCTGTGTCTACTGTGTTCCTAACTGTTCTCATGACAACAGCAGCAGCTCTTGCATCTAGCCCAGAAGTTGGCTCATCCATGAATATTATGGAAGGATTTGCCACAAGTTCAACTGCAATAGTCAATCTTTTGCGTTGCTCTGTTGAGAGACCATTCACACCAGGCAATCCGACTACTGCATGCCTTAGTGGTTTCAATTCCACGAGTTGCATGACTTCCTCAATGAAAATCTGCAACAAGAATAACATAAATTGATCCAACATCCAAGTTTCTTTTCTGCAACCCTCAAAATTTGTTTTGTGTACTGTTTTATGAAATAATAATTCCAATCAAGAATGGTAACTGACTCTAGCTTTTGCCCTTATCCTATTACTTAGAAAATTTACATGCAAACTCATTATGGGCTTGTCACAGGAACTCAATCAGGAAAAGGGATGTGATAAAATATTTGACTAAGCCACATCAGACAACCTTAAGTGTTCAGACTGGTTAGCTACCTATGTTAAACTTAAAACAGTAAACAAGAAAGCCAGTAAAAGGCATAGAATTCAGACACCAACCTTCCTGGTTTCAACATTGATGTCTGGAGACAATCGGAGCCAAGAAGAATAGAGCAAGGATTCAGACACAGTAACATGAGGAGAGTGAATATCATTTTGCTCACAGTATCCAGAAATCCTTGCAAATGTTTCTTGCTTCTTCGGATACCCAGAGATTTTGATGTTACCTCCAACATATCCTCCAGTTTTTCTACCAGCAAGTACATCCATCAGAGTTGTTTTGCCTGCACCAGTGACACCCATTAGAGCAGTGAGGACACCTGGCCTGAAAGCTCCACTGACACCCTTCAAAAGAACCAGGTTTTCCTCAACAACACCTCTGTTTCTCATTTCCTGCAAGTATTTGATAATTTTTGATGTACAATAGTTTTTTGACAGTTGAATTTGCAAGCATTTTCAATTTATTTATTTTGTTTCTACATTACCTGTGGCATGTCCACAGCATATGTTACTTCATCAAAGGTGATAGAATATGGCTCAAAAGGAAGAACCATTCCTCTTTGCCTAGCAGGGAAAGTCTGAAAAGATGTGCTTCCACTTTCGCTGTTTCTCACTGTGAAGTAATTCCAGTGTCCATTCGGCATAATGTCAATTGAAAATCAACTATTACTAATCTAGACTTTACCATGTTATCAGTTGTTAGGAGAAGTACCACTATTTGAGTGCTGCGTATAGCTATATTTTATGTGCCTCATCACATTACTTCCTTTATTACTACCACCATTCTGCTCGTTGCTTTGAGGTTCCTCTGATATAACAGCCCAATGCTTCCCAGGTGCTGCAAAATCAATTTTGTGATATTAATACATAGGTTTAACTTAGATGGTTTTATTATACATTTAAGTTGAAGAGACTCACGACTCAAGTACATGAGAGCAAGGATGTAGCCAAAGTTGAAAAGTAATGTATATCCAATCAAAGCGCCAACAGCTATCCAGTACCAGTACGACTGGGTGAAGAATCCCCGGGATTTCAAAACTTCAATTCCTAGCGGCTCTGTTGAGTTAGGTAGAACCTATCAAAAGAAAATATTCAAATATCATATTATTAATATGATGAGGAAAAGAAGGCATAAAAATAAACATCTAGATTGGCTAAAAACTTACATGTCTCCATCTCATCCCAAGGAACTCATTATTTACCATAGCATTCTGTCCATACATCATAGGTGATATCCAGAAGCCCCATAGCCACAATTTTTTTATATTGTCTGGGGACATAACGGGAACAAAGGAGCATTAATTGTTAGTCTATAACATAATGGAAGAAAAACTGGGATTGTTTTATTTGTATGCAAGGTACCTTTTGATAGGACAAAGCCACTCATAGCAACAAGGGTGGCCAGTATAAATGACCCAAGTGTTAAAGCTACTGTCATTTCCCTCCCAACTGCTGAAATAAATCGGAATAATGCTGAAGCCATCTGGTTTAATAGTACAAGAACAAGGTATTGCCTAAAAAATCTGCATTAGGTTGACATAAAATACATATCATTATTTATTCACGCGATTCAAAAAGAAAATGAGACAAGAAAAGATCAATAAACAAGTTTGCTGATGAGTATGTGTAAAAATAAAGTTCCTTTACCTTGCAATATATGGGTCAAATCCAATGGTATAGTAGGTGAGGAATACCCAAACACCACCTTCCACAAAACTCATGGGGATTTTAAGGATCCACGCAGGAAGTGCATATGCCCACGAAGGAAAAAACATATTATCCCTTTGCTTGTAGAAAACAGGAAGCCTTGAAACGACCATGGAAAGTTCAGAAAATCCATTGAACATAAGCACAACAACGCCATAAAACAATGCACCCATATATATGCCGCCATCAGTCACTGAATCTCTGTGCATCTCAGTCCGGAGGAAAATGGTCATGGCAATAAATGCCATTACAGCAAGCTAAGAGGGGAAAGCTATCAGTAAGACAATAATAGCATGAGATGACATGTCAATAAAATGAAACATTACGATTTCAAAACCTACTTGGCTAAGCTTGAAGATGTAAACAAATGAATTGCGCTTCATAAGTAAATATTCTCTTGATAAGCAAGCTTTTAATAGTTCCCATTTCCCCACTCCATATTTTTTTGGTTGTCAAAGCAGCTGGGTGGCTCATAGACTTGTCAAATTCAGTAGAAAGTTCTTCGCCTAGGCTTCTCCCAACATGAAACAACTTATGTGCCTCCGAGAACTCTTTGGCCGTGACAAATCTATAAGGCTGATCTTTGTCTGCCCAGTACTGCTCCTGATCCTTCCTTGATGTTACCTATAACAAAATCATTAATGGTCAAAATTAAATGTATAAAGCTATCTTTTACCAGATTAAATTATTGAGAGAAAACACACGAACGCTTACTTCTTGCAAAAAGTCTGCCACACCTTTCCTCTCAGGACATTTAAAACCTATTGATTCGAAAAATTGAAGCACATGTTCGCGGGGACCCTGGTACACAATGTGACTATCAGAGAGTAGAATAATGTCATCAAAAAGATTGTAAGTCTCTGGTGCTGGTTGCAGGAGTGAGATGACTGCTGTTCCTTTGAGAATGTGAACACATTGCTTGAGCGAGTTTAGAATTTGGTAAGTTGTCGAGCTATCCAAACCAGTAGATATTTCATCCATGAATAAAGCATTAGCTGGTCCAACCAGCATCTCCCCTGCATTTAAAAATTTATAATTATTAAAGTTCACACATATAATCATTTTATTGGGTGGGGTAAACATAATACAATTTCAGGATTGAAATCAGATTTATTTTACCTGTTGTAACACGTTTCCTTTGTCCACCAGATATCCCCATTAACATTGAATTTCCTACAATAGTATCAGCACAGACCTCCAGTCCTAAAATCTGCAAATGAATAGCCAAGAAACATGAGACATTAAGACCAAATGTTGTAATGAATTCACGATAGTCGGGGGAGCTTTAGAAAGTACAGATTTTACCCTTAAGACATAATCTGTTATCAAATTTTCCTTCTGTCCTTCAGTTGCTACAGCCTGAGCATTAAGAGTCAAAAGGACAACCACTTAATCTCGGTATGGAAAAATGAAATGGCTGATGCACCTATAACTACATGCTAATGTAACTGTTAGAGTTGATGGCCCAAATTTTTGGCTTGGCCAGAAAGCTTGCCATCCGACCAATTTGGTGATTAAATATTTTTGAGAATTTTATTTTGTGATCGTGCTAGGATTTATATGAAATAATATAACAGGGCTGCTACAAATGCTCTCTGTGTACTCTCTGATACCAATTTTCAACATAGTGAACTGTTTCTCCTCTACCCTTGACTTTTTTACCTGTGAAGAGTTTTCCACATTAAATATGTGTGTTCATTCTTCTACTTTCTTGATCTCTTTTGCTTATTATTTTTAAAATATAGTAACTGAAATTTTTAGTCACTGCTTTTGTTTGTGGTTACAACTACATATTACTTACTTTTTCTTCATAACAAATTTATTTTGAATGAGAAACTTTGACATGAATAGCAAGAAGTTTAAGAAGAAAGGAATATCCATAATTGAACAGGTATACTATTATAATTGTTAAGCTGTCATATTTTTCTGTCTTTGGTTTGAATGGTCACCAGTTTTTCAACAATATAAAAGGCTTAGGGATGCATGCAAATGGGAAAAACACATCCTCTACAAGTGATGGTCTCTTTGTTACCTTCATGTAGACATCAATATCTTGATTAGGCTTGATATTTGTCTCTTTTTCTCTTCTGGACAATTCTGCAAGCAAATCTGCAGAAAGCCAAAAATATTACGCAGTCAAAACTTAAATTTCATCTATTTGTTGGCATTGGTTTTCGATATTGAATATATAATAATGAACATAAACAAAAGTCATTCCAGTAGACTAACCATAACGAGTTCCAACTCCTTGGACTCTTGCTGAGAAGGCCAAGGTTTCTCTGACTGTCAACTCTGCAACATGAAGATCATTTTGATTGACATAAGCAGCAGTTTTTTGGGGTACAAATTCATCCATCCCATGACCATTATAAGTCACCTTTCCAGAAAACTGATCAAGTAACCACACTATATTAGCTAGAGATCCAAGATTGAAACATAGAGCAAAAACATGAAAATATTGTTCATAAAATAAGAATTTCTTCTCCTTAATGTCCTTACCTTTAATTTTGGATCAAGTTTTGCAGCCAAGGCCAACAAGAGGGTGGTTTTTCCGGAACTTGGAGGGCCCAAAAGCAATGTCATTCTTAACAGAAGGAAATGGAAACATTATATTGGTTCCAAAGGTTCTAGCTAATTACATTCTAGTCCATGAACAAATACATAGAACATCAGTTGCACTGTTACCTGCCTGGCTTTATTATTCCACTAACATCCTGGAGAATATTTATATGTTGTCTTCTACTTTGAAGTATACGAAGAGAGTTCAATACACCCTTTAACGAAAAAAGTGAAGCCAAATGGCAAGTTAGAACCTTCTTTGGTAAGATCATGTAACATGTTCTACCATATACAAAAGTTGGTGCAATACTCACCTCCACCATATTAATTATGAAGTTACTGAAGGTAGGCAAAGTTCTTGTTCCCACATGAGCTTCTGCTTCGATGTTCAAGTTCTCAAACCGAACCTCTATAGTGGGAAGATCAATTCCAACTCTGCATGATATATCATTAGAAGAAAAGCCATCCGTCAGTGCTTTTTGATCAAAGACACCTTCATTAGAATCTAGAAGATGAAATGAGAGTGGGAATCTCACCTATCAATTCGTTCCTTGAGCTTGAGCAAAAACTTCTCATTGTCCTCCTCAACAATTCTCACCAGTCTTTCAAGTAAAGTTCTCCTTTCTTGCAACCCAAGTTTCTGTACATCGATCTCATTTACTTCCCCTTTGGATGAAGTGAGCAAAGCTTTCCTCAAACGTGCAACTGTAGGAAGTTTCTGAATGGCAGCCCATCTGAGAGCCTCTTCATCATCTTCTTGGGGTAAAGAGTTTGAGAAGATATTATTCGCGTCACTGTCCCTCCAAATGGATGAACTACCAATCCGGAAACTACCGCCACCCTGCATGCCACCAGTCACCAGACAAAAATGAAAAGAAAAGAAGTTTCAAAACCTTAATGCAATCCGTGCTGAAACATATAAGAAACAAAAACTTTTTCTGATCAGTTTGTTTTGCCGTTGTTTTGTGTGGGGTCCTTTCCCTCTGGTTGACTGAGATCCTATAGAATATGTTGGAATAAAGAACGTGCATTTTGTGTGGAGTGGAATCACATAAGGAAATATGGCGGCTTTTGAAGTGCCAAAAAGGCATAGCTGCACACGTTTTGCCATGTTCCTTTGAACTGAGGGATACTTCGAAATTGGTAGCCAGATCACGACCATGTTACCATGCCAGCTAGCTCCACATGATGAAGATACGATACTATTTTATTACTTCCCACGAGCCAAATAATGTTGTTTAAAAAAGTATTACCTAGGCTACATATTGGTCCCGGAAACACTGCAGTGTTTAGAATCTAGATGCATCAGAAGTTCGGTTGACCTTTCTTGTTAACAAATATTATTTTACAAAAAATATATATCATAAAGACAGTATTTTAATATTTTACTCCCATTATGTTGTTCTATAACGTCCTAAGTCTGTTTGTTTTTTATACAGGGAAGAAAAATTAATAATAAATAGAATCTTGTCATTATTAATTTATTTTTAATTTTTGTTGCTCGTTATAAATATTATAAATCTAAAATGATATAAGCGAAGAAAAATATTAATTATTATTATATTAAAAAGTTAAAATGACAATTATTTTAAGTTTTTTTTTTTTACAAAACAATTATCATAGGAATAATGAGAAAATTTGCAAGAATTAATCACTTTTTATGGACGTACTTATTTTTTATCAAAACATTCATATGTCACCAACTCAACTTGGCGTGAGTGGTAGCCTTTCACCTTTTAATTCGGAGGTTGGGGAACACGCTAGTAAAAATCTCCACAATCAGATTTTTCTCAGAAAATCTCCGCAATCAGATCTATGTCCCTTATTTCGTTATTTAAATTTTGGTTGAATTGTAATTTTGATCCTTTGGTTTTTTAAATCTATAATTTTAGTCTCTTTAATTTTTAGTTGTAGCTTTTGGTTCCTCTAATTTTATAAATTTGTGATTTTGTCTTCTTAATAAATTATTAACTAATAATTGTGATTATTAAAAATATTAACTTAATTATAAATTAAATAAAATTATTATCCATTAAAAAACTTTAATAAAAGATTATTAATCCTAATGTGGTGTTATTGTCGATTATGATATAGTCGCGGTAACAGTGAATATAAAAGAGATATTTGCGAAAAAGAAGAGGAACACATTATTGTGAAAAATTAGGATTAATAATATTTTATTCAATTTTTAATAATTAATAATTTTGATTAATTTATAATTAACTTAATAACTCAATTAATTAGAATTATTTGTTAATAATTTATCAGGAATTCAGAATTCAGGATGACCAAAATCACTAATTTATAAGACCTGAAGGATTAAATGTTACAATTAAAATTCAAGAGACCAAAATTATGAATTTAAAAAACTAGAAGAACAAACTTATAATTTAGCCTTAAATTTTCTCTACCTTGTTTTTAGTTAAGGACTTAAGGGCTAAGATTTACTCGTCAAACGTTAAGCGTTAATATTTCATTGGACAGAAATGTCACATAAGACGATCCAAAGTAACCCAGTAAGAATATTTTCTATTTCATTTATTTGTTTCATAATAAACCTACTATCAATCATTTAATAATCTTTTTTTTCTGATCCTTGCTGTTTGGTTAGCTGAGTTAAAATTAACTCACTAATCTATAAACCAAAAACATTTAAAATAACTAACCAAAAATTTCTTACGTGTTGCATCTTCCACCATGTACCTTGTTTCGAGTTTCTACCAAGTTCCTTGGTCGTTCATCTAGAATTTGATACAAATCAAAGTGTTGCACATACAATTTATTTATAGACCATGCCTTTTTGGTGAAGAGACATATCTCATTACTTACAATGAAGAGTCATATCTCATGTCTATTGGTGCAGAGACTAATCATTTCATGTTGGAGTATAATTTCAGGAAATGATTCATGAAAGACATTACTTTTCATGAAAAAATATACACTTTCAGAAAAAAATACAATCTAAAGAGACAAATGTTTTGCCTGCATTCATTAATAATATCTAGTGTTACATAGACTATCTATATCGGACTACCATACACATTATTGTAAAATAAACGAGTACAGAGCTCTGTGGATATTTTCTTACAAAATGATACGTGGAACATCCTATACAAAATACGTGACTGCGTTATTAACGCCTTTGGAAATTAAACATTTTCATTGATATGGCAAAGACCAATGCAAAAACTACTGCAAATGCAACAATCGCAGTTGCAACCACTACCAGAAAATCATGCTTGTAACCAAAGTAACTTCTTACAAAGTCTTCCACTGTTGTTCTCCCGTAGGTGGATTCAATATTTTCCTTTATATCTCCATATTGTGAAGCCACCAATCCATACATACTCCAAGCAATTGGATTTGCCCAACTGTACCACCTCCACCACACTGGGATTCTCTGTTAGACCATGCAAAAATAAAAATAAAATAAACTTACCATCCTCTATGCTTAGAAAGTATGAATATACAGTGCGCTTCATAGAAAGAAGGACAAAACTTACTGGCCGTGGGATTATGAACCCTGAGAAGATATTCCATGCTGAATAGAATCCAGTTGAAACTATAGAAGAAATGTGTTGGTTTGGGGTCACTGCCATTGACATCATGCCATAGTAGGTGAAGCACAGGAAGTTGAAGTACATGAAGAATAGGAACCAGAAAAATTTAGCCACAGTCCACTCAAAACCAATCATTGCATAAACTATAAGGCTATAGACCACAGCTTGTACAAGTACATATGGAATCTCAATCAGAACCTGCAACAGAAAATGTAGATTAGAAAGAAAGAACGCAGACGTAAATTATTTATGATGCACTGAAATTTTTGATGTAGTTGTTGCACTTTGTGATGTGCATTTATTATTATGCTTTATGCAGTGTAGTAAATGTGTGTTCAGACTATGTCTACTAGTACTTGCTGGAGTGTGTTATTAGACTTTTGAATTTATGATGGGTAGATGAGTTATTAAGCTGTTTGGTAGAAGTAACTTCAGCTATGACTTTTGTAAGCTGTTTAGTAGAAGTAACTTCAGCTATGACTTTTGTAAGCTGTATTATATAAACCAGCTAGCATACTGCAGCTGTGTTCTATGAATGAATATCAGATTTCTCTCTAGAGAATAACCTTAAGTGTCTTTTGAGAGCATTACGTTTTCTGATTTTATAGAAACATTTTGTGCCAACAATAATAATCTTCCAAATAACTAAGTCAAGCAAGCTTCATTGATTTACGTATTTAGGTTATCAAGTGCATCTATTTTTCATTATTGAGATTTCGGGAGATTATGATTTAGGAGGGTATATATATAGTAACACTCAAATAAAAGACATGAATTTAAAATGTGGAATTGCTTGCCTGAGCAAAAGCATATGGTAAAGCCGAATACATTCCAGCTGCTCTTTCCCTATAAAAGACTATTCGCTCAGCAGCAACCACTGGCTGCACTGAATAAGCGTTCTTAATGCCAATAAGGAGGACAGCAACATACATGGAGCCCAAGGCATTGAAAAGATCTTGTTGATTTTCACTGCAATAATTGATGTGAAAGCTTCCTGTTAGATCAAATAGTAGCAACAAAACAAATGAGACTAAAAATAACATTTGCAAGCTTGTTTGATCTTACATTTTAGAGCCAAGGTTCCAAAACATACTCCCTAACAAAACAGCTAAAGTAGTTGAGCAAATAAATGATAGGGCAGTGTATCGAGTATTGCGCCAATAAGACCAATGTTGTTTCCATAAGCAAGCCATGCATTGCGTGAAGAAGGAAGTGGAGTATTGTGAAGGAAAATAAAGGTCTTTCGAACCAGGTGCTGGAGTACTCAATTCTTTAACAAGTTCTTTGTTTCTCCTGAGACAGAATGCCGAAAACCATTGTCAGTAACCATTGTAAATAATTATAATAATAACAAATAAATTATTGCACTTCTAGCGGTTAAGTGCTTTCTAGCATATCACTTTAGAGTTCTGTTATTCAGTGGTTTTATTATATATGTTACTGAACATACCTGCGTAACTCTGAATTTTTGTACACCTCGACAAAATCAATTCCCAATTCCATTTCTTTTGATGAATTTGTGACTTCCAACATCCATGTTGCTGGATTGTAGCCATCTTTGATCTTACTGACACCTTGGATTCCCTTCAAGGTGAAAGTGTGCCATAAGTGAAATTTTTAAATGTAGATAATGATTTGAAGCTAAGCATAAATTCTGTATTCCTTATTTTTTATAGAATTTATATTTTCTACCTCAAAGTAACTAATTAAATGGGATGAATGGTGTCCAAGTGGTCCCACATAAATCTCTTGCCCTCCTTGCTTCATTAGGAAAAGCTGCATTTCTTAGTGACAAAAAGATTAGAAATTCAGCAATGGACAAGTGCATACTAAAATTGCTACATGATTCTGTTTTTTCACCTCATCAAAAGATTCAAATATGTCTATGCTAGGCTGATGGATAGTACAAACAACTGCTCTTCCTGTGTCTACTGTGTTCCTAACTGTTCTCATGACAATAGCAGCAGCTCTTGCATCTAAACCAGAAGTTGGCTCATCCATGAATATTATGGAAGGATTTGCTACAAGTTCAACTGCAATAGTCAACCGTTTACGTTGCTCTGTTGAGAGACCAGTAACACCAGGCAATCCGACTAATGCATGCCTAAGTGGTTTCAATTCCACAAGTTCCATGACTTCCTCAATGAACATCTGCAACCATTAGTCAGTTTGAAACTTAGTATCATTGACTAAACATGCAAGTGTTTTTTTTTTCTGTAACACTCATAAATTCGTTTCCTTTGTTATTCTTTTGACATAATGCCAATCATGAATGCTAAATAACTTCAGTTTTGGTGATGTTGGAGTACAAGTGCGAGTAAGAAGCCGCACATTGTATAAAGATGGCATGTTGAGCAACATATAAGTAGCATGGCCCTGCAAACCTTATGTCTTAAGGTTTTGGCCATGGGTTGAATGTGGCCTCTAGGTTATTTGTGTGGTTTACTCATGACCTATTAATGGAGATTTCCCTCGTGTTTTGCCCCCCCTCATACTTCACAACAGACCTCATGTAGTTACTGAGAAAATTTACTTGCAAACTCATGTATGGACTTGTCACAGTAGCTCAGTCCGGAAAAGTGAAGTCCCACAATATTTGAATAAGCGACATTGCACAAGGATGCAGGATGACTAAAATGTTTAAATCAAGTGTTCAAACTGGTTAAAAGCCTATGTTAAACTAAAAACAGTAAACATGAAAGCCAGTAAAAGGCATAGGATTCAGATACCAACCCCTCTGGTTTCAACATTGATGTCTGGAGACAATCGCAGCCAGGAGGAATAGAGCAAGGTTTCATAGACAGTAACATGAGGAGAGTGAATGCTATTTTGCTCACAGTAGCCAGAAATCCTTGCAAATGTTTCTTGCTTCTTCTGATACCCGGAGATTGTGATGTTCCCTCCAACATATCCTCCAGTTTTTCTACCAGCAAGTACATCCATGAGAGTTGTTTTGCCTGCACCAGTGATACCCATTAGAGCAGTGAGAACACCTGGCCTAAAAGCTCCACTGACACCCTTCAAAAGAACCAATTTATCCTTAACAACACCTTGGTCCCTCATTTCCTGCAAGTATGTGATAATTTTTAATTCATAATAATTCATTGAAAGTTGAAAATGCAAGTGTTTTCAATTTTTTAAGCGTTAATATGTTTTGGTCCCTAAAAATTGTCAGATTTTTTCTTGAGTTTTGGTCCCTAGAAAAATAATTATTTTGTATTTCCTCCCTACCATTATATTGGCTCTATTAACTTGAAATACCAAAGACGAAACAAAAAATATTTTTTCAGGGACCAAATGCAAAATCTGAAAAAATTTCAAAAACCAAAAACATATTTAAGTCATTTATTTATTTATTTTGTTTCTACATTACCTGTGGCATGTCCACAGCATATGTTACTTCATCAAAGGTGATAGAATGTGGCTGAAAAGGAAGAACCATTCCACTAGCAGGTAAAGTATGAGAAGATGTGCTTCCACTTACCCTTTTGCCTTTTCTCCCTGTGAAGTAGTTCCAATGTTAATTGAAAATCAACTATTACTCACGTAGACATTACCATGTTATCAGTTATTACAAGATGAAGTACCTCTATTGGAGTGCTGAGATAAGCTATATTTTATGTGACTCAGCACATTAGTTCCTTTTTTACTACCACCACTCTGCTCATTGCTTTGAGGTTCCTCTGATATAACAGCCCGGTGCTTTCCAGGTGCTGCAAAATCAATTTTGTGATATTAATACATAGGTTTACATTAGATGATTTACTATACACTTAAGTTGAAGACACTCACGACTCAAGTACATGAGAGCAAGGATGTAGCCAAAGTTGAAAAGTAATGTATATCCAATCAACACCCCAACACCTATCCAATACCAGTATGACTGAGTGAAGAATCCCCGGGATCTCAAAACTTCAATGCCTAGTGGCTCCGTCGAGTTAGGTAAAATCTATAATAAGAAAATACATCCAATTGTAAAATTATTTATATGATAAGGATGCCATAAAAATAAAAATGTAGATTAGTTATAAACTTACACGTCTCCATCTCTTTCCAAGGAATTCATTATTTACCATGGCATTCTGTCCATACATCATAGGTGACATCCAAAAGCCCCATAGCCACCATTTTTTTATATTGTCTGTAGGCATAAACGGAAGTTATGGAACAAGGAGCGTCAATATAGTTGTATTTTTTCAGAATTGAATATAGCTTTATAGAAGGATAGATAGAATAAATCATATTGATTCTGGTATGATTTATCTTTGAATCAGGTATGATTCTGATCTGATAATCAGGTCTGATTTGATCCTAGACTTTCCTAGGATTAATTTAATTTAGGCTTAAATATGTTTTTGATTCCTGCTATATATCCGACTTTTGCGTTTGATCTTTGATAAATGTTTGCTTCGAATCGGATCTATGATATTTGAAAAGTTGTTTTAGATCTCTGTTATTAGTTAAGTGATGACATGTTTATTAAATATTTGAAAAGTTAAATGATGACGTGTTTATTAAATATTTGAAAAGTTAAGTGATGACGCAATTTGTGGCAGCTCAAAAATCATCAATATTTGTTTCAAAATTAATTTTAAATTTTCTTACAGTTAAAAACTGCCAATATTTATTTCAACTCGCCCTCCACCCATGTGTCCATCAAGCTCTGCCCCATCACACACGAACACCACCCTCCCATCATCATAAGGCTTCGATTCTTAAACGGTTATTTAAATCTTTGACGCTCATTCAGCCTTGAATTAGCACTCTCTTCACACACTCCCCATGAACTCAACCGAAGACTTGCATTGTCTCCTATTGGAGCAACACCACTAGCTCGCCGCTCAGCCCTCCTCCGTCGCTGCCGTCGTCACAGCAATTGAACAACTCGTTGTCATCATTGACGACCACGACAACACGATGTCCATGTAGTGAGGAGCTGGCATGTCTAGAGTGTGAGATGAAGGACCAAGAGCACAGCGAGGTGAAGACGCAAAAATTGAGGGAGGAACTTTGCCGTCTTCCACGATTCCCAAGAAGGACTGGCAGCAATGGGGCGACAACTTCGAGATCTGTTCGGAGAGGGCTCATCCTCTGCTTCGGGGAGAAGAGAGGAGGGCATTGTTAGGGTTTACTTCAAGGGTTTGATGAGCTTCACGATGATGGGAGGGTGGTGTTCAGTGGTTATATCCCACTATCATGGTGGTCCAGGACACAGAGGTAGCAAAGGTCATGTTTGATGATTCGAGCGTGAATGCATCTTCCGATGAATAGGTCTTGGGATTTGATTGCAGATTAGAGAAGGTACACTTATGCGTCGAAATGGGAGGGAGGGTTTGGGGTTGGTGTTTGCATCAACACAAGCACGATGTAGTGTCTGTAATCTAGTGTTTTGTAAGAAGGGGTGGTGGGGGAGGCGTAGGAGGTGTTTGATGAAATGATTAAGAGAAGTATATTTATTTTTTACTTTAATTGATTCTGGTGATTTTTAACTGCCAGAAATTTAAATTTGATTTTAAAACAAATACTGACAATCTTTTAGCCGCCACAAATAGTGTTATCAAATATTTAATAGACATGTTATCACTTAACTGACAGCAGAGATCTAAAACAAAACTTTTCAAATATTAGGGATCCTATTTAAAGGAAAAATTTGTCAGAGATCAAATGCAAAAGGCAGACATATATCAGGAATCAAAATCATATCTAAGCCTTTAATTTATTAAGTAGTCAGACTGGCTATAGAATCTATCTAACCAATTCTGTCCTCATTGTAACTCTTTGTAAATCAATGCATAAAAAAATTATTCTCTTTTTCTAAACTACATGGAGCATTGTTAGTACAGAACATAATGGAAGAACGATTGGGATTGTTTTGTTTTCATGGTACCTTTTGATAGGACAAAACCACTCATAGCCAAAAGGGTGGCATTTGTACCCGACACAAGTGTTAGAGCTACTGTCAATTCCCTCCCAAGTGCTGCAACAAATCGGTATAATGCTGAAGCCATCTGCTTTACTAGTACAAGAACAAGATATTGGCTAAAAAATCTGCATTCAATAGACATAAAAATACATTCATTAATTGTTTGCAATATTCAAATCGAAAATGAGACGGGAGGAAAGATCAGTTCACATGTTTGCTTAGTATGTGTAGAAACTTAGTTTTTACCTTCCAACATATGGATCAAAACCAACGACATAGTAGGTGAGGAATACCCAAACACCCACTTCCACAAAACTCATGGGGATTTTTAGGAGCCATGCAGGAAGAGCATATGCCCATGAAGGAAAAAATAGATTATCCCTTTCCTTGTAAAAAACAGGAAGCCTTGAAACAACCATGGAAAGTTCAGGTATTGCACTGAACATAATCACGACAAGGCCATAGAACAATGCACCTGCATATATACCGCCATCAATCACCGAATCTCTGTGCATCTCAGTCTGGAGGAAAATAGTCATGGCAACAAATGCTGCTACACAAAGCTAAAAGGAGGGCGAAGCTATCAGTAAGACAATAATAGCATTAGATGAGTCAACAATAAAATGAAACACTCCAATTTCCAAACCTACTTGAATAAGCTTGAAGGTGTAAACAAACAAATTGCGCTTGATAAGTAAATATTCTCGTGATAAACAAGCTTTAAACAGTTCCCATTTTCCTACTCCATACTTTTTGGTTGTCAAAGCAGCTGGGTGGCTCTTAGACTTGTCAAATTCAGTAGCAAGTTCTTCAACAAGGCTTCTTCCAACATGAAATAATCTATGTGCCTCTGAGAACTCTTTGGATGTGACAAATCTATAAGGCTGATCTTTGTCTGCCCAGTACTGCTCCTGATCCTTCCTTGAGGTTACCTATTACATAATAATTAATGGTCAAAATTAAATGTATCAAAGTAAACTCTCTTTTACCAATGCAGACAGATTAAATTGTTGAGACAGGACACAAGGGCACTCACTTCTTGCAAAAAGTCTGCCACACCTTTCCTCTCAGGACATTGAAAACCCATTGATTCAAAAAATTCAAGCACATATTCTCGGGGACCCTGGTACAAAATGTGACTATCAGAGAGTAGAATAATGTCATCAAAAAGATTGTAAGTCTCTGGTGCTGGCTGTAGGAGTGAGATGACTACAGTTTGTTTGAGAATGTGAACACATTGCTTGACTGAATTCACAATTTGGAAAGTTGTTGAGCTATCCAAACCAGTAGATATTTCATCCATGAATAGAGCTTTAGTTGGTCCAACCAGCAATTCTCCTGCATTTAAAGGTTTATTACTATTGAAGGTTATGACATATAAAAAATATTGATTTGAGTAAACGAGATACACTTCAAGATGGACATGAGTTTTGTTTTACCTGTTGTAAGGCGTTTCTTTTGTCCACCAGAGATCCCTCTTAACATTTCATTTCCTATAATAGTATCAGCACAGGTCTCCAGTCCCAAAATCTACGAATGTATAGCAATAAAAACAAGAGACTTAACAGAAACTATTATAATGAATTCAATTTTTTAACTAAAGTAGGTAAAAAATAAAAAACTATTTATGTAAAAGTATAATATGAAAACAATTTACATGACATGGGTGAATTTTCTTTTTTACACAGGTGTAGTTACAACCAATGTAAAAAAGTGACTTTTTTACATCAGTTAAAGAGATAACCGATGTCTGAAAGCAATATCATCCATGTCATGTGAATAGTTTCTATACTACACCTTTTACATTAATAATTTTTTATTTTTACCTATTTTTGTCAAAAGTCTAATGAATTCATGATGATCAGATATGGTTTAATTTAGAAGAATATATTTTACCTTGAGGACATAATCTGTTATCAAATTTGCCTTCTGGCCTTCAATTGCTACAGCCTGATCATTGTCAGTCAAAAGGACAGTCAAAAGGACAATCACTTTATAATCAGTTGTTTATATCTGTATGGATAGGAAATGGCCGATACACTAATTATCATTGTTTTCCTTTACACCAACATGTCACCTACTTAATAAATTTCTTTTGGGTGAGAAATTTGAAATCAATAGCAAAAGGTTGAAGAAGAAAGGAATATCCAAAACTGAACAGATATATAATTGTTAAGTTGCCATATTTAATTTTCTCTTTGGTTTGAAAGGCTATCAGCTACTCAACAATATATAAAAGGAAGGTTAAGGGAGGCATGCAAGTTAAATGGGAAAAACACATCCCAGACAAGCAATGGCCTCTGTGTTACCTTCATGTAGACATCAATATCTGGATCAGGTTTGATATTTGCCTCTTTTTCTCTTCTAGACAATTCTGCAAGCAAATCTGCAGAAAGCCAAAACTTAGATTTCGTCTTTAAAAGGGCAGCACGTGATTTTAATAATGAATATAAGCTAAATGCCTATAAGCTCGGGTCCTCCTAAAGTCGCGTCTTACACATACTAAGTCATACCTATACTTGGTACATGTTGGATCCTCATGGGTATACTACGTTTACATTCCAAACACAATAAAAAAAAAAAAAGTTGGGTACATATATATGAGTACTATTTAGGTTCAAGCCTGTACCCAAAGACTTGGTAACCCTTAAAATGAGGGTAAGAGCAAAACGTGGGATACTAGTATAGATGAATTCATCTGAAGGAACTGATCATTCTTGAAGTTGTTACTCTTTCTCTAGAGGAACCAGATTTAGGAATGATTATTTTCATGGGTGTCCGGGAAATAATAAGATTGAAATTATTAAAGTGTGATATCATAGTCATGTGTGATTGATGAACATT
Source organism: Glycine latifolia (assembly GCA_013407115.1). Classification (NCBI taxonomy): domain Eukaryota; kingdom Viridiplantae; phylum Streptophyta; class Magnoliopsida; order Fabales; family Fabaceae; genus Glycine; species Glycine latifolia. The sequence goes on from CM023943.1 coordinate 26,108,398, forward strand.
TATGTATTATAGTTTTTTATTGTAAGATTTTTTTTGTATGCACGTTGAAGAATTTGATCTCGTCTTTTTTTAAATTATACTTAATTATTTTTATTTTTATCATTTATACAATTTATTCAAGTTTATACAGAATTCCACTTTTGATGTATGTATTTTTTTTTTATCAATTGTGTGCATGCAAGATAGAGCTTAAGTCATTCATGTAGACTAACCATAATGAGTTCCAACTCCTTGGACTCTTGCTGAGAATGCCAAGGTCTCTCTGACTGTCAATTCTGCAACATGATGATCATTTTGATTGACATAAGCAGCAGTTCTTTGGGGTACAAACTCATTCATCTCATGACCATTATAAGTCACCTTTCCAGAGAACTGATCAAGAAGCCACGCCCTATATTAGCTAGATATTCAAGATTGAAAAATATATAGAGCAAAAACATATGAAAATATTGATAAGAAAATTAATTTTTTCCTTACTAATGGTCTAACCTTTAATTTTGGATCAAGTTTTGCGGCCAACGCCAACAACAGCGTTGTTTTTCCAGAACTTGGAGGGCCCAAAAGCAATGTCATTCTGAACAGGAGGAAATGAATGGAAACGTTATACTGACTCCAAAGGTGCTAGCTAGTTAATCATGGTCTAGTATATGAATAAATAGAACTTCTTTTGCACTTATGCATTGGTACCTGCCAGGCTTTATTATTCCACTAACATCCCGGATAATATTTATATGTTGTTTTCTACTTGGAAGAATATGAAGAAAGTTCAGCAGAACCTTAAAAAATTGTAACGAAATCAGTACTTCAATAAGATCACATATCAAGTTCTACTATTTATGAAAGTTGGCATTTGGTACCACTTACCTCCACTATATTAACCATGAAGTTAGAGAAGGTAGGCAAGGCTCTAGTTCCTACATGAACTTCTGCTTCCACGTTCAAGTTCTCAAACCGAACCTCTACAGTAGGAAGATGGATTCCAACTCTGATATCATCCAATCCGAAGAACAAAATGAGGAGAAGAAACCATCCATCAGTGCATTTACATCAAATTAGACACCTCTAATTAGAATCAAGAAGACGAAATGAGAGTGGGAGTCTCACCTATCAATTCGGTTCCTGAGCTTGAGCAAAAACTTCTCATTGTCCTCTTCAACAGTTCTCACCAGTCTTTCAAGTAAAGCTCCCCTTTCTTGCAACCCAAGTTTCTTCACATCGATCTCGCTGACTTCCCCTTCGGATGAAGTCAGTAAAGCTTTCCTCAAGCGTGCAACGGTAGGAAGTTTCTGAATGGCAGCCCATTTGAGAGCCTCTTCATCATCTTCTTGGTGGAAAGAGTTTGAGAAGATATTCGCGTCACTGTCGACCCTCCAAATGGATGAACTACCAATCCTGAAACTACTCCCACCCTCCATGCCACCAGACAACAGAAGAAGTTTTAACCTTAATGCAACCTCTATTAAACCTAGTAAGTACGTAGTAACTGTTTCCCAGAAACAAAAAAACTAACTTCTCCCACTTTATTTTGCTTATGTTTTGTGTGGAGTCGACTGTTACTTCCCTCTGGCTGAATTATATATATATATTGAGTTTAAGGAAGAAAGGACAGATATTTTGAGTCGAGTCAAATATGTATGGTGGGTTTTGAAGTGTCAACATTGTCGCTGTGCATGTTTTGTAACGAAAACAGTAGCCGGATGACAACCATGTTGCCAGCTCCACACGGTGAAGACACAACCCTACTTTATTACTCCCCTCGAGCCAAACATTGAATTAAGAGAGAACAATTATGTGCACACCAAACCCTATTTAACAGCTAGAGGGGAAGAGGGAAAAAAACAGCATAGGCATGATAGGTATAGATGCAGTGTTTGATATATAAATATGTCTATAAAACCTATATTACCTAGGGGACATATGGGTTGATCAGGAGAAATTCCAAGGTCGCTCTAGACCGATTTTCAAAAGTCTTTAACTCTTGTTCATAAATTGAAAAACATTGTTATGTGTCAGTCTACATACAACTTAGTAACAAATACTAGTCTTTTTTAATTATTTTACTAAAATAGTTTTTTGCCCTTTCATCTTGTAATTTTTATCAGTTTGATTTCTTAAAGTTAAAATATTTCATTTCGGTCTCTTAAAATGAGTCTATTAGATCAAGTTGATTCTTCTGTTAGTTTACTACCATAACTTTATTCATCAACATGGTGACAAATTCTGTGAAATGTCACCATCCAAAACTAACACTCTTAATACAAATAATAATAATAAAAGAACCAATTTGATTTGAAAAAAAATTAAATAAATAAAATGAAACATTTTAAACTAAAATCAAAATTAAGATGAGACACCAAAACTCTGTTATTCTTATTTCTTTTTTAATTTTTTGTTACAACATTAGTATATACTATTCTCTTTTTATATCTTTTGATGTTTTAACTTTTATTTTTTTCCCAAAAATAATTGATGTTTTGGAATTTCAAAGTCTAGTTATTTTTTTCAAATATATACCTTATTTAATTCACATTACTAGTGATACATGTATCAAAGATCAAAATATTAAATAAGGATATTTTAGTTTAAATATAATACTTTTTACTTCTATTAAATATATTTCTTAAATTATGTATAATGACCTTAAACATAAAAAAAAAAATAAGAATTACGAGGTAGTATATTTTTACATATATAAAAGAGTTCTACATTATGTAGATGCCTACTCATGTGTATTACTATTATTTTATTATTTTATTACAAATGCATTTTAAAGTTTTTACGAGCATTCTTATATCCCAAAAAAAAATACTTAAAAGAAAATTAGGCATGTATACCAATATGCATTATAATTTGTAAGTGTATATCAAACTATAATTAAACGATTCTATTATTTATTTGAAATCAGGGTCCACCTGAGCCTAAGTCAGAGGGACCAAAACTTAGGACTCGGAGTTGAGAGGGACTAAAAAACTATATGCATTTAGTTGTTTTATAATATAATATTAATTAAGTTGATATTGTTTAAATTATTATAATTTTTAAAATATAAAATGATCATTTATTTAGAAAACCCAAAGTATTTGTTTAATTTGTAAGCATTTACATAATTAACATTAGTTTTATTGAATTTTTTTGCAATATATATCAAGTAAGTTTTTAAATATTAAAATGGATTACTTTTATGTGCTTTTTATATTTGAGAGACTTAATATTACTAAAATTATTGAAATATATTTCCCAACAATGAAAGTGAATCTGACATCAATAGTTAGTTGATTCTGTACCAAAACAAAATTGTTAGTTGATTAATCTATAAGAGCATGGTAGAGTCTCTTTCTCTCTCTTTTTTATATGTATGGAAGAACCATTTTCTATTTTAATTATTAAGAGTAATTTTTCTGGAGCAGAGACAATCATAGCAACTTACGAGACTTCATTTTAATTAATGTCCAATTAATTACAACAAAACCAAATATGTATGGAAACCGAAACTAGCACCATTTGGTTATAATTGAACCAAACTATGCTAATTAATTGTTAATACTTATGATACAAATAAGTAAAAAAAAAATTACGACTTCTAATCAGATTCTATCTAGCTAGCCTTTCCAAGTGTCAAAAATTAAAATGCCGATCATAAATTTAAAGCATAGCATGGCTAGCTGATTCACTCACCTAAGTTTTAGAAGGAAATAAGACACCTAATAATCAAGGGCAGCATATTGCACGTTGCAAGGCTTCCCACCACCCTAGACTTCTATAAATTGAGTTGAGCAACACCTTCCACATTTGTGGTCCCTTTCATCGATCTGTACCAATTATCTCCACAAATTCCTTACACTCTCCTTTTGTTTCCCAATGTGCAGACCCAAGAAGGATCAAGTTCCATCACTATCTCACACTTCATTGTTTGTTTTTTTTATGGCGTTTAATTAACAACTTAAATTTTCATCAAAACTTATCTTGCTCCATGAAATATGTCTAGGTAGGGGCAGGATGTAGCTAAAATATAATTAACTTTGTGTGTGTGGTGGTGGGTGTCTCTACCCTCATTTGCTTGACTTCTACAATTATGTAACTAACTCTGCCAAAATTTCACTAATTATACCATTGAAACACTAAATGAGTTCCAAAACTTAAACTAACCGTTCTAATGATATTTTTGTTATATATATATGGCTAAATTGATATTACTCTTCACCCTCTTCTTCTTGTGCGTTTGTGAATTTTATTTCATATGTTAATTAAATAGATGGAATAAATCTCTCTGTTATCTTTTTTAAGAAGGATTAAAAACATGTATCGAAAAATGGAAATACCCTACGCAGTCAATCTTTAGGCAGCGAATGCGAGCGGAGACTTTCATATAATAGTTGAATCACTTTCTTGGAACTTATAGTGGTTGAAGATGTGCAATTGATGGGTTGAAGTTTAGAGAAATAAATACAGCCATTAAATAGACAAATTGTATAGTATACTCCCTCCATTTATATTTATAAGACTCAAGTTTAAAATGATGTTTGATCATTTTTATAAGACTATAATATTTTTTTGTTAATTATTTTTAAAATAGAAATATCCTTCATTAAAAGAAGAAAGAAAATAAACATATTAAAAGAGAGAGAAGTATTAACGATAAGAATAATTTTGAAAAAAGTTATAAATTTAAGATAAATTTATTATTATCAACTAAATTAATCAATTTTCTTAATTTTAATGAATTAGATAATTGAGTCTTATATATAATAACGGAGGATGAAGTACTATCTTAGAGTGGGGGATCTCTCTAGCAATCATGAACATGTACAATCCAAACCTCTAATGCAATATAAGCTTATGTTGTTGGATTAAAGATATTCTTCCTTAAAATATTTAATTGAATTAAAAAAAAAAAAAAAAAAAAACTTCTACGAAATTTAGCCAAATGAAAATGGGTATTACAAATATATAAATTGATAAATAAACACATTAAAAGTAATCATAACACACATACACATTCCATTTACAAACTCCATTTGTAAGGTAGGTTCTCTATCATCTCTAGACACATACATGTTAATATGCACTTGAATCTAACCTTCCATGCAACATTTTGTTTTTTTATTAGCATGTTGTTGATGTTGGTATATTTGGACTTTGTTGACAACTATATTTTTACGAGAAACTTAACTAATTGTCTCATTTAAGTAATCTATACTCAGTCTCTCATAGACCAACATTATGTTGGTAAACATTAATACTTGTATATATACACTAAAATTCATCATTAAATAAAAAAAATCATATTACAAATTAATATATATGAATATAATATCTCTAATAATAATGATTCACCAAAAAAAATCTCTAATGATAATATTAAATAATGAAATGCTTATCTTACTTTTAGGTAACCATGTTATTGGTGTCAAATATACATAAACTTTACCAAAGACTTACTAGAAAGAAAGAAAAATTAGAGACCGCAAGTATCAGTCAGAAGCTAATATACTTCAGTCGCTAAATTATTTTGCAATTGAATTAGTCACCATCAAAACCAGTCAGGAAATTACTTTCACTGTTTTTAGAGACAGATGGTGTCAGTTACAAAATAGAACAAGTGATGATATTTTGATTTATTTAGACTTAAATACATTTTTTGTTTATGCAATTTAACATTTTTTTATTTATCGTTCCAACAAAAAAAATCATTTTAGTCCTAACCAAATGTGTTTGTTTTATTTTTCTTCCTTAAAATATTTTGGATAACATTTTTTCACTGTTTAAAGTATTTTTTTTAATGTTCAAAGTTCTATCTAAAACGTTTTAAGAATGAAAAAAAACACATTTTGAAAAAACTAACATGAAAAAAATAATTATAGGGATTAAAAATATATTTAAATCATTTATTTATTATTTTTACAGTGATAACTACTTAAATATTCAGTCACAATATTTAATAGTAGTAACACAACTGATAATTTTGATAGCAAAATATTATGTAGTTTCTCTTCCAAAATATTTTTGCTACAGAAATAGCGATTGATGTTGGTGATTGACCCGACGGTCGCTATTTCCGTCGCTGAATTACTTTCATTTTAGACTAGAACAGAAGCGGTCGCTGAACTAGTCTCTATTTGCAACCGATGCTATTCAGTTCCCAAAATCCAGTCGCTAAATCGAACTTTTTTTGGACTGTTATATTTAGTATACTTTTACATTTATTTTATTTTTAAATATTTTATATAATTTTAAAAATTAAATATAGGCGTGGAACCTGAGTATTAATTTAATGTTATCAATGTAGTATTAATATATATTAAAAAGACATTATGAAATAAAAATTAAACATTACAAATTTATTATATATATATATATATATATCTTAATTTGTATCATTAATTTTTACTTAAAATAAATTATTGTGAATTATATTAAGATTAACTCTATCGAGAAACTCCTCATTTTTAATTATTATTTTTCATACAATATATTTAAAAAAAACCAAATTAAAAGATAAAATTGACTTATACAATAATAATGATGATGATTTCCCTTAATTTCTATCTTTTGTAAAATAGACTTGAACTTGAGCATTAACGTAATATTTAATTCTATTAATGTAGTACTTATATATGTTAAAATAAATTTTTTAACAAAATGCTTAATTACACAATTTGTCCCCATGATTTCACCATCTTCCGAATTTTGCCCCCTTAATTTTATTTTATTTTTGCATTTTGTCTGCATATTTTCAATTTTTGCAAATTTTGTTCAAATTTGATAAATAAGCAGTCAACTTCAGTTGCTGGATTCACTTACAAATAAAAAATAAAATAAAAAGATATGCAATTATTTCATGTTATTCATGTGCAAAGATATGGTCATACATCAAAATTTACAATGACATTTTTAGCGTCGATGGAAATTAAACATCTTGATGGATAAGGCAAAAACCAATACAAAAAGAACTGTGAATCCAACAACCATAGCTGCAACCACTCCCAAAAACTCATGCTTAAAACCAAAGTAATTCCTCAAAAAGTCTTCTACAGGAATACTTCTTCCGTTGAAATCAATACTGTCCTTTGTATCTCCAAACTGAGAAACCAACAACCCATACAGAGACCAAGATAGTGGATTTGCCCAAGAGTACCATCTCCACCATATTGGAATCCTCTGTTAGTAAAAGAAAAGAAAATGAATTATGTATTCCTATGCTTATTCAAAAAGAGAAAAAAATGCACTAACATGAAAAGAAGCTAAACATACTAACTTACGGATCGTGGAACTATGAATCCTGAAAAGAGATTCCATAATGAAATGGATGCACTCACGAGTAAAGCGGAAATGGATAGGGTTGGGTGATGGCTGTCAACATTTGGCCATAATAGGTAAAATATAGGAAGGTGAAGAACATGAAAAAGAGGTACCAAAAAAATTTAGTAAGACTCCACTCATAACCAACCATAAAGTAAACTATAATGGCGTATTCCACAGTTTGTACAATAACATAAGGGATTTCAATTAGAGCCTGCATGAAAATATGAAGATTAATGAGGAAAATTAATTATTTTCATTGATGAAAGTGATTAAGTGCTTAAATAAATAAGATACTGCTTGCCTGAGCAACAGCATATGCCAAGGATGAATACATTCCAGCAGCCTTTTCCCTATAGAAGACGGTTCGTTCTACACTCACCACTGGTTGCACTGAATTGCAATTCTTAACACCAATAAGCAAACAAGCAACATACATAAAGCCCATAGAATTAAAGAGATCTTGCACCCTATCCCTGCAATTAATTGATCAATGTGAAAAGTTTAAGAACAAATAGAAGAACAAGTGTAAAAGCTAATTTCCTAGAGTCCTGCAGTTTGATCTTACATTTTGGTGCCAAGTTTCCAATACATGCTCCCAAGCAACACAGCAACAAGAGTTGTGAAGATAAACCTTATGGTATTGTATAGCGGATTACGCCAATAAGACCAATGATGTTTCCATAAGCAAGCCATGCATTGGGTAATAAAGGACCTTGAGTACTTTGCAGGAAAACAAAGGTCCTTCGAACCAGGGACTGGAGTGCTTAATTCTTTTATAATAGCCTTGTTTCTCCTGAATTAAATGTAACATATTCACATCAGCAAACTATGAATAACAGCTCACAACAAAAAATCTTATGTAACCTTCTGCCGAAGCAAGTTAGGTTATTTTCCTAATTTATAGTTTGATTAGAGTACATAGAAATAAAATACCTGTATAACTCTGAATTTTTGTACACCTCGGAAAAATCAATCCCCAACTCCTTTTCTTTCCCAGGAGTTGTGATTTCCAGCATCCATGTTGCTGGGTTATAGCCATCTTCAATATTTCTGACACCTTGAATTTCCTTCATGACAAAAGTTGTGTACACACAGGTGGAAATTTTGCCATCAGAAAATTAAAACATGGTCATTGCTCTTTAATTGTATTGAAAATTTCATAATAGTTGTACCTCAAAGTATCTGATTAAATGCGAAGAACGACATCCAAGAGGTCCTACATATAACTTTTCCCCTCCTCGCTTCATTAGCAAAAGCTGCATTTCATTTTAAAGAACAGAAATCATTAGTAGAAGCTTGGCGATGGAATAAAGCAAGATAAATATTTCTACACTCTTTTCAACATTCTATATTATGAATTAAATTTGAAAAATGATATGGTACCCTGAAAATTTTCAGGTTTTTGATATTGATATTGAGCAACTCTCTCCTCTTTTGTGTGCCTAAACCCATTCAACTATTGGCCCAAAAAATAACAATACCAAAACCTTTAAATTTCTGTAGGTACCATAGCATCCCTTGTTAAATTTTACATGGTTTCACTCAAAAAAAATACATGGGGGTCCATGTAAAATTCATCCAATAATAGAGAAACGTTGTAAAGTGTCAAATAGTTTGGTGCTAGCCTTACTCATGAAACACTTAAAATTGCAACAGTTTTTAACTCTGCTAAATTCACCTCATCAAATGATTCAAATATATCAATGCTGGGCTGATGAATAGTACAGACAATTGTTCTTCCAGTGTCCACTATGTTCCTAACAGCCCTCATAACAATAGCAGCAGCTCTTGCATCTAGCCCAGAAGTAGGCTCGTCCATGAATATTATAGAAGGATTGGCCACTAGCTCAACAGCAATAGTCAACCTTTTGCGCTGCTCGGTGGATAGACCGTTAATGCAAGGCAATCCAACAATTGCATTCCTTATTTGGTTCAGCTCCACAAGTTCCATCACCTCCTCAACGAACAACTGTCACCATGATCCAAACTTTGATAACATGCACAAATAATTCAACGTCCTATTACGAAACATGGGATTGATACCAAACTTCATGGTTTCAGCATCAACTGCAGCAGACAATCGGAGCCATGCTGAATAGAACACGGATTCATATACAGTGACATAAGGAGAGTGGATGTCATTTTGTTCACAGTATCCAGAAATTCTTGCAAATGTTTCTTGTTTCTTAGGATAGCCAGAAATTGTTATGTTGCCACCAATATATCCCCCCGTTTTCCTTCCAGCAAGTACATCTAACAAAGTTGTTTTGCCGGCACCAGTGATGCCCATTAGAGCAGTGAGAATGCCAGGCCTGAATGCTCCACTGACACCCTTCAAAAGAACCAACTTATCCTCAACAACACCCTGCTCCCTCATTTCCTGCAAGTTCAGCGCAAGAAATATTTAATTTAATACCACTTAGCGTTTAACAATTAGGATTTCCAATTTGTTTACAATATATATCACCTGGGGCATGTCAACAGAATATGTTACTTCATCAAAGGTGATGGAATATGGTTCAAATGGAAGAATCATTCCTCTTTTCTTATATTCTTTAGTTTCCACTGAGCTTCTTCCACTATTCTCTTCATTGCTATGAGATTGCTTTGATTTAACAGTTTGATGCTTCTCAAGTGCTGCACAAACAATATGCATTAGTACATACTTTAAGCTCTTATTTTGCTATAAAAAATTAAGGTAAAGGACCTCACGGTTCAAGTAAGTGAGAGCAAGCATGTAAGCGATGTTGTACAGTATTGTGAATCCAATCAATGCCCCAACACATATCCAATACCAGCAAGACTGTATAGGAAGCCCGCGAGATTTCAGAACTTCAACTCCTAGTGGTTCTGTTGAGTTTGGCATAACCTTTCGTAGGAATGAACTCATAGACATCAGATTATTCTTATGTGATAAGGAAGAACAAAAATGAAGATATAGAATAGTGAGAAACATACATGTCTCCATGACTTCCCTAGGAATTCATTATTCATTATGCCATTTTGTGCATACATCAACGGTGATATCCAAAAGCCCCATATCCACCCTTTTTTTTATATTGTCTGTAAAGATAAAGTAAATTAGTAGTAGGGTCAGTCCAGAACCATAAATAGTATCTTCGAGAAGTATCAAAATTTGTATTTGTTATCCCTTGAAGAAGACGTCCATTGCTTTCCCTCTCAGCATTTTATTACACATGTAAAAGAGTTGAGATAGACAAAAAAACAAACAAGTGTTTTAGAAGCCTTTGACGTTTACATCAAATGGGTTACATTGTAAAGTCATGTTGAGATATATGAGGAGAAAGGAATTGAGATAGACATGAGCAAACTAAGTTTAAATAGACAGTGTGAAAAGATTAATACTCGAAAAAGGATTAACTGTTTTTGAATGAGTTCAGAGGTGAGTAGTTAAAAAAAAGTGAAGTTATTATCTTTCTTTACCTTTTGACAGGGTGAAGCCACCCAATGAAACAAGTATGAGAAATGAAAACGACCCAATTGTGCCAGCCACTGACTGTTCTCTACCAATTGCTCCAAGTAATCGAAATAAACCTGAAGCCATTTGGTTGAGAAACAATAGAAGGAGGAATTGCCTAAAGAATCTGCATTAAGTAGGCTTCAAAGTTAAGCCATATATCACCTGGCCAGTTTTGCTGACTACATGTAATGAAAACAAACATAGCTCTTTTCTTTTACCTTCCAGCATCTTGATCATAACCGATGACAAAATAGGTGAGTAACACCCAAACACCTACTTCTGCAATTGTTACGGGGATTTTGAGGATCCATGAAGGAAGAGCATATGCCCATGAAGGGAAGAAGTGAAGGTCCCTTTGCTTGTAAAAAATGGGAAGCTCGCTACTGTCGTGGTAAGTTCAGCAAATCCGTTCAACATAATTACAACAGTACCATCAGCTACCGAATTTTGGTGCATTTCAGTCCGCAGGAAAACGGTCATGGTAAAAATTGCCACCACGGCAACCTTAAACATAACAGAAACACTTCAGTAACATATCATGAAAGTAAATTCAAACCTACGTACTTGGCCAAGTTTGAAGATGTAGTAAAACGAATTGCGCTTCATGAGTAAATACTCTCTTGATAAACAAGTTTTGAACAATTCCCACTTTCCCAATCCGTACAAAGCTCATTACCAAGGCTTCTCCCAACATCAGATGATTGAAATGCATCTGCAAATTCTTTGGCTGTGATAAATCTATAAGGCTTGCCTTTGTTTGACCAATATTGCTCCTGATCTTTCATCGATGTTACCTTTAACATTGTAGCCAAATTTCCACTCTATTTTAACCCTACAGATAAGTGAAAAGGAAGATAAATATACAGACACTTACTTCTTGTAAAAAGTCTGCCACGTCTTTCCTCTCTGGACATTGAAAACCCAATGAAGCAAAAAATTTAAGCACATGTTCACAGGGACCCTGGTACACAATGTGACTATCAGAGAGTAGAATAATGTCATCAAAAAGATTGTAAGTCTCTGGTGCTGGCTGCAGGAGTGAGATTACTGCGGTTCCTTTGAGAATGTGAACACATTGCTTGAGTGAATTCACAATTTGGAAAGTTGTTGAGCTATCCAAACCAGTAGATATTTCATCCATGAATAATGCTCTAGCTGGACCAACCAGCATTTCCCCTGTGTTAATAAATTTATAATTGTTGAGGAAAATAAACTTGATGCATTTCAAGATTAAGGCCAAGCCTATTTCACCTGTTGTAACACGTTTCCTTTGTCCACCAGAGATACCTCTTAACATTGCATTTCCCACAACAAATCTGCACAGACCTCCAGTCCTAGAATCTGAAAATATAAAGAGAACAAAATAAAATTAGCACAATTTAATAATGACTTTATGAATATCAGAAAATTTGGGTGAATGAATTTTACCCTTTAAATATAAACCGTTAACAGATTTGCATTCTGGCCTTCAGTTGCTACAGACTGAGAGACAAGTCACAATAGTCCAGCCACTTAATTAGTTATTTAACATTCTATTTGTGAAAAGGAGTAGATGATGCACTCATCTTCAATATCAAAACTAAGTTGCCACTTAGATCAAAACTCCCCATCTGATTGTCACCAGTGTAAGCACAAATTTCAATTAATTAAAATGTATGTTGTAACTATTTATAAAATGATTTCCCTCATACCTTCATATAGATATCAATATCTGGATCGGGGACAATATTCTCTTCTCTCTCTCTTCTAGACACCTCTGTTAGTATATCTGCACGATGCAATATATTTTTTATTTCAAATATCAACTTCTGTCGTCATAATTGAATTAGACTTAACTACAAGAAAAAAAATAGCAATCCTGTATACGAACCAAATCCATGTCCAACACCTTGGAATCTGGCAGAGTAGGCTAAGGTTTCTCTGACGGTCATTTCTCCAATTTGGAGATCATTTTGACTGACATATGCAGCAGTTCGCTGGGGAACAAATTCATTCATCCCATGACCATTATAAGTCACCTTTCCATTGAACTAATCACGAATGCACATTTTATTAGACTAAGGTCCACCAGATAAAAATAAGACAAAAATGTTAAAATCTTAATGTTAAACACTTTTATACATATAATAACCTTTAGGTTTGGATCAAGTTTTCCAGCCAAGGCCAAGAGGAGTGTGGTCTTTCCAGAACTTGGAGGGCCCAAAAGCAATGTCATCCTGGAGAGGAGCAAATATATAAATGTTATATTGTTTTTCAAAGGTGTTAGCTAACTACTACAGTCTTGTTTTTACTGACATATATTATGCATAAAATATATCTGCATTATTACCTGGAAGGCTTTATTATTCCACTGACATCCTGGAGAATATTCACATTTTGTCTTCCACTTCTAAGGATAGAATTCAACAATACCTTTACAAAAGCCAAAAAAAGGAGGAAATAAGTATTACAGTCTCTGTTAATGATAATATATATATACATACATATATATACATACATATATATATATATATAACAGCGCTCTATAATATTTACCTCTACTATATTAACCATATAGTTGGTGAGGGTGGGCAAAGCTCTGCGTCCTACATAAACATTCGCTTCAACATTTAAGTGCTCAAATCGAACTTCAATTGTAGGAATATCAACTCCAACTCTGATGTCATTCAATGAGTGAGAAAAAAAAGCCTTGAATCAGTTCATTTTTAAAGCACAATAAAATAGTTATAAAAAAAAAGTTGATAGTGGAAATAATTGTCACCTATCAATTCGATTCCTGAGTTTTAACAAGAACTTCTCATTGTCCACTTCAGCATTTGCAATGAGTCTTTCAAGCAAAGCTCTCCTTTCTTGCAACCCAAGTTTGTGTATATCAATTTCACTGACCTCCCCTTTTGGATTAGTCAACAAACCTTTCCGCAAACGTGAAACCGTGGGAAGCTTCTGAATTGCAGCCCATTTGAGAGCTTCTTCATCATCCTCTCTATGGAAAGAGTTAGAGAAGGTTGAATCAGCATCACTTTTCCTCCCAAGTGATGAACTACCATCCCCAAAACCCCTCCTACCTGCTCTGAAAATTCCCTTACCACCCTCCATTTCCACTTCCTAGATGCAACCAAATAGTACTTAATTATCTTATTTGACTAAAAGCACAATGAGACAGATTGATGGATTATATATATATATATATAGTGTCAATGTCTTCCACTTTTACACGTTTACATGTTCCAAGTAGTCTTAAAGATACATGTGATCTTTAAAAAAAAATAAAGGAGTCCCTTGGTTAAAGTACAAATTAATTTTTACTTTAAAATATTAAATTCAAATTAAATATATTTAATATCTTTTTTGACAGAAATATATTTATTATCTTAGAAATATAAAATATATTCAATATTTGTCCAAAAAAAAGTAAGAGAATTAATAACTAATGCCGTTGTACGAAGATTTAATATAAGAATAATTTTATATCCTCTTACTAACCTTCTCATTTCGCTTGTATTAAATATTGAATGTGTTTTGTATTTTTAAGATATTAAATGCGTTTATTTTTCATTGAATACTGTTTTTATAAGATAATAGGAAAAATTATGGGAGAATTAACACTACCCTTAACAAGGATCTTCAAATTCTATTAAGTTTAGATTGTGATTTTTTTTATAAAGAATTTAGATTATGATACATTGTATACTAAAGCAACCAATGATAAATAATACATAAGAAACACTGTCATTAAGATCGATTGTTACTAGGCTCATAGCCAGTTCAGTTTATTCATTGGATGTGTTCATAAACTCAGCACTAATGACTTGATCGATTTCATTAAATTGGAACTAAATCGGGTGGAATAATATCCATCTGGGCAAACTGAAGTTGTCCAGTGGTCCACTAATTAACTTGTTTTGCATCCCAAGGCCTGTTGCGGTGAGTAGTACACTGGTCAAACTCTTATGAAAAGTGTGTTATGAAGAGTGTGCCTGCTGTCTACTGTGTCCAAGACATGCTGCAATGAGTGAGGGTTAAGCTTTATACACCATTCATAAATCTAATACACCATTCAAAATTTTTTAATGGCAAAAATACCCTTGCTTATTTGTTAAAGTGCTGATGGCTTTTTTGGCTGGTGCAACGGTTTGCTGGTATTGTTGATGTAAGCCTTGCTGGTGCAAAAACAACATTGCAATTGTGCGCATTGGTTTTTGTTTGCTGTTCTTTTTGGTTTATGCTTTGGCTGGTGCAAAAATGGTGTTGTTTGTTGGGTTGGTTTTTGTTTTGAAGTGGGTTGTTGGTTTTTGTTTTGAAGTAGGTTGTTGGTGGAAGCTTTGGCTGGTGCAACGGTGGTGGCGGTTTGACGTTTGCTGGGGTCGTCGGAGTAGTCGGACTCGGAGTCGCGGTCGGCACAGGTGGTGGAGGTAAGTTTCAGCTTTTCTACGGATTACGCAATCCGTATAACCTCTACGGATTAACCAATCCGTATAACATGAATAAATAAGAAAAAAAAGTATTTAAATTAAAAAAAAAGTATTTTAATTATAAAAAAATTATTTAAATTATACAGAAATGATTTAAATTATAAATTAATTGTTATAAAAATTTTAAAAATCAAGTTGGTGAAAATAGATTTTAGTAATTTATGGAAATTCTATACTTTGATAGTTTGTCCAAAAAACACTTTTATTTTGTTGATTTACATTGAAAAGTTAATCCGTATGATGAAAAATTTAATAAAATATGATTAAAATTTTTTAAAATAACTAGGTTGACATTGTATATTGAATTAATTTGATATTGTAATAAAGAATTTATTTGATATGTTTTGAATTTGTAATAATGTTGCCGATAAAAAATGTGTGCCATTTGTTTGATAATATCCCTTTGATGTTGTTAATTATTATTATGATATATTTGTTTTGTGACTTATTGAAATTTATTGTAATTTGTTTAGATGGACAACGATGACTGGATGTATGACAATATTATGTCGGAAGAAATGAATATGGATGAAAATGATGGAGGTGAAGATAGTGCACTTGAAAATAATATATGTGAAGTCGATTGTTCTGCAGCGTTTAATACTTCTCAGGTATTTATATTATTTTGAATTTGGTTAAAGTTGGTAAATGCATTATTAATGGTGACATACGGATATTTGTAGGTTTTCTCTTCCCGTGAGGATGTATTAAAGTGGGCTCGAACTGTGGCCTATGATAATGATTTTGTAGCTGTGATAATGAGGTCGGACATATCAACTGGAAAGAGGGGAAGAACATCATTTGTCTTAATTGGATGTGAAAGGAGTGGAAAGTATAGAGCATTCAAAAAAAATCTTGTACCTACAGTGACTAGCACTAGAAAATGTAATTGTCCGTTTAAGCTACGAGCCAAACCAGTCCCAGGAGGTGAAGGGTGGTTGGTGAAATTATTGTGTGGCACTCATAATCATGTTTTGGCAAAGTCATTATGTGGACACCCATATGCTGGTCGACTAACAGAGGATGAGAAGATTATTGTTGCCGATATGACAAGGTCGATGGTGAAACCCAAAAATATTCTTCTAACCTTGAAGGAACACAACCCCAATAATACCACATCTTTGAAGCAAGTAATAAATGCAAGATATACATACCGTACGCATATCAGGGAAGGTAATACTGAATTGCAACACTTAATGAAATTGCTTGAACGCGACATGTATATTCATTGGCATAGAGTGAAGGATGAAAATATCATACGTGACTTATTTTGGACACATCCGGATGCAGTGAAGTTGAGCAATGCATATAATGTTGTATTCCTGATAGACCGTACATACAAAACAAACAGGTACAGACTTCCATTACTTGATTTTGTTGGTGTGACTCCTACTGGGTTGACATTTTCAGCTGCTTTTGCTTATTTAGAAGCCGAACGTGTAAACAATGTTGCTTGGGCCTTAGAACGATTTAGAGGCATTTTTATGAAAAGTCAATTTTTCCCAAAGGTAATTGTGACTGATAGAGATTTAGCTTTGATGAATGCAGTCAAAACTTATTCCCTAATTCAACCAACTTACTGTGTCGGTTCCACATTGACAAGAATGTGAAGGCAAAATGTAAAACATATGTCCGACAGAGTAATGCATGGGACTATGTCATGGAAGCCTGGGGGAGTGTTGTGGATTGTGATAAGGAGAGTGAATATGATGATCGTGTTACAAAGTTTGAAGTTGCATGTTCGCCATGGCCAACGTTTGTTGATTACGTCAAAGACACATGGTTGATTCCACACAAAGAAAAATTTGTAACAGCATGGACAAATCAAGTAATGCATTTGGGTAATACAACAACTAACAGGTCAAAAATTCATTTAAATTTTAAATATTGATTTTACAATAACCTCGAATTCGGGGATTGTTGCTTACTTAAATCATAAACTGCAGGGTAGAGTCGGCCCATTGGACCTTAAAAAGACTATTGCAAAATAGCCTTGGAGATCTTTGTAGTGTCTGGGATGCAATGAACAACATGTTGACCTTGCAACATACTGAGATAAAGGCATCTTTGGAGAGAAGCACACACGTCGTGGGTCATGTGTTTAAAGTTACACTGTACAAAAGACTTATTGGCATGGTCTCAAGGTATGCGTTAAACGAAATTGCAGAGGAGTATGAGCGAGTCCATTATGCAGGTAAAAGCAAAACTCGTTGTGGATGTCTAATGAGAACTGCATATGGGCTGCCTTGTGCATGTGAGCTAGCTAAATTTCAACTTGGGAGCATTCCAATTGAGACAGTTGATTTATTTTGGCGGAGGTTAAGCTTTGAGGATCAGGGTTTACATGACTGCGAGGTCAACATAACCAGAGAGATGGATGCCATTTATTCGCGATTTGAAAAGCTTGACTTATGTGGCAAAGTCACTTTAAAGACAAAACTGAATGAACTTGCATTTCCTGACCAAAATTCAATGTTTCTACCGCTTGAGAAGGTAAAAACAAAAGGTGCTCAAAAGAAACAAGTCCCACAAAACGCAAGATCAACAAAGCGGGATCCATCTTACTGGGAGTATGTTGATGAATTACATTCTGTGCAAAATAGTTGTCCCACACCAAAACAGTATACTTCATCATCGGACCATGACACTCATAAAAAAAAGGAGGATGCCTTTGCTGCATCAATTTGATACATGTATGCATGATTACATTGTAGACATTATTGATGTTAAAGCTGATGGTAATTGTGGATTTCGGGTTATTGCTGCCTTACTAGGATATGGTGAAGAGTGTTGGTCTTTGGTACGCAATCATTTGCTTAAAGAACTTGCAGAATGGTCTAACGAATATATAGTTTTGTTTGGTAGGTCAGCTAGATTTGAGCACTTGAAACGATCGCTACTTGTTGATGGATTGTCACAGGTAAAACATAATAGTTATGTTACTACTTTAAGATCTTGTAGATTTACTTATGTTTGCTTAATTGTTTGTCACCTATAGGTAACTGTTGATAAGTGGATGGATATTACTGATTTGGGATACGTTATTGCATCAAGGTATAACATAATTCTTATTTCGCTCTCTCTCCAACAAAGTATGACCTTTTTCCCTATGAGAAGCGAACCACCCAGAGATCCACGTGTTCATCGTATTCTATGTATTGGTCATGTGTATGGTAACCATTTTGTTGAGGTAAATGATAACACCGCTTGACCTGCTACTGTCCATTTGAAACATATGTCACCCTACATAACTGTTGATCATTGTTTCAGGTTGTTCTGAGAGATGGAAGTCCTATACCGCCAGCTGCCTTGTCATGGTCTAGACACTGCTACGCAGTTGCAAAAGAATGGATGGTTCCTTATGTGGGTCGAATGCAAGCATTTAGTAATTTGAAGAAGTCGCGAACGGAAAATGTTTGCATGCAGTCAACTGAGCCATTTGTCAATTGATATTATTTTATTATTGATTAAGTAGTACGTTATGGTTAATGTAAACCTTTTATTTTAGTTGTATTTGACATGAACAATATCAACTAATTTCATTAAGTCCATATTTCTTATATTGTTTTGTTCAGTCTATACAGGTGTGGCTCTTGCTTCCTACACCAGCATGAAAAGCAAAGTTCCAATTTTGCCCTCTTACGAATCCGTAAATATTCTCCGTAACGGTTCTTACGGATTCGTAATCCGTAAACCTGTTACGCATTACGGATTCGTAATCCATAAGGTGGATTTTAATGCATATTTAATACTAACAAATTTATATAATCACCGTTATAACAATTAATTTTGATCTAATAATATAGTTTTATACATATATAAATTTCTAAAGTATACGATTATTTTTACCTATGAATCCGTAAGGTTCATTCGGATTGCGAATCCGTAACAGGTTTACGGATTATGAATCCGTAAGAACCTTTACGAATACGGATAGGCGTACGGATTACGAATCCGTATCAACCTTTACGGAGAATCTTTACGGATTACGCAGAGGGCTGATTTGGAACTTCACTGTTCATGCTGGGGTATCAAAGAAAGTCAATATGATGAAAACATTGATAATTGTAACTCTATGCAATATATACTTCTCACTCTAGTAGTTACAATTAAATGACGATGAACAATATCGTGAACCTGTAATATATAGCATAACCACATGTTTACTAACAAATAAAGTCATACATAATAGGTGTAAATCTGTCATGGTCAAAGACTAGAGTTAAAATGTTAACTCATATAACCTAATAAACACAAAATTCTAAGACAAAAATCATATATCGCCTTCTCCACCAACATGTGTGTGATGCCTCTGTCTCCTTCGCCTAGGCCGTATGTATACAATTGCATCGTCTGTGACACAACGAGCTAATTGTAGCAGGCGCTCAACCTCGGCGTACGCATCGGTGCCAGGAGTAACCATACGCAGGTCTAGCATACGTTGTAACCCTTCTGCTATCCTTTCGCAAGTACCCTGCAACAAACACAACAACATTTCCAATGCCCATTATGAACATGGTCAACAAAATCAATGAATATGAATTTTCAATGTGTTACACTAGTTTAGTACCACTGCATGTCGAGGCTCGTGGTCTGGTTCAGATGGTCCTGCATGGGCTGGTGGAACTGGTGGTGGGTGATCAGTGTGCACATGTGGAGGGGCTGGAACTGAATGATGATCAGTCGGAGGGTGTCTAACCTCACCAGTCTGTGGGGGAGTCAAAAATGGATGAGACACGCGGAAGAACCACTCCAAATACCCTACCTCCGACTGACTAGCATAGGAAACTTCCTCTGTGATAGATGCTAGATGCTGCGAAAACTGCATCCATCTCTCGTCAATGTCTTCTATGCATGGTTCCTCAGTAGAATGATCACGTGGAATCATTTGGACAAAGCCAAATTGCCTCAGCACCCTCCCTGGCAAATGGCTGACAACTTGCGGTCCACATCGGAGATGGCCAGAAAACAGGGAAATAGTGTCGAAAGCTCTATGCAGACGGTGACCGCCGTATGGAGACCAACAAACATCATCCATCATCAATCTGTCCAACCGCCTGCGATACGTCATCACCGGTAAGGCCTTCGCCACCTTCCATCTACACGCCCGTGGTTGCCTCTCCTGGTAGTCGTCAGCTGGGGACACATTTCCAATTGTTGGAAAATGTTCGTAAATCCAACACTGCAAATGAATAAACAACGTAACCTTGTTATGATCAAAGGCTGGACAGTATATATATGAAGAGGATAACAAAGACTAGAGTTAAAAGCGATACCTGTAAAAGTGTGACATAACCGGCAAGATGTTTGCCGTGGTGCTGGCATGCATAGTTAAGATTGGCATACATGTGTACCAATGCAGCCGCACCCCAAGCATATCGTCCAGCCTGCTCCAGATCGCTAAATGCCTCCAAGAATACCACACTGATATGTGTGGCACTCTTGTTGGCAAACAGCGTGCACCCGACCAAATGGAGCAAGTACGCCCTGGCTGCTGGAATCCACCTTCTTGATTGACACTTCGCAGCATAGACATCTCGCAGCCAAGAAAGTCGTACATATGCCCCATGGCATTGCTCGGTCTCGGCACCAGCTTCTTCTGCAGACACCTCAAGTAGTTCAACCAGCATCACTACTACCTGTCCAACATCAATGAACTCGAATGACAGGAAAACCCCTACAATCGGAAGGTGCAACAGGGCAGCAACATCGTCCAACGTTATGCTCAACTCCCCTACCGGCAAATGGAAGCTGCTGGTCTCTGAATGCCATCTTTCCACAAAAGCCGAGAGCAACCCCCTATCTCTGGTCTCGACTGAGCATGAGATCAGAGGGGCTAACCCCGTACCAGCAACTAACCCTGCAATCTCTGGTGCAGGCGTCCCAAATTTGTGAACTTTTCTTCCATGGGACGCCAATTTCAACTCAGGGCGTTCCTGCAAAAAAGATTACATCATTAATACCACGATAAATGCAAAATTAAGACACTCTTTCAATGTAATTAAATATATTAGTACCTGTCCTTCCCACACTCTACGAGCCACATGTTCAGCGTACTCTGTCAGTACTGAACTGTCCTCTGGCCCACCTGGAAAGCTCACTACCTGGTCATCTGCCTCATCCATGTCCCGAATGTCAGCCTCCACATGTTGGTCCAGAGCCACACGATCCTCATCAACTACATGTGGGTCCGGAGCCACAGGAACGTCATGAACAGCTGCCCCTGCCCGTTGTCTTCTGGCAGATGCCGTAGGCCTACGACGTTCAGCTTGTGCCTCTACATCTCGTGCCAATGCCCGACGCATGTTTAGTGTCCTAACCATAATCTGTGGTACCATTACGTTAATTGTGTCACACTTCAACCAATCAAACCATAATGCAATTTGAGCCATTCACAATATATGATGTTCATCATGACGAAATTGATGTGCTTGTAATTTATAAATAAAATGTGGGTCACATCGCATTGGCATAGCGTGTCCTCATCCCAACATCATGTTTGATAATTGCTATTTACTAAATGAACACACACACGCACATCATGTCAACTTTGTTTCATCTCTCAAATTGGTCAAAGTTTCGTTAATCAGTCCATTTGGGACTTAGATTTATTCTAAAGGTACATCTTTCCTACACTTCATTGTTAAATTATTACCCAAACCCAAATTCACATTGCAAAACTTCCAAAATTGCATATATCCACCCACTTTATCCCTATCAAGAGTCATTTTAGACAGAACTATATAGCCACCATTGTTGATCAAGTTAAAAACTACATCTATATCGCTATTAACATGCTTCATAAATGACTAACCACATCAAGCACCAAAGCATCTTAGTATCATACCATCATAGCATGATATACCTCCAAAGCGTGTCCTCATCCCAACATCATGTTTACTAATTGCTACTTACTAAATGAACACACACACGCACATCATGTCAACTTTGTTTCATCTCTCAAATTGGTCAAAGTTTCGTTAATCAGTCCATTTGGGACTTAGATTTATTCTAAAGGTACATCTTTCCTACACTTCATTGTTAAATTATTACCCAAACCCAAATTCACATTGCAAAACTTCCAAAATTGCATATATCCACCCACTTTATCCCTATCAAGAGTCATTTTAGACAGAACTATATAGCCACCATTGTTGATCAAGTTAAAAACTACATCTATATCGCTATTAACATGCTTCATAAATGACTAACCACATCAAGCACCAAAGCATCTTAGTATCATACCATCATAGCATGATATACCTCCAAAGCGTGTCCTCATCCCAACATCATGTTTACTAATTGCTACTTACTAAATGAACACACACACGCACATCATGTCAACTTTGTTTCATCTCTCAAATTGGTCAAAGTTTCGTTAATCAGTCCATTTGGGACTTAGATTTATTCTAAAGGTACATCTTTCCTACACTTCATTGTTAAATTATTACCCAAACCCAAATTCACATTGCAAAACTTCCAAAATTGCATATATCCACCCACTTTATCCCTATCAAGAGTCATTTTAGACAGAACTATATAGCCACCATTGTTGATCAAGTTAAAAACTACATCTATATCGCTATTAACATGCTTCATAAATGACTAACCACATCAAGCACCAAAGCATCTTAGTATCATACCATCATAGCATGATATACCTCCAAAGCGTGTCCTCATCCCAACATCATGTTTACTAATTGCTACTTACTAAATGAACACACACACGCACATCATGTCAACTTTGTTTCATCTCTCAAATTGGTCAAAGTTTCGTCAATCAGTCCATTTGGGACTTAGATTTATTCTAAAGGTACATTTTTCCTACACTTCATTGTTAAATTATTACCCAAACCAAAATTTACATTGCAAAACTTCCAAAATTGCCTATATTCACCCACTTTATCCCTATCAAGAGTCATTTTAGACAGAACTATATAGCCACCATTGTTGATCAAATTAAAAACTACATCTATATCACTATTAACATGCTTCATAAATGACTAACCACATCAAGCACCAAAGCAAGTTACTATCATACCATCGCATTCACTACATATAATCATAAGGCCTAAAATATGTTCAATAACCAATAATAGACAAATTATTTTCGCATTCATTACTTATTAAAGTATTTTTAAAAACATGGCATTTATACGGATTGACTGATCCGTATAAGCCTTACGGATTCACCAATCCGTAAAGCTTATACGGATCACGCAATCCGTATGAGTTTTACGGATTACAGGATCCATAAAAGTCACACGGATTGCGTGATCCGTATAAGCTTTACGGATTGGTGAATCTGTAAGGCTTATACGGATCATTCAATCCGTATAAGGTTTACGGATCCTACAATCCGAAAACTTCATACGGATTGACTGATCCGTATAACCCTTACGGATTCACCAATCCGTATATTTTATACGGATCCTCCAATCCGTGCGATCCTCTCTCCCTGGTAAATCGAGATCTTACCTCTATCACGGCGGTTCGAGGGCAGCGGCGACCACGACGACCAAAACCACCAAACCCACGCGACCAAAACCACCACAAATCGCTACCAACTGCGTCGGAGAAGGATGAAGATGAACCAGAGTGCGGCGCGGAGAAGAAAGAATTCGAAAAACAAGCAAAAAAAAACACTAAAAAAGCCTTATAAACAGGGGCATAAACGGAAGTGTACTGTTTTTGAATGGTGTATTAGATTTATGAATGGTGTATAAAGCTTAACCCAATGAGTGAATACACGGTGGTCATATGTTATTAAGAATGTGTTTGTTAAGAAAGAAAGAAAGAAAATAAAATATAAATAGGCTATATAAATGCCACAGGGACCTCATGGGACAACGTCTCCAGGGCCTTGTGACAGCCCAGTTTTAAATTGTCCAAACACAAAAATGCATGTCGCATTGTGATTGAAAATAATTGTTCGTATGTAACTCTGCATGTTGCAGGTGATAAGTGGGCTGCTCATGATTAGGATATAATATAATATTCCTTTCTAATTGTCAAATTCTTAATATTTGTTTTATTCTTTGCCTTTCATATTCAGGTGTCTAATTACTATGATGAACTTATATGAAGAGAACAAGGTAGTGCATATATTAAGCCTGCAGGCTAGAATGTAAAATATTATAAGTGCCTACTGCCTAGTTTGTCTCACACTAGTCATCATAATTTACAAAAATTATGTACCTTGTTGAACCTCTGGCCCAATTCTCACACTTAAACTTTCATGATGAAGGGCACGATGCAGTTCTGCCACTTGCGAATTTGTGCACTTAAATAATAATGTTCCTCGATCAATTAAGTTTTTTGGCTTGCTTATCTGATTTCAAAGCTGAATGTACTGTTGGAAATTATGTGTGGGATAAAGGTGATGAGAGTTTGCATATGTGAGTTTTGATGCTATAATTTAAATTAGGTTTATATGTTAATTACTTAACACTTGCTTGTTGTAAGGTCCAAATGAGAAACTTGTTTGTTCCTTTCTCTTCACTAGGCTGTCACTTTTTGGTTGTTGAACTAATCAAATGAATCAAATTCACATCAATGCAGATAAGCGTAATGGGGATAGTTGCAGAAGCCATCGAAGGCCAGACCATAGAAGCTGGTTTTCTTGACGGGACTTGCAAAGGAGCTATCACCAGAGCCATTGCAGCACTAGAATTGATAAATTTTGCTGCTGCTGAGGATTCACTGTCTAAGGTAATATACTTCAAGTTCCATGGTTTGCCATTAGGATAGATTCAAACTCTTGTAAAGATATTTTTTGTATTCTCAAAAGCTCTCAAAACACCTTGTATTCAATAACATGATTATATGAATCTATACTTCAAAGTTCATATAATCATATATTCATGTTATTAAGGAGAGGTACTCATTAAATAAATAGTGGGACTAACAAAATTGTGACTTTCGATAAATTTCGTCCAATAATTGAAATTGTTTTCAAAAGATTATATTGATAGCATTTCTCCAATAGATTTATTAACAAATGTATTCAAAAGTGATATTATATGATACACTTTTAATTAGAAATAAGAGAATACAGAAGAGTGAGAAACCCATTTTTTTCCTGTACCAAAAGTTGAATGTCATTCTTGAAGTCTTTGGAAATTAAACATCTTTATGGCAATGGCAAAGATCAATGCAAAATTTACTGCAAATCCTGTAAGTACAGCTGCAACTACTCCCAAAAATTCATGCTTGAAACCAAAGTAATTTCTCAAAAAGTCTTCCACTGTCGTACTTCTACCATTAAACTCAATATGGCCTTGTATATCTCCAAACTCCGATGTCACCAACCCATACAAAGTCCAAGCTACTGGATTTGCCCAATAATTTCATCTCCACCAGACAGGCATCCTCTGCTCACCCATGCCCCAAAAGGAAAAAAAGAAAAAAACAATCTTGTCTTAGGAAACATGGAAACGAAATGAAACACAAATACAATACGACCCAGACACATAGATATGACAAAAAAATTTAATCAGAAGACTCGATAAATCACAAGAGACAATTCATGTTTTACAAATGAAAATGAATCATGATAAACATACATAATAAAATGTTTATCAAAGTAGGAGTGAGACGACAGCAGTTCCTTTGAGAGAGTGGATAAAGTGCTTGAGTGAATTCACAACTTGAAAAGTTGTTGAACTATCCAAACCAGTAGATATTTCATCCATGAATACAGCTATAGCTGGTCCAACCAGCATCTCCCCTGTATTTATAGTTATATATTTGCTATAAAAAAAATTCACAATGAATTGCTCGCGTTAATTAAAAATAATACACTTGAAAATTTGAAATCAAGCTTGTTTTACCTGTTGTAACACATTTTCTTTGTCCACCAGATATACCTCTTTAACATTGCATTTCCCACAATAGTATCAGTACAAACCTCCAGTCCCAAAATCTGCAAATATAAATCAAATCAAATGGGAATTTAACACAATGAATTTAAGAACATCAGAGAAAATTTGAGTGCAGCAATTTTTACCCTTAGAATATAATCTGTGATAAAATTTGCTTTCTGGCCTTCAGTTGCTACAGCCTGAGCATTACAGATCACAAGTTCAACCACTTAATTATCAATCATTCCATTTAATTTTATGAAATAGGGATAAATAGATGGTGCCTTCAACTTCAATACAAATATAAAATAAAAGTATAAAGTAAAGCAGATGTAGCAAATGTGTTCATAGCATATGTCTTCCTGAAAGGAAATTCCATTGCTTATGGGTAGAAATAGAATTCCCAAATTTCAACAAATATGCTGTTACAATTGAAAAGTAATCATTTTTCTTTTATTAGTTTGAAAGCTTATCATTCTATCTCTCAAAAAGTATGAAAGGAAGTTCAAGAGCTGCAGGCCAAATAGGTAAAACATATCCCTAGTAGACAAATATTTCTATCTTACCTTCATACGGGACCTATATCTAGATCAGGTGTAATATTTGCTTCTTTTTCTCTTCTGGACACCTCTGCTAGTAAATCTGCAGAATGTGAAATAATTTTAGTTAAAACTTGATTTTTCATATGAATTTTGCTAGATTTCCAAATTGCAGTTCTGTGGGCTAACCATAACGAGGCCCAACTCCTTGGACTCGTGCTGAGAAGGCCAAGGTTTCTCTGACTTTCATTTCTCCAACATGAAGATCATTTTGACTGACATGTTGAATATATATGATATATATTAAATATTAATATGTTTACATACAAGTTCAATAAGTTATTGTATGATTATATGGGTCCATATGAGCTGAAGCCCAATAGCTTGCTATATTAGTAGGTTTTTCCTAACTGTTTAGCATTCCACAATAGGTAACACTATTGAATATTTCACATCTGATATCTTTTGGTGTAATACTTCAAGCACCCAACACTAAACTCTTTTCTCTCTAAACCCCTTATCTCCAACAACATAAGTAGCAGTTCGTTGGGGTACAAACTCATTCATCCCATGACCATTATAAGTTACCTTTCCAGTGACCTGATCAAGAAGCCAAACCTAATTAGCTACAAATCCAATAATGGAAAATATGAGCACAAACATCATAACATCCTTTAACAATTAAATAAATGTCTTAATCTTTAGTTTTGAATCAAGTCTTCCAGCCAGTGCCAACAGAACTGTGGTCTTCCCAGAACTTGGAGGACCCAAAAGCAATGTCATTCTGGAGAAAAGCAAACAGTGACACGTTTGTTTCAAAGATTGTTTGCTGTCTTGTCTTCCAAATGAGATTTAACATAATCAGTTAAAAGAACATTTGTGTTAATTGTTACCTGGCAGGCCTTATTATTCCACTGACATTCTGGAGAATGTTTATATGTTGCTTTCTACTTGGGAGTACATGAAGGAAGTTCAATAGACCCTTTAAAAACCAACAAAAAAAATGATATATTAATATATCCTTCAAGGTTGGTACGTGGTACACTTACCTCTATCTTATTAACCATGTAGTTAGTGAAAGTGGGCAAAGCTCTACTTCCTACATGAACTTCTGCTCCATTGTTCATGTTCTCAAATCGGACCTCTATTGTAGGATGGCAATTCCGACTCTGACACCATCCAATCCGAAAAAGAAGCCATAAATGGTCTTTTCATGTAATATGGTGACAATGAGATTTGAATTTAAGACTTCATGCAAACTATCCAAATCTCTACTATTAGACCGACCCTAGTCGGTTGCATGCAGCTTAGTTAAAATCAAGAAAAATGACACTGAGAGACACACTCACCTATCAATGCGGTCCCTAAGCTTGAGCTTGAACTTCTCATTGTCCTCTTCGGCGATTCTGACCAGTACTGCCTGCTGCTTTGACACTACCCCCATCCTCCATTTCCAAGGAATAATCAAAGCTCAAAAGTTTCGGCCTTCAAGAATCAAAGAGTAGTAATAAAGAAAAAGGCAATGCAAATAATTTCTCTCAGTTTAGTTTATGGTAACTGGACAAGGTCCTTAGTCTGTGTTTATTTAGTTGAATGTAAGACAAGAGAGGATGATGTGATATATATATATATATATATGATAAATAATGAAATTGATGTATGAATAATTTAAATTTAATTTTTAAATATATAAAAAGTAAGATAAATCTAGTCTACCAATAATATAATGACAAATTTATGTCTAAATTTTATATCTTAATATTAAATTAATTCTAAAAATATAATTAATTGTTAAATTAATCTTTAAATATTATAATTTAATAATAAAATGCTCTTTTAAATTTATCTATAATATTAATTTTTTATATTTTTTATATATTTAAAGAATAAATTTATATTTTTCATTTTTTAAAATTAATTTATCATCTCATAACGTTTTCTAGCAGGAATTTGGTTATTTACCTTTTATATATACATACAGACAGGGATGTGTACGACCACATGCGCGGCTTATCAAGCAAAGTTGTCACTGATGACGGGCACAGAAGATTTTCAAGTGCTCAATTATATGCTTCCTGTAACTCAGCACTTTCATTTCCACTTCACTGCTTCATTCGAGGAATAAACAAAACAGCGTACGTATCATATCGCCTCTTTAAACAAATGAATGAGCAAGGGTGATATCATCACTTACGAGTCTCTATTGTGTATAACTAAAAGACAGAAAGAAAGAAAATAGTCAAAATATGATATGTAATAAATGTTATGAGAGGTATGTGTCCAAACTTTGGAAGAACTTAATTTCTTTGAGCACTTTAGGCTTCATTAGTAACTGATAGCATGTATTTAAACATGTCAAGTCACATGTTACATCGGAATGATAGCTAACGTGATATGGTTTGATGAATCATAATTATGGATAAAAAAAGTTATTTTAAAAAAGTGGTTTTTAAGAAAAAATTATGATTTGTTTCTTTAAAAAAATAAAATAAAAATTAATTTTTAAAAAATAGACAAACATATAAAAATACATATTTTCTAAAAAATATATTTTAAAAAAATAAATTTAAACAAACTATTCCTCTATCACCACGTTAAATATTGACAAAAATCACAATTTTTAATAGTTTAAAGTTTACGAAGAGAAAAACTTATGAATTTATTTTTAAAAAAATTAAAAACATATTTAAGACTATAAATTTTAAAAAAATACTAATACTTAACTATATTCATATTATTTAATATTTACATGATTTGATAGAAACAACCAAGATAGTAAATTCTTATAATTAATTCAAAAAGAAATTTATAGTGCATCGTCTACATTTGGTCTTATGCATTATGATGAGGTTTTACTTAGTCTTGCTAAACTAATACTAAGCAAACATCACCTTTTATGATTTTCTTCCCCTCATTCTACTAGCCGGTGTCCCAACTCTTACAGCCTCAATTAGACAATTATCAGTTATCACCTGACATCATTTCTCCATTAAACAAATGAGAATGGTGACGTAATTGATTATGTCTTCCCTTACTCTCAAAATTAAAAATTAAAAACAGATACACACCCATCAAATTACCATTTGTGATTGATAAAAATATATATCATTTCTGTACGAAATATTAGATTGAAATGTCAAGAATAAAACATTATAACTTTCTTATTGGTGCTGTGGAGTTGCTTGAAATTAGATGGTGTCTTTTGTCATTCCGGACCAGAAGGAGAAGAAAAATAAATAACAAAAAAGAAGATAGCGATGCCGTTCCTAACTTTGGGTGTGGTCTCAAAATAATAATAACAAATTAATTTAGTTAATTAAAAAAGCTACCTAACACGATAATTAATATGTATATTAGTATGAAATAACTTTTGTTGAAAATGATAATTAATTTTTGTTGGGGATAGTGAGTATATACAATATGTGTATCTTTCTCTTAACACGATTTATTTCATACTCAATAATTAATTAAAATTTAAATCCTAAATCATTTGAAAAAGAGACACAAGCTGCTAGTAATAATAATTTTTAATTTGATTTATCATATTATTAAAATCATTAATTTTTAACAATTATTTTAAAAATCACATTGAAGACAATTTTAAGGTAATTAACAGTATAAAAATAGCTAATAATTCATAAAAAAAACTGTTTTATAATACAAAAATTAAATTATTTGGTCAATTTATAAGTTTAAAATATTTTTTACAAAATATTATGTTATTAACCTGACATTCCAATATGAACTAATATATTAATTATATTAAAAAATACTTATTGTCACTATATATAATTTCAATATTTTTAATATATATTTAATACACATATAAGATAATTAATTTTGTAATAATTAATTTTAATAAATTATTATATTAAAATTAATTTGTTACAAAATTTATTATGTAAATTTATATGTGTATTAAATATATATTAAAAAATTTAATATTATATATAATGATATTAATTATTTTTTAATATAATTAATATATTAATTCAGTTAGTTAAAGTATTATATAAAAGTTACAGTTTGAGATCTATGTATTCTATTATTATTATTGTTGAATGTACGAGATATTTGTTGGTTTTTAGGAGTTGGGCTGAACAGAACAAAGAATAAAACAGAAGGGAATAGGGGGTTTTGCTTCCTGCAGTTCCCGAAAAAGACATGCATTGACACAAGTCACAACTAATAAAGTATATATAATGAAAATGAAATGCAGCGGTTAGTGTGTATTGTGTAAAGAAGAATGGAGGAGGAAGGTGAGATATACGACGGTGCTCGAGCTCAGTTCCCTATCGCATTCGGGAAGCAATCGAAGCCTCAAACCCCTCTTGAAGCCATCCACAATGCGACACGTCGTTCCAATTCCAATCCCAAAACCGCCAACGACCTTCCTTCTATCTCTTCCTCTTCCAGGGAATGGCTCAATTCCCTCCGCCCTTCCAAAAACCCTACTCCTCCTCCTCCACCGCCACCCGATCAAGACGATGAACCTATGGTGGGACCGCCGCCTCCTCAGCCCGCAGATGCCGACGAAGACGACGGCAGCGAGATGATTGGCCCGCCCCCGCCCCCGCCGAACGCGTCGGAGTCCGAAGACGATTCGGATCAAGACGAGGTAGGGACCCGCTTCCGGATTCCCCTCAGCAACGAGATTGTACTCAAGGGCCACACCAAGGTATTCCCCTTCCTTCCCTTCTCATTCTATCTATATCGCTTAAGTGCAGAAATTATCGAGAAGAAAAATAATCTTAAAGAAGAACAATAAGCGGTACCTGCTTGGGCATGGTAACAACTAATAGAGCTGTTTTTATTTCCAATTCTCAAGCTTTCAGATGAGGTAGAAATGCTATCTGAGAAAGGGGAGAATACTAGGGCTTACGGTTTACACTATTTTTATGTCATACTATGATATCGTGAATAACTTAACTTTGCTATAAGTTGTGGGCTGCGATTAATTATTTTTTAATGAGTGGGGTTGCTACAAATGAGTAAGTAGAGAACTGAAACCAAGGTTTAAATTGCAGTTTTCTGGTTGTGTTTTGGTGACTTGTTGGTCATGGGTTCGAATTCGGAAACAGTCTCTTTGCATATGCAAGGGTAAAGCTGGATACAATATACCTCCCCCTTACCTGCGCATAGCGTGGAGCCTCCGAGTAATGGGATACATAGTTTTTTTCTGGTTGTGTTTAGTAGCATTCCATGATATTGCCGACTTGTGTGGCCAATATGGCCCATTGGTCCCAATTGCGGTCACAGAGACTCCAAAAACCTTGACATTGTGACCAAAATTGTAGTTGTGGACCATTTTTTTAAAACCATGACTAGAACCCTAGAAGACAGACCCCAACTATGTAAATGAGCAGCTGCTGCAGGTATTCAAAATCTGAATGTGATGGGAAAGGAAATTAGTTGTGGTAGGAACTAGGAAGTAATTTATCAACAATTAACATTTGTCCATTTGGGCAATTAACAGGTTGTGTCAGCTCTTGCTGTGGACCACACGGGATCAAGAGTGCTTTCTGGAAGCTATGACTATATGGTACGAATGTATGATTTTCAAGGAATGAATGCTCGTTTGGAATCGTTTCGACAGCTGGAGCCATTTGAAGGTCATCAAGTTCGCAATCTAAGCTGGAGTCCAACTGCAGATCGCTTTTTGTGTGTGACTGGATCAGCTCAAGCAAAGGTAGTGCGTGGCATCATTATCTGCTAATTTGTTTTTTTACTGCTTCAGTGATTTTCCATTAACTGTGCCTTTTGTCCTTTTCCTACAGATTTATGATCGTGATGGGCTTACTTTGGGAGAGTTTGTGAAAGGAGACATGTATATTCGTGATCTAAAGAATACCAAGGGCCACATATCTGGATTGACATGTGGAGAGTGGCATCCAAAAACTAAAGAGACCATTTTAACATCATCAGAGGATGGCTCACTGCGCATATGGGATGTCAATGACTTCAAAAGTCAGAAGCAGGTTTGGAAAATTTACCTTAGTCTTCTTCCATGGTAAATTTTTTCTTTGGATTAGTTCCATGCATTGTGATTTTGTTTTTACTTATAATCTTTATATGGAAATAAAGAGCCTTTCAAACAGATATTTGGGGGTACTTGGATTTTCTTAAAATAAAACTTTAGGCTTTATACAGAAAAGTGGCTGAAAGCATCTCTTATTTGCTTCTAGTGTGTACAATTATTGGCTGCTACTTTGCATGTGGTTGTGAGGAAGTCATTGACATTGCCTTTATAAAATCCCCTCTTACTCCGTTTTATTACTTAATGGGAAAAAATCATTGCAAGTTTTGATAAATTTATGTTCTAATTTATATTTTACAATTTTCTGATGTTATTGAAGTTTTGTTGTTATCATTCAATGGTTAGGTCATTAAACCAAAGCTTGCGAGACCTGGAAGAGTTCCTGTCACCACATGTGCATGGGATCGTGATGGTAAATGCATTGCTGGTGGTATAGGAGATGGCTCGATCCAGGTATCTATCTTTTCTCGCTAATATTACTGCGTAATAAAATCAATATCTGTTTACTGATTTTAAGCTTGGATTGAAACAACATTAACTCTCTCCTTATATATTACTTCGAATGGTGAATTAATTTTAACAGATTTGGAATATTAAGCCTGGATGGGGGAGTAGGCCAGATGTACATATTGAGAAAAGTCATGAGGATGATATTAGTGGTCTGAAATTTTCAAGTGATGGGAGAATCTTATTGTCAAGGAGTTTTGATGGTTCATTGAAGGTAAATAAATTATCACATATGAAATCATCTTATAGCTTGTTGATATTTTCTTTATTAGACATGTATTTACCATTATCTAATCTTTCTGACTTTTGAATTATGTCACAGGTTTGGGATCTGCGCAAAACAAAAGAACCATTAAAGGTATTTGAGGATCTGCCAAATCACTATGGACAAACAAATATTGCCTTCAGTCCTGATGAGCAACTCTTTTTGACTGGAACATCTGTGGAAAGGGAGAGCACGACAGGAGGTTTATTGTGCTTCTTTGATAGAATAAACCTTGAGCTTGTTTCAAGAGTTGGTATATCACCCACTTGTAGTGTTGTTCAGTGTTCTTGGCATCCCAAACTGAATCAGGTAATATAATATCACAGATATGTTACTTAACAATTTTCTGGTGTCATCTTGCATTCTCTGAACAGGATTTGTTGCTCATGCTTATAACTCTTTTTGAACTTGCTTTTATTTGTAAAGATCTTTGCAACTACTGGTGATAAAAGCCAAGGTGGGACTCACATACTATATGATCCAACCATAAGTGAGAGAGGAGCTCTTGTATGTGTTGCACGTGCACCAAGGAAAAAATCAATTGATGACTTTGAGGCAAAACCTGTCATTTACAATCCTCACTCTTTACCACTATTTAGAGATCAGCCGAGCCGTAAGCGTCAGCGAGAGAAAGTACTAAAGGATCCATTGAAGTCCCGTAAGCCTGAACTACCTATGACAGGTCCTGGCTTTGGTGGACGAGTTGGTACTAGTCAAGGAAGCTTACTGACCCAGTATCTTCTAAAGGTTTGTTGTTTTGTGCACATTTCTTCCGTGTCATTTTTCTTGACTTTCCAGTTTTCATGCTTTAGATTGTGACAGTGGAAGGTACTTACATTTTAATGTAATTGCAGAAAGGTGGAATGATCAAGGAGACATGGATGGAGGAAGATCCAAGGGAAGCTATCCTGAAATATGCTGATGCTGCAGCAAAGGATCCAAAGTTCATTGCTCCAGCATATGCAGAAACCCAACCTAAGCCAGTTTTTGCAAAGTCAGATTCTGAGGATGAAGAAGAGAAATGATTGGGTTACGAAATTATTGTTTCACAAGATAGTTAACACAGGGACGGTAGGAGAGTGTGTACTGTACTGTATTTCGAGAGGTGGAGAGCGATCCCAACGTGGGACTGCTTACCTTTCTCGGAGAAGTTTCACTAATGCAATGACGCTTTTGAAACTGTAAGCTCTCCAATGTTTTAGCAATCCTATTGGGGGATTGAATTTTGCTAACTATTAAGATGCTACATTTATAAATTTTAGATATTTTGTTATGCTCTTGTGTAATGATTTGGCATGGCCTGTTAGTGCCATCAGCAACAATCTTTACCAATGCTGTCAACCGTAGTTGTTAACGAAAACCAGTCGGGTGAGGGTCCATTAATTCTTAAAAATCGGTGCTTTAGTGTAGCTTTTCTTGTCTATTGTGAATTCAAAGGTAATAGAACGTTGTATAAAGTTCTTATTCAACTTCATCCTAGTAGCTGTGAGATGAAAAGAAAAACAATTGTTGTATAAGGTTCTCTTATCACATTTTTGTTTTTTCATTTTTTGTCTATGTTCATCTACCACTGATCTCAATTAACTTAGATTAAAGGTGTTGCTGATATTAATGTTGATATTGTTCACCACTGAAAAGTGGAAATTATTTTTCATCCCATTTAAAATTATTTATACGTGGATTGTTGCCAACATGAGTTTATATTTGTTCAATGGATTTATCGATTTAGGTGAAAAATTGTTCGATTTTCTTTAAGGATTGGTAAAGGTAAGATTTATGTGAATGGTAGATAGGAGACACATCTCATTTGTGGTGGGAATATACTTTTTATCACACTCCTTTAAATATATTTTTTAATTGATTAAAATTTATTAAAAATTATAAAATAAGAAAAAGTCATTGAATATAATATGAAATCTTCAAGTTTTATCATTTTTAATAAACTTTAGCATATATCTAAAGGAGTGTATTAAAAAATGTATTCCAAGCATTTCTCTTAATTTTAATGGGTAACCTTTTTGCATTATACACGGGTAATATTACTATTACATGGGATTTCAGAAATTTACTTAACCAATGTTATTTCCATCTACCAGTAAAAAGTCTCAACTCCCAACCCTTAGATTTTAAGTGCAATATCTTGACTACTCATATTAACTGTGGCAGCCTAGCTAGCGTCCAAAATCAAACGAATTCAGGGTTCACCACTCAATCACGGCCGTTCTGTGACAATTTGTCAAAGGTACGTACGCCTTCCCCCTTCGTCCCCCTCTTTCTTCACTTCGCACGTGCGAGCTAGGAGAGTCACTTCTCACTTCACTGCATTGCACAGAACTTGCTACTATAACCTAATTACCTCCTTTTTCCCTCTTCAGATGCGATAATTTGGGTTTACTTCAATTTTCAACCCCTAACTAGGACTTGACCTGCTTCTCTCTCTATGATTTTATTTTTATTTTTATGTCATTTTTAATGCTTGCAAATGTGTCATTGTCTGTATTTGGGGATTGGATTAGATTCCACAATCGGCACTACCCTAGTACTAATCGAATTTGGGGTTGGAATTTGATCACTTACAACAATAACTAATTTAGTCCTAAAAGGTCACCGATCTCTAAATTCTCCTTAAACTAATGAATGGAACTAAGTAGTAGTAGTCCTTAAGTATTTTGAATATCCATCAATTTAGTCTTTGGTTCAGTTATTGACTTATTGTGATATGATCAATTTAGTATTTTGAATATCATAATTTTTACTTATATTATAAATTAACTATAACATTATATATAATAAACTAACCTTAATTTTTTTTCCCACCACTCGTTTGAACCACTAAACTTTCTTGCACTAAGATCCATACTAAGCCAGTTTTCCCAAACTTCAAAAACTTCCAAATGCGTCAATCTCTCTTCATATAATCATATTTGTTCTTCAATATTTTGTAAAGACATTTGTGGTTGATGATGACTTCAAATTCTTGATTAATGTCCTTCCATTTAAATGTCATACACTCATTCTTCCTTCGTATTATCATTAGTTGAAGTCATCTTACAAATTAATCAAAAAAGTATAATAAATTAATTTAAGTAAATAAATAAATAAACTTAATTGTTAATCAGAGTTAGAAATAGAATACAAGAACAATTTCATCAGCAAATACTAGAAATTTTTTAAGAGCAAATAGAATTTTATTATGCATATAAAAAATCCAACACAACATGTGTCAAGAATTGAATGTCAATAGATAATACAAAAACATAATGCATGAATTTTATTTTCAGGCAAAAGGGATTATCATTACAAGGCACAAGACATGCCAACCAAATTACAAAAGTAATGCCTTAAAAAAAATGAATTGACCTACACCACTAAATTCATAACTTAAAAAAGCAAACAATACTCTCACTAAAAGCAATCCCTATCATGTTACAATACAATAGGATAGTCCTAAATAATTTATGAAAGTTTGAACAATTGCAAAAAATAAAAAATAATCCAAGAATAAAGGATAAATGATAAATGGTAAAGAGAACCTATCAAAGTAGAGTCATAATCAACTCCTATGTTTCTTTTTTTATTATTTTCTTTTTTTATTCATTAATATTGAAAATTTTCACAATCAAAATATTGTTAAGAGAACCTATAAAAGTATTATATGGGGAGTGAAAAAAATAAAAATACCTTTACTTGGAGAAAAAAGATTAGTATGCATATTGTGAAAGAAAATGAGGAGGTTTGTAAGTTGGAGGGGAAAAAAGACAACAAACATATGAATGAGTAAACAAATAAAAACAGTAAACCTTGATTTATTTAAAAAAAGGTAAGTAATAAATTTGATAAATAGATCAAGAATAAAAAAAAGGAAGAAAATATAAAAAGTTAGAAACTAGATACTAGAATTTTAAAAAATGTTACTTCAAAACTGTATTTGGAAGGACATTTCAAGTAGCTTCTAACCATTTTTATTAGTTGAAAAAATTATTTGATTTTTTAAAATGCTACTTGAAGTAGCCTTTTATAAAATGTTAGCTTCTAACTTTTTATAATTTTTTTCTTATTTTATCCTTAATATATTTATCAAATTTTTTACTTATCATTTTTAAATAAATTAGGATTTTATTGATTGCTATTTAATATGGAGTAATAGGTCATAGGTTTAATCTAGTTTATTTTCTTTTTTATATTATGTTTGAAATATTTTTATATTACATCCTTAATTTAATGATTATAATACTTATTTTGTTAGTTTAACATTATAAATCAAGACATTGAAGAATATACTACCTCAAATCTGATTATGAAGATTGAAGAATTCCTTAGCTACAAACAATTATCTACCCTAAACCCAACACTTAGATAAGGTATATATAGCGCAAAATAAGCGTACTTAATCTTACCTTAAGAGTCAAGAGGAATGTTCCCATCTGCAAGATATAAAATTAAAACATCGCTACAATTCTCAGAGTTCAAATTTGGACGGGTTTTCTTTGAAAAACTTAGTGAGTGTGTTAAGGTAAAGAGAGGAAGAAGATGAAAACGAAAAGAGAATAAAGAGAGGGTCTTGCATGAAGCCATGAAATGTACTTACAGGATTATTAGCCTCCTCAAGGTTGGAGAAGGAGAAAAAACCAAACTCCTTGCTCTTGCGTCATAACTTCCACACAAGTTATTGTGCCACGAACTAAACAGATCTTGTAGTTATTTATCAGTAACATCATCATCAATATTCTTTACCTGAAAGTTTGATGATGATGATGTTACCGATAAAGAATTACAAGAATGTTTCTAAACTGTCGCCAGAAATTGTTCAAGTCCAGAATTTCGCTTCCCTTCGATCTGAACCTTTCCAATTTTAATTAGAATCATCACTTTCTGACTATCGGTTGATACCAAGAAAGAAAGAAAGGAGAAAATAGAATGTGTACATAGTGTAAATATGGATAGGAAAGGATTTGTGAAACTTGTCAAGAAATGAGAAAACAGAATGTGTACATAGTGTAAATATGGATGGGAAAGGATTTGTGAAACTTATCGTAGTTCTTAAGAATTAATTCCTCTAAAAAAAAGAGAGATAAGAAGTAATTCTAATTCAAATATGCAGATCAAATCAGATCATATAACTTCCTAAGATTTCTCCTTCATTTCTTTCTCGGTTTAGGTGTTAAAAAAATATGTGCAATAATTGTCAATTGAGAGGGATTTGCGAAACTAACTTTCTAAGATAAGAATTAATTCAAATTCATATATTTACATATCAGATTAGATAAGGTAAAAAAAAAAAACTGAATCGAAGATTTGATTCTGGTTAAAGATAACAGAGTTATCTAAAACTGGACTTGATATCAATTTTCTTAATCTATAACAACTCTCCTCATCTTTAAGTGTATAACTTATACCTAATTTTTAAGATAAGAAAAAAAAAACAGTGATGAGAGTGAATGTAGATAATAGAGACAATAGCCTAAGATTTTTTTTTAGATGTTAGTTTTTTTTTTGGATTACTTAGGTCATATTATTTTTAAAAATATATATTTTTTATTTTAAAAAATTTCATTTTGACATCTTAAAAAAAAAATTTCTTCCTTCACCGCCTCCATCCTCGCTCATTTTTTTCCTTTCTTTCTCCGCCCCAACCCTCTCCTCCCTCTCCCTTTTTTCGTTCCAGGTCCTCACCCTCCCCCCGCACCCTTCCTTCTTCCGCCACCCGCCTCCCCTCTCCGCCTCCACCCGCTCCCTCCGCGCGCGCCCCCCCATTCGCGCGCTCCTCCCCTCAGCTCCTCCATTCGTTCGAAGACGGTGATGTTCCTCTCCAAATCTGTTTTTTTTTTTTTTCGTTTTTAATCGTTCATGATTTGAGTTTGTGTTGGTGTCGTTGTGTATCTGGTTGTTCTTCTCCTCCTCAAAGCTCCATTTTTTTCTTCCTGTTGCTAGCAGCTGCTTCCCGCTGGAATGTTGTGGAGAGAGAGAGAGAGTAAAATATCAAATTTTTTTTTAAAAATTGTTGCAGATCTTGGGAGTTCTTGTAGAAGAACTTGATCTTCACGTGGAGACCCAACAAAATGCTCCAATAATGGATCTTAGCAAGGACTTATTGGAGATGGCCTAGTAACTAATTACAAGCCAGAAACCAG
This sequence comes from Glycine latifolia, assembly GCA_013407115.1. Classification (NCBI taxonomy): domain Eukaryota; kingdom Viridiplantae; phylum Streptophyta; class Magnoliopsida; order Fabales; family Fabaceae; genus Glycine; species Glycine latifolia. The sequence goes on from CM023943.1 coordinate 26,147,994, forward strand.
TTTTGCTTTTTGACTTCGATTTTGTTCTTATGTAACCAATAACCACCCTTTAGAATATTGGCAGTTTCTTAGACAAATAGCTTCCACTGAAAGAGAGAAACTGAGAAAGTGAGTGGCGTATGTATATTGTTGATGTTTGCATCTTGTCTGATTACATCACAGTGAAATGTGGATGTGGTCTATCTTACAATTTTTTCTACAAAATGAACTTGGCTTGGTATTTGTTATCTGTTTGCAGATGTGAATCTCTGCTTTTAGTTCATATAATTTGTGCTCAATTATATAGATTGAATTACTTACAATAAAACTAATAATTTGGTGAATTGTTAGATTTTTATTATTAGTCTCAAAAGCCCAAAGACATACCGGGTTGGTTCTGTCCCTAGGCCTAATATCCAGCTTTAGTTTTTTTTAATTGACAACTTGGCCCATGGGTTGTCCTTGGCCCTTTCCCTACGTGGCTTTACGGGCTTTTGCTAACAGGGTTTTTTGATCTAGTGGGCTTTTTGTCCCTGACCCATATGCACTAAGGCTGGGCTTGTCTTGATGGCCCATATTGAGCGCTCTATTTACTAATAAATCCTTACTTCTTATGCATCTCAACTCTATTGTTGCTACTATGTGATTATGAAATTGTTAATTGTGCATTTGATGGTTATCCAGTCTTAGATCATTTTTTTTGTCTTCATAATGATTTATTGTATAGACTTGAATTAGAAAAGGAACACAGGAAATCAACATCCATGGATTCACAGGGCCAGACAACTTCATTGCAAAGACTTCAGAATGTAGAAAAGGTAATATATTGAAAACATGTTAAAAAAATGTCCTGAAAGTGACAGAATATCTAGTTTGTTCGATTGATTTTTTTCTCCTTTCTGCTGGTCATGGGTAGAGAATTGTGAAGGTTTTGGAGCTTGCAGGGGGAGTCATGGATGAGCTTGCAAGCCCTGTTGGTCCTAGGAAAGATGTGGTCCAAAACCACTGCCTTGAGTTCATGCAATTAATCAAGGTCCTTGTCTCCCAGAAATCACTTTATTCTTTTGTCTATTCGTGTATATTAAGAGGTTGGCATTATGGATGCAAGTCCCAAAAAGAGCACACACTACCAAAACAGCACTAGTCTAATTTAAGTGGTCTCATTTAAATAATACCTAATGTTATATAAGATTAACCACAGGCATTGTGTAACCATATTTTATTTTCTTTACATTAATCTTTTGTTAGGTACTGGTTCAGAAATTAGCAAAATCATGAAAGAAAAGATAGGATTTTATTGACGAAATATCCATTAGCCTTGAATCAGTATTAAGTACCCTGGTTAGGAAGAGAAAAATAAAAGTTGTTCTCTGATTTCAAGAACACGAGATCTCTCCTTCATAATCAATCTCTAACTTAACAACATACCTCTAATCTTTCTCTTTCTCTTTCTATCTCATAATAGCCTATATTTGCCAAATATCATTAGAATTTTAACTAAGCAGTAACCCTAACTCCCTTAATTAGCAGAAATCCAGTCTCATAGGCGTTTCTAACCTATTGTTCTAACACCACCTACTTGCAGCCAGCATTTCTCTGAACTGGAATTTGAACTCTGAATCTGTGGTATTGCCATACATAAATGTCTTAAATAATGACGAACTAAACATGTGTGAACAAGTAGATCAGCCTATTACTTAAAGTTCATCATCATGTTAATGCCCAAACTTGTTCTGTAGTTTTGTAAATCTCTTTAATTTCATTTGTTTTCTTTTCAAATCTTTCAGGACATTCAGGTTGCATTGCGTGATGAAATCAAAAGTGCTTGTGAATATCGTCCATTTGAGAAATGTGACTATGGTTCAAGAATAGCCAATGAGATTTGTCACAAGAAAGTGGAATTTATTATGTCACAGTTGGATGCAATAAAACAAACTGTAGATGAGTATCATGCAGCAGTTTGAAAATGTAGCTTAGTTCCCTGTAGAAGCCTGGGTTACCTCCCGGTAATTGACTTATTTGGGATTGCTTATTACTAGTTAGCATGTTGTTTTGGATGGGGGTAACAATTACCTTAGAGATAGGAGATCAGTGTATTTATTGGATGATTTTATAGAAGAATATCCCAGTTTCCTGCAAGAAGAAATGATTATCTTAGAAACATGTGAAAGTTAAGGGCATTTTTAATTTAATATTTTTTTTTCATTTTTTATTTTTACCTTTAGTTTAAAAAATATCACTTTGTATTCATTTTCTTATTCCTGGTTTAAATGATTTGGGTAAGAGACAGATAAAATAAAGATTTGTCATAAGTTAAATTAACTTATGCATAAGTTAATTTATCCAAGTTTTGTCATATAATTTTTTTAAAAGGTGATTTTAACTTGTGTATATGTTAATTTTAGTTTATAAAGAAGTTTATTTTTTTTTTTTTCCTAAAAGTATTCTTGGATAAGTTAATCCAACGGATCTAAACATACTGTCTAAACATCATTTTTTTAGAAGGCCTCAGCAAAAAGCTGAAGGACTAAAAATGGAATAGTCTCCATCACAGTTAACTTTAACTACTCTAGCAAATGGGAGGTATTCACGTGAAACTCTTATGTGAAGAATTGGGTACATCTCTTGCATGTGCTTCAAGTCCTGAACAAGGCATTGCTGTTTCATCAAAATCAAGGAGTTGTTTGACCAGGACATGTTAAAAATCATTTTATTCCTTCACTTCCAAATAAGATCCAATAGATGGCAAAACTCTTAGAACCATTCATGAAGAGTTGCATATAGGGCAGAGATCAGAATCTGTTAAGCCTCTTCTAAGCCTCTGGAAGTTGGTAAGACGACTCATGAGTGCATGACAAATAAGAGACCCTACCTTCAGGATCTAATTATTCACCCAAAACCTGATTGTCTTGCCATTGTCTAACCTCCAGTCAATTGATTCCTTAAAATACTCCCAAATCTTACTAACTCCAGCCAATTTGTGATGGTTTTCAAATGCAAATTTTAGCAACTAAAAATTAAAATTCACTTAACATAAACTAAAAAAATATTTAACCTTAATATTTAATTTTAAAATACATATTTAATTATCATGTGAATCAATCTTAATTAACCATGCCTAGATTACTTACGGTGAATTTATTTATGCTTTCACCGATTCAATATTCAATCTAACCGGAGAGATAAAATGAGTTGAATGTTTAAGAGAGAAGGAAAAAAAAATCGTGAATTCGACCCTAATAAAACTAACATATTAACAAACTAATATTTGGCGATAAAAAGAAGAAAAAAAAACTAGTCTAACCAAAATATCCATAAATCAATTTTATTTTTGGTTTGGGAAAGGGGTATTAGGCCTCATATACACATGACTGCTAGAAAAAGAAGGTCTAATTCCACAAGCACCGGGAAGGCTTACAAGCTTTGATTGAAATTGTAATTGTGCTCCAACAACCCGCAAACAATTACAAAAATCTCTTTTAGTTTCACTGCTGCGGTGGCTTTAGGAAACACAATAGTTGCTGCATTACAACAAAAGGAACTTGGATTGTACTTGACAACAGCGAAATAAGTCCCACATATGGAAAGTAATGCTTCTACCCGTAGCACGTTTTAGGAATATGAAATTGATCACATGCAGTGAATGGTGTTGCTGCCAAATCATAAGCCATCACAAACATGACAAGAGCTAAAATTTTCTTATGCCCCATTCATAAATTAGTATACAACTCTTTTACAGAATTATGATATTTTGATATCAACCATTCGTAACATATATCAGTACTTATAGACCTATTTATAAGTTTTATGGGTTTTTGTTTTTTAATATTAAAGAAACATGCTGTCAAAAAAAAAATACTCCTTCGTCCCTAATTATCGGGGTATTCAAAATCGAAAAAAAAAATCGAACATAAAATCAAAAACTAACCCATAATAATTATCGGAGACATTTTAAAAGATTTTTGGATTGTGTTCCACGTGGTACAGGGACGGAGCAGACTTGGCTATTAGGGGGCCATTGATAAAAAAAAAATTATTGGATAAAAATGTTTGCATTGATTTTTATGAAAATAATTAAGGTAGGAAATAAATAAAACTAAAAAGAAAAACATACTTATTAATTATTTTATATAAACCATAATACTTTGTTGGTGTTGATGTCAAGCGTTTTTAAAATTGATTTCAGACCAAATGCCAATCAGGATTTATGAGTATTGCTCACTTCTTGTGATGTGACTTAAGATTGAAAATTAAGAAAATATTATACCCAAATCTCTTCACTTTGAGAGAAGTATTTTTATTGAATCTCACCAAACTTGTTTCTATTGCCCCACTTGGCCACTTCCCTCCTCAAACAAAGAAAAGTTCGGTTCTCTTTCACACTTCTTTCCCACCTAGTAATTTCGCCCCAAAATCACCCTAAACAAATAATTCAACCCCATCCACCTATCAATTTATACTAGTACTTTTTTGGTTACTAGAGATAAACCACCTCTACCAATTATATACCCTTCCCATACCATTTACAACGGCTTTTTGACCAGACGGGGATATTTTATTTAAGTAATTCCCATTTGGGGGCAAAAGGAAAAAAATTAACCAAGTAGGGGTAATTCGTAACAACTGGCACGACTTCAAACTCAAGTTTATTTTTTTTTTTTTTAAAAAAGAAGTCGTATTAAAATTTACGACTTTACCATGCTTTTGTTTTTAATTTTCATTTTTTTGGTCGTGGTGTGGAAGTTGTGATGATATAAACGACTTCGAAGTCGTAAATGATTTCCCGATTTCAAATTACAATTTTTTTCCACTGCCAATTTAATACTTTTTATTTTTTTAAAACAAAAGCTGAGAAGTCGTGAACTAAGAGCCGATTTTGAAGTCGTAATGTTTTGGACGACTTTGATTTCAGTTATTTTTATATTTTTAATTTAGTTTAAGTTTTTAATTTAGTTAAAATTTATTAGTTTTTTTGGTTAGGTTATTTTGTTTTATTATTTTTAGTTATTTTTTTGTTTTATTCAATTTTGTTTATTATTATTTTTATTTATTGTTATTTAATTATATGGGTAACTTAACGTTTTAGATTTTTTTTAAAAATGTATTTTTGATTTGTTAATTTGTTTTATTATTTTTTGTTTATTATTTTTTAAAATTATAATTATATATATGTATTACGTAAGTTATTGTTTGATTTATTTTGTTTTTTATATTGTATTTTGGTTTTTTGTTATTTAAAGAAATAAAAATAGGTTTAATTTAATTATTGTAAATTAGTTTAATATTTTGTATGTAATTTTGATATGTTTTTATTAAATCTATCTGAAAATACTTAAAATATTTTGATAATAATATTTTCTTTAAATATATGAAAAAAGTTATTTTTTATTTATTTTTGTTTATCATTTTTACCAATATAATTATGTTAATTAAGCATTTGGCGCAATAATGATAATTTAATTTTGTAAGAGTAGTTGTAAAATTAACACAAGATATAATTTGCATAACTAATATTTATGAAAAAAGCATGAAATTCATTACACATTCATTAAAAAAAATTAATAATGAGATGATGTCCCACAACGAGTTCTTCTAGATACGCGTCGAGGTCTTTGTTGTTGTTGCGCTGGATTTGTTTCTGGGTTTGTTGTTCTTGTTCTGGCACCTCTTCCTCTTGTTCTAGAATGATCACGTGTGTGCGTTTGTTGTTGTTGAGGAACATCATGATCACCGTCGTCATCATCATCATCATCATAATCATTATTGGTTGTATTATTTTGATCATCATCATTGTGATCATCGTCATTACTCATGTCATGTATTTCAGTAGGTAATGACGGACGATAAAAAGATGTCGATGCTGATACGTTATACGCTGATGGCGGAGTGTTGAAGGTGGTACCAAATCTCTGTGAGTGTCCTTCAAAAAAGTTCGATGTAGAAGGAACGTGGAATGATTGCTGAGGCACATGCGATGAGAACCCAAATGGTTGTGAACTCTGTTCACAACCTTGAGGCATGTATCCAGATAAACCCGTTGGTTGATAAAAAGGTTGTGCATGTGGTCAGGGCCGGTTCTGGGCCCATTCAAGGGGCCCAACCGCACAGGGCCCCAAAAAATAAGGGGCCTCAAATATTAATTACTGCAATATATATTTAATACTGAAAATTAGAGGAGATGGTAATGTTTATTTTTAATAACCAATGGGTCCAAGGTTCAATTTCCACCAACAACAATTTTTACTACTTTTACATTTTCTGAGACACCCAATTTTTTTCTCTCTCCTCCTTCCTTATTTCACTTTTTACTCTCTTCAAAAAAAACCTTCAAACTTCAATACTTTTTGGTAATATTTATTGAGCAAAGTATTTTTCTTATTTAAATGAGTCATTTATTTTTAAATTGCCAATTGAGGGCCCCATTTTCTAAAAAAAGGAAATATTAAACAGGGCCCCGAGAAAGTTTGCCCCGCCCTTGCATGTGGTTGATGATAGTGGGGCATAAATCCGGAAACATGCACCGGAGGTACATTCAGGGCAGCATGTGATTGATGGTAGTGACTACCAACCTTGCCGAATGTATGAATTTTGTTTTGAAAGGAGCTCGAGCATTGCCTATTACTGCCTTAGTCAATGAAACATTTAATAAAATAAATGACTCATTTGTTACTAATGACATGAAAATAATGAATATGATAAAGGCAGGACATAGGTACTCTGAAGACGTGTATGCAATGATGCAAGAAAATCAACGTATTGCCACCTCGCATTACGTTTGCATGTTTGTTCGAGAAACAGGTGAATTTGAGGTTCAGGAAATTGCTAATATGCGACATGGCCAACGAGCAATGACATGCACTGTCAAGTTGAATGAATGGTCGTGTGAATGTGGACATTTCCAGACTTTTCGAATTCCATGCTCGCATGCAATTGCAGCGTGTGCGTCTTGCAACTTGAATTACGATGAATTTGTTGATCCTGTATACAAGTTGGAAAATATTTGCAAAGTTTATCAGCATCATTTTCATTCCCTTGGAAGCGAAGAAAATTGGCCTGCATATTTTGGTCCATATTTTATGCCTGATGATTCAAAACGGCGAAAAACATTGGGAAGACCAGTCATTACTCGTATCTATAATGAGATGGACGAACCAATTCCAAATAGGCCAAAAAAATGTTCATTGTGTAGAATTGAAGGACACAATCGTCGTAATTGTCCATATAAGGAAGTTGACAACTAATATTATTTGTAATTTTTTACTTTCATTTCCTTTCTCATTTTCATGTTCATTAATCTTTTTTTGAAAGCCATTTAACTATTGTTAGTATGTTATTTTATTTAAATTATGTTTGATGTTAACAAATTTACAATTAAAAATGCAATCATATGGAAAAATATTATTATCAATATACTTTAAGTATTTTCAATTTAAAACTTAAAAATTACAAACATATTATACAAAAATAATGAAATAAATATTCATAACATAAAATAAATATAACATTAATTTCAGATATATTTAATAAAATTATCAAAATTACTACAAAATATTAAACTAATTTACCATCATTAAATTAAATAAATTCTTAATTCTTTGAATAATAAATTTAAAAAATAATAAACAAAAAGTAACAAAACAAAACAAAATAAAAAACCATAAATAAATTAATTAAAAAATCTAAAATTTGGGTTAAGTAACCAATATATATAACAATAATTAAATATATAATAATCAAAAATAAACCAAACAAAATAAAATACATTAAAAAAACTAAAACCTTTATTAACAAACCCATTTATATATAACAATAATTTAAATAATAAACAAAAAATAAATAAAACTAAACTAAATAAAAAAATAAACTAACATTTGGTTACTATCCCATATACAATAGCTTTAAAAATAAAATAAAAATTAACAAACCAAAATTAAATAAAAAAACAAAGTAAACTAAATTATATCAAATAAAAATAATTTGCAATATCGCTGCATTCATAAAAAATTTCAACTTTGCATTATTATAATAATTTAATTGCAAATTAAAGTCGGAAAGCATTCAACGACTTTGAATTCATCCTGGTGCTTGCGATTTGTGAGAGAGGAGCTTCAACCAATCAGCTAAAATAATTAAAAACCCTAACTTTATAAAGTCGTAAACATATTTACGACTTCAAAGTCGTAAATATGTTTACGACTTCTAAACAAGTCTTGTAAAAAAGAAGTGAGTTGCAGAAAAAGCATACCAAAGTCGTGAAATTAAATACGACTTTTGAAAAAAAAATAAAAAAAAAATTAAAACAAATGTCGTGCCATGGTTTATGACTTTAGCTTTTGAAGTTGTTCCACCTTGCACGACTTACCCCCATTTGGTTATTTTGTTCGCCTTTGCCCCCATATGGGAATTACTTAAATAAAATACCCCCGTCTGGTCAAAAAACCCATTTACAACACCTCTATATAAGAATAGGTTAACATGAGCGTTTGCATTCAACATGTTTGTGCATTAAATGCTGTTCATTTTATCCAGTGTTGCACTATTACGAGAGAAAAAAAGGGTCAACGAATAAATTGTCACTTGTGACAGAGAATTGTGATATTTTAATACTATGGGGAAACTCTTTTTAAAAAAAAAATATATTGTTACGGGTGTAAAGATGTACCACTCATGCACAGAGATCATATATGATCAGATTTAAGATTAAACCTGTAATGCATGAAACTTATCAGCAATTGGAACGAGATCAAAAATCTAATCACTTATGAGGTCCTCAGAATCAGTAAGTCATAAGTATTGACAAATATGTAACCAATAGCCACTGATATCTAGCACTAGCAGGTTCCGAGCTCTTCCTTTTATAAAGCAAGAAGTAGAACTCTTGGCTCGTTACCTTGGAAGACTCATCATGATTGATAACATTACTAAGCTTATGCTCTAGATAACTAGACACGTGCACGGCATTCCCAAGAGGATTCAAAATCAAAGAACGAGCCCCCATCAAATGTGCTAAGATCAGGATATGGCATATTCAGTTCAGACGCCAAAGCATCATCAGCTCCAACTGGGACAGAATTTTCATCGCTAAAAAGCCAGCGCTTGACATCATCGACTGAGCCAAGACTGGTGTTCATAGATCCTGAACTTTGTTGATAAGGAATGCTTTGTTTGGTATGCTGAATCCTATCTGCCTTCAATGCAGATTCAATTAGACTCACATCATGAGATTTCTGTTGGCAAGAATATTGCCTTGTAGTTCCACTTTGGGTTACACTTCCACAAACATTTTCATTTCTACTCAGGCCAGCCACATTATCACTTGAAGGAGTATTGTTACCTTGAACAGCATAAAAATTCTGGCTACCATTTGATTGGTATGATACTTGGGTTTCATGAGCAGTAGTATAATTGCTGACAGAGCTGAGGTTATTCGGTTGAGAGCAAGGATTGGGGTACCATAAATTTTGGGGGACACAAGCATTTTGTCCATAAGAAGTTCTGTTATTATTTGAAGATCCTTTTACAGCATGATATCCGGCATATTGCTGTGCTAGATTGACATGATTATTGAAGCCACCAGAAGCATCATGAGTAGAATGGTTCGTTGGCATGGTGCTCCCAACACCAACACTGCCTAAACCGTTAAACAATGTGTGAGAATGGAACTGAGGCACTAAAGTGCTAACTCCATGTTGTCGCACCCTTTGGATGGCACGATTGTGCACACCTAGCGAGTGTTGTGGTATGGATTGAGACTGGTATCTGTTTCTCGCCAAAGTAGATCCTGACTCTGGATATCTACCATTGTTTGTACCAGACGGGATTGTAAAGTTGGTGCCAATGGAGGGGACATTATTTGGCCAGGATACCAGGTTCTGGAAGCTAGAATTTAGCGAGGAGCACGTACGCATTGTAATTGGCGAAGAAGATTGATTTTGAGGTATGGAATTTACTGGGGAGCATGTATGTGTTGCAGTTGACATTGATGTCTGATTCGGCAACATGGAATTTGGAGACATCACATGAAAAGGCAGAATATTGTTCTGTTGGGCATTCGTCACATCACTCAAAGTACTATAATTGGTTGAAGACGGTAATGGAGCAGTCTTACCCAGCTTGAAATTTTTCCTCCAAGTTCTCCATGTCTCAGATTTATCGGTTGCATGACAATGATCCTTACCTAAAAGGCCAGTGACCCATTTCGGACATGGTGCTACAGAATCACACACATAACAGTAGCACTGCATGTCATAAAAAAAAAAAGAAAAAGATCATGATAATAGAAGGATAATATCAAACAGCTAATAACATGAAGAAAAAAAAGCTATTATAATTACACCGGCTCATGCATAAGTCTAAATTCTGACATAGCCTTAAGCAACAAATTATGAACTTTACCTGATAACAGTGTTTCTCATGGGGGGTGGAAGAATAAGGAAATTTGACACAAAGATGCCGGGGATGAGGATAGTCTCTGCATGCAATCTGCAAGTCAAAAACAAAAAAAGAACCTCCACATTTAAAATGGTATAGATACATCTTCAATCATAACCAAGAAAAGTATGAAAATTGTAGCTTTGAGAAAACAAAATCAAAAAAGTAAATTGAGCAAATAAGTATTGCACTCTGTAGCATTTCTGCTGCACGCAGATAAAAATGCCGCAGTAAAAGTAAATTCCTCGATTAAATACAAGTATTGCATTCTCAAGCATACTTCTAGAAGTTATTTAAGTTCATCAGAAAAAATACATCTGAATCATAAGTAACCACCATGACATTGCAATGTAGCATAAAGTATACTTATACAGACTACAGAGGATCCACTCTGGCTATGCTGTCTTCCAAACACAGTTAAAAACATTTACTCATCCCTCCGAGAATCTTAATCAGATATTCCAATTTAAATCTTAGAATATGAATCCATTCACTAACTCTCTTTAAAAATAAATATAAAAAAAAACACATTTTCTCTCATTTCTTGAAATGCATATGGATCCCACTAGTTTGGAAATGAAATCCACAAAATGGAAAATGAGACCCACCAAACTCACATGTTCAGTAAGAACCATTAGAATTTCATCCAAACAGTTCATGCTCGAGGAATTGAAAACTAAGAAAATTGAAAGCAGATTACGGTACTTCCCAGTTACCAATACATCCAAATCAAACTTTTAGCCAAACACCAAAAAAAAAGAATCACACGCACGATATTTGAGATAGTATCATTTAGTCCTTTCTTTCCCACTAACAATTATATATAAATGAGAAATTTATTTTGAAAATTTGGAGAAAATAAAATACCTGACCCTTCTCGCCAACAACAGCCAACTCGTCTGACTCAGTTGGCGAGTCACCATCCACGGGGGTGACTCGGCTTTCAGGGTCACCATCCAGAACCACGCAATCATCATCATCATCCACGCTTGGCGTCGATATCAAAGAAGAATTCGACTTCGACTTGTGTTCATGTTTGCTCACCTCGAGCAACACAGCAACCTCGTTCGGTTCCTCGTCCGAAATGTCAAGAAACTCCTTCACCCAGTCAAAGTCAATGATCACGTTCCTCCCTCTGTTCTCTTCCAAACACGGCACTTCCTCTTCTTCGTCCGAACTCACATACAACACAACCGGCCCGGGTTCCATACTGAACAAAGTATCGAACAGAGTTCAAATCCCTGAAAAAAACAACCTTAGAAAGATTGAGTGTTTGGGACAGCGCTGCCGCATTGGGGTGGAACAAAAATACATATGGGAAGTGCAAAAGGCAACGAGTGATAATTATAACGGTGAATTACACTCACACCCCTTTTTTCCTCAAATTTCACCTTATATTTCTCTCTTTTTGTACATTATTTTTACCCCCTTTATTAACGTCATTAACTAACGTCAATTGAAATATGTGAACAGAGAAAATTGTCCTTACATTTTGATTGTAAAACCCAAATTATCACTTCCCAATTAGTTTCAGAATTTAGGATTCACGTACCATTCATCTTCACCATTCGTGAGTACTGTTCATCTTAAGCGTTCAAGGGGTGCGAGTTCCTCTTTCATTCCTCTTCACCATTCTCAAGTTATTCACCATTTTTGTTCCAGTTCGCGAATTCTCTATTGCTCCTCTTTTAGTTTGCGATGTTCATGAGCACCTCTGTTTGTCTTCCTCTTCGACATTCACGAACGCTTTGTTTCTCTTCATGTTCCATGATATCTGTTCACGCTAGGGTTATGCCTATAAGTGACAACTGGACCTTACCTTGTATATAGATTACTTTTTAAGATTATTTATTTAATTTTGATTGTTTATTGTTGTCTATTTCTGAATAGGATTTCAATGGGAGACCAATTTGAGATCACTTATAATTTTTAAAATCATTTGTTTGTTATTGTTGATTAAAATAATGTTGATGTTTAGGACAACAAAAAACACAATGGATGAACTGGAAATCATTTGTTTATTATTGTTGATTAAAATAGTGTTGAAAATAGTATTAATGTTTGGGACAACAGAAAACACAACGGATGAACGAGAAATCATTTATTTATTATTGTTGATTAAAATAGTGTTGATGTTTGGGGCCACATGAACACAATGAATGAACTGGAATACATGGAATACATGATTGTGCGAACAACATTACTAATGATTTAGACTTATCACCATGTCACCCTTTTATTTTGTGGTTTTGTTATACTAATGGTAAAATTCTTCCCCTTAAGACTGATCATGATGTACTGAAAATATTTGTTAGATAATTAAAATTCAGTTCATATGTATGTTAGTGGAATAAAGGATAAGATGAAATGTATTAACACTGCGTATCAACAAAGTGAGTTCACGTCCAATAAAAAGTTGGGTTTACGTCCAATTACAAAAAAAAACAAGAGTTTTATTTTCAGGTTGAGAGGAAGAAGATGAGGATATTTTAGATATAAATTTTCATTAAAAGTCATGTGACTAACGTGTCTCATTTTTGTTAGATTATTAATTGGTTAGGAAGAAATGAGTCTAGATGTAATGTGAACTAAACAATTAAGGAGTTTTTTGTAGAGTGTAATAATGAAGGAAGGAAGGGGTGTAGGTGTAATGTGAGTTAAATAATTAAGGAGTTTTTTGTAGAATATAAAAATGGAGGAGTATCAAGTGAAATTTGAACAAAATATAAAAGATACGAGTGTAATTTACTTATAAACATATAAATATTTTTAAATAAATAAATAACCGCTTCAACGTTAACGTTGGTCAGAGGAGAGAGATGTTCAGGATTTTTAAAAAAGGAAAGATTTAAATTACAGGGCCACAAGGTGTACTCTTTGCTGCTGCTATGTGAGAAAACTACGCAAATGGTCAAATACTAAAAAAATGTGAATTTAATTTAATTTATGACCGAAGAATAAAGAAATATGTTTGAGGGGGGAATTTGAGGAGGTAATTTCCGTTTCTTTTTTTCTTAAAAGTGTGTGATGAAAGAAGAAAAAAAAGGGAAAACCGGTTGCACACGTTAGTTATGAGTGATTGGGGCGCGTGGAATGGGAATGGTAGGTGTTGTTTGTGCGTTACCAACTGCAAATAGATCAAAACCTACACTTTACAATAGTTGTTGATTTGAGAAAATAATTTGAAACCTGAAAATTGAGCGTTGATAAAAATCTAAACTTTATAATAACCATTGATTTGAATAAATTAGATATAATATTATTGAAGGATTAAATAGCTGACATTAATTATTTTTATTAATCAATTTATACACATATTTTTGGATATAACTAATAAATATATGATGCTAAAATATCTATTTATATATGTATATATTATTTTAAAATCTATTTACATAATTTATGTACATATTTACAATATCTATTTATATATTATTATTATTTATCTTTATATGATTTAATAATAAATTTTAATGTTTATGTACTCACAATAATTATTATTATATAATTTGTGTAAAAAAATTACACTAGCAATGCATAATTTTTTTTCTCTTAATAATATACTATTAGGTTTTAGTTTTAAAAAATTAGAAAATAATATCGTTATAAATCCAAATGCATTAAGTGTCTTTTTTATATAAGATATAAGTAGGTGTATTACGGGAAAAATTGGAAATTTAATTTAATAAAAAATATATATTTTTATTAAATAGAAATAGAAAAAAAACTAATAAAATGAGAGATAATATAACTACTACGGAATAGTGGTATTTGTTCTCATTTTTTTAAGTAAGTATTTGTTCTCACTTAGTTTTTGAAAGAGAGTATTTTTCCCCTTTATTCCCAAGGTTTTAAAGGACTTGTCATCTCATAACATCTTAGGGAAATATTGAAAAAAATTTAAAACAAATTAATTTTACGAGAAAATTAAGGTATTTAAATTCTGAAGATACAAATTCATTAAAATACAAACTAAAAAATCTCTATCATAAAATTCTTTTAAAAAATCTAATAAATTATAATGTTTTTATATAGTCTTTTTGATATGCGCCTAGCATATGTTATTTTCCAAGCCATTAGAAGCAT